>CAWUFW010003236.1:0-1200000 GCA_963921515.1 Calotriton arnoldi
GTTTTGGCCCAGTATAAAACCACATTGGTCCTCATGTACCAAATGCGGCATGTATGGCCCTAAACGAGCGGCCAAGAGCTTACACAGAATTTTAGCATCCGTGTTAATCATTGTAATTGGTCGGTACGACGAGGCTCATGCGCATCCCCTCCCGGCTTCAAAATCATACATATCTCTCCCTGCTTCATGCTGGGTGGGAGATCACCTCGTTCAAAAGCCTCTAGATACACCAGTAATAGGAGGCGAGGAAGCGTGCCCGCAAATGCCTGATAAAACTCAGGAGGGTACCTGTCACTCCCCAGGGACTTAGCTCTTGGTAAGTGCTGCAGCGCGGAGTGCACCTCCCCCAGTGTAAGGGGCTCTTCTAGCTCTTTCTGTGCCGATTTAGGGATAGACCGAAGAGTCAGTTCATGAAGGTAGGGAGATAAGCCGTCTCGCCGACCGCTGGATCCGTAGCATATACTGTCTGTAAGTGGGATTTCAGGACTCGCAGTAGCCCCACCTCTGAGTGGACCAGGCCACCAGTGGGCTCCCGGAGAGCCACGATTGCGAGCAGGGGCTTGTTCTCGTCGGAGAATCCAGGCCAACAAGCGACTCGATTTATCCCCTTCCCTATGGAGGCGTTGTCTATATTGTGTGAGGGTGTATTTGTCGAGCCTGTCCCAAATGTCATGGATGCGCTCCCGGATGGCGTGCTCTCTAGCCCCATCCGCTGCATCCCGGAGCGTCTCGGGTCTGTGCCTCTAGGAGGTGTCGTTCCCCTTCTTGTAGCTCTCGTTGGAGCTGCTTGCGGACCCCACATGTTAGACTCAAGCAGGCCGTTGAGACCTTGTCCGCCACTTTCCGCAGGTCCGCCCTCAGCAGATTCACATCAATGGAGACCGTCTCAATCTGCTTTTCCAAGATCGTTACTCATTTAAAAAGACGAACTATTGCTTATCAAATTCACACTAATGCTGGTTGTCGGCTCCAAACCAACTTAAATACAATCAGATACTGACACCTAAATTTGAATATTAAAAAACATGTTTTTATTAAAATCCTATTCTCACAAAAAATAAAAAAATTCTAGTTATATAATCACAATAAAAATTCATTGATACATTCCATATACTTAGTAAAATCAATTCAAACAGACGTTACAACATTCCACAGGACCAAAACGGACATAATACCCCCACATAAAGAGAGGAAAAAAAAACAAAAAAACCTTTAGACACTCTATTTTGTCATTAACAGTACATATCCTAAAACAACTACACATAAGGACACGATCTGAATGCCTTCCTCAATTAACAATTGCAGAACCGTGTTTCTCCAAGGATTATGTATCTAAATTTGCGTCGACGCGTTTCGATGGTTTTACAATTATTAGTCCATCTTTTTCAAGACACTCTTTGAATTTTCTCTGTAATATTCCTTTTCATTAAAAGACCCTAACTCGAGGGGCATTCACGTCCTCCTCTTCCTCGTAATGCTAATAGGCTGTGGCCGAGATATTGCACGTCAGTCCTGCTCCTTCGTATCTGTCGAGTTGGGAACAAGCTACGACCGTTGGTTTAGTGCAACCCACGAGCTAACATAAAATAAGGTGTGAGAACTGGTAGCATGGGAGTCGGAATCTTTTTATCGACTTGAGGCAATGGGACATTCTCGACCGTGGTGATATAGACCATTTTTTATAGCAAGGTTGCAGTTCTGGGATTCACTCGGATCGGGATATTTATCTAAAGGACTGTTGGATGCAAGATCTTAAGAGTTTTTAGTAGAACACAGTTTTTCCAGATATAAGGGTCTTTTAATGAAAAGGAATATTACAGAAGAATTCAAAAGTGTCTTGAAAAAGATGGACTAATAATTGTAAAACCATCGAGCAGCGTCTGCGCATAAGTCTACATAATACTTGGAGAAGACGGTTCTGCAATTGTTAATTGAGGAAGGCATTCAGATCGTATCCTTATGTCAGTTGTTTTAGGATATGTACTGTTAATGACAAAGTAGAGTGTCTAAAGGTTTTTGTTTCTCTCTTTTAATGTGGGGATTATGTCGTTTTATCCAGTGGAATGTTGTACAACGTCTGTTTAATTGATTTTACTAAGTATATGGAATGTATCAATGAATTTTATTGTGATTATATAACTAGAATTTTTATATTTTGTGAGAATAGGATTTTAATAAAAACATGTTTTTTAATATTCAAATTTAGGTGTCAGTATCTGATTGTATTTAAGTTGGTTTGGAGCTGACAACCAGCATTAGTGTGAATTTGATAAGCAATAGTTCAGTCTTTTAAATGAGTAGCTGATCTAGTGTGTTTGTAGTGTTGCCCGAGGGGAAACATTTTTGTTTTACCTAACTAGAACTACCCAGTTGGAGACTGCCATTTAGTTTTTATTTCCATATTGGTGTGTGTATGTGTTTATGTATGTGTATAATATATATGTGTGTGTATATGTATATGTGTATATGTGTGTGTGTATATATATATATATATATATATATATATATATATATATATATATATATATATATATAAACACTAAAAAATAAAAAAGGTTAAAAGGGATTTTATAGTCAGGTGAAAATGTCAGTCAAAATATACTGTTTAAACAAACAAAACCACTGAAATTCACCAGTTATAGTTATCTCAAGTAACTATAATTTGTGCCCTAAGGTAACTATAACTTGCGCCCCACGCCATGCACAGATTTCGCATCAATAATTTCACTGCAAATGTTGCAATGATATTATCAATGATGTCATAGAAGATGGCATGAGTGATGTAATATGTGAGGTAATTAGCAGTGCATGGTGAGGGCGCGAGTTATAGTTACCTTAGGACTGCAGTTGTAAGCATGGCTTTAATGTTGTATGCCACTTTGCTCATCTCCAGAAAGTGCAGTGTATTTTAGCAAACTACAGAGGGCTGTCCATAGGGCCTGCCAGAAGATGTCTTGTAAGGGCTAATGCATACCTGTCACCCTTTTCACTTAAATTTGCAGGTTATGGAAAAATCTTTATTAGGGTTATCCTTTTAAAGTGAATAGAGTATGAACTCTTTTTTGGAAGGTGTTCAAGGTTTAAAAGTGAGGGGGTATTAAAGGTCATGGAGGTATTTTTTTTGTTAGGTTGGTGAATATCAGTAAAAAGAGGGTAGCATCCACCAAATTTGGGTGACTTGACAGATATTCTATATTTCCAGTACGTGATCAAAGTTTATGTCCATTATAGTCTAATTGATGATAGAAAATTGCCCACAGGTGTAGCGTACCGCATTACTTCAAGTCCTCAAGCAGTATATGTGAAATCTTAACGTAATTTTTCCATGATGAGCGTGTCCAAAATCTATGACGATCTTAGAAGCCATACAGACCCACCATCCACCTTTTTGATGGTTTCATGCTGTCATTCACCACCTAGAGACTCTCTTAGTGTGGGGAGGTTTGCCAGAGTCACTTTAGAGGAAATCAGTGGTTTATAGCCTCAGTCAAGTCTAGATCTCCTGATGATCAATGTCCTGCTCACTTCATTTCCATCATTGTTTGCTCCATGCTTTAGAGACCTGTTTAACATTTAGCTGGATACATCCAAGGTGCCTAGGAGCTGGAAACGAGCTAATGTGCTCCCCACACTTAAGAAATCTACTGCAGACTCTGCTAAGTTATCAAACTATCATCCAATCTCGCTGCTGCCCTTTCCAATTAAAATACTGGAGAAAATAACCAACAAACAATTGTCCAGTATTTTCAGACCAACAACATACTGAGTTTTTCTCAGCCTAGTTTTAGGGCAGCACACAGCATGGAAGACATCAATTTGGCAGTCACAGATGTAATCAGGACCATCTTAGTTGAGGGACATCCTGTGGTTCTTATACTTTTAGAACTATACTCAGATTCTGATACGGTCTTCCATGCAGTCCTGATCGAAAGGCTATATGACATTGGTATATATCAGGGTTCTCCAAAGTCGGTACTGGAGGGTCAGATCTTTGCCAGATTTTTAAGATAATTGCATTTATCTAAATGTGGATATGCTAAAAAATCTGGCATTGATCCGGCCCTTCAGGACTGACTTTGGAGAACCCTGATACTATAGTCGCATAAATCCATGACGGTCACCAACACCTGCGGGGTGTCCCTGGGGTCCTTATTTAGTCCCACTCAACTTCCTATGTTGCCCCTTTGGCAAAGGTTGTTAGGGACTGCGGCTTTGAGATTCTGTCCTATGTTGATGATACCCAGTTGGTGGTACCTATTGGGCACAATTAGCAAGTGACCCGAACCAGTTTCTGTGACTGTCTTCGTGCTGTGGCAGGCTGGATGAAGCAGAATTGCCTCCAACTCAATGGAGGGAAGACGTGGATTGTTCTCTTCAGCAAGACCTCTCAAATTTGGACTGAAGATTGTTGGCCTAAAGAATTGGGCAGACCTACCTGTCCTAAAAGGGTTGCAAAAAATCTAGGTGTTCTGCTGGACGATAACCTCAGCATGCAAAAACCAAGTTGGCGTCAGTGAGTGGTGCCTGTTTTGGAGTCATTTTCATGCTGAGAAAGGTTTTCCTTGGATTCCTCTGCATTGCAGGAGGACAATTATTCAGGCTCGGATAACCAGCCACCTACATTATGGCAGTGCATTATTGGTTGGAATGAATGAGTCTCTCTCGTCATGCTTGCAAGTCGTACAGAATGTGGCATCTAGACTGGTTTGCCCCCCTGCCACCACCCCACGGACCAGGTGGGTTCAATCTTGATAGCCCTTCATTGGCTGCCCATTAGGAAATGTGTTATTTTTCAAGCTGCTTTGCCATACTCAGTCTTGTATGGCGGGGTTCCTTTCTACTTATGTACAAAGGTTCGTTTTATTAGCACTGTCAACTCCCCACCGCGGTTGTTGTTTTTCCTACCTTGCCCCTCCCCACTGGAATATGCTGCCTTTAGATAATTTGGTCCAGCCAGAATTTTACTCCTTTTTAAAAAGTTGCTCAAAACATGGCTATTTTAGCAAGATGCCAGCTACTTCTTCTGCTTCCTTTGTGCCCTTTTCGGATTGGCCATAGCGCAGGGACACCCAAGAGGAGTGAGATGTCTGTGCTCAATAAGTGACCATGACATTTAGGATGCTGCCACTTTGCCTGGATGATGTACTGAGTGATGTCTTTTAACATGTCATAAGCAGTGCATGGCGGGAGTGCACGTTATAGGTGGCTCAGTACATTATAACATGAATTTCAGTGTTTTAGTTTTTAAAAGTTAGTCTTTAATCCATTTCAACACCTAAGGATAATGTCACTGTAACCTTTTGTTTTTTTCAGCAAATTTCAATTTCTTTTGTGTAAGCTAAGATTTTATTACCATACCTAAATATGTATGCGCCTATTCAAACCTGAGTATTGACTGAACCCCCTCAGGCAGCAGGGTGTTGGCTCCAGGGGCAGCCCTGCACCCAACACCCCAATACGCACAGCCTTCAGTAGTGTCCAACAGAGTTGGCCCTGTGTCCAATGCACTGTAGGCTTTGGCCTACACAGTGGCGGTTGAACAAAGGGTCTGGTCTATAACCACGGTACCAAAACGACAGATGAGAGAAAAAAGCTCCCTCAGCCAATTAGAAGGCCCTATTTTTTAATTTTGTTTGGTACCTGAGGAGTTCCGTGGGACCAACCGTCCAGAATATACCGAACTTTTTTATGAGCGTTAACTCCTTCATAACCAATCCGAGCCTGTCTTTAAATGCTAATTTCTTGAAAGTGGCTGAAAAGATTTACACTAAATCGGAAAAAGCAGACTTTCTCACTAACATTGTAACTTTTTGCCAAATTTGATGTAATTCCATATAGCAAAGCTTCCTATGGGTATTAATATAGGAAACCACTGTTTTGTGACACCACCCTTTTTCTCAACAGATTGAGGTGAAAATTTCCATGAAGTAGCCAATGTGGAAGAACTTTTTTTTTGAAAAGTTCCGTGCAGATTCGATCAAACGGCATCAGAATTATTAGTCAAACAAAACGCTCTTCCTATGGAAACTCTGACCTAACTATAATGTGACCACCACTGTGTAATGTATAATATTTTGAATTCCTGATAAGGTGCCTAAGCGCATGTGTGTGAAGTGATATTACCTCTCTTCAGCAGATCCTTACTGTCCACGGTCATTCCAGCATTCCTCTTGTGGAATCCACCTTCTTGTTACTTTGTTAACCTACATTTCTAATCAGAAGCTCTGTAAGCAGTTGTTTATATTGTAAGTGTATTGCTAAGTAGTGGTTTGATGAAACCAAAATAAGGAGTTTTGTATAGAGCAGCATAAGTAAAATGGTTTCCCTTTAGGAGCTTCTTGAAGAGGAAGTGGGCATGAAGGGGTTTATTTTCAGTGCTTTGCCCATGGCATGCTGTGACCGCACAGTCTTCTTTGGGAGATAGGGTGGCATTTAATCGGATTTTGGTTGAGAACAGCTTCATAAAATATTTCTTGTGTCGCTTGGAAATATAAAAGGATGTTGACCTCCACGTCTAGTCTTACCCATAAAGAGTCACACTATAAAGAACTATGTAGTTTGTGCATTGTGTCCATGGGAAAACATGGCTATCCTGTGCCGGATTACTCTTGAAGGTCTGTACTTTAGGATGCAGTAAAATCCAGATTTGATCTGTTACTAAAAACTTGACATTGTGTTACTTGACAGTTCACATACATAATATTTGTTGTATTGTCTCTTTTGCCTCCTCATTCTTTTGGTAAATTGCTGTCTCAACTTATTAGCCCTCTTAATCTTAGCCTACTGGCATTAATGGGCAGTCCATCGTTTAAGTCAGATCACCGGGATGCCACCATGCCATCAAGTATGCACAGCTTTAGTCCTAGGTTCTTTGTCAGAAACTGCATTCTTGGAGTTTGTCCTGGTTCACTTTATTTGAAACAATTGAACTAACACAGCGGGATATGATTTGTAAAAGAAAAGCTGGGGCAGTCAACAAGCATTGGCAAACCTAATGTCTCACTTTTCTTAAACATGCAGTGGAAAACTAATAGGCCTGTCTTTTTGCTGGTGTTTGGCAATAGGTAATATAGAAAACAATTGGTTCTGTTGGGCAATACAATTGCTGTGATAAATATATTCAATACAAGAGAAAAGGTGTTTCACAATTCCTTTTGCACAATAAATGAAAAAGCGATTTCAATTGAGAACACACCAAGAAAACACAGGGAGAGTTGATTTACTCTTATATTTTTCAAGAAGTATTGAATAATAAATGGCTGTCACAAATACAAGTAAATTGCGAAAATCCAAAGGTGACTATTGTGAGAAAGTGACATGTGGTGACTGGTGAAGTGAACAGTACACTATATACAAAACATACATATGTGACATAAATTAAAAGAATTGTTGAATTTCTGTCCTGTCTCGTTATTTAACACATGAAATGCAAGACCCAATACTGATTTGACTATTGGTCAAGAGAACTGTGTAGACGTGTGATGGGAAAGTGTCGACGTTTCGACCCTGGACACGAGCGCGGAATGGTTAAGCGTCACTGCGGGTCTTCCTCAGGACTATGAAGGGAGGGGTGGACAGCCAAAAAGTCAAGACGTAGTGGGGATCCAATATTGGTCTCCAAAATGCGAATTCAAATAGTTTGGTTCAATCGCAATGCATCATTAGTGCGAATTCTTCCTAATTGGATAAGTTGAATTTCTCCACCATTAGGTTGGAGTCTTAAACATGGGCGATGCCACAGCAACACACGACATCCACCCGCCGGTTGGAGTCCTGTGCTACAGCCTTCACTTTGTAAAAGCAGCCAAGAATGAAAGTGGAGTGCTTCAGAACAACCTACGTCTTTTCTTCCTCAGGAATTATTCTTGTGCAAAAGGAAGTGTGAAACACCTTTTCTCTTGTATTGAATATATTTATCACAGCAATTGTATTGCCCAACAGAACCAATTGTTTTCTATATTACTATTACCCAGGTTCTGAGGGACACCGGGTCAGCCCCATTATTCTTAATGGTGTTTGGCAATAGTTATACAACGTTTCATGTGATGCTCCCAACTGTCCTACAAAGAAAATATCATAATGAAGTAACCTCTGGAGCTACAACAATATGGAATCTGACGCCCCTTTGTTGAATGACTGCATTAGAATATATAAACGCTCTGAACTGTATTATAAAAAGGATTCAGAAGATGAAGATTGTGCTGTCAGTGGTGAGCTTTAAAGGCATAAGCAGCAAAATATTGTATAGTAGATACTTTGTGGTTTCAGTAGATTTGTAAATGATTTTCAGTATTGCAAGAATATGATGGACATTACCATCAAGTTCATTAAGTGAGAAGAGTGGAAGTAAAAGTTGAGAAACCATCGCAGGAGGTAAAAAAAAAAAAACTGTGACATTTTCCTTCTTCATCAAACCCTCCCCACCCAGCCCAGTTCATCCCCCAGGCCCATCAGGGTTATTATATTCTCCAAACTGAAGCCCACCATTTCACATCAAGCGTCTGCCTTTGCTATTTACTTGCAGCCTGTCCTCCCCTCCCACAAGGCCTGGTTGACCCACCCATATGTTCATCCCCTGGGGTACAGTGTGACCTGAGGGATATAGTAGATACGTTTGACAAGAACGTTTGATTTAAATTTACTTTGTCAACAAAAAAGCTGTCAACCCAACAACCAGTTATCAAGACAGCAAAGTACAAAATGAAAGCTTTCAGGATGATTAGTAAATAGCCTTAGCCTTTCATAAAGACTAACGGGACATGCTTCCTAAACAAAAATATTCACAAACCAGCAATTTAAATAATTACATCATGTCAGTAAAGTAACTACGTCAACGGTCACACACTGAGTCTGGAATTACAAGCTGCATGCCATGTTGCTTCTTTAGTCTAACAAGAGAGCTGGTTGAGCACCATCCCCAATCGGAACGCGCAATGGGCAATGTAAGAATCCACGAAATGCCATTCCCTTGATGGGTAGCTCCTCAGAGCAGTGGCAAACTATGAAAAACCCATGAAAGCCAATGGCTGAGGTGGGTTGAGTGAAAGCCCCTCCTGTAATTATTTTTCTCATGTACTTTTCACAGTATTGGTAACTGAGGTCTACCAGCTAAACCTGTCTGTAATGAGATCTAAAAAGCACAGTGGCTTAATAAATGGCTAACTTAACCAGGGCAGTGGTTAAATTGTTCGCTTGGGAAGCCTCTTTCTGATGGTAGAAAACTCTTCATCGTGTGCAGGGCCACTGGAATTATGCAGCAGTGGAGGGACTGATTATGTGGCAGTGGTTGAGTAAATTATGCGGCAAGAAAAGGCAAATTATGCGGCTTGATACGGCACATTTTTTGATGGCATTAGTTGATTATTTTGTCTTTTTTACACTTGTTAACACTGTCTTAGCATTGGTCACACCTTGTTAGTACCAGTTTGACATCTAAATACAACAACAGGCAACAGAAAGATGACCAGTCAAGCTTTGCAAAGGGCCTTCCACTGCGCGGCAACATGTGTTGTTGCACTTTTAGTAACTTTTGAACTGTTTGAGCTAGAAACATAATTTGTTTTTGTTAAAATCTGCAGATTATGCAGCAGTTGATGGAGTATGTGGCAAATGTGGCAAATCTATAATTATGTGAAAAGCACCGACCGCACAATCGCATAATTCCTGTGGCCCAGATCATGTGGGATGATGCTAAAATATTGCCTGTAGTTTTGTGTGGAAGCGACTTGCTGATACTAGTAGGAATAGTCCTTATCGTTTGGAACTGGAAGTATTGAAAGCAGATTTACCTCTTCCTAAATCCTCCATGATTCATGCAGTGAAACACTAATTGTACCTATTTAGCTGGGAGCCTTTTACAGTAAAATGCAGGATACATTTTCCCCTGGACAACAAAATTACCTAAATGTGATTAGTAGTGAAAACAGTGCTCCCAATGCCTATAGAAGAAATTAAACTACTTGATTTGATGAATATTCAAAATGATTATACTGTTAACCAGAATAAGAACTTTGGGGGTGATTAGGATTGCGGAAGGACCGCCACCGCAGGGCCGGCATCGCAATAGCAAAACATGGTTGTTTAACATTGCGTATGGTGCTGCAGCCAGCAGCACAGTCCACAATGTTAAACTACCGGGATGCGCCCGCCAGTGTGGCGGGCGCATCCTAATACGGCGGGCGGGACTGGCGCACCTATGTTGGACGGTCCCAGCTCCGCAGGGATGGCGGGCGGACATAAGTCCGCCTGCCATCCTAATAAGGCCCCTTTGTTCTCCAGAAACATATATATAAAACCCAATATTCAACTTTTCCTAAATATTGGATGGGGAACATCCTAAAGATTACTTCACAAATAGAAATGTCTGTTATCTTCAAGGATTTGTTCATGCTAAAATGCGTAATGCAAGTTTTAGATGGATAATAGGAGTAAAGCCACGTTGGAAGTCGATGTTCATTAAATTGGTAAAGATCATGATGGGAACTGTTCATGTGTTATGAAAAACAAGTATTCTATTTGTTAATTCTTGGACTGCCTGCTGTTTTCTTCAAGTAGACGTACATATTTGACACCAGCCTTTCTTAAGATATGTAAGCTCATGTTAAAACTACTGTGTTATTGGGACAGATGGAGTGCTTGGTAATTCGTCAATGCAATGGGAGGATTTTTACTAAAGCTCAATTTTCATAATATTTTATGATATGCTAGCATGTAAAGTCAATAGTTAAGTAAATTTGTACCTTGAATGGCCCTATCATATGTTTTGTTAAATTTGCTCAACAATAGTTAATAGAGATTATTAACAAAATACTATGGGATTTATGGGACCTCAAAGACAGCAACAACTACCAGCAGTAAATGCACACATAGACAGTAGAAAAACCCCATCTTGAAAGAATCCCAATAAAAATGCAACTTCCAGATATGTACATCTTCTACATCTGGATCTCCACTGCATTAGGTAATCTGATATAAAGACCACATCTAGGGTTAACCACAAAAAAATCACATGGATTAATGACAACATCAAAAGAATGAAAACACTGCTTAACATACTATGATGCAAGCGGAGAAAATTAAGAGCTGAAAAAAACAAAGTCATGCTTGGCCGATATAATAAAGCCTATTAAAGAGCCCTTAGAACCAAAAAAGTGCAATACTATTCTACACACAAAATTGAAGCTGAATGCCCTGCTAAGCAACTCCAGAATATTCTAGTAGAATTCCAGTTTAGAGTGTCAAAGCACAGAAAACACAACAGCAAGCCTTCTATGGCAACATTTTCATGAAATTGATCTAAAAAACTTAAAAAGATAGAAAATTACCTTAGGAAGAACGCAGCTAATACTGCAGACACATGACCCAACCACAATAAAGAGAGATAAAAGCATTATTCGACTACTAAATACATTCAGAGCCCTCTTAGAAAAAGAATTCCACAACATTATCATCTCAAGCAGACCATCAGGATCACTTTCAGACACAGCACCTCTAAAAACTTATATATATTAAATAATACAATTTATTAAAAATAAAGTAGATTTAATATACATTTTAACAAATATAACAAATAAACTTAATTTTAAAAAGTTAAACATACATATATAATAATTAATATATATATATATATTTACTTTAAAACAATTAATAAACTATTCATTTTAATTTATTTTATATTTTTAAAATTATATAAAAATGTAACAAATAAATATATATATACATATACCAATAACATAAACTCTATTAAAAAATTCTATTATAAATTAAAACATTAAACTATTTAAGAATCTTTAAACTTAAATTTCCACTCCAGTCAGTGCAACAGTAGGGAAAGTGTTGGATAGCGGAGGGGTAAAAATTACTATTCCCACTCCACTGAGTGCAACAGTAGGGAAAATGTTGGATAGCAAAGGGGTAAAAATTACTATTCCCACTCCAATGAGTGCAACAGTAGTGAAAGTGTTGGATAGCGGAGGGGTACAAATTACTATTCCCACTCCAGTCAGTTCAAATTTAAAAACAAACAAAATATCAACAACAACAAAAAAATGTAAAAGCTAAATATATAAAAAATATATAAATCTGTTAAAAATTAAAATATAAATATATTTAATATTAAAAATAATACATATTATAATGTTAAATACATATCACAAATACCTACAAATAGTATATTAAATAAAATAATTTTCAAACAAATAAATATTTTTAGTTAGAAATTATTTATAAACAAAAACATTAATTATTACATACATTTAGTTTATTTACTTCCTACCCTATAACACCACACAATTCACAATCCACATCTAAATTAAAAAAAATGTACTTCCATAATTAACACAATTAATTATCAATTAAAGAAATATTAATTAAAAAGCAAATTAAAGCACATAAAAGTTAATTAACTTCCCATCCTTTAACCCTATAATCCCCACAACCCACACCTAAAATTAAACTGTAAAAAAATTAATTAAACAATTACAATTTTTTTAAATTAAAAAACTAATAATATTTATCAACTAATTATAAAGTTAGTAAAATTAATTTACTCCCCACCCTTTACCCCTGTAAAACCAAAACCCCAAACACAAACAAATGTAAACGATTACCCTAATTAATTATCAATTAATTAATATTAATTATCAACTAATCATGAATTAATTAAACATAAATTACTTCCCACCCTTTACCCCTATAAAGACCACAACCCACACCTAAAATTAACTACACAATTTCCATATTTAATTTTCAATTACTCAATAATAATTAACAACTAATTTTAATTAATTAAAAATAAATGTCTTCCCACCCTGTACCCCATAAAACCCACAACCCACACCTAAAGAATTACACAATTACCATAATTTAATTACCAATTAATTAATTAATATTAATTAACAACCAATTAATAATTAATTAAAAATAAATTACATCCCACCTTATACCCCTCTAAACCCCACAACCCCACATAAAATTTACATAAAGAAAATAGAAACACAATTAATACCAGAAAATCTCAAATAAATAAATATTAATAAATAAAAAATAATCATTAATTTAAAATAATAAAATTACTTCCCACCCTATTCCCTATAAACCCATAACCCGCTACAGAACTAAAAAACACAAAATCTAATTAAAATAAAATTCATAACTACTAAGGGGCCGATTCCGATCTCGGCCGGTAGTGCTCCGAATCGGATTCGGATTCACCGGATCCGATTCGGAGCCCTGTTTCCCGACCGAATCGTGCGCGGGTCCGGCCGAGCGAGTACGATGCAAGCACCCGCGAAATCGCCGACCGACTCGAACGCGGCTTCAACACGCTCCGACCGACTCGCATGGACACGACTCGCACCGCGCTATGGAGACGTTTCCCGGCCGGGTAAGTACGATGGCGCGCCGCGAGCAGTCCGACCGACTCGCGCCGTCCGGCTCGAAAAAGCTGTTGGAGCCGGACTTTGAGGAGTCCGCGTCGGACCCCCTGTATGCGTAGGCGCGCGAGTCGCGCACAGGGGGGACCCATGGGTCCCCCTACCTGTGCATGTACGCCGCGATGCGCTTGGACGTGTACACGCTGTAGGGGACGCCCTTGTCCGCCTCGCACCCATTGAGTCAATGGGAGCCCGCGTACGCGTTGTACGACAGGCTCCCATTGACTTCAATGGGAGTCCGACCGACTCGAGTCCGATGGCATGCGTGCGCATCGTACTCGTTCGGTCGGACTGCTAGGTTCCGATTCGGTCGGAATTCTCTCCGGGTCCGGCTCGGTCGGAGAGATTTCCGGCCGGAATCGGAATTGGCCCCTAAATGTAACACACAAACAATACTTATACAAAAATACATCACATACATTTAAAATATATACTAAAATACATAACTAATTAAAAAATCGATATTTTAAACAACTATATTTTTGCAAATGATATTAATGACTTCTATATTTTTAAAAACGATATTTCTTACCTTAAAGTCGATTTTCTTGACCATGATATTCTTTCTGTCGATATTTCTGTGTCACGATATTTACAACTCAATATTTGTGTAGGTCAACATTTCCAACTCGATATTTTGTCTAAATACCATATTTGGGATGATCTAAAACTTGCAGTGGATAAGTATGGGGTGGCTGCCTCTAGAATCCATGAAGTCTCACAAACGAAGTGAGTAAAAACAGGATTCTTAATTGCAGTCCATCAAACAAGCCGTATACCTGAAAGGGTGACTGCAGTAACTGCCACCAGTGCAATACTGTGCCTGAAAGGGAACATTCTGTGCCAGCATTTTTATTAGGTTGCCATGCATTTCCCCTCATCAGTATTGCTCACAAAAGTTAATACATTTTAAAACACAAGATAAAAATACACAAGCAGTGGTCTGTAACACATGACATTCCATAAATGTGACATTAATGCAAAACACAGATTACTTCAATCAACATTTCAAGGAAATATCAAAACGCTCTGAGAATTCAACAGACTATACAGCTGAATTCTTAAGCAACTCTAACATCCATTCTTGTTTAAGGTTACCTACTGCTACACTTCCCCTTATCTTTTCAAATGGAGATTTATCACTGACATTCCTGGGAGTGTTGTGATCACCCCACAGAAGTTCTTTAACTACCTCATTGCAGTTTTTTCCACTCACCACTGGCAGTTGTTAGCCTTCCTTAAGAATTATCCCCAGACATCCATTCTTCCTTTCAGATATGACCAAGTGAAACCTTGTCTATAGACACTACTCTGTCCTCCTTTTGCTCTACAATAACCTCTTGCTCAGCCTCTGAAACTAGCAATTTAGACAGGCAATCAGCCATAACATTCCTAGCCCCTCTTATGTATTCAACCTAAAATGGAATTCTTGCAACTTATATTTCCTTCTAGTAACTCTAGGGGTTGTCCTTTTGCATCCACTGGTTGTTAATAAATCTAGCAAGGGATGCCGATCCATTTTGACAATAAATTGGGACACATATACATACCTTCTGAAATATTCTATATTCCACCAACAAGCCAGTGCCTCCTTTTTAAGCATTCTGTAGCTATCCCCTAAGCGATCTAAAAGCATATGTAATTATAATCTGTTAGTGTTCTTGTTCATTCAACAATGCTCCTTTATCCTTGTTACTGACATCTGTTGTGATGATGGATTTCTGCTCGGTATCAAATGTGCTAAGGGTGGGTACATTAGCTATGACTTTATATGTTAATTAATTGCTTCTCACATTCCCCACTCCACACAAACCTTTCATTTGTCTTTATCAAACTTCTCATATGCACAGTTTTGTCTCTGGAGCCTCCTTAATAGGCTTTTCTTTGGGGCTATCCCATCTCTTCTCATACTATGACCTAGTAATCATCCAACATCACCTCAAATTTACATTTTTCTTTAGTGATTGTTTACCTACTACTTTGCAAAATGGTAAGAACTTTGACCAGAAAGTATTTTTGGTTTTTTTCTGTCCTTTCCAAATACCAAAGTATCGTCTTGAAAGTACATTACCTGACCCCTTGAAATGTTTGTGCATTACCTGCTGAAACTTACCTGAGGTAGATATCAAGCCAAATGGCTTCCTCTTATAGGGATATACCCCCTGCTATGTTATAAACGAAGTTAGAGGTTTGGACTCTTCATTAGGCATGGGCGGAAAACTACGCTACCCTCGCGTAGTTTGCGCAACTACGCGCTACGCGGATTGCACGTAGCACAGTGCAAAAACGCGTAGCGCAGCGACCATTTTTTGCTTGCTTGCGGTCCTCCACGTCAAGTTGGCGACCGCGAGCGAGCAAAATGACATCCCGGCGAGACTTTTTCCTAGTTCGCGATCAGCAACATCAAGTTGCCGATCGCGAGCGTGGAAAATAAACCTCCCGGCGAGATTCTCAACGCGGGGAGGTCAGGTTTCTCATTGCGAGTGGTCGCGTATGCTCGCGACCGCTCGCGATAGAAACTACCAGTCCGCGTTGAGAAAACTGCCGCTCGAGTACAAATCTACTCGAGCGGCAGAAAACGACTGCTTGCACTGTGCAAGATGCCGTTTGCAATGATTGCACAGTGCGGACAAGCATCCGGCACTGTGCAATCATTGCGAACAGCATTTCCTACCGCACTACGCAGTTCGCGTAGTGCTAAGCGTAGCTCGAGTAGTGCGAAGTGCACTTCACGTAGCTACGCGTAGCGCTACTACGCGAACTATGCCCAGGGTTACTCTTCATGAAGGACAGTCTGATGGTAAGTAGAGGTGAGATCCAGTGTGGTGAAAACTGCAGCATTTTTGATAAAAGTCACCAATATTACGTATAGTCTAATCTTGCCATTGGGTTTGTGCACTACTACAATGGCTAAAAGCCGTTCTAATGGCTCAGTTTCTTCCATTAAACCTTCAGCACACAGTCTCATGTTCCTTTTGCAATGTCTTCCTTACTAACACAGGGTCATTGCATACCTTGTGTACCCTGGGAGAAACCCCAATTTTTGATTATTTTGTGTAGAAAACCTTTAAATAGTGCCATAGTTGAATACAATACATTGGGGAACGATCTTGCTTGACTGTACTCCGGAAGTCTCTTCATGCACCACTGACATTAAATAATCATAGCCTAGGGATTGTGATGATCAAGAGACATCATTAGTTTGTGCTGCTGTGCCCAACCCAAAAGGCGTGAGCCTTCCCTAGCTCTATACACCTCAGACCCTATCTTCTTCTCCCTGAACTCTAATGTTGACATAAAATAATCTATCACATCTATAGGTTTGTTCCCATGGCCCATTAGTTTTATGTCAGGTGCGTCTAAATCAACGGTAAGATTTTTCTTTTCATTATATTAACACCATTAGAGTGTGCCTAGCAACTCAGTTTGCTATTAAGGATACCTTTTGTCTGCCAATTTAAATAATACACAATGGTGCATCTTTTCTCAGCTTTCCAACCTCACAAATTTCAAGAACAAACTCCTCTGGAACCTCTATTGGATTCTGCATAATTTCGCTTATTTGATTACTCATACCCTTATATCCACCCATTTCAGCCTTTGACCACTTGCCCTTGTGCTTGCACATCCTGGCTTTATGGTCTCTAAGGGGCCTATTTATGAGAATGTCGCGCAGTGCAGCACAGCAAGTCACTTTGCTGTGCTGCATTGCGTGATAGGGAGAGGGCAGGAATACGACGTACTTAAGGCAATACGGTGCATTCCTGCCTTTTCCCCTGTGCTGGCACCCTTTTGGCAGCCTAGTGCCAATGCCGGCACCGTTGCACCACGGTGCGAGGGTGCCTTAGTTGCATGCAGGATTGTTTTTGTGCAGGAAGGGACACCTTCCTATACAAAAACAATCCTGAAGAAATATTCCTCTTTCTATGTGTGCTGCAGAATGCACAAAGGGTAATAGGTGTTGGCAGGATGGGCCAACTCTGACTTGATGGGGGACGGAGCTGTCACCTACCACACTTGCACATCACAAAGACTCTGCCTCAGCACACTCTCAAATGGTTTCTCACTAGTATTTTGTGCCCCCAGATAAGCTGGGGACAGGCCAGGGAAGCAGAAAATCCATATACTTCTGTAGGGGGCGGTCTCTAGAAGCTTCTCCAACTTAACAGTGGGCATCAGGTATAAGTAGTGGACATTCAGACCCAACTCTTCAGATCACTTCTGGACCTGTAGGCTCTAGGAGTGCTTTGAGGCAACAATTCACTATAAGAGCTCATCACATGTAGCCATGTACACTCAGTGCTTGATCTGTACCTGTGGTTACAGGTGATAGGCACATTGCTCAGTTTTGGGGACCGGGGACTTTCTCTTCCTCATTAGACTCTAACCCAGTGCAGGAGAATCAAAGGCAGAAAAGGGAGATAGGAGGGGGATAAATAGAAAGATGGGAAAGCCGTAACAAACAAAGAATGCAGGTATGAAAAAGAACCCACAAGAGTGATCTAAAGGGACATAAAGTGTCAGGTGGTGAAAGAAAGAAACAGGAGATGGAATTAAAATTAGGCACCCTTGGTTTGCCACAATCCTGCCATTCAGCAGTGCTATGTGGTGGGCTTCGAAGAAAAATGTTTGGTTCCTCTGTTAATTTTTTTCACATTAAACAATGGGTATACCTTAGCAATAAATAAAAAACAGTAGAAGTCCGACTGAGATTAGATTGTGGTGGCGAAATGTCGGTTTCTAAGATTGCCCCAAAGCCAGCATCTAATTCTTCTCATTTGGAATAGAGTGTGACAGGATTCACATCTGGAATTTCCCTGTTTCTCTTGCCATTTCCGTACTCGACCAACTCTTTTGTGACGGCATCAGTGGTGTACTAGGGGAAGACAAGGCATTGCTAAGGAGTACCCTCACGCTTAAAGGCTCCTTAGCATTCATTAATTACGGAATCTGCTCAGGTCGCGGTGAAATGCTAAATAAATACATTGTGTCCTCCAGTAGTCTAAAATTTGGGCCAATTAATTGGTCCTCACATAACTCATGAAATGGCTTTAGCTGCACACCAAACTGGGAGAATCACAGCCACATTGTAACTTTCTGTACCATTATACAGAAAAACACCATCAATGGGTGTTTTGCATCTGTTCATTTATTTTTATTTCTCTTTTTCTCTATTCCTCATGTGAAAAATAATTGCAGCCAACACATGGTTCGTCCCGTGGACTTTTTGAAATCTGAAATGATTCATAAAAAATACCCAGTGTGTGACACATTTTTATTGGAACAGAGATTATTAAATGCAGAATTTCTTCAGCATTTCTGCAACAGTCATCAGTTCATTTAAAATGAACACCCTGCTGACGATGACCAGTTTGAGGAGACCAAACAGCCCTGTAGTCCAAGAAATTGAAGGTGACCTCGTATTGGTGCAACACGTTATGGTGAAAAAGACATAAAGATGCTCCAAAATGAAGAGAACAAAGCATATTAAACAAAGCTAATAGCCTCAAACATGTTTGGTAGTGAAAATAAAAGTCCCTAAGTGCCGAAGTATAAAAAGTGAAGCCATACACCTATAATAATGTCATGCAGTCCTCAGACAGCACTTTCATGTTCCACCACCCAAGTGAATAAGAGCAGACGCTACCTACACGGCAAAGAAGCATTGACAGTTCTTTTGCATACTATAGTGTGTTGCACTGACAGTAGCAGCTTCTTGGTGATGTAAAATTTGCTACTAAAGGGGTCCACTTGACAAGCCCTAGTGCTGTTCTCATTTGCAATATGCTTCCCGATACAATACTGTGTCCCTAGCCCCCAACACACCAATGCAATGAATTGGAAATGAGTCCACACTACCAGACCACCTGTACACTGTGCCATCCAGCACCAGACACCTAGACTGCCCACCACTGAACCCGGATTGAAAGGTGGACCACACGGGCAGCTTATGGCTGCAGGAACCGTGAGGAATACTTACTTGAACCATATTGAGTTAGTAATGCGTGTCTGAAACTAGGCTTTCAATAATGAGCTGGAACGGCTGTGCTTTGATTAACAACATTTACAATTAATAATATTAAAATGCAATTGAAGATTTTGCTGCATAGTTTGGTCACGGAAAAAACTGATCTGATATTGGAGAGTTAGAATCAAGCTTCAGTGATCCTCAGAAATAATCCCGTTACATTGCTATGTTAAATGTATTTGTATAACGCATTCCCTATAGGGCCCCAGAGCGCTTTATTAATCTTGGGCCATCTACTTCTTGGATTCTCATTGACCTGAGTCAGAGTGGTCGGTTGATACTGTGTTTCGTACTCTTTTAGGATGAAACATTTTGATTAGTAGCGGCAAGGAGGAGGGAGACTGATGTATTGTTTAGTGATAAATTACTAGATATTGTTATGGATCTGTGCGGATCACTATGTGACTGGATGCCTGTGCCGAAAAACATTGCAGTTGTTGGTACAGTTTCAACAAATCAAACCTAGCACCCAGGTATTTTATCAATGTCAATAATTCAGTATGGGAGACCATGTTTAGTAAATTAGTCAAATGATTTCTTGGTGTGCTTACTGTAGTGTCTTGTGAGTTAGAGATGATGGGACACTTTTGGTTCCTGATGGACTCCGTAGAACAGTGACGTAAGTGCATAGGTGATAGAATTCATGATGTAGAATGTTGAGTTACATGCTGAGGAATAAGGATGTGTAATACCAAGCTCCATGTGTAGAATGATAATTTGCCTTTACCTGGGCTGGGGAGGATGCTACAACTAGCGATGAGGATGGGATTACGTAAACCCTGTGACCCGAAGAACCAAGAGTACTCTCCCAGAGAGTTTGCTGTGGTCCAGCAAACTGCTTGATCGACTGCGTATGTGGAGTCAAAGCAACACTCCAGCCAGTGCAAGGCCTGTGAAGAAAGTGAAGGTCTTACAGAAAGTTTGTCTGTCGTCGGCTAGAAATTTGCTGGTGAAGCCGAGATAAGAGGTACTATGCCACAGCCTAACACAGAGTCGTCATTCATACAGTACGACAACGCTAAAGGCAGTGACAGCCAGGTACAGAGAAGTGCTAAAGGCAGTGATAGCCAAGTGCAAGAAAACACTAAAAGCAGAAACATTTCTGACGCAAAGAAACGCTAAAGGTACAATGCAAAGAGGTGAGAAGGGTGAAACACCCGTGCAAGAAACAAAGCTGCTACTCACCACCAAAGAAGACCGAGCCTCACATCAAGTGATCGGGTGTGATGAAGCAAATGTCTGCACACGGCTAGTGCTTGAAGAAGGTGCCAGTACAAGCAGGCAGAAGATGCTGCCGGAGTGAGCTCCGCTCTCCGACAACAGAAAGCTCCACAGGTTTTAATGCTGCTGCATTCCTAAAACCACTGCGTCCCTTCAATATCACCAAAAAGCTAAATATTGGTGATAGATGGAGTGCCTGGATCGAAACCTTTGATTTCATTGATGCGCTTGAAGAAACAAATGACAAAAAGATCATTAAATATCTAAATAATTTAGCGGGTGAAGGAGTAAAAGAAACATAAAGAAAATACCACCAGGTGATGAAGTGACCTACCGTCAAATCAAAAAGGCAATAAGCACCAAGTTCAATCCAATGCCGAATGTCGACTATGAAAGGTACATTTTCAGTCAGGAATGGCAGAGAGTTGGTGAAACGAAGAATGAGTTTGTAGAAGGACTTGATTCGCTCATCAAGTATTGCAAGTTCAACAAGTTCAATGATAAACTCAGAGTAATAGATAGTTGTATCTCTGGATTCTCAAAGTTTACAACTATATTTAAAATTTAGTTTAACATTTTTGGGGCCACACGAAAGGAACATGATAAAGCTTTTACACAAGTGTGTCATATACTTGCCGATGCAGGTCTCACTTTAAATGCGGCAAAGTGTGAGTTTCATAAGACCAAACTCAAGTTCTTTGGTCATATCTTTTCTGATGGAGGATTGACTCCGGATCCAAATAAAGTACAAACCTTGTCATCCGCTTCTCCCCCTCTAGATACAACTAGGTTGCGATCCTTCCTTGAAATGGTCAGTTACTGTTCAAGGTATATATGTGACTTTGCCACTGTAAGTGCCCCATTGAGAGACTTAACAAAACAAAATGTCCCACTTTGATGGTCAAGAGAATGTGAACAAAGCTTCAAGAAAATCAAGCATGCAATTGAGAACGCCACTTAAATAGCATAATTTGATCTGAAATTACAGATGAAGGTTGTTGTTGATCCAAACCCAGTGGGGTTGGGTGCCATCCTTGCCCAGCACACTGGACATCCCAATGCTCCATGAAACATCTTAGCTTATGCTAGCTGAAGTTTGTCATTGATGGAACTTGCTTATTCACAACCTGAGAAAGAAAGCCTCTCTGTGGTGTGGGCTTGTGAGCATTTTCATGTGTTCCTGTATGGAAAGCATTTCAGAGTTGTCAGTGACCACCAAGCATTGCTTACCATTTTTGGCAATCCTAAAGCCAAGATGCCCCCTACCATTGAGAGGTGGGCATTGCTGTTGCAGGAGTATTATTATATGATTGTGCATCGTCCAGGAAAAGATCAAAACCCTACTGTTTACTACTTATATGTACCAGTACATTGTCACAGCACTACTTCTAAAGTGGCTGATGCTTATGTTAACTTCATTGTGAAATCCAGTACCTCTGCTGCTATATCGGTGGAACAAATCATTGCTGCCACGTGCACTGACAGAGATTTGCTGATACTCAGAGACATTATTGCACATCAATCGTGGTGAAAGCATTCTCGGCCTCTTCATGATGACCTTGAATATCAGAAATTCAAAAATGTGCAGGAAGAACTATCAGTTACCCCAAAAGGCATCATCTTATAAGAGTTGAGAATTGCCATACCCGAGAGTCTGAGACAACAAGTTATTGAACAGGCCCATGAGGGACATCGTGGAGTTGTTGCTACTAAGCAAGGTCTACGGGACTGAGTGTGGTTCCCTCATCTTGATGAAAGAGTTGAAAAAGAGTTAAAGGCATGTCATTTGTGCAACTGCTTGTCATCCAAGAAAACCCTGCATCCGCTAAACATGTCTGATCTTCCAAAGCATGCATTGGGGAAGATTCCAAATTACTTTTTGGACCCCTTGACAATGGGCATCATCTACTAGTAATTGTTTATGAATATTCTCGTTTTCCCCTTGTGGAAGATTCTGTCAACTACTAATGAGAGATTAGAAAGCAACATGGGGTGTTCCTTCGATTTTGAAATCTGACAATGGCCTGCCTTTCAGTAGTCGAGAATTTAAAGATTTTCTCACTCATCTCAATGTGAAGCATCAGAAAAGCACACCCCTCTGGCCACAGGCGAATGGTGTGGTTGAGAAATTTATGAGCACCCTCAAGCAGACCTTTCAGCGCAATGCGCTAGAAAAGCTTGAATTCAAATCAGTTCTTCCGTCTATGCTTCGTGCATTCAGGTCAATTCCTATTCTACCACGGGTGAAAGCCCTGCTACCTTAATGTTTGGGAGAGCCATAGAAAACAAATTGCCACAACTGACCACTGAGAGATCTATTGACACTGATAAACTTCGCTCTACTGATTCGTTTCACAAACGCCAAATGAAGACCTATGGTGAGAAACGCCACTGCGCTCGGAGCACTGTGTTCAAAAGAGGAGACCAAGTTATCGTCAGGCAGAAACAGAAACGTAAGTCTGATGCTCCTTTTGATGCTGACCCACTGAGGGTTGTGTCTAGTAAAGGATACATGGTGACTGCTCACCATCCTGGAAAGTCCATTATGTGAGATTCTTTGCATTTCAAGCACCTGCCTCAACCTACGATAGCTCCAGATGTCAGAAGATAGACTTCTACACCTGAGAATCAGGAGAACCCAATGACTGTACCAATGTCTCTGTCACCAGTGCTAGTCATAGATAATTCTCCAGTATCTCAGCAACCTCACATGACCAGATCTGGGCGATTTGATTCAAGCACTGAAACAACTTATTGAAGAGTTGTGATGTATATATGTATTATTTGTACTTTTATTTAATAAAGGGGGACATGTTGTGTCTTGTGGGTTAGAGATGATGGGATCCTTTTGGTTCCTGATGGACTCCATAGAACAGTGACGTAAGTGCATGGGTGGGGGTGATAGAATTCATGATGTAGAATGTTCAGTTAACGGTTACATGCTGAGGAATAAAGGTGTGTAATACCAAGCTCCGTGTGTGGCATGATCATTTTCCTGTATCCGGGCTGGGGAGGACGCTAAGCTTACTATATCTACAGTAATGCAAATTTGAAGAATATATCAGTCACATAAAAATACAACAAACTCTAGTGGTTTCAGAATTGCCAAACCGTTTTTACTTTTTACATTTAATTGTTTATTTGGTTTAAATAAGCCTGTTGTGTATATGTTTAATTTTTAAAAAATCTGAATCCTACAGGATAGACCTAATACACCCATCACATCTCATATCCTTGCAGTGCAACATAGAAATATTGCCACATTGTAAAATACAATTCTCCGTAGTGTTGAATGCAGATAGATTATTACTTTCATATATTTTCTAACAGCAGAAGTGCAACAGTGCTGTCAAGTCAGACTTGTATCCTCCACTAATCAGCGATTGAGTAATCAAAGTGTCTAAGCAAGTACATAATAAGACATTACACTGCAGTTCCATCACTAGAAACTGAGAAAAAAGAGATCAAACATGCAAGTGTCCCACCCCGGAATGGAAGGAAAGAAGGTTTAAATGCTTCGACTCCAACGAGTGTTAAATCTATTGGTGATGTAGGGGAAGGAAATTTAACTCTGCTGCTATACAGAAGATTAAAGAGGTAGTACTCCCTTTCTGAACTCTGTTCCTCAAATTCAATTATGTTTAAACTATTTATTCCAATTTTACAATTGCATATCAAACAGACCTTAAGTGTCATGGGTGAAAAAGGAGTTCAACTTAACGAAAGTCAGATAAACTAACACTCGATTACTTATATACAGCAAATTCTTTTTTGATGCCTTAAGAAATCATTAAGATGGAAACACTGTAGTATAAAGCAACAATACTAAGGGCAAGTTAAGTCACTAATTTAACTTGTCACTTAAAATTTCAGAATACTGTGAATGAGAAAAAGAAGGAAAGGAACAAGGGGAAGTAAAAGAAAAACGTTGCAGGAAAGGTGAATACATAAAAATAAATGACCCGAGAAGAAAACTACTCCATCCATATTAAAAAATGATGAAATGCTTTGTACTATCATAATGACAGAAAACTTGCTTATAAAGCTGGGTAGTAACATCGTTGAAATAGACCTAGCCACTTCTTCATGTGGCACTAATCCCGCTTCCTTTCCCTTTCTGGCTGAGTGGAGGTTGATAAATGGGACTGAGCTGGAGGAAACCACTTCTAGTGAAAGTGACTGAGTTCCCCAATCATAAATACTAGAGAAGCCACAGGTGGCTCTGACAGGCATGTCAGCAACTTGACATGGTGCTCTCACTTCCTGGATCCCAGTACATTGTTTTCATTTTTGTTTGAAAATGTAATGTGAGCTCTTGTTATGGGGATGATGAGAGGATACTATAAGCAATATTTAAGTCAATCATTCGATCCACCACAAGGCATACCATATAGTAAGAAGAACTGTAGCCACGATTCTTCATTTAGTGAGGCCATCCCTTTTGCTAGACGTAAGACTAGGACGAGAAATGTGAAAGAGCAATGCCAAGGTTATCAATAGATGCATTTTACATTGATAGTGAGAAAATAAAATGTTGTATAAGAATAACAATAAATGCATTTTGATACCATATTGTTCATTAGTTTTCTTGAATTTAGTCAAAGTAATCCAATAGAAGAGCTGAACAAAGTAAAAAAAAAGTCAGAAGTATGGGGTAAAGCTCAACTAATTCCGTAAGAACACAGCAATATTTGTGACAGTCCTGCTTGTGGAACACTCATTGTCACATAGGGGGACCTGCTCACCTCTGTGAAGGCAAAATCTCAGAAATCCTTTACCATACTAAAGCTTGGAGAATAGAAAGTTACTCACCTTTGACATCGGGCATGGGACCAATGTGACTATTGCCTCTTATGTGGAAAGGGAAGTATTGAGCAATCCTTCTTCCAATCAGAATTTTAAAAGTAAAACTGAATCAATTTACCTGCTTCAACATCTTGTCTGCATATTAGAAAACCAAGGCTTGCCATTCCCTACATTTTACAGGGAGGAAGTGCACTGAGTAAGATAAAATAATTTTGGCTTCCTAAATTAATTAAATTAAATATGTTCCTTCTGATAGTAAAGATGGGAATGGGCAATCCTTTACACTGATGTATGTATTAAGGTTTCCTCTGCTCTCTCGTTCATATTCTGCTACATGAGTCAGTTGGAACACATTCTTCAATACGGCATATGATAGAGGTACAATAATGTGAAGTATTTGTCACTGACAAACACTGTTCGTCTTTTCACACAGTATGTCTGGCAACCATCAACGGTAATTTTGACCACTGACACGCTTAACCTCATCCACCCAACTTCAGGAACCCATTTTCTAAATGGAGCCCACACATTTTTACATTGAAAGCGGAGGAATTACGCATGTAGTATTATACGGCCTTCTATCTGAAGCACCATCCATGGTCTATTGGGCTATCGGATCTGTCCTCATGACTACATAAACCCACTTAGAAAGGAGGCAGAAGTAGAGCAAGTCTGACCAAAACAAATCAAAACACCTAGCACACATTCATAATTGCTCTAAAAATACATTATCATCCGCTTATTTGCACCAGTGCTTAAAACAAAAAATAAAAACACTTCTTAACCAACTACCACCTAAACTTATCAGGGTGTTATGTGCAACACCCTCAGAATGCCCCTAATTAATATTTATGACAAGAGCCCAGTTATTATGCAGGTGAACTAAAATAACCTGGCAACCTTGAATTGGTTCCAGTCATAATGAAGCAGTTTTCACTAATATTACAACAATGCTGCCATAGCCCACATACAGACCATGTGAGGCTCAAGTCCCCCTGTTGCTGCCCTTCCTTCAGTGGTTAACAACACAATGACACAGGCTTCCACCATTGCTTGCCCATCTGTCTCATCCATATGTTGTACAATTATTCAATGATGTCTTCAAGACTCACCCTCTCAGCAGACCCGATTTAGCATCCTCATTATACCACCTCTCGTTACCTAAGCAAATATGTCACTCCACAAGCTGCCTTGACATTGTCCCCAGCCAACACCCATGTAAAAGTTGGCCTCTTCAGTACATACTTGACCCAAAAATGCTTTCTATATGCTTATGATTCATTACCATATAGTTGGGTAAATTGTCCTCCTAGATTGTTGTTAGTACCTCTACCAGCAATGGTCCATTTCTATCAGTTGTATGTCCATTGGAACTCTATCACGAGTCATCGTCTGAGTCTCTTGGATTGGTCCTTTTAGGACTGAATATTTCTCCAGTCAGTTTTGATGGGACAATCTCGTGGCTCTGTTTCATTCAGTATTTTTATTTTTCAGGTAGCTGTGGGCCTCCTCAGTCTGGTTTCAGGATAGCACTGGGATCTCCAGGTCAACAACAGATGAACACGTTGCCATGTCAGTGTATGCACGCATAAAAATCCAGTCCCTTTTAGCTGTTGTCTTTTCTGCTGCACTCTGGGGACTGGCCGATTTGTTGTTGTCCCTCCTCAGTACTGAACGCCTTAAGTCCAAGCAAAGTATTCGTACACTCTGCAAGGGAGCTGTTGCCTGCCAAAGGTAGCAGAGGGTTATTGTTTACCACTGTCGGTTCCCTCACAGCCTATCAACAAGCCACAGAAGTAGTACAATTACCTTGGGTTCCGGTTTGATAATGAACTATCGTGTAAATCCCAAATTAGTCAGGTTTCCTCGGCCTGCTTTGGAAAGCTGCACATGCTCCGCAAAATCCTTCACTTTCTTCCCCTGGAGTCCCGTCGTACCTTCATCCATTCCCTGATCACCTCGCATCTCGACTTTGCAAACAGTCTTTATGTGGGAGCTCCAGCTTATCTGATCAGACGTCTGCAGATCGTTCAAAATGCGGCTGCCAGGCTGATATGCAAAATCCCTTATCTCCACTCAATTTCTCCCTACTTGAGGAAACTCTATTGGCTTCTCGTGACCAAACGCATCCAATTCAAGTCTCTCGTCCTGGCCTTCAGATCGCTTCAGGGTCACGGGCCAGCCTATCTTAGAGCTCGACTCAAGCACTCCCAGTCCAGCCGTGTCCTCAGATCAAACAGTCTCTGCCTTCTGGCTACTCCACGATTCCGCCGCTCTAAAATGGGCGGCAGAGCCTTTGCAGTGATCACGGCCAAAACCTGGAACAGCCTCCCACTCTCCTTGCGGTCGGCCGAGTCTGAGACGCTCTTCCGACGTTCACTAAAGACCTGGCTGTTTTCCAGCCCTTAGACCCTGTCTGGTACCTCATCTGCCGCCTGCCACAAGCGCCGGGACACCCCCGTTGGGGGTAGCTGTGCGCTCTATAAGCTTCAAAATAAATAATTAAGACCTTCCTTTGCATCCCGTTTCCCCTGAAGTCTGGACATCCACATGAGTTGCTCCATTACATCACCTATTTCCAAATGGGCTGTATAAAATCCTCAGTGGGAGTAAGGGTGTTGGGGTCCCTCACCCTACTGCGGCCTGTCTTGGGGTGGCCCCCATCTCCCCATTTCTGGGAATGGTCTTGTTCTTTTCATGGCTGCCTTAAAGATTGAAGAGGATAGTTGATTAGGTGTTATGCAAATTGTCATATGGAATTCTGCAGGGATCATCCCTACCAGCTTGTTCACAGCTGTATGTGCTCTTTGGCACAGCTCCTCAACCAATACCAGGTGAAACAACAAATGTGTGCTAGTAACACACAAAATCATTTGCAGTTGGAAACCAGCCCAGTTAACTAATCCGAACTCAAAATAAAGTCTTAAAATCAAAATGCTCTAGAACACCTACAGTTGATTCTAATGCAAATGGGGGCATGATGCAATGAATATCTAAATGAAGCCTGCCCTTTCTCAGTTGGACTCAGACTTCCAATTCCTCACTGTGAACTGACACTGGCTATAACCTAATACTTTGGCCTAAAGTCGACATACACTTTTCTGCCCCAACAAGAGAGATCAATGAGTTATGCATCTGCTTTCCACTAGTAGCCAAACAGTATGAGAAAATAATTCAGTTATTGAATATCTAACAACTCCAGATAAAATGCAGTCTATCAGAATTGTACATTTTTTGGGGTCTCTCGTATGCAGTATTATGTCCAGTTGTAGAGGTTATAATTCATCAAGATTGAAGCAGCCCAAATGAGGGCAACCAAATGTAAGTTCTTATGTACTTGAGGATTTAAATATCTCTAGAATGCATGTTACATGATTGTTTCTTGACAGTGCGGACTCAGTATTCCATCCTTCAATGGAGAACAAATTGAAAATCATCACATTGAATATTAATTAATCAAGAAATCAATCAGCCCATTTGTAGAGCGCAGCTGGTCACCCATCAGGGTATCCAGGTGCTTGCAGGCTCCAGGTGATCAGCCGAGAAGCCAGGTCCTAAGAGCCTTACGGAACTGCAGAAGAGATGGGGAAGTCCAGAGATGTAGGGGTAGTTCGCTCTATGTCTTTGCTGCCAGATTGGAAAAAGAGCGTCCTCCACTACTGCTTCGTCGGATACAGGGGGCCTGGGGGAAGTGGGCTAGCGAGAGGGAGGCATCTGGTGGGCTGGTGAAAGTAAAAAAAAAAAAAAAAATTAAATTCTTTTTATTAAGTTCAAGAGAAGCAAATCGCAATGCCGCCACGCAGGACGGTAAATTGTCAACAAAACAAAAGAAAACATCATCCCAAATGTGATTGATCATGTTGCATAGCTATACACAGAGAAAAATGATTACCACATACTACCCCAGGTTACAAGGCAATGGTCACATTACATAATTAAGTTTGTTAATCATCAGATATGGATGTGCTTTGACTTTCCGCTATCAGGTATTTCCGTAACGGCTCCCAGATGTCTTTGGGCTTAGACAAAGACGGGAGTTCTTCCGCATACAACTCAAGAGTCTCTTTGCAGTATATCATATCTTTTATCCAATGAGCAGTACGAGGGGCCAGAGAACTCTCCCAGGTTAATGCTACACGCCGTTTTGCTAGCAACAAAGCAATTCTCAGAAATTTCCCCAGAACACCTTTTACCTGAGGCACCAAATAGAGCAAACAGACCGTGGGTGCGCATTGTAAGTTCTGACTGGACATGACCCTCCAGCAGCTTATTACTTCATCCCAGTATTTTGCGACAAGGTTACAGTGCCAAGCCAGAGGCCAGAAATCTGCATCTGGTTGGCCACATCGTTTGCAATTACTTGTTTCCCGCAAGCCTATTTTATACAATTTAAGAGGCGTGTGATATATCTGGTGTATATATTTAAAATGGATGATTCTGAGATTTCCATTGTATGTTAATTTACCAGTCAGTGTGCACACATGCTCCCATTCCGCCGGAGTCAATGGAGGGTCTAACTTACTGTTCCACCGCATCAAGCTACGGTCTTCCCCTCTTACCATTTCAGCGCGCACTGCCCTCTATAGTTTGGTAACCAGTTTACACCTCGTGGGCGTCACTAATAACAGTTGCAAGGATTGTAGTGGGGTCGGTTCCAGAGGAAACGACTCGTAATGTGTTTTTAACGCCAATTTCAGTCGATGAACAGTGAACTTAAACAGTGGCGTCTGATTGGTGATGTACTGAAGGTCCTCAGATGTGAGAAAGTGCCCATCTAAAAATAGATCTTGCATACGTTCAATACCAACCGCTTGCAGCGAGCGGATAGGTCCCTTTTCTTGAGCAACTGAAAGAGATGCATGATGTGCAATCGGCAGTGCCGGAGCATATATTGGGAGTTTGGCCGTCAATTTACCAATAGCTTGCCAAGCGGTAATGGTAGTGTCTACTGTGTTTATTTCTGTCCGGGGGTGCCCCTGCGTGTGTGTGTCAGTATCCCAGTCAGTGGAAAAGGATGGGCATCACCATCTTCTACCGCCACATGAGGTGTGAAGGCGTGGGGGTTATACCAATAATAAGCGTACTGTGCCTGTGCACAGAGATAGTACAAGTATAGATCTGGGGCGCAGAATCCGCCCTGAGCGTAGTCCAGTGTGAGTGTATGCCAGCTCACTCTAGCTTGCTTGCCATTCCATATTAGTCTGAGCAAATGGGTTCTTATTGTGTGAAAGAGGTGCTGCGGTAGCCTGATCGGGATATTATTGAAAAGATATAGAAACCGTGGAAGGACTATCATTTTGACAACAGCAACGCGATCTGCAAGGGATAGTGGTAGAGAGGACCACCTTTCTACTTGACGTTCCAAGGTCGCACAGGCCTTTCCATAATTTTCACGTATGACAATCTCCGGGTCACGGTGTACCCACACTCCCAGATATTTCACCGTGTCTGTTGACCAGATCAGCGGATATTCCATTTGCGGAGGAGTAGTGATCAACGTCAGAGGGACTACCACCGATTTATCCCAGTTTATCATGAGGCCAGAGAACAAGCCAAAGAGGACATATTCCCGCAAGATGGGGGACAGGTATTTTTGTGGTTCGCGAATGAAAAGCACCATGTCATCAGCATATAGAGATATGCCTACAGGTCGATGGGTAAAGTTCAGTGCTGCTTCCCTATGACGTTGTCGAATCACACATGCTAAAGGTTCAAGCATAAGGGCGAAGAAAAGCGGCGAAATGGACAGCCTTGCCGAGTGCCCCTTTTAATGGAAAATGGTGCGGATGTGAGACCCCCAACCCGGACTCGCGCTGACGGGTCCGCATATAACAAATGCACCCATCTTAAAAATACATTGGGGAACCCCATACGCTTTAATATATAAAACATGTACCGCCACTCGATAGAGTCAAATGCTTTAGCCGCATCCAACATAACTGCAGCAGCTGGGAGATCCGGATTTAATATGTGAAACATGGCAAAAGAGTTCGTAGATTGTGGGACGTAGAGCGCTCCGGTATAAAGCCGGATTGATCAGGCAACACTAAACAGGACATCAACGGTTGGAGTTTGGTAGCTAATATTTTGGCTAATATTTTGGCATCTAAATTGATTAGCGATAGAGGGCGGTATGAGTCACACTGAGAAGGGGATTTATCTTTTTTAAGCAGTGTAATAATTAGGGCCTGTCGCAGCGATGGAGGCAATATGCCCGTCTCATGGGCCTCCGCATATACTTCTAATAGATAGGGCGTTAAAATATCAGCATATTCCTTATAAAATTCAGCCGTGAGCCCATCTGGACCTGGGGCTTTTTTGTTTGGTAGGGAACGAATTGCTGCTTTAATATCAGCCTCGTCAATTGGTTGGCTGAGATATTCCCGGTGGCCATCTGCCAGCCAGGCGCAAGCGACATCAGAAAGATAATCATCAAGTGCATCATCGTCCGTACCCCTCGTGAAGTATACACCTCCGCGTAGCAGGTTCTGAACTGGTCAACTATCTCTTGGGGTGTGAAGTGCTCCACCCCGTATGCATCCACTATTTTCGTGATGTGATGATGTTCTGACCTGAATTTGAGTTTGTTAGCCAATTGTCGACCTGGTCGGCCCCCCTCGCCATATGTCTGAGCCATGTGACGGCGCGACAAATAGCGGGTTTCAGTTTCCGCCAGTGTGTTGTATTCCAGAATCTGTTCCTGGATGCGCGCCAGCGTGGTAGTGTTCGGATTCAGTGTGTATTCCCGCTCCAAGTCGGTCAGCGTGCTCTCAATGTTTGATAGTTGGCCTCTTATATCCCGCAGTATACCAGCCGTTGTGCTAATGCAAACACCCCTCATGGTAACTTTAAAGGCCTCCCATAGAGTGGCTGCGCTCTCCACCGTACCCACATTTATGTCAAAGTATTGTACTGATCGCCTTTCTTACGGTGTCAGCGTAGATAGGATCTAGCAGCGCTTCAGCTCTGAAGCGCCACGTGAACGGGCGATGTGTAGTGGTGGGGATGCCTAGCCTCAATTTTACCGGGTTGTGATCCGATAAGGTGCATGGAAGTGGAGCAATAGCTGTAACCCAGTTATTAGAGTCTTCATTTAAGAGCCAATAGTCCAGTCGGGACCAGCTATTATGTGCAGGTGTAGCGTGTGTACCCCCTCTAATGTCATCATTGCGTATTCGCCAAGCATCTACCAATCCCATCTCCAACATAGCATCCTGTATACACTGAGCAACTTTGATGGTGCGCGCCCTTGCTGATTGGATTTGTCCCTAGCAGGATCTAGGTGTGTATTGAAATCCCCCCCACAAAATGGCTGCATCCGGCCAGGTGCGCAGGACGCTAAGCATTCGAAGAAATACCTGTGGTTTGTCCAAGACAGGGCCATAGATGTTAATAACAGTGATCAGCGTCAGTCCCAACTTCCCATGAACCATGACACAGCGCCCCTCGTCATCAGCGTATGTTTTGATTGGTGTAAACGGCAGTCCTCTTTTAAACAGAACAAGAACCCCCTTGCATACGAGGAATACGATGATGCCAGCTTGTAGCCTGCCCATTTAACTGCCATTCTAGTCTCCGATGAGTTGGTAAGATGTGTCTCCTGGAGGAGAGCTAACTGCACTGTGTGTCTGTCCAAATATGCAAATACCTGGCGGATTTTTCGTGGGGAGTTGAGCCCTCTTACATTCCATGTGAGACAAGTGTAACTATCGCCCATGAGCTGAGATAACTATAGCAACCTGAAGCGAGTAGTGAAACAAAGTGTGTATACCTGTAACAGTAGGTACGTATCGTGGCCAACATAGCGGTACAATCATTTGGACTGACTTCCCATTGGGAACAACAAACCCCCCACCCCCACCCACTTCAGCAACCCCAATTCGCCAAAGCCATATACCCGGAATACAACAAACCCCAACATAGAGAACAGTTGTGATACTACAAGTGGGGTACACCCATTGGGGGACACTGCGGCACAACAACTCCCAGATGAACCAGGGAGGTCGCCGCCTTTTATAGCTAAGGGATCCCTGAGTTAACCGTCAATAAGTATCAGAAACAAGTTTATAGTGGTAACAGCAGTCAAGCTGCAAGCACTGCAGCCCCTAGTATTATTATCAAGAACTATAGAGGAATAAAGTATATCAAATCGCCAAAGAAGAAACAGACATAGATATACAGCTCGGTGTGAATTACTGCCCTAAATTGTTAGTTGCTGAGGGGCACAAGGTTCACAATATTTTAACAAAGGAGCCACAGCGCAGTGGTCGCCCCTTCAGATCCCCAATGAAATATAACAGTTATCAGCTTCAGTCCTCATTATCTGAGGTATCTGGAGGGACATGTTTCTTGCGACAAAGTGATTTGGTAAACTCCATGGCCCGCTTAGGGCTGGTGAAAATCTTGGCCTTATCGTCTGTGCCTATCCGCAGGCGGGCTGGGTAGAGCATGGCATATTGGATGTTTTCGTTCATTAGGAGTTTTTTCACAGTTTGGAATTCCTTCCACGCTGCCTGAACAGTGGCTGTAAAGTCCGGGTAAAAGGATAGTGTAGTACCCTGATAGGATATGGAACCTTTTTGGCAGGAAATGCGTAAGACCGTGTCTCGGTCTCTATAATTTAGCAAACGGGCAATAATCAGCCTGGGCGGGGTACCTGGAGGTGGACGAGATGTCAAGGATCGATGGGCTCTCTCCACAATGAGCATATTGGACAGATTGTCAACGCCACAAATTTTGCGAAATATAGTCTCCACGTAAGTTTCCAACTTGCCCACATTCGTGGATTCTGGCAGCCCAAGTATGCGCACATTATTGCGCCGTGAGCGCGCTTCGAGATCCTCATTCTTGGCTTGGTTGACCGCCAAAACCCGTTCCATGTCAGAGATCTTGGATGTGGCTTGCTGCAGTCCATCTTCAGTGGTGGAGATGCGCTGCTCGGCCTCCCCAATACGAACAGCATGTCCATCTAATTTAACGGATATGGTGTCCATTCGGCCATTAAGGGCTTCAATTTTGGTGTCTGTAGATTGCAAGCTGGCTTGAATGGCAGTTAGTGTCTTTTCCAGTGCTGTTGGCGGTGCGCCGGCGGTATCAAGCTCCAAGTCGGACGACGTGGTCTGCCCCTGTTTACTAGTTTTTCGCAGTTCAAAGGTGAGGCACGTTTGCCCCTTATCAGGCTTACCCATGGCGTCGTGATCGCTATGGTCCGGCGCAGGTGTAATGTGGCGGAGCCCCACAAACCCCAAACACCTGCCGCGCAGTGTGTTGTGTGTCGTCCGATCCCGAGTCGCAGCAGACCGGGGAGAGCTTTGGTGCGCCACACGAGTGCACATGGCCACGTCCTATAGGGAGCTGTGTCCCCCTTCCAGTTAGTAGCACCTCTAGAACTTCAGGTTCAGGGAAAGCCCACACGGAGCCCCATATCTTCGCCCAAGTACTCACTGCGGTAATAGGAGCACAATCTTCGCGCGGCCGCGCGTGGCTCAGGCAAGCAGCAGACTTGGGCTGTGCAGTGTGTTCCACCAAGCACCATGCAGGCCCCTGGATCTCAGAGTGGAGTTACCATGCGGCGTTAACACACAACGCAGCAGGCAGCCAGCATCCAGTCGTCGCGCGGGTGAGCAGTCACCGCACAATAGGAAGGGTGATTGAGCACATCGGGCCGGATAATGAAATTCCAGGACCAGCTCCGTCCTCAGCACAACCACGCACTCAGCTCTCAGGTACTCACAGTATACGCGCTAGGTCCCGGGCAGTCCAGGATCTCACCTCCGCTGAGAGGCGACCCCGCGCTCGATTAGCGCAAAAGGCATCCAGGCATCCTGTTAGCAATCGTCCCAGCCGGTACTCAGAAGCCGCGGTGCGGGGCCCGCCAGCAGGCGAGACGCCACCGGCTCCGCAAAACGCACTCTTCGGCAGCCAACACGCCAGCAGTGCAGCCGACGGTCCCCCGCAACGACGTCCAGCAGGTCACCAGGCGCCGCCACACACCAGCAGGCAGGCCCCGGCAGAAGCGCCGCCCTCCGATCGTAGAAGGCCAGGTACAGGATTCTCTCGCTCGCGCAGGCCGCAGGCATAGGTAGCCAACACAGGCCGGCCCAGCGCACCTCTCACCGTCCTCCGCCACACAAGCGGTGAGATCGCCGGTGTTCTCAAATCGCTCCCACAGCTCCACAGGCACAGGATCGGCAGGATGCCCCGGTCAGGGCAGGGTCTCCCGCGGTGCGTACTTCAAAATCCAGCCCCAGGCGCCGTCATTCACGGCGCCGCCATGCTGCCCGGGGCCCGCACGTAGAGATCAGTTCAGGAGGCAAACAGAGACAGACGAAGTCCCCAGTGCAGTCAGCCAGCGCCAAATCGTCGCAAAGTGTTGCTAGATGTGCTGCCACTCGATACGGGACTCGGATGGCACCCAGGGATCAGGATAATAACAGGATAATGAAGGCGGCCGGCGGAGCTGCACTACAGTGCGGCCATCTTGCCTTGCGCCCTCTAGCGCCCCCGGGCTGGTGAAAGTTAAGGCAGTGGTTCATGTAGGTGGATCTGCAGTTGTGTAGGGCCTTGAATGCGTGGGTCAGGAGCTTGAACTGGCATCTTTTCCAGTGGAGTTCCCTGAGGTGGGGGTGATGTGGGATTGTCTTGGGAGATAGAGAATGAGTCTGGCTGTGGCGATCTGTATGCTGTGTAGTCTTGGGGTTGGGCTGTGATCCCTTTATAGAGAGTGTTGTCATAGTCTAGTCGGCTGGAGATAAAGGCCTGGGTGATGGTGTGTCTGGAACTTTGGGGTAGCCATTTGAAGATCATGTGAAGGGTGAAGGGTGAAGAAGCAGGAGGAGGAGACAGAATTGATCTAGGCCGTCATGGTTAACTTGTTGTCCAGGATGATGCCAAGGTTTCTGGCGTGGTCAGTCAGGATTGGCATGGGTCAGAGTTCCGTGGGCCACCGGGAGGCATCCAAGGTGAGCCTTAGTCGATGAAGATCAGTATCTCTGTCTTGTCAGTGTTGAGCTTCAGGCAGTTGTCCTTCATCCAGTTGGTGACGTCTTTCATGCATTTGCAGAAGTTGGTCTTGGTGTTAGTGGTGTCTTCGGAGAGGGAGAGGATGAGTTGTGAATCGTTGGCGTAGGATATGATGTTGAGTTCTTGGGTATTGACGATGTCGGCCAGTGGGGTCATGTACGTGTCGAAGAGGGTGGGGCTGAGCGAGGATCCTTGCGGTACTCCACAGATTACATCTTTCGGCTCAGAGGTGAATGGTGGTAGGCGGAGTTTTGGGGTTCTTCCGGTGAGGAAGTAGGCATTCCATCTGAGAGTGGCTCCCTGGATACCGATGTTCTGCAGCCTTCCGATGAGTGTGTGGTGAGAGACTATGTTGAATGCTTCTGAGAGGTCTTGGAGGATCAGTTCTACTTTCGCTCCTTGGGCGAGTAGGGCTCGGATGTCGTTGGTGGCCACGATGAGGGCTGTCTCAGTGCTGTGGTTGGTGCGGAATCCAGATTGGGAGGTATCAAGTAGATGGTTGCATTCCTGATATGAGGAGAGTTGTTGGTTGATGGCTTTTTCTAGTACTTTGGCTGGGAATGGGAGCAGGGAGATTGGGCGGTAGTTGTTGAGTTTGCTGGGGTCGGCTGAAGGTTTCTTTAGTAGGGCGTTGACCTCTGCGTGATTCCAGTCCTCAGGGAAGGTGGCCATGGCTATCCAGATGTTGAATGGAGTTGAGAGTTCATGTTCTGTCTCTGCCTAGGTTGAAGATGTGGTATGGACACGGGTCAGTGGGGCCCCTGAGAGGGTCGAGTTCATGATGGAGGTGGTGTCCTCGGGGCGAGCTGGGTCCAGTTGATTAGTCAGTTGTCTGCGGTGGTAGTGGGCTGTTGTCTTAGTTGAAGAAGTCGGTGGCCTTGGGCTAGGGGTTGAAGTTCCTGTAGATTTTGGCGATATTGTCATGGAAGTAGTTTGTGAGGTTGTTGCAGAGTTCCTGTGAGGAGGTGATGTTGTTTGCTGCAACTGAAGGGTGGGAGAATTCCTTGAGGATGTTGAAGAGTTCTTTGCTGTTGTATGAGCTTGATTCGATGCGTGAGGTTATGTCTTTTTTCTTTAAATCTCTTATCTGTCGGTGGTAAAGGTTGAGGACTGTCTTGAAGGAGGTCTTGTCAGTGGTAACCGTGCTTATGTGCCATTTTCTCCCCAGTTGTTTACAGTAGCATTTTGCGGTTCTGAGGTCTTTGGTGTACCAGCTTGTCTGCTTGCTGGATCTTCGGTGTGTGTTACTGTTGCAGATAGGAGCGATGTTGTCGGCGCAGTTATATCTGACAAATCAGCCTAATGGGCTGACCATCCGATCCTGTGGTCCAGACAGACACATGCTGTTTGCATCTGGATGACGTCCTTGGCCAATGCGTGGCCACAATGCCCTGCCCTAGTTTAAATAGAGCCGGTTGCGGCCTTGGAAGATCTGCGGTGTGAGACTGAGGGCCAGAGGCCGCCCCAAGAAGTGTCTGGTGCTGGGTGAGGGCAGGGCCAGACCATGCCTGAAAATCATCTGAATGACCGGGCACCCCCCCGAGTGCTATAGAAGACAATTCCTGAGTTGAGAGTCGTGGTTGGTGGAGAGGAGCAGTGGGGACTGGGCAAAGTAACACAGTGGCCACCTGCCTCCTTACCAGAGGACTGTAGAAGCCGAAGCAGAGTCGGCACACTGGGTGAGAGAAACCTGCTTACTGTGCGATTGCGTCCCTAGCCGCACCTGAAGATTCGATGGACCACATTGGGCAGAGCACAGGCAGATGATGGTTAGACTACAACATAGGGTGGTGAGCTAAGATCTCTGAAGGGGCTGGGTGGTGCTGTTCCCTCACATTTTGGGTGGCTCGTTGGGATCACTTGCAGTCATGTGACATGCAGATCGGGTCCTCCCAGTGAACTTGGTAAGCAGTGGTCCATTTTTTATCCCACTGGTTCCATCATCCTATAGGCATCTCCCAGATCTGGGACAGCTTGGACCCAAAGACTCTGGTATAATTGGAGGTCCACTGCGAGTGGCCTCACTGAGCACCCCTGCAAAACTGTCTGATTGTGGGGTTCTAGCACATCGAAGCTGAGTGATTGCAGAGTGAGTGCTGATTAAGAAAGCTGTCACAATAGGAGAATCCAGCTGCATACCTCTTCTTTGGTTGTCTGATATCTCTTGTGCAATGTGGCCTGGGTCAGGTAGGCTCAGGCAATTGCACTCCTGCATCTCCAGTATTTCAAACATAAGTCAGAAGGTTTGTAATTGCAAAATGGGATCATTAAAAGGGAACAAGAGCTTCAGAAAGACTGTATTGCATTCAAGTGGCTACAGTGAAAATGCAGACTACCAAGAAAATGGAACAAAGGACAGAGGCATTCACCCTGGATGACTTGGTGTCACAGGCTAAACTGGACAAAATAGTAGCAGCAGTAACACATTCTACGGAAACATTGGAACAGGAGATTGACACTGTAGTCATAAATGTGGGTCTAATTAGAGATGACCAGCGAAAACTTGCAGATGGGGTGAAACAAACTGAGGGGCTAATTGAAGAACTAACTCCTGTGGCAATGCAAAATGGAGGAACTCCCAAATGGAATCTAATTTTTGGAGGGGAGGGCTGAGGAATTGGAAGGAAGATCCTGTTGCAATAACATTAGAGTGGTAGGATTGCTTGAGCGGAAGTAGGGCACAAATAAGGTCATTTCATGGGGAACTGGGATACGACAGAAGGTTGCACCTCAGGGCCTTTCAGACTTTTTGTACTGGATCAAACACACTGAGTCCTTGCCAGAACCCCTCTTCCGGGGGCTCCACCATGATCTGTGGTGATGTGCTTTTGAAATGTAAAAGACAGAGACATTATACTGCAGCACACATTGAAGTCTGGCTATTTCTTGGAAGAACATGCCAAATCCATGCTGGTCCCAGACTGCTCCCAGTGGTGCAGTTTCAGATTGCCTTTTCTAGAAGTCAAGAGGCCCCTGAGGTAAGTATACTTGTTTGTTTTCCACAAGACTCAAAGCAACGAGATATGAGACCCTGTTCTTTGAGGATGCTCATGAGGACAAATGATTGGCTGGAGAAACAAACTAACAGAGAATTGGTAGTCACACTCCCTTGAGATAATAGTGACAGGTATGATGTAGGGTGAAAGACAATCGCCTTAACAAAAGGGGATGACACACAGCACAACAGGACCACCAGGACAGGGAGAGAAGCTTGTGCTACGCAGAAGTAGGTGACGAGATTGGCTCAGAGACTGATTCTGATGAAACAGTGAAATATGAAACTGGGTGGCCCCTGTTGACCCCCAGGGCGGCAGACGACTTATAATGATAACAGGCCTGCCTACACCGTAGTACTGGTAAAACGTTTATTTTTGGCAGGATGCGAGCATTGGTACCGAAGGACCTAGTAACTTAAACACTGGGTTTTTGATAGAGTCATGCAGTGTGGCAGTTGAAATTATAGCAGGCGTTGTAATGGTGGTCACTAATGTCTCACTGTTGTAGTGCAATGCCACGGAACACTGCATTCCGCCTTCTTAGGCTAATTCAATCATTTTATCAGGAGTTTGGCTATTAATCTATGATTTTTGATGGGTGTGCTTTTGGCCCTGTTTGGTTGGCAGATCAGCTCGACAAATTTAATGTAAAATCTGTTCTCAGGGTGCAATGAGGTGAACAACTTCAGATGAGTCCATGGGTAATGGGGGAGGTCAGAGGTTACATCTGAGGCAATGGGCTCCAACCACTGTAGGATCATCATGTTATATAATGGCCAGGAACATGACTCACCACAAAGCAGCCTGAACAAAGTACTGACGTGGAATGTCAGAGGACTGAATAAGATCCCAAAAAGGCATAACATGCACATGCTTAATACTTAGGAGGGTGGATTTAGCACTAATGCAAGCAACACATTTGATTGCAGCTGAGAGCATTCGACTCAGAAGACGGTGGATAGGGAAGCTCTTCTGTACCACGTATTCAGCATTTGCAAGGGCGCACTGATCTGGATTAAAGCTGGGATCCCGTTCATGCTAATGCAGCAGTCTATCGACCTGAAGGGCTGTTATGTATTGCTATTGGGGAAGAGTGGAGATGCTAATGGCAACTATATATATATCCAACATTGAGCAGAGAAACTTCCTCGATGTACACACAGTGGACATAGCAAATTTGCATGGTCACCCGTTATCGTGGAACGAGATGGCAATGGGGAGGAGAATGTCCATAAAGATAGATCATATCCATCGCTCGCCATGGCCGTTTGTTATATCCAGAAGCTTCATATAAGGAACTTTCTCAAACAGAGCTAAAGTACCAGGATGGGATAAGGTTACCAATGATGAAGCATGCCACAAAGAGTAGGTGATGTTTCCTTATCCAGAAAACATCTGTTTCCATGGTTAATCAGCTGTATGGTTACCGCTGATAATTGTCACTTTTTTGTGGTTTACATTTTAAATTTATGTAATATCCTTTACCCTGGGTTCTCCAGCACATCTCTTTCAAAGGTCCAGAGAGTTCACAACGATGCAGTTCAAGCTCTAGTTGGTTTGAAACGGTAAGATCATGTGGTGTTTGGGTTTTTACTCTTTAGAATTGTATTTTATCAGTGCTCTTGTTTTACAGGTTATTTACGGAATCTTCCTTTCTACCTGTGCATGTATTCCATGTATTATTACTGTTGGAATGTATGGGTGATGGTCTGGAACACCGCTGTGTCAGTTGGTGCTGCCATCCTGAGCCCTCATTACTCATGTACCTTACTACTCCTGCAATTCCGAATAAAATCCTTAAAAATTACTGAAGACTCTGGACGAGTACTTTGCTGTGATTGGGTACTACTGCAGTCTGTTGATGAAGTCTCAACAAATTTGGCAACAAGCTTGGGATGGTATTTTTTTTAAATTTCCCATTGCTTCACCTTGCGACCAGATATACGCTTCTCCATAAGGTACTGTACAATATTTCATTTACTTTGAGGGCTCAAGGAATTTTTTTTTCTACTGAAGTCACTAAGGCTTATGGATTTACAAAAGAAAGGGGGCTCTGCTCGTTAAACGTTATACGTTCCTGCCCTTCCTTGCCTTGCCTTATTTCTGCCGACTATGTGCCTGAATGTTCAATCGTTATTCACTCACATCGGCTTGTGACTCTATAGTGACATTGAATTGTCGGCATATTTTGGGAAATATTGCATTTTCGGCACTCGTATCTTTTGAATGTCACTTCGCTCGCTCGAGCGCACCGAGCGTTGCCAAGGCATCTTACCTCATTCTGCGCTCGCGCAGGCTGATCTCTCGAGCACTTGTCTTGAATGCGTCTGTTCACGCGCGCTCCTCGCGCCTGGATTATGTCATCTTCGCTATCCCTGTGACGACTGGAGTCTTCTACTCCCATCTCCACGACGTCTGGATTCGACTTCCCTTTTTCTGCTTGCCTTGACGGATCTGGACATTTCTACGCTCTATGATACAGAGCAAGGAACATTTCCGGCAGCATCTCTCTCACGTTCACCCACAGCGCCCCTCAAGGCTCAAGGTGTCTCCTGGTACTGCATTCTCCATATCCAGCTTGTGTTGATAGCGATCAACACGCTTTTTCTTCGTGTTGACAGCGATTAATACGCTTTTCCTTCGTGCTGACAGCAATTAACTTGCGCCACTCTTTCTCCTCAATATATATTTTTTTCTTTCTCTTCTCTCTCTTCTTTTCTCCTGTTTATACCATGCAATCTGTTACTCGTCCTGCACCTTTCTTACAAGAACCTGGAGAACCTCTTATTAAATGACGCCTTTGGTATAGATCTTTTGATGCGTATTTAGGTGCTATTGATGGTTTAAAATTTAAACCCGATAGAAAACGCAGTCTTTTGTACTATTATTTGGGTGTGGAGGGGCAGAATGTCTTTGATCACCTACCTGTTTACTTAGGTCATGATTTGGGTGATCTTGATGAATTTCAGTTGGCTGTAAAGAAATGATCTATTTACTTTGAAGGGAAAGTTAATCTCGTAGTTCACAGACACAAGTTTTTTACTTGCACTCAAGGTCCCAATGAGTCTATTGATACTTACATAACTGCTCTGAAAGTTCTTGCTGGTTATTGTGATTTTGAGCATTTTACTTCACAACTAATTAGGGATCAATTAGTTTCCAGGTGTTGTTCAAAAAAATTCACCAAAAATTGTTGTCTTGCAAAAATCCTTCGTTGGATGAGGCTATCGACATAGCAAAAAGCATCGAATCTTCTCAACCTGATGCTAAACAATTAGAAATTCAACCTTCAGCTACCAGTGTTGTCAATTCTTCTTCTAAAGACTCACACATTTCTGACACTACTTCGAATAAGTCAAGAGGTACCACCTTTTCCAACACCAGAGGTGGTAGAGGTATATTTTATGGCCGTTCTAAATTACAATGTTTCAGATGTGGTTCGAACTCTCATGTGTCAAACTTTAAGAATTGTCCAGCTGCAGCACAGGAATGTTGGAAGTGCAAAAAGATTGGCCACTTTGGCAATGTTTGTAGAGGAGGCAAACGTACTCCCGTTCGGTATGTTCAAGACCATGCCGTGGATAATGAACATGAGATAGTAGAAAAGAAGCTTGAAGAGTTAATGTTGGCTGTTGATTCTGTGGATATTAACAATGTCCATGCTGATAAGATTATCAGCGATCCATTAGTTCAGATAAAAATTGATAGTGTTGACATTCCTCTTCTCATTGACTCGGGTGCAAGAATCACTATTATTTCTGTTGATAAATATAAACAGAACTGGGCACATAAAGTTTTATTACCTCCTGACATTGTTACCACAGCGTTTGTGGTAGTAAGATCGATTTGGCTGGTTATTTCTGTGGTAATATTACTTTCGAAACTAAAGCAATTCATGGGAAAATGTATGTAGCCTATAAAGGTATCATATAAGAAAAAAAGGGCCCCCTGTTTGCTTTTAGGTCCAAGAGGAGGGGAAACAACAACAAGTACGAAAAACCTCTAATCTGACCTATCTGATTTCAACATTGGCAAAAGCTCAAACCTGAGACATTACCCCACACACATAGTCTTGTCACATATAGTTTCTATATCAATTATTTTTTTATTTTATATCAAACAAATATATTTTTTCATTTTTATATAAATATATTCTCTTCCTTTTGTGCTCATAAGATCATAGAACAATACAAGTATTTACACATTCATCTGATTTTAGTCAGTGTATACTTAAAAGAACCAAATCTCAAAGTTGTGACTCACCCCACAGACAAACCATCATATCTGCATTCTCACCTGTTGAATAATCTGAGTCCACAGATGAACAGGCTGCAGTCTCTGAATTATTCACGGCATCTGTGATCCTTGAAGGGTAGGCGAATCAAACTTTCTGGAAACAACCAGGACTACAAAGAGAACAGGCCCACCTCGGCCTAGGGGGCTAACATGAATCCAAGTTAGTCCACAGTGTTGTGACCATTTAGACGGAATACTGAGATAGACAATATAAATTTTGAACGCAGAAGAATCCCACCATTTGGATGCTATCTAAAACATATATCGATCCTGCCAGAAGTGAGGTATAAATTCCTCCTGATAAGATCAAATTGCCTGGGAATAAATCGGCCAATGAAGGCAGAACTACTTGCTGGCTCTCACCTGAAGGTATAGAAGATATACTCCAGCCAGAGACATCTTCATTGCTAATAGAACCATACAGATAAACCCCAGTCCTCTCTCATAGATATAAACAAACTAACCTGTAATTGGTCCTGATGAAGGTGATATAAATAATCTGTCACCGAAACGTGCGTAGACCATTTTCAGACACCTGGGAATCCTACCAAAGACACAGACAAGAGGAGAATCGGTCGAGAAGAATAATTCAACTCTCGAATGTCCATGTCTAAATTCAATAGTTTGTAGGATCCCATACATGTTTTGTATTTTATTGTCATTTTTTTGTCATGTTCTTTGTTGATAGTATGTGTGCTAGTATGATTGAATAGGATGACAGGTGAGAATGCAGATATGATGGTTTGTCTGTGGGGTGAGTCACAACTTTGAGATTTGGTTCTTTTATGTATACACTGACTAAAACAGATGAATGTGTAAATACTTGTATTGTTCTATGATCTTATGAGCACAAAAGGAAGAGAATATATTTATATAAAAATGAAAAAATATATTTGTTTGATATAAAATAAAAAAATAATTGATATAGAAACTATATGTGACAAGACTATGTTTGTGGGGTAATGTCTCAGGTTTGAGCTTTTGCCAATGTTGAAATCAGATAGGTCAGATTAGAGGTTTTTTCGTACTTGTTGCCTATAAAGGTATCAACTTGTTGGGCTGGTGGCATCAAGCAGAATTTGGCATGATTATCAAACCAGGCCATAAACATCCTGTGTCTCTTACCAATGCTGTTTCTGATCATACTCTGTGGAAGGAAAGATTTGTTGAGGTATTGTCTGATAAAATTGGATTGATTAAAAACTTCACTCACACTATTAAAGTTAAGGAAGGTATCCCTCCTGTGAAGCACAGATTACGTAATGTTCCTCATAGTGTAAGAAATGAGTTATCCCAAATGTTAAAAAAGATGCAAGAAGATGGTATTATAGAGAAAGTAGATGCCACACTCTGGCTTTCTCCCATTGTTCTTGCCAAGAAGAAGATTGGCGAGTTACGCTTATGTGTGGACTTACGTTCACTTAACAAGGCTATATGGGTGGAGACTTTTCCTCTACTGTGCATTGATGACTTAATCACAGCTGTGGGCCAGTCCAAATGGTTTTCTAAACTAGATCTACGAGCGGCTTACCATCAGGTGGAACTGGATGTATCATCCAGACATTTAACAGCATTTGTCACGCCTGATGGTACATTTCAATTTCGTAGAATGCCATTTGGACTGGCGTCTGCTGCGTCCGTTTTCTAAAAGGTTATGAGCAACATGTTTCAAGGAATTCCAAATGTTGTTGTATTTCAGGATGATATTTTAATTCATACTGTGTCAGAGGAGAAACACAATGATGTAATTGAGCAAGTTTTGACTATTTTACAGAATAATTGTGTCACCATCAGGGAGGATAAATGCATTTTTGCGGTTAATGAAATTGAATATTTGGGACATGTGCTCTCCAAAGATGGTGTTAAACCTAAACCAAGTATTGTGGATGGTATCATCAATGCGCCACATCCCACGGACAAGGAGCAGCTTCGTTCTTTCATTGGTCTGTGTGAATTTTATTCAAAATTTATCAAAAATTTCGCCAGCCTCACTGGATGTTTTAGGAGCTTGTTAAAAAAAGAATCTGATTTTATTTGGACATCCATTTGCCAGGAGCATTTTCAACTTATCAAAGAAAGCATTCTTTCTGATCCGGCTCTTCAAGCATAAGTTGAAGGTCGTGATACGTACATTACTGTTGATGCCAGTTCTTGCGGCATGGGTGCTGTTTTGTCACAAATGATAGGCAACAATGAGGTTACCATTGGATTTGCCTCAAGGAGAATGAAAGATGTGGAGTTAAGATATTCTGTCATCAAAAAAGAAATGCTTGCGTGTGTCTGGGGAGTAGAGAAATTCAAATCTTACTTGTGGGGGAGAAAGTTTTGGCTTAGAACGGATCACAAACTGTTAGTGGACATCCTGTCTGGCAATACAATTAAGAAAGCCACTGCCAGATTGGCTAGACTTGCTACCAAATCTTTGGAATTCAATTTTTCTGTACAACACATAGCTGGAGGCAAGAATGTCAAAGCTGACTTCTTGTCCAGACTTCCTGTCCAAGATGTTAAGTTTGATGGGAAAGAGGAAGAGGACATTGAAGAATACATTATTGCTTCTGTCGATGACACTGTGATTTGTGCCAACATGGAAGATTGGTGTAAAGCTTTAGAAAATGATACAATTTTAAAACAGGTGATGAGTTTTGTTGTGGAAGGTTGGCCCAAAGAAAGATCTATTGATCCGGTTTTACAGCCTTTTTGTAAGGTGGCCAATGAGTTATCTATTGAAAACAATTTGTTAGTTAGAGAGGGTAAATTTATTCCTCCTTCTTGCTTCAGGAGAAGGATTCTAGAAATGGCTCACTTTGGTCATTTTGGTATGACCGCAACTAAACGCAGAATTCGCAATGATTTTTTGTGGCCTTCTGTTGATCGTGAAGTTGAAATTTTAGTGAATGAATGTACCCAATGCTTGTACAGTGATAAACATCTATCTACATCCTCTCCTTGTTCCAAACCTGTTATGTCTCCAAGCAAAGTTTGGCAAAGAGTCGCCTTGGATTTCTTAGGACCATTTCATGTTCTTCCTAATTGCATGAAATATTTCATTGTTTTAATTGATCATTTATCCAGGTGGGTGGAAGTCAGAGGTATTTCTGAACCTAACACTAAATCTGTTGTTCGTTTTCTCCAGGATGTTTTCAGTAGAGAGGGTGTCCCTGAAGAATTGTTAACCGGCAATGGGGTGCAGTTTACCTCAGTGTGCATGCAGGAATTTTTAGCAAAGATGGGTGTCAAGCATCTTCGCACTCCTCTTTATTTTCCCCAGGCCAATGGTAAGGTTGAGAGATTCAACAGAGTGTTAGTTGAATGTATACAAAGTGCGATCAAGGCGAGAGTGGATTGTGAGACGGCTGTCAGGGATGTTGTGTGGGCATACAGAACTACTCCTCATTCTATTTCAGGTTCTGTACCCTTTGAGCTAATGAGAGGTAGAAAAGTTGTTTCCACTCTTAACCCGTTTTGGAAAATGGAATTTTTAAACAAAGAATGCAATGTGGTGAAAGAAACTATTAAAGCCATGCTTTTGAGTGATGAAACTAGTCTCCGCAGGTGTGAAAAATCCAAACTTCCTGTTACTAGAAGAGAGGTCAAATTTTCCATTGGGGACTTGATTTGTGTCAAAGATCCTTTATTGTTACAAAGGGGAAGTCAAAGTTCAGAGATCCTGCATGCATTGTTAGCATTAGAGGTCAAGCTGTGAAACTCGACAATGGTCAGTGATGGAATGTTGTCCGCTTGGCTTAGACCAAAAGAAATGATGTTCGTTCTGGTGTACAAAATAATGTTCTAAGTTATCCTGTTGTCAGAAAAAGTTCAAGGGTCAAAAGGATTCCTAGTAGGTTCAACGAGTAATTTTTTTAATGTTTTCTTTCTTCTCGTTAAAGGGGGAGATATGTGGTGTTTGGGTTTTTACTCTTTAGAATTGTATTTTATCAGTGCTCTTGTTTTACAGGTTATTTACGGAATCTTCCTTTCTACCTGTGCATGTATTCCATGTATTAGTACTGTTGGAATGTATGGGTGATGGTCTGGAACACCGCTGTGTCAGTTGGTGCTGCCATCCTGAGCCCTCATTACTCATGTACCTTACTACTCCTGCAATTCCGAATAAAATCCTTAAAAATTACTGAAGACTCTGGACGAGTACTTTGCTGTGATTGGACACTACTGCAGTCTGTTGATGAAGTCTCAACAGATCACAACACACTAGCCCTTAAATCCGTCCACTGGCACCCAATTTAAGAAAGAGTGACATTTAAAACACTGTGCCTCATACACAAGGTGCTCAGAGTCTGCTCTTTTTATCCCTTAGCAACCTTCCAGGAGCATTATGTCTGTCGGCCGTTGCCTACTGTTGATTCGACCGCTTAGATACAAGAGACCTGGCAGGTGAGCTTTCCACGTCTATAATTCCTCTCTTTGGAATTCCCTCCCTCTACATCTGAGATTGGAAAACATTCATCTTAATTTTAAAAGATTCCTAAACGTGCCTCTTCACCCTGGCGTGTGGATAACCACATCCCAACGTATGACCGCCATCTCCGGTTTGATCCCTATCTCCTGCCCTGTCAGGTGCCTAAGACTGGCCCCACCTAGCCTCTCTGATCTCTTACAGTTCATAAAGACTTTATTATCATGTTGGGGACTATTTGAGTACAAGTATCCACTGGCTCTGACTGGCCCTGCTGGATGATTGACTTGCCCTTTCATATTGTCTCTTGCAAATGTATCAATTTGCTTGTTAAATGTAGCTATTCCTCCATATAGTTTTTCTGATGCCACAGCAGGTTGGTTAGAGGTGCATAAAAAACAAATACATAAGATGAGAAGTAGAGCGATTGGTATTGTAGATGAGCCTTGCCAGTTTTGAATGCTGTTACTTTATATTCACCTTTGTTAGGGCCATAAGCTTAGCCCTCTGTAGGATGTGGATGGTGTTTTTGAGTTGTCTGGCATCAGAGCAGGGAGATTAGGAAATGTAGGGTTCCCAACCAGAGCTCAATGTTGTACCAAAACCACAAGCCTCAAACCAGCACTTCCTGACCTTAAAATAGTGTAAGGTCGTAAACACAGCGTGTGTTATCTATGACTTCACTTCTCTTTTTGCGGAACAAGAAATAAACACACGAGACGAAGGTGGCTGGGATGATGTATTGAAATGCAAAATGATCCATACTTTTAAGTAAAATAAAAGGTCTGGTTTTATAGATTGTTTTTTCCTTTAGCCTTAAAAGCTGTCTGGAATACTTGGATATCTTGTAGAACATATTAATTGTGTTTAGAAAAGAGATGCATACTTAATACTTCATCTTATCCTATACATTTCAGGGTTTGCAAAAGCACAGTATAAAGAAATGAGAGGCCCAGTAGCGAATTGCAACCTCAGGGCCCTGTGAAACAAGCATTTGCAATGCAATCGGTCTCGCCTTTGGGACCTTATATGTATTTAGCTATGCAGCACATTAGCCTGGGTGCTGAAACATCTACTGTTCTTTAACATGGAGGGAAAGTAAGCACCAAACTGTGTGACATGCCAGGTATGGGAACACATGGAGAGAAATATTGCCTTTCAGCGGGAAATGGTATAGTCCAAAGCTCTGTTTAATATAAAATCAGGGCCTTCGGTGGTCATATCACTGAAAATACAAGATTTGAAAAAAATATTGTCTACAGGTGCTCGTGGAAGACAATTTCTATGGACTGGAATGTAGAAAATGCTGAAGTGATTCTGGTTTTGTACTGACCTCTGCTGGTCGTTTTCTATCAAGAAAGTTAAATAGAGGCAGTTGCCAGAAAAATTAGAAAAAGAAAGTCCCTCAGCAGAAAGCAATTCTGGTATTTTGCTGACCTCTACTGGTGGTTTTCTATCAAGACAGTTAAATAGAGGCAGATGAACAAGCAGAAAGCAATTCTGGTATTTTGCTGACCTCTACTGGTCGTTTTCTATCAAGACAGTTAGATAGAGGCCGTTGAACAGAAAAAGAAGTCCCTAAGCGGAAGCAGACAAGTCCTAAAGCTGATCTCCAGAGCCCATAAAGTACATACACATATAAAAGTATATACAAGAGGTCTCGAATGCTCGACCTAAAAACATAACAGGAGGTGGGAGGAGGAGGGACAAATAGCTTAATGCCAGGGAGCCAAGGAGGGGATTAGTGGTAGGCCTTTTCATGTATTAAAACAACAGCCTTACTGGGACGATGTGAAGTAAAAGATGAGCTGGGTGATGATGAATATCAGCAGAGTGAGTGTGGGGGTGCGGTGAGTTGAGGGATAAAGCAGCACATAGTGAGGAAAAGCAGCACATAATGAGGAGAGCAGGAGCACACTCTGCCATGGAGTGCTAAAAGACAAAAACGGTTCCCTGAATGTAAATTGTGGAAGCATATAATTTATCAAATCAGAAGTTCATTAAAAAAGTTATGCTTCAGGGGAGGGGCAAACAAAGGAAGAATAAGGAAATGTATTGAATAAGAAGCAAGCAAGTGAGATTGACAACAAGGCCAACCAATCATAAGCTGGCCCAAACCCCACTTTATTAACTGGATTTGTACACAATAGTTCTTTCGACAACAGACAAGCGAGACCTAGAACAGGCAGCTCTGGTTCCCTGCTTCCAGCTCCGTGTTTCACTATAACAACAGCAGACAGTGAGTGGGAAGCAAAATGAATATAAACATGCAAGGAAGCAGTCGAAAGTATGGCAGACGTGCTTTCTCGTAATTTCGTGCTCTCCACTCTGTATGCTGCACTTGCATAAAGTGAGTAAAAATGTTGAATTTTGTTTCCTGGAGATACTTGCATCAGATAAAGGTTTGCAGCACTTGACTTGCGATTTACAACTTAAATAAATGCAAATCTTGTCCCAATTTTTAGTGAAGGTTTTGTTGCATGTTCGAAGCCACTGGAGGTGGTGGTCCCTCGTTGATGCATAGGGTATGGTGGTTGTGCGGCATGGTGTGGACAAAATCAGGTGTTTAATCGTAGAATGAGCAGTACTGAAAGTCTGTACTGGTATTAGTTCAGTGCTGTGCTCTATTGGCCAGAGTTTCTATGCTCCAGTAAGTGCACCTTGTGTAGTTAATTTCAGGGAAATTTCATAGATGCTGTATTCTAATATCTGTGTAAATATTCTTTTTTAATTTCTTCAACATTTTCAAAAATATATATATTAGTTCATAAGCCCCGTCTGCAGCTTTATGGATTTTCTTCAGGGAAGCTGTTTTGATACTTTACATGGGTGCTATTTTAAGTGTGATGTAATGTCCATGAGTACACATAAAAAGTGATGAGGAAGTTTGGATCAGGCCATGAATAATCTTGCATCTGCCTGTGTATGCTATGTACAACTAGATCATCATTTGGCATCAGTGTTATGAGTATACCCTGCCTGATTTATAACGATGGCTTGGCAGACTAGATAGACTTGCAGAAGCCTCTGATATACAAAGCACATACAGTTCATGGAAGTTCCAGCCTAATTGGTGTTTGGAGCAAAGTAGAGTTAAGGAAGGGACAACTCAAGAGCTTAGAAATTTGCATTGTTGAAGAGAACAAAGACTTCACTTTTGTCAAGTATAGAAGGCAAGAGCACCATGAATGCAGACTCCTCATGAACAATAAGAAATTAGCAAGTTTGAAGTTGACTCCAAATCACCTTATTTGCCTAAAGTCCTAACAGAAGCATTCAGCATGCTTTTTACTGACAGATTCAATGACGCAGTGAGAACTCTTAAGCAAGGAAGTTTGAAGGAATTGAAATGCGAATTGGACGAGGTTGAATCCCACTTAGCTCTTGGTGCTGCATGTTAGCATTATGCTGTGGCGTAAATATTTAGCACAATTTAAAAACGCAAAACCAATTAGATTTTCTAGTGCAAATTTTCCAATTCTGGATAGAATCCAGTGCTGTGCTGCTACTGACCATAGTCTCTGGGCTCCAGTAAGTGCACCTTGTGTAGTTAGTTTCAGGGAAATTCCATAGATACCAGATTCTAATATATTTGTAAATATATTTTAAAAATGTCTTCAACATTTAAAAAAAAAAAAAATATATATATATATATGTATATATATATATGTGGTACTGGAGTCGAATGGCATGATGTTGATGCCTGCTATCAAAGCTATATTCTCAATAAGGGGTTCCTACCCAACCAAAATACATCTTATGCAAAGGACACATACTGGTCATGGATTTTGATGAGAATAGAGCCGTGGGCTTGTTCCCCCACCTTGTTAGAGCACACTTTAACGGACAGGTCCTGATGTTTACTCCTCTAGAGCCAGTACAGTTTCTATGAGCACCCATGTTTGCATGAGCAGAGCTCAGTTCTTGGTGGACAATAAGCATGTAGGGAGACCTGAGCCAAATCACTATTCAGATCCCAAAAAGTCTGGCCAAGCTTGGCTTGACAAAACCTATTCTGTAAAAATATTCTACTGCAAATTTGTGCTGCTAATTAGTAACTTGCCTTCATCTCTTCTAACATATTCCGTGCATGCAGCAAGCGTACACACCTACACAAGACAAAAGGAAAAGATCATCTTAGCCAGAATGGGATTGCCCAACAGGATCACTAGTTGAATTTGTGGCTAATTGAGCATAAGCAGTGGTTGAAAAGATTTGTGTAGTTACATTAGGGAGTTTCAAATCATTCTCACTGCGTGATCATGTCATTGCTGATGCTAAATGAATTTACAGGACCATGACATTCCAAGGCAAAGCTGAATCAAGACAGTACTTCTTAGCCAACCCAATTGTGATATTAAAGTAGGATTAAAAATTTCCCAATGCTGAAATTAATTATCCTATGATTAGATTTGTGTCTGAACAAATCCTGTTATCTCTTTTCTGTCTTCCCTCATGTTAATTTGTTTTTCACCTACTAAAAATGTATTATAACTAGCAGCATGATCTCTTTTAAAGTTTAGATTTCTTTTATAATGTATGAATTTACTCAATTGATTCTGTCATTTGCCTTTATAAAATCTGTAATATTAGGTCAAACCCTCATTAGACCTCAGTAATAATTTGTCAGAATTCTTTGAAGATTAAATAAGAAATCTGCAGGCTGGTATTGATATAAGCAGTCAAGAATATCGGGTATGGACTCTACCATCTAATGCAGTGTGTAAAAACAATACTGCCATTCAAGTTTTAAGGAAATCCGCCTAGCGCAAACAGAAAAATCAATTAGAGACTCTAAAGTAGGATCTCCTGAGGATCCGTTTCCACCTAGGGTGTTGGCCAGAGCTATTGAAGTGGTGAATCCTATGGTCAATGTTTTCTATAACAATTCTTTGGCTTCAGCAACGGTGCCTTCTCTATAGAAGCAGGAAGAGATCAAGCTTTTGCTAAAAAAATCTGTCGACCCAGATATATTAGCTAATTCCGCCCCATCTCCTTATTGCCGGCATACTCCAAGATGTTGGACAAGCTGGTGAACGCGTAATTGTCTGATTGCCTTGAAAACTCAGGATTTTTACACCCATCGTAGTTTGGGTTTAGGCCAAAATATAGCTCTGAATAAGAGCTGCTGGAAGTCACAGAGCAGGGCCGGCTTTAGGGTGGTACAATCAATGCTGCTGCACTGGGCGCTGACCTGGAGGGGGCACTGACCTCGGGAGGGGGTCTCTGTGTTTAGCATTGACTTACGATTTAAAAGCACCTTCTGCAGATCTCCTTCTGTGACTGGCTTCCAGGCACCAATAAAAATGTCAAGTTCTTGTGATTAAAATTCCTGTTAGAGAAAGCGATCAAAATTTTGTCTAGTGGCAGTTTTGACACGCCATGAAGTAGAGCAGTTTTGACTTGCCGTAAAGTAGCACAGCGGGTTAATATGCCTGCTCCAAAGGACAGATCTGTATTTTATGTGGATAGCTGAGTGGATTTGTAAAGCCAGCCTTTACCAGCACTTTAAAACAAATGAAATGTATGTGAGAGAGGGACTCTGGAGAGATGAGGGGCACTTTTGCTGGATGGTAGTGAGGGAATCTGAGGAGGTCATGGAGGCGCCATAAAAAATAGTCGCTCCGAGCGCCACCAGCGATAAAGCCGGCCCTGTCACAGAGCATTTAAACATTAGATAGAGGAAAGAATGCTGCCCTCATTCTTTTAGATTTGTCGGCAGCGTTTGATACAGTTTCTCATCCCCTTTTGGTACAGAGACTGGCAGAGATGGGTATTTGTGGCCAAGCATTGAAATGGCTTCAGTCTTTCCTATGTGACTGATATCAATCAGTTACAACATCTCATTATTCATCAGAAAATAACAAGCTTCAGTATGTTGTTCCTCAAGGTTCATCATTAAGCCCTACGCTCTTTACTGTTTACATGGCACCTTTAGTCACCTTGATTGAAACTTTTGGAATCAAAGTAGTGTCACACAGCTGATTCTATCAATGAATAGAGCCTTGCACGTTTCAGAATCAACTTTTAAAAATGGTCTATTCCATGGTATTTGGTCTTTGCAACATAGCTACTTGAAAAGTAACTCAAAAAAGACAGATTCTGGTCTTCCAGAAGGGCAATGACTTTAATATTTATGACTGGTGTCTGGAAAGTTTGTCTACTCCTACCTTCTCGGCATCAATAGTCAAATATCTGGGGGTAAAATTCGGCAATAAGTTGTCCTTTGGCCAGCATATTCTCAGCAAAACAGGAACATGTTTGTCTGTTCTGCGTGATTTGAAGACGTTTTTAGATCTTCTGCCTCTGGAAGCCCGGAAAACGGTGGTACATGCCCTGATTACATTGCAAAATGATTATACAAATAGCCTTTACCTCAGTCTATCCAAGACCTTGATTAACAGACCCCGGTGGTACAGAATGCTGCAGCTCGACTGGTTCTGAAATGTCCTAGCCAGTCGTCCCTATTGGGTCATCTTAAACATCTGCACTGACTTCACGGGCATAAGCGCATTCAGTTTAAAACCCTGATTTTTGGAACATTGGATATACTTTAGGGTTGGCCCAAAATATCACACAGAGCGATTTCAGCACTACAATCCAGTCAGGGATCTTAGATCCAGTAAAGCCAGGCTTTTTATGCTCCTCACTTTTAGATTAAAAAGAATGGGAGGCAAATCTTGCTCTTTTTAGCAGCTAAATCATGGAATAACATCCCCTTATTCCTGCGTAAGGTGAATGGGGAAACTAAATTTAGGAAATTGTTAAAAACATGTTTTTTCCTCTGTGTAGTTTGGGGTATGATGAATTAATTTTCCTTGCTTTTTTGTGCTGAACGTTGGCGCTCCTATTTGGCAGCTGTTCGCCCTTTACAAATTGTTTCATTCATTCAAGAGGCAGATTATGCTTTGGTTGTAAGAATTTAAAGGAGGTAATATTTTGACTCTTTTTCTGACCCTCCTAATTGAATTTAACTCACTTCCTCTCCTAAGCTGAAACGTCTATACTTCCAGCAAAAACGTTAAGGAGGTTGACTGAATATATGAAAGTGAAATAGAAAACCAGGAAGGAAACTGTAGAAAATAGCTGTGGTTAGGTCTCTCACAGTCCGCGCGTACAACAAGACAACTCTGTTTCTTGTGAAACGAAGAGACCCGCTGTCCCACGTGGGGCGGATGACCAAAGATCTTTTGTGCATCTTGAAATCAGCAACATAAGGAGAGGTTTGTGACTTGACACAAAACTTGATCTTAATGTGCTCATGCACATGAAAGTCTTCCAGGTAGTTTTGTTCTGTGAGTGCCTGAAAGCAGGAATTTGATTTATAAACATTGTAAGTTGTTGTCATGGATTTGGGCATGCATGAGTCTTTATTTTTGTTGACTGTTTCTTTTAATGCATGAATTTAAGGGTAGAGACCCTTAAAGAGAAATGATAAAACTGTGGGCATTATTTGCAGTTTGGTAGAGTGGGACATTTACAAAAAAGTGGCCGATGTTCAGTCCGCTATATTTAGGGTGCCATTGACATGAGCGTAATATCATTAACATTAATATCAGACTGGACATCTGCTCAACTCTAAAATTGACTTTTTCTCTGAATACTTAAAGAATGTGCAGATGATCTTGTTTCTTGAAATCACATTCACAATAACAAAAGGCAGTGTTAGACAGCCGAGTAGATTCAGCTAATCAGTCAGATACTCTTGATCTGCTCCCTCTTGTGTGCTGCAGCCATATGAGTTTATGGGGAAAACATATCAGCTGGCTTTTCTGCTTATGTTCTCCTTAGAGTCCCCAATTTATTTGCAAATGCTATGCAGTCATAGCTAAGCTGTTTGAACACAGAGGAGGTTTTAACTTGCAAATTAGTTTTTTTGGCAATTAAAAGCTAAGATCTTTCTGAATTAAAAAAAAATTGAATAGTTGGGTCTTTTGATTTGGTAACAACCTACAGTTAGACATTTACAAAGCGCCCACTCTCAAATTAAGTGATCCCCTGTGTATATAAACTATTAAGGAGTAAACGGATCCTAAATCAATTTGTAATTATAGAAGGAAGTATGTAATGCAAATCTGCATGGACTGTAAACATTTTGTTTTCATTAATAAACCACCTACTCAACTGTAACAGTTACATTAAGGATGTGATGAGAGGTAAACTTAAAACTCAACACATCTAACAGCAATTGCTGGCCCTAACAGAAAAAGCCCACAACAAGCATTTCAAATATTAGCAAAATGTAGCCACCAATTAAATGCCTTATAAAACACATCTGTAGCAACTCAAGATATATCTATAGGTAACTTAAACCTGTGTGAAACGCTAGATAACGTGAATGCCCTATTCATGATGTTGTGCCTTAGAACAGTCACTGTCCTAAGGCACAGCATCCAGTCTCTGAAACTGACCTCTCTCTGAAGCGCCTGTAAGCAAATGTTATTTAGTGAGCACTATACAAACCAGTTCACATACATTTACACTGTAAAGTTGAGGTTCATTAGTGTTTATTATGCTTCACTGGGTGGAACTATCTTAAGTATTTGTCTTTCTCTACAACCCAAAACATGGCTGGTTCCTCCGCCCTCCCCACTGCCGCCTGTACGTCTCTCCTTGCAGATAATCTCTTCCTCAGTTACAGAAAGACTGAATTTGATTTCACTTTGTTTTTAAGTAGCTATCACGCCGGAGACTTCTGTAAATCGGTAATTCATAGATTTTTATTCAAAACTCAAATCTTTTTTATCGCTCAGATAAAAGGCTAACACGTGTTTCGCGACTAAGTAATATCGCTTCATCAGGGCAAAATAGTAATTACAAATCTGTTTGTTGATAAGGCCAATGCAAACATATAGATCAATGTCCACAATAAGTCCAAATAGAAAAAAGGAAGAGACAGAATAAAACATAACTATTTAAAATGCATTATCACAAAATTGACAATAATTAATTACAAACAATCAAAAAGGTGTATAAATCGATAATAAGATAAAATAATCATCAAATACTAGTCACCTGCTACTTTGCAAGTGCTAATTTTATCTAAAAACAAAAAGTGCAAAGATCACCAAAAAGAAATCTAATGTAATTCATAGAGAGCTCGTGGTTCTTCTGACGGTGCTATCAATAATTGAAGATAAGAACACCCATGTGCGTACAACTTAGTAAAAGCTTGAGAGTTGCTAGCACAGACACTACTAGAAAGTTTAATGTAAATCCAGAAAAAGGAAAGCCCGACTTCTGGTGCGCAGTTTTCAGTCAACCACAAAAATAATATAACCAAGATTTGTGAATAGAAGATGATGCTGCCCACTAAAGTACATAACGTTTTCCACAAATAATTTGCAGGCAAAAAGTGCCACACTCCAATTAGAAATAAAATGTTCAATCTGGGGATCAGTAAGGAAAACAGAGAACCAATTAAAGGTGATCTTCCAAAGCACGACGCTTCTCTGCATATGCATATTATGATATAGATGTGCAGCATAGCTCTTGAATAATCACTTGCTGAGTAACATCAAATGTGATGTGCAACAAATTACTCATGCAAATCCAAGGGTGATTTACTGAAAACACAAAAGCTATTGAGGAAATTGGTTTCTTTTTCCTGATGACTGCCTTTAGTGTAAGTTTAATTTTTATATTTACTGTAACACTAGTTCTCTAGGGCCTGTGGGACTCGCAGGGCAGTTGGACAGTCCTTGTATGCAGTTGCCTTGGAACCAAAGTAGCGAAGAACCAATACCAACACGCTCACCCACATGGCCTGAGATGGCATGCATAGTGAGAGACGCACAGGAACACATTCTACAGGGACCTGGGATCAAATCACTTAATCTCCTTTGTGCCTATCAATAAATGAATGTGTTCTTGTGTAATGTGACTGGTGCTCATGTAAAGCGCTCCAATTCCTTCGGGTCGAGTTAGTACTGTATAAAACTGCTAAACAAAAAGTGCTCCACGTTGGCTCAAAGTACTTTCTCTTTAGACTTTGACAGGGGGGGTGGCAGTCAAGTCTTTGTCTTGTAGGGTGGTGTGGGCTAGAGTGCCTAGATCAGCTAGCACATGTATCCCTTAAAGTAGATAAAATGACCACAAAGGGTTATTAATTTAGTTAAAAGTAATAAGTCTTAATTTACATTTAAAGAAATATGCTCAGTAACTTCAGGAAGTCATATGACCCAAGCCACTATTCTAAAAAGTATCTCATAAAATCTGCAGCTATTTCGGAGTCACTTAGGGCCATTTGCAAAGATAGTCTAACTGCTAGAGCCAGGAGAGGGTTGAATTACTGCGGCCACCATCTCAAAGTCTGATAGATTACTCTTGTGTTGCTACTGAGGAAGTTGAACAATCAAAAATACATTTCCTTAAGGCGTTCCACAGCTCTGTGATATCCAGCCCCCAGGGTATCTGTCACTCTTTGGTTGTGGATTACAACCTAGGTGGCTTCTGAGTCCTGGCTTCTAGAGCAGTACAGAGCACAGATTTAAATGGATCTATATGCAGGCCATCTCTTTGTCCAGGGTGTGCAGCGTTGGCTATGTCCTTGGCAACAGGCTTTGTTGTAGTGTGGTTCCTCTCAGGCCAAAGTTTGATCTGCTGGAACTGGCCTAGTCCAGACGAGAAGAACAGTAAAGAAAATTCCTGCTCCACTGATGTATATGCAGTTTATATTGGGATGCTGGCACTTGGTTTTGTAAAGATTTATGCAGGAACTGGAAAGTGTAGTTCATGAGCATTGGGAAGGAAAGGAGCAAGCATAGCTGCGACTGCCACTCAACTTGAAGGATCACTCTACAACCTTTGTATCAAATATATACAAGGGGGCACCCAACTATGAGTGCCCCAGCTCATAAATGCCAAGTCACCAAACACACCACATGTAAATACGCCATGGGTGCAGGCATAATCTGTACTGAATGTCTAAAATACAAAGTCACCAGCTGTTATAGTTATCATGCCCAAGTAATGGGGAAGGTAATCACTCATGTTAAAAACTCACTTTGGATCTACCTCTGGCACCTAACAGAGTTTAGTATTTTGTTGGTTAGCGGCAGACAAAATTACTAAATTGATTGATCTGGCCTGTAACAGTTGCACTGAACGCTAGGGGTGGCGTTTATCTAAATAGTGTACACAATAACGTTGTTTGGGACTTTTATCTCCTTTTGTTATATCTGAAGTGTTATTTGATGTGCATACAAAAGTGCATTAGCCATTATAATAGTCTGTTGTAAGTGGGCAGTTTAATACACCAGTATGGAACTTTGGTAATTTATAGTTTAAGCAACAGTGGTTCCACCACACTGATTTATGTCTCTTGAATACAACAACTGTGAATGGGCATTCTAGCCTGAGTGTCACTTAGACAATAATTCTCTAAGTTATGATGCTACTTTGCCTATCTGGATGTATCTCCATATATGTACCCAATATACTTTTCAACAGTGAATAGTTATTATAGTTATCAGATCACGAAGAAAAATTACATTTAGCAAGATTGTTTGTTCAAATTTATTTTTATTTCATTTCTTAAATAACAAGGACATAAAATATTCAACGCATGTGCAATTGTATTCTATAACTATCATGAAATACAATCTTAATTGACTTAACATCTTATCATGAAATACAATCTAAATTGACTTAATATCTAAATAATTTATGGTATGTACTATTTAGTTAAAATAAACTATTAAATACAATTCAGTCTTTGTTGTCTGTGCATATAGAAATATATGAAAGGGGATAGAATGGTATTCCTAAAAATAAACACCTTCAACTTTTCAATTATTGTTATATAATAAACTCTTCTAAAAGTGAAATGTAACTATTAAGAGCTTTCCAAAACATTTGATGACATATAGCAATTTTATGAAGTTTAGCTAAAGATATGCTAGCACACTTTCTATAAAATATGATCCCGGCCCACCAAGCATGTACTGATATCAAACAAGCATTCGTCAACTTTGAGGTAATGGATTTAATTAAGTTTAGCAAATTTTAATCCACACATACTTCTATCACTTAATGTCACTGAATTACACACAGCCACTACCTGCAAAGCATGACTCTTCTTTTCCTCACCCTTACTTACATTTGCCTAATTCCAAATTCAAAGATAAACTACCTCCTTTGATCAGATGCGATCTTTACCCTGTTGTCGCTTAATATGTCAACAGGAGCTCATTTCTCTCTGAAACTGTCTGACTTAAACACTAATGTTTGTACACCTAACAGCAGTACCATCGAGGTGCACTGGTCCCATTAGGTCTATAGCAACTCATCCCCATAATATATAGGTGCAACCAAATCCTTTGGTATAGGGGTGCACTTCTTTGATACTGAAGATGGCCTTATGGTCTTTTTACTTTTATGTGTTAGCTCCACCAATCCACAGCTCCTTAAAATTCTGTTCTTTTGGATGGTCATTCCCACCCACCAGTATACTTTACACACTTGTTAAAGTATTAATAATGCTAAGATGACCTTCATGACACATTTCTACAATTTTCTATTCATGACACTAAGTGGTACCACCTGCTACCCATTCACAGATACTCGTCCTCCACATATAGCTCATTCTGGACCTTCTATCTAGAGCATACGTGCCCTAAAAGTCTGTTTTAGACTTTGTCTATCTATCAACCAAAAAGGTCTTCACCCTGCACATCACACATAAAACTACCATTCTCTAACATATTCATGAAGGCCGAAATACAATCTTCCCAGTTAACATGTTCTGTTTCTGTGGGCCTGTTATTATCCTTTGTGCTCTGGGCAATACCTTTGATGTTCTCTCAGTGGTTAATAGAATCAGTAAAGCGTGTAGTCACTCCTCACAACAAAATTGTTTGAAATACTTCACACATTTAATCTGCACTGGTTAATTTTATTGTTGAAAAAATATTATGTTCATCATCCTTACAATTCTTCAGCAGCACTGTTTCTAAACTCTTAATGTATACAACAGACGGTCTTACACAATTAAGTCCAGGATTGATTCTTCACTCCAACAAAACCTCATTATTATTGATCAGTTGGAAAAAGTTCTTGATGCTGAATTCTGAACTTAACTTGAGTGATATTGAGTCAGTTCCAAAAACAATTATAACTCTTCTTCACAATAGCACTGATTGTGACTCCCTTAATGCTTTTCTGACTTTGCTTTAGAGCTCATTAGCGAACTACACCACTATGCCGCATATAAGTAGTGCTGGACGGAGATTTTTTGCACTTGGTAAATTCCACACTCAAACTATAATCTCATAGTATACCAAAAACCTTCAACAACGTCACAAAGTGCTCCCTTATGGCAATTCTAGCCACAAAGTTGTAATCCTGCAAGTACTTCCTGCCCTCAAATGTTTTTAAAAAGTACATTCATTAAAAGATTAAACAATGGTACAGTCGAGGCCAAACCAAATCGTATGCATCTGATTTGATAACCGAAAGGGTTTATTAATGCTTTCAGTGGTCTGGTAATTCACTATTGATATATTGCGTCTCTCCTTAGTCAGCGTTTAATTTGTCTTCGGAGGGGGACATTTGTTGCCACTTATGCAAATATTCTGATCTCTGAGGTCTATGAATAATGTAAATGTATCAACCTAAGGCGCCATCCAGAAGGAAACCTTAGTTGACACTAACATTCCCCACCTTTTCACCTTCTCTAGCTTTTCCAGTTCTGCTCCCACCTCCATGCAAATGGAATTTGAACTGTACCTTGATTATTTATTTTTGGTACAGAATCCATTGCACTACTATATGATGTTCTATGCCTTTATATTTTCAAATGCCCATTGACAATACTTCTTGAAATCATTTCAGTAATTTCTACTGTCCCACAACACATTCATTACTTCCCAACAACTGTTGTTTCTGGTTGAACCCACCTTCACTTGAGCATCCTCGCTTGCAAAATATGTTTACCCTCCACTAATAGTTCCTTTAAAATTGAACTTTAAAAATCTAAACCTCACCTCTTAAGGGACAAACAATTGCAACTACAGGGCTGTACACCCATTTTAGTTAAGTCAGGTCAGTGAAAATGTTTCTTTTGAATCCCCTACTGAGAAAATGGTGTCTAGGTATTCAGAATCCACCAGCTCTTTAGCTTGACTCCAACAGTTTCCGTCTTGTAGTCAGGAAATTGACACATGGATATTTCTTGACGCTTATGATGAGTCTTGTGTCACTGGCATCTGACTTATTATCCGCCCTGGCCTTATTTAGTTATTCTGCATTAATGTTTCAAATAGATGTGTGCACAAAAGGACAGTCAACATCAACCTGTGATACCTTTGAAAGTTAGGGCCGCCATGCCAATGGGCATGGCGGTATAGTCGTTATAGTCTGTTGTTGCTGTTAAGTTGCCAATTTCCACAATGACATCTCCTGCTCCCTATAGTTCATTTTCTGGGGTTCTTGTCTGGAGATGACATTCAAGAGCAATGCCCTCATGACACCCCACTGCCTCTGTTCGCAAGAGTTGTCAAACTACATCCAATGCCACATAGCACCTACTTTGACCCACATAAGAGCTCAAAAATAAATATAGTATTTCCTTCTTGAGTTCTCTGTTTTCAAGACTGTTTTAGATTTCATAAATTGCTGCTCTTTTATGCATACTCATGTTTCTGTTATTTGGAGATCCCATCACTGTAAGTCTGTGGTTGCAGGATTCTGAATCAAAGATATTGCTTTATTCCTCTAATAGTTGTAAACCTAGTTATTCTGTTGTGGCCCAGTAATGGACAATGCAGTAGATCAGAGTTTTGATTTACACTAGATCTTGGGGCTATTTACTGAAAGAGATGCTCTTTTCCATATGCATGCGGATGTCAGACATATGGTTCCTGTATACAATGCAGTGAACATTTGATGAGGGTGAAACAAACTGAGAACTAAACTTGAAGTTGCAATGGAAATATTACAATCTTTCTTTGAGCTTTCTGACAACGATGGCCACCTTGTGCATTGTCCCAAACAGCCTCCAGCTTGTCTGTTGGCAGTTGTATTTGTTGCCTGTTGGTTGGTTCAGCTTTTGCTATTGTAGCTAAAAATGCTGAAGTTCTACATGTTGCAGAAAATACTTGACACATATGAACGGCTTGTCATACCTCTACGTTTATTTTGATTAACTCAGGTATTTCTTTTTTAAGGCAAATGCAACTCAGAGTTTCAGATTGTCATTCTTGCCAAGTCCTTTTTGTAGGCTTGATGTGTGAGGTGCTAATGCCATTCGTGACCAACATATTCTATTCAATGCTTAAGTTTAGGGGATTTAAGCTAGTCTTCTTCAGCCATTGGCTTCTTTTTCTCCAGAACCTTCACATCTTAGATCAGACCACCAGGGTATTTTAATCTGACAGTTGTATGATTAGCTACCTGGCTGTCTTCTGGCTTCCACTGGACTGCATGAGAGACTATTATCCATCTAAAATCAGTCGGTGAGCAGCTCAGCATAAGGGAGTGAGCGCTATCTGAAACATCTGGAACATCAGTACTACAGAAAAGAAAATTACACTTTTTATGTCGAGCCTAGGGGCAGCGCGCATGCGCTGCTCGCTCTGCGAGGCATGCTGTGTTAGGGTATGCAGTGGAAGCCCCGCCCACTCTCCGCCCATATTTGTCATTAGCTTATGTCAGTGTCCTTCCTAAATGCTGGCTTCTGATTCGGAAATAGGCTACTTAGTCCCGCCTTGGTACCGCCTTGTCTCCATTTGTTTCCGCCCATAAGGACTGGACCTTTTACTTGGCTTGCTACAGGGTCTGCATTATAAGGGGGTGAGCACTATTTTGTTTATTGAAAGTGTTGGGAACAATGGCGGCCGATTTTCTAATACAGCGCTATGCCCTCTAAATTGTATGGTGAGCGCGGCGTCCGCTTTAGGGACACCGCGCTCAGTTTACATTTTTTTTTAAAACTTTGATGAGCGCTGCGCCCGCTTAAGGGACACCACGCTCTGTTTATTTTTTATTTTGTAAAACTTTAATACTGAGCACGGTGCCTGCTTCAGGGACACGGGGCTCGGTTTCTCTTTTTTTTGCCTCCTTAAAACAAGCATTTGCACACGCATTTGCAATGCAATAGGTCTCGCATTTATGCGAGTTTAAGCTATTGGCACTGTAAATGACAATGCCCTTTATTTATTTTTTAAAAACCAAAACATAAATAAAAGGCATTGTCATTTACAATGCCCATAGCTCAAACTCGCGTAAATGCGAGACCTATTGCATTGCATATGCTTGTTTCTGTAGCATCCATTTTTAGGTCTCGCTTGAGACAGCGCATGCACTGTCACTTGCCAGACATTTTGTTTACTAAAGGGGGCTTGTTTCCCGGTCATTACATACCATTCGTTGACTTCATTTTTACTCTTATTTGCTGGCTTCTTATTGACTTCATTGCCACTCTTATTTGCTGGCATGGACTAAGTAACGATTGGCTCTTTTTGTTAGTGTCCTTCCGCTGCTCGTGCTGGGATTGATGTACTTTTTTTAATCTCCTTCCCCATCATCCTTGTTGTTTCTTGTTCCCCGTTCTCCCTTGCGCATCAGTATGTGTACCTCCACCACCACCCAACCAACCTTTACCACCATCACACCACCCTATGACCACCACCCCACCTCCACCACGCCACCCTACCCCCACCACCTTACCCTAACCACCACCACCCTACCATCAGCACCCGCTGCCACCACCACCCTAACCATCACCACTACCACCACCACCTTAGCCTAACTACCACCATCCAAACTTATCCACCGTTCCCCAGCCACCACCCCCTACCCACCACAACCAACCTAACCTCCACCACCCTATTACCATACCCACCACCACCCTAACCATAATCACCACTCTACCCTGCCCTCAGCACCCTAACCATAATCACCACCACCATAACCACTACATCACTCTTACCATGACCACCGCTTTCACTACAAAGTACACCACCACACCCACCATCGCCATTCTAACCACTACCACCACTCTTACCAGCCTTACAATCACCTCCCTCGCAATCCTTACCACCACCAATCTCCCTACCCTAACCACCACCACTATTTCACTCGCCATGGCTCTCAATTCCACGTAGTACCTCTTTGTTTTTTTACAACCATTTTCAACTCATTACTAGATTATTTTTTTCATGCAAAGCTTCTATACTCTCATGTAACTTGTTCTCACCTGAAAGTATGCACTTTAGTATCTCGTAAAGCTAAGTCATATCAACGATTAAGAAACACTTACATGTTGTCTATAGCTATCTATCGATCTGTTGGCCATATCTATCAAAGTCAATTTAAGAACATTGAGAAGGACCTCCACGCTTTAGCCACATGATATCCGCACCCGAATTGATTATTTCCTTTGTACCCCTCTCTTGCTTCAACAGCTGATTGGCACATCCATTACTCTCTGCAGGATTTCATATCATGACCTTTTAGACCTGTGTCTCGAACTGGGACTTAGATTGCACCTCCCACTATAAAGTTCCTGAAGCAAAAAGACTTTTTGCGGATCATGTCTAGCACTTTCTGAACAGCAATAAAAACTGTGTCTCCTTTGCACAAACTTTGTGGGGTCGCTGGTAAGGCTCTGGTGAGGGTGTAACTAATGAGAGACTCTGCCCTGGCTAAACAATGATTGACGGAATTTAAACATCGGCTGAAACTCGAATTCTGGTCCTTACCCTCAGCATACTCTGTGTCTCCGACTCAGGGGATCCTAAGGGATCTCTTATCTGCCAAATACCAGCTGAACACTCATTACACAATTGAAGTGGAGAAATGGCTCTTTCACATTCGGCAAAAGCATTACGAACTAGGGCAAAAGGTGGACCGCCTTTTGCCCTACCAACTTCGCCAAATGAACTACTCCAGGAAGATCGCCACTCTCCGGAGACGAGATGGGCACCTTTTGACACTTCCGACAGAGATAACGGCAGAGTTTCAGAAATGTTATGAGAATTTGTATGCTGCGGAGGCTCTGTTGACTCAAGAAGCTGAAACTTTCTTTTTCAGACCCATATCCTCCCTAAAGTGACTCCGGCCGAATTAGAGAGGGAGATCTCTGCAGATTAGGTCACTGCTGCAATTGATGCTATGCCTGCTGGTAAAGCCCCTGGGTAAAGATGGCTCCTCACCGGAATTTCATAAAGTCTCTAAGCCTCAGACTGCCCCAATACTAGTCTCGGCATATAAAGAGATGCTGGAGAAAGAGCATTTTTCCCCAGATTTTCTTAGAGCCAGAATCTCGGTGATCCCAAAACCTGGGAAGGTCCCCTTAGACTGCTTCAGTTACAGACCTATATCGTTTAATACATGTGGATGTTAAATTTTTGGCTCAGGGTCTGGCGATATGTCTGAATAAGGTTATCTTGGCCCTAATACACCCCTCCCAGGTGGGTTTTATACCGACTGTTCTTCTACCAATCACATGCATACTCTTACTCATATACTTTGGCAGGTACAGGAATACAGAAATGAAAAAGTCCTCCTTTCCCGGGATGCCCAAAAGGCTTTTAATCGAGTGGACTGGGGATATCTTTTTCGGACCATGAAGAGGATGGGCATCGGCCATGATTTTCTCATCCACAGAGCATGTTGCATGATCCCACTGTTTCAGTCATCTGTGGAGGTTTCGCTTCCCTGTATTTTGCTATACATCATGGCGCACGGCAAGGGTGCCCCCTATCCCTGCTACATATTAATATGTTCCTACATTGACATTACAGATGTCATGACAGTAGCAAGGCCTTCTTCTACACTGACAATATTCTTCTGACCCTCTCCACCCCTCAGCCGCCTCCTTAATATCCCAGCTGGACTAATTTTCCTGGTTTTCCAGCTACAAAATGAATTGGTCCAGATATGGGGTGCTACCCATGACACCTGTCACCATGAGTGCCTCTATGGCCTCCCTACCATTTAAAGGGTTACATAAACAACTGAAATATATGGGGATATATATAAACCAGGGCCTACAGGCTATGATTCTTGATAATGTCCAACCGATTATAGACACGATAGGGCGGACCTTTGAAGGTGGTGCGGTCTGAATCTGTCTCTGTGGGGAAAGGTTCAGATCATTAAGATGAACATTACCCCCAAATTCAGCTATGTATTTAGGATGTTACACCATTACATATCTAAATCCATCTTCCGTCCATAATCCATTTCTCGGTTTGCTATACAGTTCCCACTAGAAAAGGTAGGACTGCGCACTAGGACAACAGGACTTCAGGCTGCAAGGACTAAGGCCATCTACACCATTAGAGACTGCTGGCCCAATTTCTAGCTAGCTCACAGTGCCTCACCCGCACCCCAAACCTTCCTGGGGTATCAGGTGATTTTGGCAACTTCAAACATGACACTCTGATCCCCAGTGGAATAGTGGAAATAGATCTTACCCCTTTCGTTGTCTACTCATGCATGCCCTGGTAAACATAAGACACAAACGAAGTTTCAATACATTTATTGAAACAATCGTAATCTTGCATAGAAAGAGTGAGCTGCAATTATTAGGCAGATAAAACAAAGCTGTGTAACCAGAATTATGAACATGGTGAAAAGGATAAACAGTCCAACCATGGCAGTATGATCTATCTATCTATCTATCTATCTATCTATCTATCTATCTATCTATCTATCTATCTATCTATCTATCTATCTATCTATCTATCTCTCTATCTCTCTATCTCTCTATCTATCTATCTATCTATCCCTACCTATCCCTACCTATCACCACCCCAACTCTGAGAGCATAGTGGGTGTACCCTTTGCCTGATCTCTTAGGTTAGGCTACCCTGAGACCCCATACCGGAATTACTTTGTCTGAAGTAGGATTGGTAATCCTTCTCTGCAGGATGGAAGATCAGCATTACCAGATCTGCATGTCAAACACACCCTTCATTCCAGGGCCGTTGTGCCTGGTGGTCCCTTGACCTGTAAAGGGACAGTCCACTGTCTATATAATAAAACTTCTGTTTTAGAGAGTACAGCTGTGATGCATTGATGTGTCTAGATGTTAGAAGCTGTCTACGAGCGGACAACGCAAGCAGTGGGTTATCTTGTTCTGTTATTAGCCTTGAATGAAGTGTACAGATTGTCACAGGAAAGGCTTTCTAAAAACAAGCAGCATGTACAACGTCTTCTCAGAATAATATTGTGTAAATAAAATATGGAAAAAGTAGCAGAAAGAAAACAAAGCCCGCTAAAACATGTAAAATGTAAAACTAAAACGGAGAACCTAAGTGGGTCCAAGAGGGTCTCACCACGAGTTTACTTGGGGATTGGACAAACCACGTTTAAAGGGTGCAAAGCTGCATGCCTCCAACACAAAGGGAGGCCTTCGACTGCCACATTTGGAATGCTTTTGGCTGGCATAACAGCTTGACCATTCGGTGTATCTTTTGCCCATATTCCAACCAGCACCCACGGCTTGCAGGAACGTCAAATCTTGCAGACCTCAGGCGAACTAGCCATATGTTATACCTCAACACCACCTCACGCCCCTCTCTCCAGCTCCATCATCCACACTTCACAATATGTCTGCCATAGGGCCCACAGCATGATGAAGATTTCGGGACGCATTCGCTCCAAAGCGCTGCTGTGGTGCGACGTAGGCACCACTATCGGGGAGGAGGAAGTTAGCAGGTCTTTCTAGATCGTGTGAGTCATTCGCTATATAGATGACCTAATCTCCAATGGCTACTTCAAAACATTGAATGGTCTACGGAAGGAGCATGACCTCCCCAGTTCCCAGAACTGGCGTTACATTCAACTGTCCCATGCTTTGTCCGCCATCCTGGGGAGAGTACACATCAATCTACCTAGGTCCCCAATCACTCAATATATCTGTATTTTGAAGAATTTCAGTGGGGTCGTCATGGGGTTGTATTCTAAATTGATAGACAATTGTTTTTCTGATGTCATCTCGGAATCGTTGCGTACATGGATGGGAGGCACAACTTAATGGCCAATTCTTGGAGGACTTTGGGAAATACTACTGTTGGACTATAATGAGGGAGGTGAGGCTTAAATACATTTATTTCACTGGTGACACTGGTCTCCAGCGAAGCTTTGTGCAGCTCATCTCCGCATGGACTCTCATTGCTGGAGATATGGAGAACAGGAAGGTGACAGTCCATGAGTTGTGGGAGTGTCATACCCTCCATGATTTCTGGACAAAGATCTAGAACCAACTGAAGGGGAGCTACGGGTGTCTAGGCCATTGACTACCTGTTTGGACCTTCTACATGATACCTCAGATTTAGCCTCTCTGATGCAACATGTTAATAGATGGGTCTCAACTGCTCTGGGCGTGGCCAAGATGGTAATCCTGCATCTTTGGAAGACTTCAAGGACCCCCTGTTTCCAAACTTGGCTGGAAAGTATGTAAGATATGGCACATTACGAGCGACTTATTTATAAGTTGAACAACAAGTTGCAGTCTTTTGAGGAGGTCTGGGGCTCATTTCTCAGGAGATGAGGGTGTCCCTTCCTTTACCTACTACAGGCACATCTCCCAAATTCCCTTTGACATTGACTGCCTAGAGCACCTGGTAGTTGTTACGAGCCTCTCCAGAGTCTATCCTACTTTTCGGCATGCAGTATCCATTGCCCCAATGGGCACCGGGGTTCTTCAAGATCCCGTTTTGTCTGGCTGACTTACAAAATGTCTGGGGGTCACTGTAGAAACCAGCAATCAGACCTTTGCAATTGTTGGAGTGATCAAAAGCAGGACTGGACTCTCTTTAGCTCTTGATATTGGGAGTAAGTTTTCTCTTTTTCTTTTCCCCCATAAGTTTGCTCTCCTTTTCCTTTTTTCCCATAAATTATAGTTCGTGTTTTTCACACTGTTCACAACTACGTTTGCATTTTTTCTGTCTCATGACCTGTTGTTCATCGTTAGCTACTACTCGTAGAGTGCTGTGGCATGTATATGCAAATTGCACTGATATTGGAATATTAGTTGTTGTTAATGCTCTGTTTCACACTGTGCCTGATATTTATACCTTTTGTTGAAAATCTGGACCACTTGTTGGAAATTTTTTAATAAAGAATTGCATTACCAAGAAGGACCTCTATGTGAGGATGTTGGTGTGAACTCGAACGCGAGTGCTCGCAGGACAGATTCACATTTGCATAAATTTCATATGTGATTGCCATGTATATTTTAATTACTTTGCAATGGTAATAAGCAAACGTAGTGTTCAACGCATTACGTGGCATGCTTTTAATAAAGCAAACTGCAAACACAGTCAATCCTTCTTCGAAGACTGGTTGCGTGGGCTTTTCTTCCTATTCTTGTGCTTGTCCTCCCGCTGGAGCATGGCCTCATTTCTTGACTTGTGTCCTTCCATTGCTTACTTTTCATACACTCCACTTCTCTTTTTGGCTAAGCACTCCATGAGAGTGCATGTGTTTTCCAGCTGTCTTTCGCATGCACTTCTCTTTGCCTCTTCACTGTGCTCCCTGTTGCTCTTGCCCATGTACTTCTCTCCCATGCCCCTTTGTGTTGTGCTTGCCCTTGGGCAAGCACAACACACTCCTGCATTGATTTCTCACCCATGCGCTTCTCCCCTATACCACGTTGCGCTTGCACACCCATGTGCTTCTAATCCCCCGCACTCCACGTTGCTTTCTTTCTCCCATGTTGTGGACTTCTCCCGCCACCCTCTGTGTTGATTCTGACCCCACCCCTTGTGATCCTTCCCACCCCAACCTCACCCTCCATGTTGCTTCGACCCCATTCTCCTTGTTGCTTCCCCCCACCCACTATTTAAAACAAAACAAAAAAATGCTTTTTTAAATTTACAAATCCAACTTGGATCAGTAAATAAAAATAAAAAGCAAAAGCCCCTGCACATTTTGTAGGCGCATGCATGCGTGGTAACATGCTTACAAAATGACACGGACGCTGCGTTATAACGCTTTTTTAAAAAATGGGGTTTAGTATTTAGCCAAGCTGCACAGCATCTCTAAAAACCATTGACAAAGCCAATAGTTCAAGAGGTGATACCTGTTGGCTATGCCAATGCTTGTTTCCTGTGATTTTGTCTTTGTCCTCACCCAAGTATTGCCAGGCAAACAAGCATTGACAATGTCAAAAGATTTGGTGTTTGTACAATGAATGCATGCCCACTCATCATGCCATACAAACATTAAACCTTTTGGCACTGTATGACGGTTGCAGTTTAAAGCAAACATTGACAAAGTCAAAAGGTTTGATGTTTCTGTGGTGTGCGAATTGGCTGTTTGCACTCTGTTCAAATGACAAATCTTTTGGTTTACCAATGCTTGTTTTCAATATATCTGCTTTAGCAATTTTTGATACATTCTACATTCAAATTGAATTAGGGAGACCAGCATCAACACAATGATAAATTACTTGTCAAACATTGTGTGATAGATTTCGTTTGAGACCTACTTGCATATTGTTGTCCAAACGTCCTAAGTCTCCTCCACAAACAGAAGTGTGAAGCAGTGGCATATTGCAGTATCACTCTTGCTGAAGTGAAATTGATTCATATGGATGTTAAATATTCTGTGACGAGAAAGTCACTGAAAGCCTTCAGAAAGCAATACTTGGTGAATGTGTTCTTCCATGATTCATTTTCCTTTTTCTTTTGTTAATTCTTTCTTTCATTCTTTCTGTTGTCTTTCTTGTTTTCTCTTTCATTCTTTCGCTTTTTCTTTTAGAGCCCAGAGTTAGATGACCGGAAAGTTCGGAGGAGAGAAAAAAACAGAGTGGCTGCACAGAGAAGCCGCAAGAAGCAGACACAAAAAGCTGATAGCTTACATAAGGTGAATGTCTTATTAAAGTATATGTTTTGCTGCACTCTTCTTCACTACGCTGTCCCATTTTTAGGTCGAGCCTAGCAGCGCGCATGCGCTGCTCTGCGAGGCTTCTTGTATCTACTCTGTGTGTGTCTGACTCCTCCCACGCATTGGATTGGCTTTTGCGTGTGTCTTTCTATAATCAAAGCCTGCAAATGGCTAAAGGTGGGTGCATGTCCCACCTCTTTTGAAATGTTCACTCCCACGGCGTTTTGCCTCGGGAGTGCGCAGCGGGCGCAGGGCGGCAGCTGCAGTGCCTCCTTGTTTATTTCCCGCTTTGCATTAGGAGCACTCCCCCACCCTCTGAGCACAAACGCAGTGTTTCCCTACCCCCAACCATTCCATGTGCATCGAGAGAGGCAGCACAAGCCCCGGGCACCCTCAGCAGCCAGCTTGGTAGTTTTTTTGCTCGCCATATTCATGTTAACAAATGGCAATGCTTTTTTTTTTTTTTTCATCTCTGCGACGTCGTGCTTTAATGTTTATTATTTTTTTTTCAATGAGCCACACGCCCTGCAAATTTGACATGGCTGCGCTGTGTCTTTCATTTGTGCTGGGGCTGACCAAAATCAACTTTTAACCATCTTTTTTTCCCCTCAACAACCGCAAATTGCAGCACTTTAACAATGGCATCCAAGTCTAGTGTCAGCAGTTTTCTAACATTTCCGCCCACTTTCCCTACGTGACCGCTTTGGCGCTGTTGTGTTGCCTGGACGAACCTCCGTGTTTTCTACAGCCCCTGCAGACATGATGGACAGCGGCAGAAGGTTTCTTTACTTTCGGTGACCCTTCTCCCTTCATTCGAGGATAATTTGGGTAACTTGAAGGCCAGGCGTTAATTAATAGGCAGGGCTTATTATTAGCACCTTGCAGATGTAGCGCAAACCTGACCGGAAGGTATTGGAGCGCTTTACGTGAGTAGCACTTTTGTTCAAGAGGCAGCTCGCCGCGCTTTGCTCCTCAGCTCACTTGCCGAAAACCATGACTTTTACAAAGGGTTCCTACCCTCTTTTTATCGATTTGTTCCCCTGTGAAAGGGATCCAAAAACACTTTGGCTGAAAATGTCTTCAGACATTTTTCTATTCTAACGTGCAGTCGTGGGTTTAGAAGTGAGGTGGGGATGGTGGTGACAGCTCTTTTCTCTTCCCTTTGCACACCTCACCCACGTAAACTTTTCCAGTCTCCAATATTTTAGGGAATGCACACTGTCTCAAAGAGACTTTCCTCTACAGCATGGTACAGCGGGGAGGGAAGAAAAGCACGGCCACCTCTCACGCCTGCTCTTTTAGGGATAGCTTGGGCAGCGCCGCCCTTCACAATAAATATATTAACCAGTGGCCGCCAGTCGGCTCGCTCCCCTTCTGCCAGGGTCCTAATGTTAGGAGGCTGATTCCCAGCTGAGGCGAGAGCAGCAGCCACTGATATCAAATTAAAAGTATTTACTTTAGCACATGTTTTCTAATGTTGGCAACTATGAGAGATTGGTGCGAGTGGCAGACAGCAGAGAGAAAGCAGTGCATCAGGGTTATGCACCTGGCCCCAGAACAGGTCGGTGCAGGACAGAGGCCGCCGGGTCTGCTTCCATAGCGTGAGCCTGACAATCCCAGATAGGCAGCAATAGGTCAGAGCCAGACACAGTAAGAGACAATACACAAAAGCCGCACCCTGACATGAGGGGTCAGGACCCAGATGGATTCCGGATTGCGGTTGCCCCAGGGCATACAAAGTAAAGAGAGTTGTGGTAATTGCCTAACATGCTGCTTGTTGTCCCTCAATGTGTTTCCATGTATTGTAGAACACTTAGACATTCTGGAGTGTTTATTCTTAAGACTCTGTGGGTGAGAACCCTAAGTGTCAGTTGCTTCTGGTGTGCCTTGTGGATAGGACGTTACTGTTAATGAAGATCTTACAATAAAGGAGATATGCTGTTTACATCCCTGGGAGCTTTGTACTTCTTCACACTGGCGACGAGCTGAAGAACAACGGACCCAACAAAGACTAAGACCGTCTCAATTCATCTCCAAGACAAGAAATATCTTCAAACAGCTAAATGTCCTAACACAACGAAGACTCATTCAAACGCTAAGGTACTGTGCGCGCTATGCTCTTTCTGCGATAACAAGACTGCAATTTGGTTGACCTCTGGTTAAACACTGGTCACATCAAACTCCTCCTCCTGTTCTTTCGGCGTCGCACTACGCTACCCAGTACCTTTACCACGCTACCTCGGTACTCTGAGTAATTCCTTTCCCAGCATAACTCATTTACTCCAAACTCTGCTCATCTTTTCACAACGTTTAATTTGGATTAAAGAGATTTATCATATTCAAAAACCACAGTCATTGGCATTATTTGACTGTGCATCGTTACCTGCTCGCGCCCCGTCTACGTTCCTTGGCGCACCACCATTTCTCTTGTTGATGTCATCCTACGTACAGCTGTGCGCATCGCAATACAAGTTACCCTCTGCTTTCCACGTCGTCACGTCATCATGGCAACAAGAGCCGCACGCTCCAGCCTTTCTCCTTGTTGCTCAGCGACGTACGTCTAAATGTCAACTCGCCCGCACGGATACTTCTGGTTTTTCATTGCTAGCGACGCATGTGTGTTCAATTTCATTTCTACTTTCCGACGTACTAGAAGTTAATCCCAAATTCGCTCACACAGACTCTTCTGATTTACTCTCATTACTGGTGACACACATGTGAATGCCAACCCTGTATTTACTGTTTCACTTCTGACTTCTCCTACGTACTGCATGCCAATTTCCAAGTTGTTAAAGGAAAAGAAACATTTTAATCCACAGTCAGTGAGTGGAAGTGTGTAACGACTACGGTGACAAGCACACCTGCTTGTCTAAAAACTACACAGTCTACTCCATCTACGGTGACAAGCACACCTACCTGTGGTGACAGGCACACCTATTCATTTACATTACCTTCGGTGACAGGCACATCTGCTTGTCGGTACTTGCCTAATAACTCTAATTTTACTTTCCTCTCTATACCTGTAGTGACAGTCATTTCATTTATAGCTATTGGGTGATTAACATTTTGTTTAAAGAAAAAGGATATTGTTATGTTCATGGAGCTATTGTTCATATACACATAAGGTTTTTTTTTTACCTAATTACCTTGTTCAAAATATAAACATGTCTCCTCCTCCATTCTTTCTCTCTAATCCTGGTGATCCAATTATACGTTGGTCTAAATGGAAAAAGGTTTTTCTTAATTAGGTAAGAGTTTGTGGGGTCTCTCTAAGTGCTGAAAGAAAATCAGCATTACTATTACACTGTCTAGGTTCTGAAGGACAGGAAGTCTATGAACACCTTCCTGATTTGAGTGAGAGTGAGTCGGACAGCCTCAATGAATTTGAGATTTGTCTTAAAAAACTTGATAAGCATTATCTTCCGATGGTTAGTATTATTTTAGAGAGGTATCATTTTGGAAGACAAATACAAAAACCCCAAGAATCTGTTGAAACGTACATTACAGATCTTCGAAAGTTAGGTGCCACCTGTAAGTTTGATGGATCACTTGAAGAGCGTATTCGTGACCAATTTATGTTAGGTTGCAATATAGAAAAAATCAAAGATGAATTGTGGCAAAAAGATTACCCAAAATTGGATGAAGTTGTTTCCATAGCTAAAAGAATAGAGCACTCTCTTGCCTGTGTCGAAGTTATAAAAAAGGAGAACGGCATTTTGAATGACAAGGTACAGAGTGTGACCAAAATTTCATTCAAATCTACTTTAAAACAACCTGAACCTGTAACTCATCCCTCTTCAGTTCCCAACTCAAAACGAGGCATTAAAGTAAAGTGTTTCCGTTGCGACATGATTGGACATCTAGCTAACGATAAGTCTTGTCCTGCCCTCACGTCTAAATGTCACAATTGTGGAAAGATAGGTCACTTAGCTAAAGCTTGTAGAGCTCAGAAAAACAAGAAGGGTAGACGAGTCAAAGAGGTTTCCTTAGAAGAAGAGAGTGGTTCTGATTATGATGAGTTACATTGTGGGGAGGTATTTCTTCAGGTTGGGTAGAAAAAAAGGTAAAAGTCCTGTTGACGATGTTCAAGTAAATGATTGTAATATCAAAATGCTTTTTGATTCTGGAGCAAAGATATCACTCATTCCCAAAGAGTTCTTTGATAAAATGTTGATTGAGAAGGTGAAAGTTTATAAACCTGACATCAAACCACTAGCATATGGTGGTCAGCCCATAAAATTGTTTGGTTACTTTATGGGCAACATCGAGTACAAAGGAAGGCTAACTGCAGGGAAGATCTATATCTCTTGTAGAGGAGACAGTATCATTAGTTGGGTTCACCAGGCAGATCTGGGAGTGTCTTTGGTTCCTGGTGGGATCCTTGTATTATTCTCAGAGACATTCCATCACGTGCAGTTCCCATGAATGCTGGTTCCAATGATCTCTTAGAGGTCAATCAAGAGAGTGACTTACGCATTGAGTTCAAGAATGTTTTCAGTGAGGAGTTGGGATGTCTCTCAGGATACACACATAAAATCATACTCAAACATAATGCTGTTCCTGTGACTTGTAAGGTGCGCAGTGTACCTTTGGCTTTGAGAGAAGCTATGCGCACTGAACTTGAAAAGTTGAAGAAGGAGGGCATCATTGTAGAGACAGAAGCAAGTGATTGGTTGGCTCCAGTTGTTCTTGCATGCAAGGCTTCTGGAGAGGTGAGGCTATGTGTGGATCTTTGCGCCCTTAATCGAGCAGTTATTTCTGACAAGTATCCCCTTCCTAATATCAAGGAGATGCTGACTCAATTAGAAGGTGCTATGGTTTTCTCCACACTGGATCTTAAGGCTGCTTATCATCAGGTTAAGATTGATGATGATTCCATGAATTTGACAGCCTTTATAACCCCTTTCGGAACTTACAAATTCACTCGTCTTCCCTTTGGTTTGAACTCTGCAGCCTCTGTGTTCCAGAGAGTCATGGAAAGCGTGTAGAATGGTTTGGCTGGGGTTAAGATATATCAAGACGATGTCTTAGTTCATGGATTGTCCCAACAAGAACATGATGATAGGCTTATGGCAGTTCTTGAAAGGTTCAAAATGAGAGGTTTAACCTTACGAGAGAACAAGTGCAAATTCAACCTCTCAGAAATTGACTATCTGGGTCACAAATCGACAAAAGGTGGAGTTAAGCCCAGAGATCACCTTGTAAAGACCATTGAAGAACTCCCTGTCTCACAAAATAGAGATGACTTAGTCACTTTTTTGGGAATGGCGGAATATTATAATAAATTTGTTCCCCAGTTTGCCTGTCGCACCTTCACGTTAAGGTCTCTTTTAAAAAAGGGGGAGAAGTTTATTTGATCTTCTCAATGCCAAGCAGAATTTGAAGATGTCAAGAAAGCACTGAGTTCTGCACCTTCTCTTCAGAGCTTTGACACTTCTTCATGCTCCATCTTAATTACTGGCGCAAGTTCACAAGGTTTGGGTGCAGTGCTCAAACAAGTGAAAGATGGTAAGGAAGTAACCATCATGTTCCTCTCCAGAGCACTTGTTGGTCCAGAAGCACAATACTCTGTGATCGAAAAAGAGGCTCTGTGTATTTTTTGGGCCATCAAGAAGTTAAAAAAATTCCTTTGGGGAAGTTCATTTGTTGTCCGTTCTGACCACAAACCTTTGAAGGATCTGGTTTGCAAGAAAAGCCTTGATGCAGTCTCTTCCAGGATATGTAGGTGGGTGGTCGCTCTACAAGATTATGACTTTGTAGTAAATTACATACCTGGGGCAGAGAATAAAGTCGCGGACTGCCTTTCTCGCTTGGTCTCCAAACAGAGTGGGTGTGTGCCTACCGACCCAGAAGATTTGTGGGAAGATGATGATTACAAGGTGTGTGAAATCATAGAGGAAGTGATTACTGAAGTAGAATGGAGAGAAACTATGAAGACAGATATGGTCATGTGTGAGATATGTAGGTTGGTAAATGAAGGTTGGGCAGGCATAAAGAACTTGAGTGAGGAGGTCCGCAAGTTCTGGAACGTTCGAGATGAACTTTCAGTGAGTGGTGGCTTGCTTTGGAGAGGCACCAGACTTGTTCCTCCATCACTAGTTAGGATGAAAATTGTTCATTTGGCCCATCAGGAACATCAAGGAATATCGAAAACTAAAGAGAGAGTTTGTTTACACTTCTGGTGGCCAGGTATTGATATCCTCATGGAGCGTGTGGTAAGGGAGTGCATGGAGTGCCACACCTGTGATAAGGTATACAAGACTAGGGTACAACCGATGGTCATACGTGAAGCTCCCACACGTTGTTGGCAAGATGTAGCCTTAGACCTTTTGGGGCCTGTGACAAGCAAGGCTGGTCAATCTTACATTCTCGTGTTGATGGACATGTATTCAAGATGGCCTGAAGTTAAAGTAACACAAAGTATAGAAACTATAGACGTTGTTAGGTTCTTGGAGGACGTCTTCTGCAGAGAGGGTCTCCCAGAATCTCTCTTAACAGATAATGGTGTCCAACTAGTCTCAAAAGAAATGGAGGAATTCTTAGTAAAAAGAGGCATCAAGCACAAGCGTTGCGCTCTCTATCATTCCGAAAGTAACGGAATGGTGGAGAGGTTCAACCGCGTGCTAAAAGAGTCCATTCAGCTGGCTAAAGACCAAGGCAGGGACTGGAGGTCTGGAATAGTTGAGAGGGTGAGGATTTACCATCTAACTCCTCACTCTACCACGGGAAAAATCCCCTTTGAATTGTTTAGGGGTTGAACTCCCAACACTTATATGTTTCAATCTTGGATGAGAGGGAAAAGTGTGGACATTGAAGACCGTGAGGGTGTACATTGGCGAGCAACTCAGGACCTCAAGTCCGTCAAGAGGAAAGAAAACTTTGATACTAGCATGCTGTTTACCGCACAAATGTATGTGTGGGTCACAGGGTGAGAGTGCGTTATCACCAGAAATCTTCTGGTGCAAAATTCTCTCCACCTTTTAAGGTGACAAAGCTGTTTCGCAATGCTGTGAAACTGGATGATGGGCGCATATGGAATTTGGGCAGGATTGCCCTCATGCGTTCTAGTAGTTGTGCCAAACAAAATGCCCTTGCTGTTCCCTCTGAAGCTGCCTCATCTTTACGCAGGAGCTCTCACACATGTAAAGCTCCTGTGGCACTACATGATTTTGTTTTAAGCTAATTTATTTTATTGTATTCCTATGTTCTTGTTTTTAGGTGAAGGGGGAGGGTGTGTGGTGATTGCTTAACATGCTGCTTGTTGTCCCTCAATGTGTTTCCATGTATTGTAGAACACTTAGACATTCTGGAGTGTTTATTCTTAAGACTGTTGGTGAGAACCCTAAGTGTCAGTTACTGTTAATGAAGATCTTACAATAAAGGAGATATGCTGCCCGCACTTGTCTAAAGGACTGTAATGCATTTCCATTCAAAAGGGCCGAAGGACTGCAATACATTTCAATACAAGAGGGGCTGCAGTTCTCTAAAAAGCTGCAGTACATTTTCAGTGCAAGAGTACCTGCACTTCTCTAGAGGACTGTAATACATCCCAATGAAAAGGGGCCTACACTTCTCTAAAGGACTGCAATACATTTCAATGAAAGACTGATTGACTTCTCTAACAGCCTTCAGGAACAGTGCACCGCAATATGTGTCACATGAAGAACTCAAATACATGTCTAAATGGCAGTGCCCGCACATATATAAAGAACCGGAGTGCATTTCAGTAATTGCAGTGGCAGAGTAGCTGCATTTCTTTCTTTCATTTACGCACACAAAACAAGATTGTGGGAAAGATAAGCTTAGAGATATATCCCGCGCCCAAAACACTGCTGTACAAAAATAAAAATGCGTGTCCTTATGAACTGTGTCAACTTCTGTGGATGTACAATAGTTAAGGGATGTACTCCATCATGACGTACCCCTTGCCCGAAGGCAGCACTTAGAAATACTAAGAGGTGTCGTCAGCCCACTTGTATAAGATCCTGGTTCTGCAAATCCGACATGCCATTGCACAAATAAATCCTCATGCAAACAGGACTCTGCACTATCGTCCACACATCCTGAACGTGACCCTACAACACACAGAAATTAAGGGTTAAAGTTACTTTTTCCTTCCTTTAGCTGGTAGTTGTGCAATATACAGGGTGCCCGCCTTGAGCCACCACGCATGCTCTTTGGCATAGAGCACATTCCCTGCTTTTGGGACACAGCCCCTGGCATGCAGCACCTCGCCAGCACTAGCTTCCCCGGGCCCTGCACTCCCTGTGAGTTTGGTTCCATGTGTAAGAGCAGGGCCGAGGCACAAGAGGCCTGAATAATGCGAAGCCTCGTGCACAAGGCTGGGCTTGTGATCTCTCCTGAAGCTCATTCATTCTTCCTCGTTTCACAGCCCTGAGATCACTACTTTGCAGACAAAGAGGCAATCATGGAAAGTTCAACAGAAATCCCTCCCACCTCATCTAGTAACTGCGCCCCCTGCTGGGAGAGTCCTGTCACACTATAGAGTTCAAGGAAGTACTGCTGTCCACTAACAGCCCCGCAGAAAAGTTCCACTGCGCGGCAGCATGTGCCATGGCATTTTTAGTAACTTTTGTACTGTTTGGGCTAAAAACATTTTTTTTGTTAAAATCTGCAGATTATGCAGCAGATGATGAATTATGTGGCAAATGCGCCAAATCCATAATTATGCGAAAATCGCCCCGGCCGCACAATGGCATAATTCCAGTGGCCCTGACTATAGATGGCTTCTTATGATGTCTTGAGTGCTCGCTCTATCACTAAGCATCTGTTGAGCAAGTTCAGTTATCAAATTAACTAATAATCTGGTTATTTTGCAGACCAATATTCAAGCAGGATTTTCGAATTTATATCTGATGTGATGCTCTCTCTTATTAGATTGATCAAAATCCATTGTTCCAAATAGTGGGTCAAACCTCTACCCAGTATTCATAATTTAAGTTTTAAAGAACACTACATCATAATGCATTATTTGTCAACAACCCAGTTATTTTTCTAATGCGTCATGACTTTGCTTGTTTTTTACCCTGTGCAGTGCTTCGGTGCCTTTTGACAAGGTTTGTGCAATACATATCATACATGCATTCAGCACATAATACGTAGTTGAAGGACCGCATTTTCTGAAAGATATGCACATGTTGTTGAGGTCCTACTGTTTAGAAGTACAAGACTGATTTGAAAGGCTGTTTATGGTGCTTTGAGCTCGTTCTGCTGTGCCAGTTATGGCCTGGTCTCCCCTTACCCATGATATGATAGTTGTTGGATGCACTGCTATTTGTGCAGAGTGTGTCCTTCAGAGGGTCAGACCGTGTACATATATGTTCTATGGCAATAGTTAAACCTTTCAACATTTCTCACTAAATATCGACTATAAAAAAAGAAAAAAACTTGTACGACTATCCGAAGAGGATGAGAGCGTGTGAGCAATTCCCCTGGTGCATAATGTGCTGCATGGCTAAATACTTATAAGTTCCCCAAGGCGAGACCTATTGGCTATGCCAATGCTTGTTTTTCTATTGAGTTTAAAACCTGTATTCAGTGTCCTTTCCTTGACTCTTTCACTTTAAGACTGATGGCTCAGTTGGACCAGGGAAAATAGCATATGAGCTCCAAGGGAGTATATTCCTAAACTGTCTTTAACGCTCCAACTTTACCTGAACAGACACTCAGCTGTGTGGCCACCATCACTGCTTAGTCTTTGAGGTCACCTGATTCTCTTCTCTTTTATAATCAATGCAAGTATTTCAAGGTTTATGAAGCGAAATCTAAACCTGCGTCTAGAAACAAAAGCATAGCGTTCCTAGCTAGTCTAAGCTTTTTCTTTCACCACGCATGGATTCTAGAAATTTCATTCGACCTTTTGAAGTGGGTAGTATCTCCCTTTTTACACAAGAAAAATAGTCATTGTTGCTGTGATTGGTTCAGTTTCCAGATTTGGCCATGGCTGGGCATTTGTCAGACGTTTATAACCCAGACTTCTGGGATCTTAACATATCTTAACAGTAGCTCCTACCTAACCTGTAAACTTGCTCTTAGTGGTCATTATCTTCTGGATCTAGGCATTGTGTTGTTGGTTCCAGTGCAACTGAGAGGGCAGAAGCCAGTTTTAAACAAACACTTCTTTCTTCACCATACATGGGTTAAAATTGAAAACTGTATTGTGGATGCAAGTGAAAAATTGTCAGATTGCTTGTGTTCCAAGAGAATGCATAATTCCACATCACCAATTGAAAAGACAACAATTGAATGTTCCTCACATATTCTAATTGAAAGGCGTCAATATCAATGTAAGAGCATCTGAATGAACCCAAAAAAATATGTAAGTAAGAAGCTGACCAAAAAGGGTACCAGGAATGCACAGGAACAAAAGAATACCCCTGAAGAGCAAAATTGTTCAAGGAGTGGAGTTAAGACAGGGGGTATCGATACAAATTGGCAAAACAGACCCATGGTATCGAAGATTATGAGTAAATTCAAGTTAGTGGGTGATGCAAGTTACATGTAACTGGAAGTGATAAGCCTTAAGCTTGCAGCTAATTTGCATATGGTCAAGGGTTCCCTGCAGCTTTATGGGAAATTTTATTATCTTGTTTGTAGAACAACAATAACAAAATATGCCAAGTGGTTTACCATGCACAAAACGAGTCTTCAAAAACAGATAAAGTCCTATATAATCCTCCTTTGAGCTCTATTCAACAACTATTGGGGAAAACATGTGGTAAATCCCCTGCATCACCCGCTCTTTAATCTAACTTTTTGGTCTATGCACTATACAGCACTTAAACATATTATGCCAAACTGGATTCTCATGAACGGCTTATAAAAAAAAACAAGAGCAGAGGTCTAACTCTCTTGGGTTCTCCGTGTTAAACCCACCACATAAAAACTTGCTCTTTCAAAACTTTCTCCTAAAGAGGCAAAATAATTAACGTTTTACAAGGGCTTTGTGTCCTATAGCTTTCAGTAATGATTTGTTAATATTGACACTTTGTCGACTGCAACCCTGATAAGAGAGACCTCTCTAGTAAACCTGAACATTCTGCCATGTGAACTTTAACCTTTGCTAATTCCACGTTCCTCAGGACAGCATTACATTATGTGTAGTTATGCTGCATACCAGCCCTATTTAAACGTACTAAGGGCGTCAGGCTTTGTAAGAACACGCATGCTTCACCACTGCATACTGCTGTAAAGTTGTGGGCCCTAGGCCCATATACTAAATAAATGTTTGACACAGATACACTTTAGTGCTGTACTGAACTGGCCACTCGCACGTGCGCTTGGGTCCTTTTATTGGCAGGCCTATGTCACTCGTTACGCTTCTGTTGGATAGGTGTGGGGTGCGAGTAAAAGCCAGCCCTCTGGGAGAGGCTGGTAAAAACACTAGTATGTGTCCAGCAGGAAACTACATTCCTCCCAAACTTTATTAAAAAACAAAAACGAGTCCAACCTATGGGAATAAACCAAAACACACTAGACACCACTTAGTCTCTCAGCCTCGAGAGGCAATCTGCAGGACAGCAGTTGACAGGTGCAGCTGGGAGCAGCCGGGCATGTCTGCAGGCGTCCATGGTTTAGCCAGCTACCACTGGGCAGGAACACTGTGTAGATGGAGTCTGGATCCTTTGACAGCATGTCAGTTGGGTCAATGTCCACTCACGCACTCTTGGTCGGTCCTGCGTGCACTTGCGGTGATGCGGTTCGTGTCAAACAGTTCAAACTTGGTGCATTAGGAGCATCGGGGAGTCCGCTGTGGAACTTACTCTTGGGGACATCTTGACTCCGTGAAGGCAAGTCTTGTCAGGACTGGGATGGCATCAACGATGTTTGGGACGGCTTCCTCTGAGGCCCCGGTGTCTCCCAGTACATTGTCAGTTAAGCGACTTTCAGACCATCTTTCGTGTGGGGATTCCCTTGAGGCCTGTTCCGATGGGTCACCACAGTACCGCATGGGCTATGCAGGGCTGCGTGTGAGCCGCTGCAGGATCGTCGACAGAAAACACGGCCAAGTCACTTGTGCAACCGCGAGGATGGATGACACATGGTTGGTGTGCTTGTCAACAGGACCCAGGTGCGGCTGGGCTATCAGATAGTCTCTGGGGAATTGGTCTCTCACGTTGCCAGGAGTGCCTTGTTGGTCTCTTGTTGTTTCGCGAGTGTAATGCTCCACCTTGGTGATGAGATGCTCCTTCGTTGTTTTGGGTGATGCACATGGCAGTGATGGTGTGGTTGCCATTGGACGACCTGGACGACAGGTGATATAAATTTGCAGGGAGTGAGAGTGACTGTCGGGACCTCGCATTCATGTAGCTTGCTGTGTTTGTTGGTGTTGTTCTCCTTCTGGCATGTGCGGTCATTAGCAGGCATGCCATTTCTCACCAAGAGGCCGGTGCCTGGGAACAGATAGTCGCCCTGGGAAGTGTGGGGCAGAGACACAGTTCGTGCCTGCTGGTGGCTTACATTTGGTTCTCCTGCTGAGTGGTCAACAGGAACATCACTCCACCTCGGTGTCTGGCTTGTTTCTGTGGGTGCACTCTTCGGTAGTGGCACCAGCCCTCAGTCTCTTCATCCTGTGATCTTTTGCGATTGCACATCTGTGGTCATCCGGTCCTTCAGTGTGATAGGTCTGGCCACACACTCTTCTCTCCTTTATAACTCTTGCTTGCAATGCGGCATCCTGCCACGCGTCACACGTATTCGGCTATTCAGTTTGTGCGAGGTGGTATCAGGCCACATTCCATCGGTTATCCTCACATGGACCTCCTGCCAGTCCCGTGCTGTCTGTAGGACTGTGCTTCTTTCTTCTCCCGCTTTCGACCACTCACAGGTTCTGTCCTGTTTGTAGGACTGGGCATCTTCTCATTTCGTGAACCTCTCACTGGTCGTGTCCTGTTTGTAGGACTGCGCAACTTTTCTTGTTGAGGATGTGGCAAACACCCACACTCCACCTGTCCCTTCCTCAGGGATCTTCTTGGTGCTCCGCTCCCTGGATGGAGGGTCACTTTCCTTCCGCCTTCGCTCGAGTGCGCAGTGCTTGCTCCTTGAGGCTGTGCTGTCGCGGCGCTTGGTGCTGCCTAGGGTCATGCGTGCTTGGTAGGGTTGGTCACTCTGTGTGACATTCTCATTGATAGACCACTGGTGGCCTATTGGTGCTGGGGCGGCCGGCTGGTATAGCCTCTTTCATGCACCCATGCATTGTTTCTTCGAGGTGCCCTCTGCTGTCTCCCAATCAGCCTGCATCTTTTCATTTGCAGTTGTGGCAGCTTGCCACCAGGCCGAGCGCACAAGGTTCACCTCCCCTGTGGCGGAGAGAGCTAGACAGCCAGTTAGTGTCTCCTCCCTTGCGGCAGCAGCATGCCCTGGCGGCCATTCTGTGAGGGTGTCTCACTATTTACTCTTTACAGACAGACGACAGACGGTGTGTCACGAAGCATACAGCCTCTTCAGTATTACAGGGATAGCCGGCAGCCATCAGGGGGCCTCGCGGTGCTCTCTAGGAGTGCTTGGCAGCTGTTCACCACCAGGGGGTGTGCTGCGTTCTCTCGGGCAGTCTTTGGTGTGCTTCCCCAAGGCGGTGGCAGGCAGGGGTCCACAAGGGGGCACGCTGTTGATCCAGCGCTATCAATAAAATTTCTTCTCCTCTAGGCATTGACGTCCAGGTTGGGAAACACTCTTCTTCACAACTATACCAATATGACGGTGGGGCCCATAACACCGCATAAACATTCACTCACTCATATATTCCCTGGAACCCGTCCGCCTTTACTTAGGAGAAAAAGTTAAAATGAGTTGCTGGAAGGAGACGGGATACCTTTTTAAATCAACATGATAATTCTCAAACTTCTAAGGTATTCCGCTCATTGGTCGATGGACCAACTAGTAGGAATCAGTTGATGGTGATTAAGACCAGCTCAATCACTATAAACTTTTTTAAACATTTACAATTATTATTGAGCTAAAGAATCACAGACTCGTAAATTTAATTATAATATAGTTTATCTAATTTTTATAAGCATGAATAAATTCAGTTTTATTAATCGAATCAATACATTTATTATCATTATAAGAATAAATTGAAATTGCAATGCATACCCTTTTAGATGGAAAAATAAAGTTCGTCACAGCTGTTAAATTCAGATCCCAGCATAGAACTCCCAAAAACTGACTGTCTGTCCTGCTAAACAGGCCTCCTCAACGGACCACCTATACAGGTTTTCCGCCACAATCTCGTTCTTTCTCAATCAAAATTTAAGAGTAAAAGATTAATCGTATTAAAATATAAAGGCCTATAGGAAAAAATAGCAGTGGCTTCTCCAGCGTCAGCGTACAGTGCTCAATAAAAATATGTAAAAAGCAGCGCAGCAGCCCCTCCTACTTAAGAGAGTCCTCTTATACCCTAACACTAGCTTACTAAGCACAAATGTTTCATTTTTGGGGGCGAGATTCATGCTAATTGGTCCATTGGAGGGGTGGCAAACATTTCATTATTACCCTCCTTGCTCAAACCAGTTCCAAAGAATGTTCATAACTTTGTCCTTTCTCACGGGTTCAGGACATTACCAATCAAATTGACAGTCTTTATTTGTATCTTCTTTCAGATACTTTATTTTAAACAGTTCATTGTCCATTCACGAATGCACTGCTGGTTCTCACACTTGTTCGCTGAGTCCCTCTTTGGCACACGCTCGGGTAATAAGGTCATCACAACCTTGATCTCTCTTCCGTTCTAGGCTTTGGAAATAACCACGTGATGCATTCGTTCACAGCTTTTCTTCCGCTTGGAAGCCATCTTGCGCAAGCGCATGCTAGCTTGTTTGCCTCAGCAGCCAATTTTACAGCACGGCCTAGCAGGCCTGAGCGAACGATCATAGAAATAAACAGAAAATAGTTAAGAATAAAAGAAAATAAGCCTTTTCGTTTCCCTCCCGTCATTCTACGTACCCCAGTTAGGTGTTACCTAGCAAAAGCGACATATAAAGCTATTTCTTACTTACCAACCACTTTCTTTTGCTACCATACAATTCTCTACGTTGCACAAATCATGCAATATTATTCTAATTAATACGCATATCTTTATGTTATCGTTATTTACATTAACAATTGTAAGTAAATTATTTTGCACAGATACTGCATGTTAGCAAAAACACTTATAAGGAAAACATACGTTGTTGGTTATTTTACTGAAACGAACAATTGTATTAATTGTTATTGTTAATATTAGGGGGTTCAAAATTTTCTCATTTACCTTGCTCCATCAATTCCCCCCTTTGGTGATTTTTAATATCACCACAAAAACCCATGTCATACCAATTTGTCAGCATATTTCTTGTCCATTTGCTTTTTGTTAGTTTACACAACTGTACCCCTTTCATCTTGTCTTTTTGTTTTCTTATACATACTTTCTTTCAGTTCTTCTAGTTCTATTTCACCTATTTCTCGCTCTCTTTCTTTATTTATCTTATTTTCTCTTTCTATTTTGTTTTGTCTTTTTCTTCTTTTGATACATATAATGACAAATCTCACGAATAATACTACTAATACTATTATTGTTGCTGCTATCATAACTTTCCCTATAATCAAACCACTTATTTTAGTAAACCAATTTGATACAGAGGAAAAACTCTTACCAAGTTTCTCCCAGGCATTTTCAACCTCCAGTGGAACAAGTTCTTTGTGCAAATTTGTAATATTCTTTATATACTTTTGTATATTTTCACTTTTATCTGGAATGTAAGTGCAACAATGTTGAACTTTCAGGATTCCACAGACTCCACCCTCTTTTGCCAAAAGAATGTCAAGGGCAAGTCGATTTTGCATCACCATAGCTCTCATGGCAACCATCTCGGTATTTACCATCAAGAACCCTCCAGCAGTATCTGTAGATAAACGATCTACTACTGTGGATAATTTCCGAATTTTAAATGCATTCAAAGATATTCCCACTGCTGGTATCAATGCTCCAAAAATATCACCCACTATTTCTGAAAAACTTTCCCTCTTTTTGTTCGTATGGATGTTTTACCCATCTCGTGTGTTCCTTTTCTTCTTTATCTACATGAAAAATCTTTGGAAAGACCAGGCCTAAGTAGCACGTCCCATACCAATGGTCCGGCAACCTGTAATAAGCTCTGTTTCCACAAATATAATAGATCCCAGGAAATATTGGATCTTTTCCCCCTTTGAATCCCCAACCTCCTAAAATTTTATAATTGTCTTGACAATTACTGGAACCCACGAAATAGTTGTCATACCTTGTTTTATTTCTACTAATGCACAACCTTCCCTGTTGGGGCCAATCCAAAGTCATAGCTACATTTGTCTTCTTTTTATCATTATTTTCTTCTTCAAATGTCCACACAGGTGGTTTTGTCTCTTCTTCCTCTATTACTTTTCTCTGAAATTTTATCCTTCTGGTTTCAACCATTTCTAAAAACTCTTTTTCCTCCTTTCTTAACTCACAGGTAAGGTTGTGTTTAACTATGTCAGCTAACGAAAGAACTTTATTTTCTAAGAAAAATTCTCCGAGCGTCTTTGCTTCTTTCACCCTGTTTAGTTCAGATACTATAGGAATCTTTGCAAAAATCTTATCTATATCGGTATAATAATATTCTAGCCTTCCTGTTCTATAAAATAGACTAGCTAAAACACTACATGTTATTACATACGTCAAAGGAAGATGATGATAAGTCACACCTTCTGCAACAGACGCAGGCAATTGCATACAAACATAGCAATCTCTCACATCCATTGTTTCTACATATTCATATAATAATTTGGTGAAAACATTTTTAGAAAAATCAGTTATTGATCTATCTTTATGTAACTCTACACTATCTTTTAATATGGCTGTTTTCTGCATGTTAGCTTCCTTTTCCTTTTCTGTGTTATTTTCTGATATGGACGTTTCTTCTACAGCTAATCTAATTGGAATAGTGATTACTAAAATAAACCATACGGTCATCAATAATCCTGTACAAAAGAAGCACATCTTACACCATCTACGTAAGAACTCACATCTACATGTTCTATTTTTGGTATCTACCATCTTGTTCTATTGTCTATAAATATATATTTACAGAAAATGTGTCACCACACCTCAGAAATGACGGCTTAGCCACCCTACGTTCTCACTTTGTCTCGTTTGGTACTTTCTTTAGTTCTTTTCAGAACTCTTTCTTGTCAAATTCGGGGTTTTGTCCAGTTCGGTAGAAATTTCTTTCAAATTTCTTTTAAACTTGTTGCACTTCACCTTCATCCATTAAGTTGTAGCTTTGTTCAGGGTTCTCGTGAGTGATTTCTTGTTCTTTGATGTCAGTCAACGCAATGTATAGCCATTCAGGTGATTTATATTTCAGATTTGCTTTCTTTACTCTTTTTGTTTTCTGCAAGTGTTTTCCACCTTGTTTTTCTTGTTCCTCTTGACTTGTTATTTCATTTACTTGTTCTGCATTCTTTCCATTTAAGTTTATGATCTTGTATCTCAATCTTCTAACATCGTGGGGCCAATTATCTCCTTTTCTCGGCCTTTTCGGTTCACTTTCTTTTTCTTCTCTTTCTGCTCTCCAAGTTCTCTTTCTTGTTTCTAATACCTGTTTTCTTTCTTCTCCACTCTCTTCTGATTCTGTTTCAGACCTTTCTTTATTGTCTCTTATCTTGAACTTTATTATTTCACTCCTTTCAACTAGTTCTGATCCTTTTTGTGTTTTTCTTCTTTGTTCACCTACTTCTGTCCCTCCTCGAGGTTCTTCCGAATTCGCGTCGATCTCTCTATCTGTTTCTATATTTCCCTGTTCCTTTTTCCGCCGATCTGTCCCTATTACTCCTCGGGATTCTTCTGATTCTTCTATCTCTCTAGTTGAAACTATCCCTTCTTCATCTATTAAAATAATTTCTGAAGGATCTTTACCATAACTTGTACTTGGTTGCTCACTATTGCTGTCTTTTTGCTCAGTTTCTTCGTTTATGATATCAGTCTTCCAATCCTTTTTCAGAATTTCATCACAATCTGAGTGATCTGTATCAGATGCTGAACTGGTGTCTGATATTTCCAGATGTCGACTTACAGGTCGATCTTCAAGTTCTGGAACCTTTGCTATTTCACTATCTCCTCCTGTCGTTGAACTTGTACTTGGGTCTCCCAGATGTCGACTTACAGGTCGATCTTCAAGTTCTGGGACCCTGTTCGTTTCTTCTTCTGCATCGGATGCTGAACTGGTATCAGATATTTCCAGATGTCGATTTACAGGTCGAATTTCAGGATCTAGGACTCTGATGGTGTGGCTGGCATGTACCCAGTGTTTCACTCCTGCACATTTGACTGCAGTTGTTGTTACCAGGATCACTTGTTGTGGTCGGTCCCAACGGGGAACCAAACAGTTTCTTCTTCTGTGGACTTTTATGCGGACCCAGTCTCCTGGATTCAAATCATGAGCTGGTTTTCTTTCGAGAGTGGTTGCATCCGGTCCAACCTGATGAAACACAGAACGTACCTGTAGGAGAGTAGGATCTGCCTCTTATGTTGCCCCCACTTTTTTTCTGATGTTTACACTGGTTTCTGGCTATAGTCTGGCTGGGTCCCTGCTAATCAGGGCCCCAGCCTCTCTGTTCTCTCTAAATGACTTGGAGTGCACTCTAGGTGCACTAGTGATTGGATACTGTGGTACCTTATGAGTCCCTAGTATATGGTACCTTAGGTACCAAGGGCATAAGTACTTCACAGGCCTACCAGGGACTGAAGCATGTATTATGCCACCCCTGGGAAGCAGACTAAATCTGACACCACAGGCCTGCTACTGCAGCCAGGAGGAGGAAGTGCTAGCACCCCTCACTGAGATATAGGTCCCCTATATCTCTCCTGCACACACATTGAGACTTATCAGTCACCCCTAAAGCAGGCCCTATCAATCCTGAGGGCAGGGTGCTTAGTTTCCATGTGAGGGGGTGCCTCTGCCTGAGCAGGGCCCCTCTGCAGCTCTCAGAGTCCATTCTCTGGGGCTGTTTGTGAATGCGGTTAAACCATATACTTTTAAGTGCATTATATCCTCGCGGTAGAATGCTAACTTTGGAATGGCTGCATCAAAACATGTCGTGTTTGGTGTCAAACATCTTGGAATACTACCCCCCGCCAGTCCTGGCGGCGGGGGTAGCATTCCACCCTTCTAGAGGGATAGACATGTACCTACTGTGGAAACGCGGTAGAATCCTGCAGAGCCCTGGCATCACAAAATGGATGCCACCAGTCACAGACACTGGGCTGCCCTCCTGCTGATGACCAACACTAGCAGTGGAGGAAGTCCAACAATAGATATCCTGTCCCAAAGGGGTGTGACCACCTCCCAGACAGGGTTTAGTGTATTGGGGCTGGGTGGGTGCACTCTTAGAGTGCTTTGAAGTCCTGCACTGGGGGAGCAGAAGGCTCCTCTGTGCATACCCCAGTTCAAACTGGCTCAGGGGCTACCTGCCCCTGCTCTGGCGCGAAACTGGACAAAGGGAAGTAGGTGTAACCACCCACTCCCCTGACCCTCCCATAGGTGGGGTCATAGAGCTAGTCCCTCCCTTTCTTTTAGTATAAGAGGGGGAACCTGTGCATTGCAAACTAGATACCCCTGGACGACGCTCTCAAGAAGAATCCCAGACCTTCGATGTTCCACTACCTTTGGAAGACTGAAGAATCTCCCTTGGAGTCAAGGAGTGACTCCCCTGCTTGGCAGGCACCAAAAACTACAAACGACGGTCGCAAACTACGCCGCTCCCGCCGGAGTCCCTGCAGCCCAAGAAGTGGATTTCCTGACTTCTCAAAGGCCATCGTGAGTCCCCAGCGAAGCTGAAGCCAGTGGACCCCAAGATTGACGAGGAACCGCGACCCCTGGGTACCGTGCACTATTGTCAAGTGCAACCCCTTCACAACGTTCTACGAACTTGTGCTTTGGACCACGTGTGGTCCTAGCCTCCAACAGGAATCCCTCCGAAGATCAGAGGCCTACCTCGTCCCGAGTGACCGTGGGCCCCTGTTGAGCGAATCCTCCTGAGGCGTCTTCGCGATCCCTTGCCAGCCGGCTTGTGGGTCCCCTGAAGGCTTTCCTACAGAACCAAAGGGCTCCCCTGGTTGCTCCAGGCCTGCCCTGACTTACCCTCGCTGGGTGAGTCCCTCAGACCTTGCTGGTCTGCGCCATTGACTTTTTACACTTTCCCCGAGACTTGCTGTTACCAAGGCTTGTTGGCTCCAATCGAGTCGCCGACACCGCAGTAAACTGCAGACGTCGTGGGACACGCCGAAACCAGCTCCTGGTCATCGTCGACGCCTCCTGGACCTCGTGGCTGAAGAGTCAAGGCACCCGTGAACGACCTGAATCTTGCGACGACGGTGGGCATCCATCTTTCTTGCCCCGAGTCACTGCCAAGTGACTTTGAACACTGTCCCCTCTGCTTTCAGGTCTTCCATCTTCTGAATCCAGGCTTGGATTCCTCCGGACACTTCTCCTGTCGCCGCAAGCCGCAAGTCTTCACTGGCTCCCATTGAAAACGACGCCGCGACCCGACACCAAAGAACACCTATGCACCCGGCTCCCCTGGGTGAGGTAACTTCAGCACTACGGTGCTCCTGTGGGTGTGGGCCCTAGAACTACTTACCCTGTAAGTGACTTGCTTGTAGCTACCCTAGAAGTGCCCTAAAACTCTTACTTTCCAAGTGCGACTATCGCGCTGACTCGTACATGGTTCGCGTCTGTGTTAGACACACCGCGTCCAATTCCCTTGCAACTCTATCTGTAACCGCGTCCTTCGACTCGTACAAGGACCGATCAGTGTGTTCGCCTCGAACACGCAAGGGACCTCTAACATTGAAATCTCAATCGCGTCTGTGCGCATAGACTCGTACAGGACTCGCACCGGTGCCAGGACACCGCGTCCGTCCCTGTGGGTCTCCTACAACTACCTGGGGTGGTTCTTGGGGGTCCCTCGATTCTAGATGCCCTAGACCTAGGTCTAGCCAAACTAAGATTGTGATATTCGATTGTGCTAAACTTATTTTGATAACATTTGATTTGTACATATGTTCCTGACTTCTAATCTCATAAAGAGATTAGTAGAGAGTGTTTATTAATAAATACATATATATTTGATATATATACCTGTGTGGTGTCTTTTCATTTGGTGATTCAAGAGATTGTGTGGTAAAACAAGCTGCTTTACATTCCTTCAAGACTTAGCCTGAAGGCTGCTCTCCACAGCTACCACTAGGATAGCTTTCTATAAAGGTTGTCTTAAACCTATCTACCATAAGAGTCGAATTGTTCTGGTGCAAGGTGTCCACTTTAATTAGTGAACAGCATATACCAGGCCAACTTCTCACATTGGTGGGCAGCGTGTGGGATTCCAGCTTGCTATTGTTTTACCAGAAAATCTCTATTTGAATTACTAACTGAAAACCACTATAGGTACTTAAGGTACATATAAAGTCAAGGTTAGTATCAATAAGTTCTACTGAACTTAAAGCTGTGTGCCAAGGGATAGCACACCCTTTCTACAGCTCAAGCTAGTATCAGTAGGCCACAAACTAGTGTAGGTAGTACAACACTGCACAACACTAGAATGTCCTTAAAGGGTGGAACCAGTGGATCCACTCAGCCTCATTATAAGGACATGGCTTTCTCTGACTTGAGAGCCATGTGTGTTGAAAGACACCTGAAGCTAGGACAGAGTCCCTCCACACTACACCTGATAGATCTGCTGACAGCAGATGATCTTAGATTGGCTCTAGGAGCTAATGGGTCTGAATCAGGGGGTGGGTCAATTACAGTGTCTGGGTCAGATGATGAAAATCAGAATGACCAAGACTCTGTGATTGAAGGGCCAGGCTCCAAGGGGCCTGAAAAGGACAGAGGAATTCTCACTAAGAGAACTGACAGAGTGGATGAGAGGCATAGGTCCCCTTCCAGGGAATCTGACCACTCATCACTCTGGCAGAGAATTTGTCCAGCAGAGGAACTCATACTTTCCCATAAGAGAGAGCTCCTCTGACAGAATGTGCAAACTGCTGCAGTATGAGGAAGCAAGAGTTGCCCTCAGAACCAAGCAGTTGGCACTAGATAGAGAAGCCCTGGAGATCCAGAGAGCTTCTAGAAGAGAGGGGTTAGAACCCCTTGATGGCAGCAACAGTGTCCCTAGAGGCAGAGAATCTATTCCAGACCATAGGAACCTGAGCAAGGTTGTTCCTCCCTACCAGAGTGGGGATGATATCCACAAGTGGATAACTGCTATGGAGAGGGCCTGTAGAGTACAGCAGGTCCCCCAAAAGCAGTGGGCAGCAATCTTGTGGCTCTCCTTTTCAGACAAAGGTAGAGACAAGCTCCTCACTGTTAGAGAAGAGGATGCAGATAATTATGAAGTCCTGAAGAGTGCACTGATAGATGGGTTTGGCTTAACCACTGAGAAGTACAGGTTGAAGTTCAGAGACACCCAGAAGGCACAGACTCAGGACTGGACTGACTTTGTAGATTGTGCAACCAAGGCTCTGGAGGGTTGGCTGGTTGGCAGTAGGGTTACTGATTTCAAGGGATTGTATAATCTGATGATGAGAGAACAGATCCTTAATAATTGCCAGAACCAGTTGTTGCATCAATACCTGGTGGACTCAGATCTGGCCTCTCCCCAAGAATTGGGAAAGAAGGCAGACAAATGGGTCAGAACCAGGGTAAGGCAGAAACCCCAGAACCAAGGGGTGACACCAAGAAGCAAGATCCTAAGGGCTCTGAGAAAGGTGGGGATAAGTCAAAAGACCAGAAGTCTTCACCAGGGCCCCAAAAATCTGCATCTGGTGGGGAGTCACAATCGAACAAGGGAAAAGGCCAAAAGAAGCCCTGGTGCAAATTCTGTAAACAGAAAGGGCACTGGACTTCTGATTGTAACAAGTCCAAAGACCAAACCACCACCACTCCTGCCCCTAAGGCAACTGTTCCCCCTAGCTCAGCTACTGGTGGAGGTGGTACTCAGAATAAGGGTGTAGTAGGGTTGACCCTGGGTTCTGAAGTGGACTCTGACCTAGTCAGAGTGCCCACTCAGGCAATGCTGATTTGTGATGGAGACCTTGAGATGTCCTTCCTAGTAAGCCCCAGTAATCTGGGCAAATACAAACAGCAGCCTGTAATAAATGGCAAACAGGCTTTGGCATTTAGGGACACAGGTGCTAGTGTCACCATGGTGGCAGAGGATCTTGTGGACCCTGGACAGATCATCCTGGGCGAAATGTACCAGGTGACCAATGCAAGCAATGTCAGGACCAACCATAGTCTGGCAGTTGTGAATTTCTCCTGGGGAGGGGTAACTGGCCTCAAGAAGGTTGTAGTCAGTGCAGACCTCCCTGTCGAATGTCTATTGGGCAATGATCTAGAGACTTCAGCCTGGTCTGAAGTAGAGTTATGGACTCATGCTGAGATGTTGGGCATCCCTGCAGAGGTATTTGCTGTGACCAGGTCACAAGCAAGAATGCATAACACTGAACCAGCTCTGGATCCTGGAACAATGGACCAGATGCTTCCCAAGAGGAGGAGCAGTAGGGTAAAGGCAGTGCCTTCCCCTCTGTCTCAGATCACAGATTCACCCCCAGAGGGAGGTGAAGCAGATCCTGAAGAAGGAACTGCCCCAGAGGGACTTGAGCCTGTTCTTGGGGGCAGGGGGCCCTTCTAGGGAAGATCTGAGTAAGGAGCAACAGTGCTGCCCCTCTCTTGAACCCCTCAGACAGCAGGCTGCTGCTGAGGCTGCTGGGAGTGCTAGTGGGTCCCATAAAGTTTATTGGGATGAGGGACTCCTATATTCTGAGGGTAGAGATCCAGCCCCTGGAGCCACCAGGAGGATGGTAATACCTCAGAAGTTTAGGGGTTCCTCTTGACCCTAGCACATGATATCCCTATGGCAGGTCACTTGGGCCAAAACAAGACCTGGGACAGGCTTGTTCCACATTTTCATTGGCCACATATGTCAGAGGACACAAAGGAGTTTTGTCGCTCCTGTGTCACATGCCAAGCCAGTGGTAAGGCAGGTGGCACAACAAAGGCCCCCTGATACCACTACCTGTGGTGGGGGTACCCTTTGAAAGGGTAGGGATTGACATTGTTGGTCCCCTTGACCCTCAAACTGCATCTGGGCACAGGTTTATCCTGGTGGTAGTGGATCATGCCACCAGGTACCCAGAAGCAATTCCCCTGAGGACCACCACAGCCCCTGTGGTGGCAAGAGCCCTCATTGGAGTTTTCTCCAGAGTGGGTTTCCCAAAGGAGGTCATTTCTGACAGAGGTTCCAACTTCATGTCAGGATATCTGAAAGCAATGTGGAAGGAGTGTGGTGTAACTTATAAGTTCACCACCCCTATCACCCACAATGCAATGGGTTGGTTGAACGTTTCAACAAAACCCTGAAGGGAATGATTAAAGGACTCCCAGAGAAGCTTAGGCGGAAATGGGACCTTCTTCTTCCTTGCCTGTTGTTTGCATACAGAGAGGTTCCACAGAAGGGGTTGGTTACAGCCCATTTGAGCTTCTGTTTGGGCATCCTGTAGAGGTCCATTGTGTTTGGTAAAAGAGGGCTGGGAGTTACCTCTCAAGCCCCCCAAACAAGATGTGATGGACTATGTACTTGGTCTCCGCTCCCGGATGGCTGAGTACATGAAAAAGGCAACCAAAAACCTGGAGGCCAGCCAAGAATTACAAAAGCTTGGAATGACCAAAAGGCTGTGCTGACTGTATACCAGCCAGGACAGAGAGTGTGGGTGTTGGAGCCTGTGGCCCCAGCAGCCCTCCAAGACAAATGGAGTGGCCCCCATACAATAGTTGAACAGAAGGGAGAAGTCACCTATCTGGTGAATCTTGGAACTCCCAGGAGCCCCCTGAGGGTGCTCCATGTCAACAGATTAAAGCCATATGTTGACAGGGCTGACATGGGCTTGCTCATGGCAACTGATGAGGAACAGGAGGAGGAGAGTGACCCTCTCCCTGACCTGCTCTCACAGAACCCTGATGATGGGTCAGTAGATGGTGTTGCTTTGGCAAGCAGCCTCACTGACCATCAGCAAACTGAGTGCAGACAAGTTCTGCAACAGTATAGACATATGTTTAGCCTGACCCCTAGTCAGACTTCCTGGTGCACCCATGAGGTGGACACTGGAGACAGTCTGCCTGTCAAGAATAAAATCTACAGGCAACCTGACCATGTCAGGGACTGTATCAGGACTGAAGTCCAGAAAATGTTGGAGCTAGGTGTAATTGAGCCTTCAGATAGCCCTTGGGCTAGCCCAGTAGTCCTGGTACCCAAGCCTCATACCCAGGGTGGTAAGAAAGAAATGAGGTTTTGTGTAGACTACAGAGGCCTCAATGCAGTCACTAGGACTGATGCCTATCCCATACCAAGGGCAGATGAGCTGATTGATACTTTGGCCTCAGCCAAGTATCTAAGCACGTTTGACCTAACAGCTGGCTACTGGCAGATCAGATTAGCTGATGATGCAAAAGCCCAAACAGCATTTTCGACCCCTGGTGGGCACTACCACTTTGTGGTGATGCCCTTTGGATTGAAAAATGCACCTGCCACTTTTCAGAGGTTGGTGAATAAAGTTCTGGCAGGGATGGAAACTTATTGCTCAGCTTATCTAGATGATATTGCTGTCTTTAGTTCCTCCTGGCAGGATCACCTGGTCCACCTCAGAAATGTTTTAGAGGCTCTGCAGAAAGCAGGCCTCACTATCAAGGCCACTAAGTGCCAGATAGGGCAGAGTCAGGTTGTGTACCTGGGCCACCTTGTGGGTGGAGGCCAGGTTCAGCCTTTACAGAGCAAGATCCAAACCATAATGGAATGGGTTGCTCCAACCACCCAGACACAGGTGAGAGCCTTCTTGGGCTTGACTGGGTACTATAGGAGGTTTGTCAAGGGATATGGATCTATAGTGACCCCCTTGAATGATCTGACCTCAAGGAAAATGCCAAAAAGGTTCAGTGGACAGCTAGCTGTCAGAAGGCATTTGAAGACCTAAAGCAGGCCATGTGCACTGCCCCCATCTTACAGAGTCCAGACTACACCAAAAGTTCATTGTCCAAACAGATGCTTCCGAGCTGGGTGTGGGAGCTGTACTGTCTCAACTGAATGATGAAGGTCAAGACCAGCCAGTAGCTTTTATTAGCAGAAGGCTGACCCCTAGAGAGAAACGTTGGTCAGCTATAGAGAGGGAGGCCTTTGCTGTGGTGTGGGCCCTGAAGAAGCTGAGGCCATACTTGTTTGGCACTCACTTCATAGTTCAGACTGACCACAAGCCCCTCCTATGGCTTAAACAAATGAAAGGCACCATTTCCCTACAGGGGATGGACTATACAGTGGAACATAGACCTGGGACCCAACATGCCAATGCAGATGGACTCTCAAGGTATTTCCACTTAGAACACGAAGACTCAACTGGTCAAGGTTAGTTTAGTGTCCCTGCGTTTGGGGGGGTTGTGTAGGAGAGTAGGATCTGCCTCTTATGTTGCCCCCACTTTTTTCTGATGTTTACACTGGTTTCTGGCTATAGTCTGGCTGGGTCCCTGCTAATCAGGGCCCCAGCCTCTCTGTTCTCTCTAAATGACTTGGAGTGCACTCTAGGTGCACTAGTGATTGGATACTGTGGTACCTTATGAGTCCCTAGTATATGGTACCTTAGGTACCAAGGGCATAAGTACTTCACAGGCCTACCAGGGGCTGAAGCATGTATTATGCCACCCCTGGGAAGCAGACTAAATCTGACACCACAGGCCTGCTACTGCAGCCTGGGTGAGGAAGTGCTAGCACCCCTCACTGAGATATAGGTCCCCTATATCTCTCCTGCACACACATTGAGACTTATCAGTCACCCCTAAAGCAGGCCCTATCAATCCTGAGGGCAGGGTGCTTAGTTTCCATGTGAGGGGGTGCCTCTGCCTGAGCAGGGCCCCTCTGCAGCTCTCAGAGTCCATTCTCTGGGGCTGTTTGTGGATGCGGTTAAACCATATACTTTTAAGTGCATTATATTGTATTGTATTGTATTGTAATTGCATTTGTATAGCGCTTACTACCCCTGACGAGGCGTCGAAGCGCTTTTCGGCGAGTAGCACGCTACTCCGGGACCCATAGAGGATTAGTGTTGAATTAGTATAGTGAAACATGCAAGTAAATTTTAAGTGGTGGATAGGTTAGTCAGTTATTTGGATTCGGAAGGATAGAAGAGGAAAAAAAGGTTTGTATTTATTTAGCACTTCTTACCACTGATGGGGTGTTGAAGCGCTTTTTTTGACGAGTAGCACGCTACCCCAGAAACCCATAAAGGATTAGTGGTGAATTAGTATAGTGAAATATGAAAGTAATTGGAGTGGTGGATATTAGTCAGTTATTTGGAGTGAGAAGGATAGCGGAGGGATAGAAGGGAAAGAAAGGTTTGCATTCATATAGCGCCTGTTACCCCTGATGGGGTGTTGAAGCGCTTTTCTGGCGAGTAGCACGCTACTCTGGAACCCATAAAGGATTAGTGGTGAATTAGTATAGTGGAATATGGAATTAGAGAAGTGAACATGTTAGTCTGTTATTTTGATTGAAAAGGATAGTGGAGGGATACAAGAGTGAAGGATTTCTTTTTTTAGGTCATAGCAGTAGGAGGAGGCTTTTGGATGAGTAAAAAGGGTTTTTGGAGGGAAAGAGTCAGAGGGAAGAGTTTACAAAGGTTTGTTTTGGGGGATCGGTATAGTAAAAGAGGTGTCAGATGATGCAAGGAGGGGTAGAGTAGGAGAGAGTCAAGAAAGGGTTATTTTGGGGAACATAGTAGTGGTATGGGGTTTGGGATAAATGAGAGAGTGGGTGTAGAGGATATAATGATAGATGTATAGGGTGAGAGATAGGGTAGTGCATTGGCAAGAGTAGTAGAAAGAAGTTTGAGATGAGTCAGAAAGTTGGGCTAGAAGATATATTGAGAGAAGTATAGGCTGAGAAATAGGGTAGTGCATTGGAAATGCTAAATTAGAAGAAAGTGATAAATATATAGATCCATAAGTACATTGAAAGTATATAGATGCATAAAGGAGGTAAGTATATGCAGATTAAATATATTGATAGAGGTACAGGATGAGAAATAGGGTAGTGCATTGGATATGCTTTTTCAGGAGAAAAGTAACAGACACACAGATCCGAGTACATGGAGGTACATAGATGCACAATGGAAGCAAGTACATGTAGACCAAAGATGATTTTTTTATAACATAATTATTCTACATGTTTATACAAAGCAATACACAAAGATAGGTACATATCTATAGTGAAAATAAATGCCTATATACAGAGGGACACTTACATAGGGTGGGTATTAATGAATTGGGAAATGGGCAGCATTTCTGGCCCAGGTCCAGACCAGTCTCGAACAGGCTCAAACAGACACTCACCCTTGTCCGCTCCACCCTTAACAGGCTCAAACAGGCACTCTCCCTTGTCCTCTCCACCCTTGTCCTCTCCACCCTTAGCTGAGACGCCCTAAGCCTTGGCTGTTTATAGCCCTAGTAGTCAGGTGACCCCCTTCAGCCAATGGGAACCCTAGCCCTAACACTATCCAATCACAACACTAGCCCTAAAATCTAGAACCAATAGGAGAACAGGACCTTACAGCCAATCTTAGCCCTAGTCCAAGCACCCAATCAGTTTCAAAAACCCTGATCTCTACGTCCAATAGAGGCCCTAGCCCTACCAGTAGTCCCAACCCTAGGCCAAGCAACCAATGGCACAGGAAACCCTAGTCCCTACTTCCAATAGAAAGCCTAACCCTACTCTTAGTCCCACACCTAGTCCAGCAACCAATAACACCAGAAGCCCTAATCGCTACTTCCAATTAAAGGCCTAACCCTAGCCCTAATCCCACCCTAGTTCCAACAACTAATAACACAGGAAGCCCTAGTCCCTACTTCCAATATAAATCATAACCCTAGCACTAGTCCCAACCCTACATTGATTGAATCACAGACCCAGAAACCAATCAGAACCCTCAAATACCCAACCAATGAGGACACTAACCCTAATCCAATAGAAACATCAGATACAACCACCAATCAGTGTACACATGTACCAAACAATATCAGACTATATAAGGTCCCAGCTACCTCAGACAAGGTTTGCTGACCAGGGAGTTGGAGGCTGCTCCGCTATTCAGAAATCTCCTAGGAGACAGACAGGCTCAATCCACACTATGGACTTCTGCAGGTAAGGCCCTAACAAACTTGTCCTCTAACAACACTATTTGTATAAAGCTTTAGTCCCTCTCCTGGCCAAAACACGAAGTGCACAGTCCCTATTAAACACAGTTTAAACAGCTTACAGCAGATTACTGCTGTCTATGGGGGGATGGGGGGGGGGGGGCTGGTTTCACTGACTTGTTAACACAACATGGTCGCTGGGGGTGCACTGCTTAACATACAGGCCTTAGCACAGAGCAGAGGAGACATTTGGAGAGAAAAACTGATAGTCACGGGGAATGAGAGGGAAAAACTACAGAGTTTGGACTGCAAATCCCACAATTCAACAGGTTAAATGGAAGCAGTCACGGGCTGGAAAAACCACAAATTTAAACACAAAAACATGGGATAAATTATGCAATCAGTGTCAGGTTAAATCGTTGTGATCGTTTTATGTGTATTTGGTAGAGTTATCATTTGTCTTTGGTTCTACTTTTTCAGAATTATTTTGCATGTTAAGTTTTTAACAAAGATTGCCAGCGAGTTTCTTAAAAACGAAACCATACCACAGCCTTTAGATGGTTAAGATTTACATTGACTATTCATTTTCTGTTTGGTAAATTAGAAGTTTCGAATTGTACTGCTGTAAAGGACACAGTTGAAAATGTTTTCGATATCTGTGCAGTGTATCTAGACCATGAGAAATGTTATTGTTGCGCTCCAGGCAAAATCTGAACCTGTGCTTTGGACATTCAATGGCCAATTTAATTGAGGAAAAAGCATGTTTTTTAATGTGCAGATGTAAGGTGCCATTTTAGTGCTTTTGAGACCATAAAAGCTGGCCAGTGTAGCGTGTTGTGCACTAGCCATCCTACAGTGTCTCATTGAAATGAAGATTGAAGCTTAGCTTAGTTTGTAGGCATCTTGTGGTCACTTCTTACAGTTGGGCACTACATCCTCGCTCCCTTGTCCACACTGAGTTGTTTCAATTTTTAGACCTCACGCTGTTGACTTTTTACTATGCCTTGCTGAGGCAAGTCAGGTTCAGCCGCACCATCACCCAGGCCCCCTGCGTCAGTGTCTAGAGGTTGTTGGGGTCTCACCTACGTTAAGTTCAAATGGGATTTGCTGAGATCCTCCCTCTGAGGTGTGTCCTAAGGCCAACCTTGATTCTCAGGTTAGGGCCTGTACGCCTTCCTCTCCTGTAGGCCATCTAGGAGGTACTAGCCACAATCCCGGAGGGGAACTCGCACTCGTCTCCTGGAGTGTGGCTGGTTTGACCGCCAAGTTTTCTGATGATAGATGGCTTTTATACATTAGATCATTTAAAATTATATGTTTGCAGGAAACCTGGGAGACAAAGAACAACTGTCTTCCTTCCTGGGTTTATTTGTTGACAAACTAGACATCTTTGACAAAGACTCTCAGCTATGGCTCTGAATTTTGGGTTATACCAGGTTTGTCTGAAAAGTCTGATCATTGCATCCCTTCCGATATGAGCTTGTCCATGGTACATCCGTGCCATGTCAGAAATCATGCTATCAGGCATAACTGGTCTTTCGTCTCTGTAAACCCAAACATCATTTTCCTCCCTTTTCCTGCATCCTGCTTTTATCCAGCTAACTTTTTCTTCATCATCTGCTGCTTCCTGTAATTGTCTCACCTCATCCCATGTCTCGACAGGGTTAGTAAAAAGCAAAGGACACGAAACATGCTCTCTTTCCCTGCCTCGGTTCAATGAGACTACATTTTTGGCACAATACTGAGCTATTTCATCAGCAAACTTGTTGCCCACTGTTATGTAGTCTTCCCCATTTTTGTGTGCATTGCACTTCACCACTGCAATCTGTTTAGGCAGCTGTATCGCCTCAAGCAACCTTTTCACAAACTCACCATTTCTGATTGGAGTTCCTGCAGATATCAAGAAACCTCTCTGGGACCAGATCTGCCCAAAATCATGTACCACTCCGAAGCCATATTGGCTATCCGTGATCACTGTGATTCGGACATTCCTTCCTAGTTTGCATGCCTGAATTAGAGCAACTAGTTCAGCCACTTGGGCAGAACGTATTCCTCTCAAACAAGATGCTTCCATTACGGCAGCTACTGTACATACTGCATATGCTGCACTCAAAACTCCTTCACTCGTTCTTAAAATGAGCCATCCACAAACAGTACATAATCTGATTCTTTTAAAGGCTCATCTTTAATGTCAGGTCGCGGTTTTGTACAATACTCGAGTACATTCAGGCAATCATGGTCAACTTCATCCATGTCAATCATATTCTCCTCATCCGGCAATGACGTCGAAGAATTTACATTTGTGCAACTGTCAATGGTCACATTGTCTGCACTTAAAATCACTTTTTCATACCTAGTCAGCCGACTATGTGTCATGTATTGAGTTTTGGTCCTTGTCAAAAGAATTTCCACAGAATGAGGAACATATACTCTCAATGGATAACCCATCACAATGCCTTCACTCTGTTCCAGACTCACACAAGTAGCAGCTACTGCTTTCAGACATCCAGGCAACGCTTTTGCTACCGGGTCTAAAACAGCTGAAAAATACGCAATAGGTCTTTTCATGTTTCCATGTCTTTGCACTAAGACTGAAAACGCACACCCTTCTCTCTCACTACAATACAGCTCAAAATCTTTTTCATAGTCAGGCATTCCCAGTGCCGGAGCTTCACATAGTTTCGTTTTTAATTCTTTAAACATCTTCATTTCTTCATCATTCAATTCAAAAGGATCTTTAACATCCTTTTTTGTCAAATGCTGTAATGGTTTTGCAATTAATGAAAATCCACTTATCCATTGTCGACAATATCCAACCATTCCCAGGAACATTCTTACCTCTCTTTGTGTCATTGGAGCTCTCATTCCTTGAATTATTTTTATTCTTTCGGTCGTTACTTTTCGCACTCCCTTTTCAATCTTATGACCTAAGTATTGAACCTCCTGTTGACAAAATTGTAATTTTGATGGGGACACTTTATGTCCTCCTTTTGCTAAATGGTTCAGCAAAGCAATTGTGTCGATAACACATGCTTCCTTTGTTTTTGATGCCACTAATAAGTCATCAATGTATTGAACCATCACAGATTTTTCGGGTATTCTCAAATCTTCCAATGATTTCTTTAGGATCTGATTAAAGATTGAGGGGCTTTCTGTATAGCCCTGAGGAATTCGGCACCATGCCAAACTACGCTCTCCAAACCTAAATGCAAATAATGGCTGGCTATCTGAATGTAATGGGATAGAGAAAAATGCATGGCACAAATCAATGACAGTGTACCATTCCGCTTCACGTGGAATCTGATACAGAATTACAGCAGGGTTTGGTACAATTGGACAACAAGGAACAACGATTTTATTGACCTTTCTCAAATCTTGCACTATTCTATATGTTCCGTTCGGCTTTTTCAGTCCCATTATAGGCGAATTACATGGACTGCTCATTATTTCTCTCAGAATTCCTTGTTCAATCATTTTGTTTATTACAGGTGTTATTCCTTCAATTATTTCTGGCGTCAATTTATACTGTGGATATTTGGGGAATTTGTTCCTTCTTTAACAGAAATTTTAACAGGGTCTACTCCTTTCATGAACCCTATATCTTCACCCGTAAAATCCCACACTTCTTGTTTCACTGTTTCTTTTAGTTCAATTGGGATTTTCTCTACATCAAACACAGGAAATAAATCATTCACCTCTGACTCTAAATTCACCATTGTCATTTTATACAGTACATCTTCACCGGGGGTCTGAAATGCAATCCCATCTGGAGTACAATAGATGGTGCAATTCATTTTGCAGAGTAGATCGCGTCCTAATAAATTCACAGGACTGCAATCACACACCACAAATCGGTGCATTTCTCTGAATGGTCCAATCTTTACCTCTACTAATTTGGTAAGAGGCGCCTTAATCTGCTGATTTGAGACACCAACGACTTGGATATGTTCACCTGAGAGAGGAAGGTTTGGAATTTCCACTGATCTAACAGTAGAACGGGTAGCTCCAGTGTCCACAAGGAATGTTACATTTGCACCATTCACTTCTCCATCCACAAATGGACCTGCTTGATCTACCTCTAGAGTTGCGCCAAGCACGCACTCTTCCTCCTCTCCTAGGCACCGTCATAAACTTTCATCCGACTCATTCCCATCCTGTCGTAACCAATACTGCGATATTGCAGCTGCGCGCGGCAATTGTCTTACCTGCTCTCCTCCGTAGAATCCTGTCTCTGCCCTGTATCTTTGTGGATTTACACTCTTGGGAAGTGGTGGTTGAGGCACCTGACTCTGCTGAGTAACTACCTGCGGTTGCTGCAGCTGTTGGTAACTCACCTCACTCTGCACCTGTGGATTTAATGATTGATTTTCCGCATTAGCTTTTGGAAGGAATTTACACTTGTTTCTCCAATGCCCTAACTTTCCACAATTGTGGCATGGCCACTTTTTCTTTGCCTCTTCTATACTCATTTGGCCTTTTCCTTTACCTATATTCGATTTGGATTTAGTTTGTCCTGCCTCATTAGCCTGATTATTCAGTTGAGCTTCTTGTTTCTCTGCAACTTTCACTTGTGCCCACATCGCTTTCTCTTTTAATTTACGCTGTCTACATTCAATGTCATCACTGCAATATTTAGCATACCTCAAAACTTCATCCACTGTGCTGTTCTGCCAACAGATCATATGCTGTTTGATCATTTCACTTATCTCTGGTTTTAACCCATAAACAAATCTATATACAAAATGACTCATATCCTTCTCATTTAAAGTCTCACAGCTACTATACTGTTTGAAAACCAGAAGTAGCCTTTCGTAATAGGCATGTACAGATTCCTTACTTTCCTGTGTGGTTCTATCAATTTTTACCCAATCAGTTTCTTTGGGTGGAATTTTGTTTTTCAAAAAGGTAATAACTTGGTCGTATTTCCTCATAACTTCTGGTCCTGGCGCTCCTGTTTTTGCATCTCTTGGGTATTCTACAGTTGGCCAATCAATGGTAATCTTACACTCTGTCCATAAATCAGCTGGTACTACAATGTCAAATAATCCATCCAAATCTACCCACAACACCTTCGAAACCTTAACAAACCTTTCCACTTGTCTGTACCATTCTACAGGCTTTTCTCTCAATTTTGGGAAGTCATTAGTAAATGACAGTATATCTTGTCTGGACCAAGGGACATGCACATAACTACCTCCTGGAGTTTCTCTCATCGGATACTCCCTTACAACTGGTTCTTTGTCTGTCACTGCAAAAGCCAAAGACGCTTTATCGGTCGTTTTCTCATTTCTTTTAGTCCACCTGCTTCTCCATCTGTCCACATCACCCCATTTTCTCAACAAAACAATCAATTCTTTTATTTGGGTTAACCGTCCTGATGTGTTCAAGTTTTCTATATCTTTCTACGTAAAAATCTACCCTATATGATTTCTGCAAACTCCTCACCTTTACAAATTCTACTCCTAGTTCATTCGCTACCTCTTCTAATTTGTCATGCACATTTCTAGCTCTCCATGTAATACTTTTACACAAAAACATAATCTCATCATCCTGATATGTTTTTAATTTTTCTGTACCAATAGTCCCTAAAATTAATTCTTCCATGTCTATTTTTAGCCTAATTACATCTAGTGGTTTTCGTTCTGTCTCTTTCTTTCGCAGGGTTTTCATCCATTCATTCAATTCATCGGGAGTTGGACCTACAGGTGTACTATTTATTTCTACCCAATTTCTATTCCTCTCTGGTGTTTCTGATGCTGACTCAGTTCCCATAGGAATCCTCCTAAACTCGCTCTCATTTATCGTCAAATTTGTTGGTGGGCTCGGTCTATATGAGCTGACCAAATTTCTAACTCCTTCATTTTCTAGTTCCATCCCTTCTTTCCTTCTTTTGCAAATTTGAATTCATGGGAATGACTAAAGAATGTTCATCTATTTTCTGATTCTCAAAAACTGGTATTACTGGACCTATTGTTACTGGTACAGTTACGGCTTCCATATTCATTGTTAATTCTCTTATTTTCTCAGTCAATTCTCTCGTGGTTTTGCTAATTCGGTTGTATTGTCACTTTCAATCTTTTCGCTTTGTGGGGTTTTCAACTGTTCTTGTGACCTATTTATTTCGTATCTTCGTTCTGGACTTTTATTCCTCCCAGTTTCCATTGGCGGTGCATTAGGTGTCACCACCGCAGAATTCTGTTGGTATGGAGGTGGGTTTCGATTTAAAATATCTTCCAGCAATTCATCCTCTGTCTCGCTACCACCATACCCGTATCTTTCAGTAGCTATATGTTTCTTTTTCTCTGTACACTTTCTTCTCGCTTCCTCTTCAACTGTAAAGGCTGGAAACAAACCTCCGGTCATATTAGCATATCTCCAACGCTTTATTCTATCCTCATGATTCACTCCCCACAGTCTTCCAGGAACAAACTCATGATTCTTAACTCCTCTGAATCTCTCTCATTCATACATCTCATCTTCCCATTCACTTAACGCTTCAAACTGTGTTGGTCTAGGTCTTGGCTCAAGCTTCGTCAGTTTCTCTCTTAAATTCCGAAGTACAGCTACGCTAAATGAACCATTCTCGGGAAAGGCTAATACTCCATCATTTTGAGTATACTTAGTCCAATTTTCTAACCAAATGCAAGTATGATAACCATATTTCAGTATCATATGCGAAGCTGGTGTTTTCGGCGGAGGAATTACCTGTCCCTCTCTAGTCACTACCTTGTTGTCTTTCTTAAAGAAGTTCTTAATTTTCGCCATCCATGACGGTTTCTCTCTACAACATTCATAATAAGCCATATTTCACGATTTCGTTCCCTTCTGCAAGTTCGTAACTCTGCTCTGATCTCTATGTGCTATTCGGACCTATCCCAGCGCGTCTCACACCAACGCACCAATCCGAAGCCTCTACGTCACTGCTATTCAGACCGATCCCAGCGCGTCTCACACCAACGCACCAATTTAGAGCGTTTTCCGTGTTTCTATTGCACTGGCCAATCCCAGCGCGGCCTTTTGTCTACGTCAGTTCTGCTCCTGACCCCTCCTTTACAAATTTTATCGGCATTTCTTTTTCTTGACTAAATCTTATTAATTACAACATAAAACACATTTCCGATGAGCAATAGGGGGCGTGGCTTGACGCCGATGTAGGGAGCAGCGGACCTTGGAGCTCCTCCGTGGCCTCCCTCCACAGCAATTAATCCTGAGATGCTAGGGTGGCCCCTGGTGTCGTAACTGGCGGCGGAGGTCCTGGTGCCCATCTGGGTATGATAACAAGACACGGGGGAGTCGAGAAACGAAGAAACCGGCGATTTCTCTCCCTGTTCGCGCTCCGGCTGAAAGGTTGCGAACAAAATGGCGGCCGCGCCTCGCTGCAACAGGCTCCGCTGGTGAGAGAGCCCAAGGCGTTGGGCGAAACTGCTGAGCGGGGGAGTGAGGCAGGAGGGCAGCGAGCGTGCGCTTGTGAGGGGGCAGGCGGACCGAAAACGGAGGCGAGGTGAGGCTCGAGGAGAGCGCAGAGGACAACGCCTGACCTTAAAATGGCGGCGCAAGACACCCCAGGCAAGACGCGCTGGTGATTGCGGCCGGTGATTGTGGTGGCCTGCCCCCCGTGGCACTCGTGGCCAGCTCCTGGCGCCTGGACTTAGACATAACGCATTGGTGGCAGGGAGCGGAGTAGGTGAGGAGCCTCCCAGGTGGAGTGTGTATGGGACAGGGAGAACACGAGCCTGCGGTGATACCACGTGGAGCCCAACATTAGCCGCTGCAGGTGTGGGAGCCAGCACTTGAATGGACCTGGGAGACACGTCGAACTGACTGGGGTGCAAGCTCTGTGACGCCTCGTAAGCAGGGGACTGCTGCTCTGGATGCGGGGGCGGATGTGTACTTCCAGGGCGCTGCCATAAAGTGAAGTGAGGAGAGTGGGGCTGCGCTGCTGCCCGGTTGCTAAATCCTGAGGGGAGCTGGAACTGTGCTGCCGCCTTGGACGTAACCACAGACTCACTGAATGTCTTCTGGTTGACCCGGTGGGGACTGTGATGACCGCCTGAAGCCCCTGCAAAACGGAGTCATCCGACTGGCCCGTATATGAGAGGTTTCCCCACCGCCTACTGAGTGAGAGAGTGCCCGCATTCGCTATAGGGCAACCACGAGCACCGGAAAACACACGGCATTCTACCAACCGATTATTACACCATACTGAAACCTAGTTCGACAGGGCACGAGATGGGCAGAACGTCCAGGAGAAAAGGATTTGAGGTCCTGCGGCTGGACGAGCAGGAACATCACACCGACGAGGATGAGGGGGCACCTGCTGGACGGGTGGAAAGTGTGCCTGCAGATCCTACTCTGGCTGACATTATGCAGGCCATCACCTCCTCGAGGGAGGCTCTGGAGACAAAGATGGACGCCATAGGGACGGATCTCACCCTGCTCAAGGACGATCACCGCAAACTTAAGGAGAGAGTGGCTGCCAATGAGACCACCATGAGGGATATCCCGGACACGGTAGACACACTGAAACAGGCCCTGAAAGCGGTGGAAACCAGGGTCAAAGTGTTGGAGGTGAGAGCTGAGGACAGTGAGGGCGCTCACGCAGAAACAACCTGCGCATCGTAGGAGTTCCAGAACGGGAAGAGGGGATGGATGCGGTCCAGTTCCTGGAGGCTTGGTTAAAAACAGAGGTGGCCCCGGATGGCCTCTCCCCCTTCTATGCCCTGGAGCGGGCCCATAGAGTCCCGGCCAGACCTCCTAACCCTGGTGCTCCACCCCGCCCACTGGTGGTGCGATTACTCCATTACCGAGACCGGGATTTCCTCCTGCAGCGAGCTCGCGAAAAGCAGTCCTTACAAATCAGGAACAGTAGGGTGATGATCTTCCCGGACTATACTAGGGAGGTGCAGCGACAAAGAACCTCCTTCCTAGCTGTCAAGCGAAAGATACGACAACTGCAGCTCCCTTATGCCATGCTGTTTCCGGCTCGCCTGCGAGTGACGGCGGATGCGGCGACATATTTCTTTAATACTCCGCAAGAAGCTTGGGACTGGTTAGAAGCTCGGCGCGGTGGGGAAACGCGATCGCCGTGCCTGGAATCGCCCCGACAGCAATCAACCTCTTCTTCGCCGCCCAAGGGGGCCCCCTCGCCTGATGGGAGACGCCAAGAACGAGACAGGGCGGTGCGAGCAGTGGCGGAGATCAGTCAGGGAGCAGCGAGTCCGACCAGCAATATCACAGACCCTGATCGGGACAGATCTGGGAGCTCGAGCTCAAGCAGTGCCCATGGGCTCTCGGACACTGAACTGCCGGACGTTACACCACAAACAGCGGATGGCGTGTTTGGCTGACCAGGCAACAGGTCGTATATCCAGGGGGTTGCTTGTTGGGGAATGGTGACCCTTGGTACTAGCGGTTTAGACTGAGAACTGCCGATGGACACACTTGCACTATTGGGGCTTGCCGTGTGTTCTTTATCTGTGGGGGGGGGCGGGTTCTGGGTCCAGTGATATCGGATACGTGCTGCCACTTCCATGATTCACTGTTTGAGTGATATAGTTTGGATGGGGACCTGGTTGGGTAGGCCTGTCCTGGGGAAAGGGAGTTGGGGTGTTTTTATTGTTGGGGGAATTTGGTTTGGGACCAGGCATGTCGCTAGGGGAGGAGTACGTCGAGAAGCATTGGAGATTGTACTATGGATTCCACCGTAGGTTTTAAATGCATAACCTGGAATGTTAGGGGGATGCACACCATGAGCAGAAGACACAAAATACACGCCTACCTGATTAGAAGAGGAGTGCAAATTGCATTATTACAAGAGACACACCTCACACAGAAGGAAGGGACGGCACTCCAGCGCCGTTGGAGAGGACAGATCTTCCACACCACGTATTCAGCCTTTGCTAGGGGGACCCTAATATGGGTGAGGGCGGGAATCCCCTTTCAGTGCGTCAGACAGATAATAGACCCAGAGGGTAGGTTTGTGGTGGTGCTGGGGCGCCTGGATGGCCGAGACATCACTATAGGAAGCATATATGCCCCCAATGTTGATCAACCCGCATTCTTAGCGCAGCTATCACAGACGTTAACGCAGGTCCTGACCGGACCAGTACTTTTGGGGGGTGACTTCAATAGCATTGCTGACGTGAACCTAGACCAGTCCCACCCACCACTCTCTACCGCCCCTACACACAGGGTCGCTGAAGCTCGACGGAACTGGCAACGACATTGGGGACTGACAGATGTTTGGAGGCCCCATCACCCGAGGGAAAGAGACTACTCTTATTTCTCTGCTCTACACGAGCTGCATGTTAGGTTGGACTACATTCTCTGCTCACCAGACGTACATGCAGGGATCACCTCGAGCGAGTACCTGACTAGGACGCTGTCTGATCATAACCCCCTACTGATATCCTTGAGCTGGGCGCGGACTAAGCCCACAATTCCCAGTTGGCGTCTCAGACCGGAGGTACTAGAGGACCAGGTATTCCGAGCTACGATAGGCACCGCAGTAGAGGAATATTTCCAGAATAATGCTGGCACAGCTGCCAACCCCCACATTGAATGGGATGCCTTTAAAGTAGTCATAAGGGGTCGCTGTATTGGTGAAGCGGTAGGCGTACGGAGGGTTCTTTTAAACGATGTACAGACAGCAGAAGACCGGCTCCGAGATGTTGAAAAGGATAGACCAGAAAGGGTAGACAAACAAGCGGAGCTACTAGAGGCCAGGGAAACACTAGCATTACAGGTGGAACGGTTGAGATGCTTTGACTATAGGGCCTATGCAACCCGGGCCCACGCTGAGAGGGATAAGTCTGGGGCGTTACTGGCTTGGTTGGCCAATCCGGCGAGAAGAGGGACGACGATCCTAGAATTAAGGGGAGGGGGACGTGACTCATTACGGACAACAAGACATCAACGCACAGTTCTTGGAATATTATACTACTTTATACCAGAGCCAATTGGACCCTATGGTGTTGGAGGATGAGGGATTTTTGGAGGATATTGAACTTCCCCAAATTGATGCAGACGCTGCGGAGGCCCTGGGTCATGACGTAGAGTTGGGTGAGGTCAGAGGGGCCATTAAATGCATGGCCAGAAATAAAACACCTGGCACGGACGGGCTCCCGGTCGAGTTCTATGCCACATACGTGGATGCATTGGCTCCTCGCTTGGTGGCCCTGTACAATAGGTCGAGGCGGGACGGGTGTCTGCCCGTGTCAACGAGGGAAGCGGTAATTATACCGCTCTTAAAACCAGGTAAGCCGCCCTGGGATCGCACTGCGTACCGGCCACTCGCCATGCTCAACCTTGATTATAAGATCTTGAGCCGAATCTTAGCCAGCCGTTTGATGACACACATGACGGCGCTTGTGCACGCAGACCAGGCGGGTTTCATTCCCTCCCGGAATACGGCCATGAATATCAGGCGGTTACTTCGAGTGCTGGACGCCCCCATCCAAGAAAACAGAGAGGCGTGCATCCTATCGATTGATATTGAAAAAGCATTCAACAGCCTTGAATGGCCATATCTTTTCAGAGTCTTGAGGGCCTTTGGCCTCGGGGAGGGCTTTGTGGCCTGGACGGCAATATTATATAAGAGCTCCACTGCCAGGGTGCGCACGGGAAGCGTGATATCAGAGGCCTGCGTAGTGGGCAGGGGAACGAGACAAGGGTGCCCGTTGTCTCCCCTCTTGTTCGCGCTGGCGATGGAACCTCTAGCTGTACATGCGCGTTCGGGGCGGTATTACCGGGGCTGGACGGGGTGGGTCAGTCCCAATTTATTGCATTATATGCTGATGATCTTCTAATGTTCCTCGCCAACACTACGGAAGAACTACAAGGTGCCAAAAACCTATTGGCCAGACTGGGAAGGGTGGCGGGCCTTAAGGTCAATTGGAGCAAGACGTGCCTGTTCCCTGTTTTAAGTGGAAGGAGTGACCCGCCGGATGGGCTAGATGTTGAATGGGAAAGCAGCTGTTTGACTTATCTGGGAGTACGTATTTATCATACGGCTGCCGATTTACTGGAGGGTAATGTCGGACGGGCGATACGGGCCACCAAGAATAATTTTGAATTTTGGGGGACTCTCCCGCTTTCAATGGCGGGACGGGTGGCGCTTCTAAAAATGGTCACGCTACCGCGATTCTCTATTATTTTGGGACGCTACCGCTATGGATTCCGCGAAGATTCTTTACCCAGCTTAATACCATGATCACGGGCTTTTTATGGGATTCCGGGAGACGCAGAGTAGCGCTCGCCACCATGATGAGGCCTAGACGAGATGGGGGCTTTGCAGTGCCGGATTTTGAGGCCTACTACCATGCAGCACAGCTGCAGTGGTTCACGAAATGGATGGCGGGAAGACTTCGTACTGGGGAAGAACGGGGGCTCCGATCCGGATCTGAGACAGCTCTCTCAAGTGTTACTAGGGCTCCCATTGAGAGAAAGGGACGTTACGAGAGACCTGTGGGCGATGCGTCAATGCTGGAACCGGGTTAGTAGGAGAACCCGGCAGATACCCCCATATGCCCCTGAGATCCCGCTGCTGCTGTGCGAGGCACTACCCCATGGGGGAGACTGGCAGGGATTGCGGACCTGGGAGGGGGCGGGAGTCTCCACTATTGGAGACCTCTACGAAAACGATACCCTGTTACCCTTTAATGACCTGATGGAGCGACACGGACTTCCCAGGAGAGACTTCTTGTTACATGCCTCCCTGACGATGGCTATCCGTAAACATTGGAAGAAAGGAATGGTGGAACCGCCGATCTCGACACCATGCCAATATGTAGTATCAGCGGCTGGGACGATCAAGGCAGTCACTTGCCTCTATGGGCGGCTCACCCAGGAGATGCGGCGGCCCTTAGAGAACCTGCGGCTCAAATGGGAAACAGACCTTGGGATGCCCATAGCTGAGAAGCCGTGGGAGGCATTAGTAGAGAGGGCATGGAAAAGTTCTAGAAATGCACGATTCCAGCTAATCCAGTTCTTTGTCCTCCACAGAGCGTACCTCACCCCGCACAAGATTAATGAGTATTTTGGGGCCCGATCAGTTTGTCCGCGATGTAAATTAGACAACGCCGCATTTTTACATATGTTTTGGGAGTGCCCACTACTAGAGGGGTTCTGGAGGGAGATACTGACTATACTGGGCGACATAACGGAAAGAGACACTACACTGACCCCGGGATATTGCCTGCTGCATTGGTTTCCCCACACTGCCCGAAATAAGGTTACCAGCAAATTTATAGACCTGGGGTTAGTCCTGGCTAAACGAGAAATCACCAGCCACTGGAAGGCGACCAGTGCTCCTAGTGGCTCGAGGTGGCGGAGGGAATTTATAAAATGGGCAGATTGCGAGGGGATTCTTAGGCTGCAAATGGCCCGGAGAATGGATAATGGACAAATGCTAGATGCGGCGAGGGCATGGGAGGCACTAGTTGAGTTGCTCAGGCACCCGGCGGACGATCCCGAACCCCCCCCCCTGAGTGAGTGGATCTGTGAGAGAGAGCTGCAGTGTTGTCCTATTGGGTTGTGATCTATGGGGGAATGAAACCATATAATACGTAGCAGCATCCCCTTGTTAGTTGCCTCTCTATTGGAATTACTGTATCTGTTGTCTTATATGACTGGGTACGATTCTTCGCAGAGCTGTTGACGACCGAGCGACATGCCTGGAGGGTGGGGGGAGTGGTATAGGGGGAGGGGAAGGGAAGGGTACGTTATGGCTAAAGGAAGGGGTGGTAGGGTGGGTGGGATTGTTCCCAAAGTTGGGGAGGGGGGGATTATTTGTTTGTAATTGCATGACTTATCAATGAGGGCTTTGAATTTGATTATAATTGAACCTAATGGGAACCTGATGCCTGGATATAAAAAACTGCGCAGCAGGGCCCATTTACATGACTGCTACAAATGACTAGATATTGCCCTACATGCCTAGATCAAGAGAATATACCATAGAGATTGTTGTATTATAAATGCCTAATAAAATTTGTTTACAAAAAATAAAAAAAATAAAACACATTTCCATTGTCTGTTTTCGCTAAACAAAAGTGATAGAGTAAAACTATCATACAAGAATACAGTTTTGTTCGATAAGTGTAGCACTTCCCTCTACCTTACCCTTCTTTCAAGCAAGGGGTAAACCCGTTTCTCTGGGGATAAAACACATGTGGAGACTACACTGCTCCTGAGAATTAAGGCCAGAGTTTCACAAGAACACCGGTTGCTATTTCATTCACACACCTCTTATACGGAAATTGTCCCTATGATAACACAACCTGTGTTATCACCATTTTGAAAACCTAGACAATGCACTATTCCATGTGACTTCTCTTGCCACACGTGTCCACTTCCTACTTTCCGGAAGCTTCAAAATTTCCGACTTACATATAACATAACGCGACTCAACATAAAGTGTTAGACATGAAATAATCAATAATCAATAATCACCAAACTAATCTATAGTAACCATAACTCTGCTACCAAGAAATCTGATCCAGCGCTATCAATACAATTTCTTCTCCTCTAGGCATTGACGTCCAGGTTGGGAAACACTCTTCTTCACAACTATACCAATATGACTGTGGGGCCCATAACACCGCATAAACATTCACTCACTCATATATTCCCTGGAACCCGTCCGCCTTTACTTAGGAGAAAAAGTTAAAATGAGTTGCTGGAAGGAGACGGGATACCTTTTTAAATCAACATGATAATTCTCAAACTTCTAAGGTATTCCGCTCATTGGTCGATGGACCAACTAGTAGGAATCAGTTGATGGTGATTAAGACCAGCTCAATCACTATAAACTTTTTAAACATTTACAATTATTATTGAGCTAAAGAATCACAGACTCGTAAATTTAATTATAATATAGTTTATCTAATTTTTATAAGCATGAATAAATTCAGTTTTATTAATTGAATCAATACATTTATTATCATTATAAGAATAAATTGAAATTGCAATGCATACCCTTTTAGATGGAAAAATAAAGTTCGTCACAGCTGTTAAATTCAGATCCCAGCATAGAACTCCCAAAAACTGACTGTCTGTCCTGCTAAACAGGCCTCCTCGACGGACCACCTATACAGGTTTTTCGCCACAATCTCGTTCTTTCTCAATCAAAATTTAAGAGTAAAAGATTAATCGTATTAAAATATAAAGGCCTATAGGAAAAAATAGCAGTGGCTTCTCCAGCGTCAGCGTACAGTGCTCAATAAAAATATGTAAAAAGCAGCGCAGCAGCCCCTCCTACTTAAGAGAGTCCTCTTATACCCTAACACTAGCTTACTAAGCACAAATGTTTCATTTTTGGGGGCGAGATTCACGCTAATTGGTCCATTGGAGGGGTGGCAAACATTTCATTATTACCCTCCTTGCTCAAACCAGTTCCAAAGAATGTTCATAACTTTGTCCTTTCTCACGGGTTCAGGACATTACCAATCAAATTGACAGTCTTTATTTGTATCTTCTTTCAGATACTTTATTTTAAACAGTTCATTGTCCATTCACGAATACACTGCTGGTTCTCACACTTGTTCGCTGAGTCCCCCTTTGGCACACGCTCGGGTAATAAGGTCATCACAACCTTGATCTCTCTTCCATTCTAGGCTTTGGAAATAACCACGTGATGCATTCGTTCACAGCTTTTCTTCCGCTTGGAAGCCATCTTGCTCAAGTGCATGCTAGCTTGTTTGCCTCAGCAGCCAATTTTACAGCACGGCCTAGCAGGCCTGAGCGAACTATCATAGAAATAAACAGAAAATAGTTAAGAATAAAGAAAATAAGCCTTTTCGTTTCCCTCCCGTCATTCTACGTACCCCAGTTAGGTGTTACCTAGCAAAAGCGACATATAAAGCTATTTCTTACTTACCAACCACTTTCTTTTGCCACCATACAATTCTCTAAGTTGCACAAATCATGCAATATTATTCTAATTAATACGCATATCTTTGTTATCGTTATTTACATTAACAATTGTAAGTAAATTAGTTTGCACAGATACTGCATGTTAGCAAAAACACTTATAAGGAAAACATACGTTGTTGGTTATTTTACTGAAACGAACAATTGTATTAATTGTTATTGTTAATATTAGGGGGTTCAAAATGTTCTCATTTACCTTGCTCCATCACTGTGCACTCAGCACCCTTCCTAGCTGTTCCTCACAGCCACGATCTCCATTCCAATGAGGGAGGTGGAGAGCGGCCAGTTTACCGCCGGGGCTCAGTAATGTTGTGTGGAGGCTTGTGGCTTTCAGTTTGTGTTTTCAGGCCACAATCTTCTGTCAGCCATTCTCCTACCCTCTGCTGACTCTGCAGGCAGTATGTACAGATACAGGGGGGCTTCTTTCACTTTTCTTTGTGCCACTGCTTAGGGCGAGGTCGCGGGGGCACTGTAAACTCTTATTGATGCGGCGGGCGGCTTGCACTTCACATCAGTCTAGCTTCGTCGAGGGGCCGCTTCATCTGCCAGTTACTGTTGTCAGGTGTGGTACAGCCACCTTACAAGGCCGCTGCAGCTTTCCCATAGTGCCAATATCGGCAACACACCCAACCCGCAAACACAGCAATACCATAATAAAGAACACACAAGACACATTGGTTGTTGGAGAAAACATTGCTGCAGGTTTATTTTGCATAAGAAATATGCCAACATGGTGGGTCAACTTACGGGCGATCCAAGGGCAGGCAGCCCCGATGCTGCCTGCCCACCTGATGAGCCAAATTGCACCGTGGCATAACCAATCGGTGCTAACCATTTTGGGGGATTACCCCTTACATCCTGTGGACCACCAGTCCACCCATTTACTCACGCCCCTTGAGGGGGCGGAGCGTATCCAGACAAGCCCCCCGGTTGCTCAGGTTTACAACCACCCGAAGGACTAACGGGGCGCCGTCGTTCCTCCAGGGTCCTGCCGTAAGGACTTCCTGGGCTATTTAGCATTTGCACCCTTCTTCTGGTCCTGAAGAGGGTACCCCTATGTACCATTCAGCCTCTGGATCGCCCTGTAACTCCGCCACAGCTCTGGGTGTGGCACCCGTCATACCGAGGGCCCCCCACCAAGGCAGGCATTCTTACTTTCACCCTGCTGTTTCTAGGGCATCACCAAGGTCCAACAAAACAGGTCCATGCCTATACTAGACAAATGGACCCCGATCAACATCTAAACATCCTGTGGTCTTGGCATGCAAGAGCCGAGTCTGATAAAGCCAGGAACCCCTCTGTTCCGTGAATTTTTCGCATGGCGCTGTTTACCCTCCTGCGAGAAATTTCAATGGCCTCTCCAGACCCGGACAATTCCCATTTACCTCTGCCATGGTTACCAGTCCTTTTGGCTGGACAATTCACATCTACCTCTGCAGGTGTTTCCCGTCCCTATCGGTGAAACCTTGCGATGTAGCACTAAAGAGACCATGCCTAATTCACCGAGCCCTTCAGATTTTATATGATTTTGAATTAGAGTTGAACCAAGCCCTCATGCTTGGTGTGCTCGCGCATGGCTTATTTACCCTTCCGTAGGCAAGTTCGATGGCCTCCACTTAACTTGGGAACTACTGTTCTCTGTTTTAACCACAGCTTTATTTACCCCCATGGGCATGTTCAATGGCTTCACCGGGGTTGCGGCAACTGATCTCTACTTTTACCGCTTTTCAGGAAGAAATCCCTATGGTGCCCTTTGCGCCAATAAGGGCCTTCTTGTTAGGTGTTGCCGCGTCATGTGTTTACCCATTACCGCCCAGTCCCTGGTATAAGGCTTCGCTGGTAATCCTGGTGGAGTTCGCCTCCAAGGCCATCGGTATAATTGTTGATAGTTATTAATTGTGGCTGCACAATACCCTTCTCTCTACTCCCTGACCTCCGTTGTATGGGAGTAGAGCGCCGGCCAGAGATATTAACATGGAAATTAAAGCTACTGCTCTCCTCTTGACCGGGCTTCTGCGTGGTATACTCCCTTGTTCACTGTGTACCATTATGTGCAGTTCCATATGGGGGTTGACTAAGCCCTTGGTTACCCCCCTTGCTTGGCAAGTCCACATTTTGGAGGTTCACTGATGACCATGTGCGGTACCAAGAGAAATATGGACCCCCTGGAGAGGGTCATCGGGCGGGGACAGGGTGGAGTCTTATGATAGATGCTGTGTCGCCATGCTGGTGTCCCCACCCGAGTAGTAGCCCCTAGACCACTTAGGCCAACGGTATATCAGAGTGCCCAAAAAGTTTGCCAATGCTTTTGGATCTGAGGACATGGGGTAAAACATATGAGCAGATGTACCTGCACCTTCTTAAATGTGAATGCAAGACGTGCACTGGTAGTTGTCCGAATTTGTGCTCCAACCCAGCTTTTTCAACACTGTTGAGGTAACAGCACCCTTTTGGGAATGACAAACTCACGCCCCACCTGACTGAATAGCGCTTTTTCGTGTGTGGCCCATAACCCTACTTTTGCTAAAGGTATACCAGTGTGCTGAACAGATGCCATTGCTTTTTGGATTGTGATAACCTGTAGTGAATCATACGAACCAATTTACCTGCACCTTCACTGAAAATGCACGTGTTCTGGTGGTTGTCAGCATATATGCTCCAAACCCATCTGTCTCAACACTATTGAGGCCACCGCACACTTTTTAGATGATAACTCACGCAGCCCACCTGGCTGTGAGGCAGTAGGTTGTATTGGCTTACTTGCAGGGACCCTTAGCCCACACTCATCCTTACAGTATTCTACTTCATGTCAGCCTTGCCTGCAAGCCTGTCATATCTGACTACGATGTTTAGCTCCTAAGTTGCCCTGCTGATGTTCCCACCCTAGCGTGAGTAGCCCAGTGCAAAACTGCTGCTCTTGTATACCAGGATGCAGACCAGCGATAGAAAAGCTTCTGGTTGGTGAGAACAGGAAGACAGTATGTACAACATCCAATCCCCTTCTAACTGCGGGCTCTAGTTGGGTGCTGTGTTGCCGTATTGATGCACCCACCCTACAATGATGCGTAAAGGCTCAACTATCCGATGAGCCTAGAAATATGTTACCTTAAGCAAGGGAGTCCTCGTGTACTTGCCGTGAAACCCTCTTTTCTTACAGGAATTTTGACTGTTCGGTTTATCTGTGGTGTCTTCCCCCCCAGACTTCCCAGGCTGCTTACTGCTAACCATGTGAGCATCTGCTGGCGCTAATGATGGAAATCTCCCAGTTGCCACTTGAACCTATACACCGCTGCTTAACCCCTTGACCGCGATCGGAATTCCGCTCGTATGCTGGACATTCCGATCGCGGGTGGGGTCGTGACGAGCTCAGCTCGTCATGCGCACAGCGCTATAGCACGGAAAGGGTTAATGTGCTACGTTGTAAGCGATGAAGTATCTAACTTATGTCTCTTCCCCTAGGAAGGATACAAAAAACTGCATTGGTCATGAGAATCGTCATAAGCACAAAATTTTAACATGGACATACCTCTAAGTGAGAATGGCTCTACCCAGCCATAAGCCCAGAGATACACATGCATTAAAACCACAGCTACCCCTGTGAGGGATGTTAACCTGCCCCACAATCTGCTTCTCCATGCTCCTGAAGTGGGAGCCTGTTGCCTGGAGGTACAACCCCTCCTCCCCTGAAACTCTCAATGATATCAGCTGGCTGAAGCTGCGACTCAATGCGTTACATTTGTTTACCCAGGCCTGTTGAAAGTAAATTGTACTCCTTTCATTTGGAGTCTGGGTGAACTTGAGGTGGGTGGGGGGACTCCTATCTGCCTTTGCAGTACCAGAGTTATTGTTTTGACCAATTTATGGTACACATGCTGCTGAAACTGGCCCTTCAGATCACTGACTATCCCATTGAAGCATGAACCTGTGGCTTTTGCCTAAGAAACATGTACGTATGTGCCAAGCAAGACGCATATTTGAGCGCGCCGTCCAACTTAAAGGTATGTCGGCTCTGAATAGCAGATGTCTGTTGATACTTGACTTAATGGTAGTCATATTATCGACCTCAGGGGGCTGAAAGGCCAGGTGAACCTGCTGGGAGCTGCACCTGTGACCATGTGTAAAAGCAGTCCCCTACCGGGGGTGCAATAGTCCTAATGCTTCCATCATTCTAAAGCAAGGACTGCCCACACTTGCAGCGCTCAAACCCTCTCTAATCATAACTGTTTGCACTGTCAAGGTTAACCTAGGTGATTTTTCCCTTGAATTCCTGTATGGGGCCTACTTCACACTTAAAGAAATGCCTACTCTCTTGAAGGAGAATGATGCACGATTGAACTGGCGGCTAATAATGTTACTCACGCCTTCATATACTAGGCTCAGAACAGGGAACACTTGCTCTATAATCCCCTGGATTCTTGCCTGGCATTCCTTTATGCCCAGATATACAAAGTGATAATGGCTCTACTTTGTCATAATGACCCGACAGACACATCAAACCGGCAGAGACAAGATGAGGTATGCTAGCCTGCCCCAAACTCTGCGGAAACAACATAGGCGAGCTTGCAACGAACATCTGGAAAAGAATGCCAACCAACAAACCATCTCCAGCACCCGGGGGTCATGCAGCTACTCCTAGGCCTGAATACTAACCAGGTTAAGATTATGAATGGTATCAAAGGACCCATCTCTCGGCGCATGCTTGCAACACTTTCCACTGCATCACCCTAGTCAGTAAAGCCAATGCAGGGTAGCCTGCAAAGCTAAGCCCACGCAGAAATTGCCTGCCTGTGCGAGCAGACCAAGCATTTATTGCTCCCCGAACCATCAGAACTGTCGATGATAACCCTCGGCTGTTGTGCGACTCGCCCCACCCAGCTTAAACCAGCTGGACATGACCCAGTTTCAAGTCAAAGGATAATAGTCAAGGGCAAGTCAGCGGTAGGCCAATCCTCCCTTCAGATTAAAACAAAGTATTGATTAACAAGCATGCTCATCTATTGCAGAAGTCGTCCCCATTTGACTGGCCCAAGGTGTACCTTAAGGGGTAATTATCTTGCACCGTTATCCAATGTGCCACCTGCACGCTTAAAAGTACTTATTAAAGCCACCCACTGTGCTACTGGTTCAGGCCCGAATCCAGACACTCTCTTGGCATTGGATTAAAACAATATAAGCTGACGTCTGAGCCTGGTATTGCGTGCCGCATAGTCCTGCCTCTTCTGCTATTGTACCCGTCAATTAACTCATCCCATAACATTGGACCTACAGCCAGCCAGGACCACTGATCCTGTCACTGGTTGGCAGTTGCGCAAGGCAAACGAGCAACACTCTGGCTAGCTCGCAAGAACATTGACAATGCTTTCGTTCTGAACTGATGAGACTGTGCAAGCTCTATCCTGAGTTTCTTTGACATACATCACAGTCTCAAAACCCCACCACATTACAACTTTATCGAAGTGTTACTCCAGTGCGCGCATGCTGTACCAGCTATCAGCACGCTACACTTGAGCACCAGTTGCGTTACAGACTGACCCATTCATTTGTTATCCCCAGCGAGGCACTAACCCAGCCCAACCCTGCTTGGCTTCCGCCCAGCCAATGCATGTGCTTACCAGCCCAGGTGACGAGGCCCCCCCAAGAGGCAAGACTCGCCGTCCGGGTGGGCACCCTGATATAGACTCCACCCAAACAGGCTGCTCCTGTCACTCCACCCTTGCTGGCGCCAGGCGCCACTGCTCTACCGATGCTGCCCGACGGGCTCCCTCTCTGGACCACCGGCAGTAGTAGGTGCCTGTGGGCAAAACCCTTTTAGGAGGGGCCACGCACATGCAAGCGGTTTCCTGGCGCCAGGCCGCACAAAGGCACACTTGCCGCGCCCACACCCTATGGTATCATGGCAGTACAAATTCGATTCAAAGCTAGCATAGATCACCCCCATGTGAACAGATTGCCTTGCCCCACACAAGCCACCACGTCGGGCACACCATCAAACTGAAACGTGACCTGGGAACAGCCTCCCTACAACGGGATGCATAGCAATTCTCTGCCCTGGGCACCTGGTCCCCCTCCCCTCATAGCCCAACAATCAACCCCTGCTTACCAAAATTAGCTCCTAGAGCGGGGCGAGCCAATGAGGCGACAGTATCTACCGGCCATCCAAAATGTGCACATTACTTTTGTGTGTATCTTCGTGCCCCCAAGTATAAAATATACATCCACAATCATCTACAAGGCCGCAACAACAATAATCGAGGGAGATTCACCACAGGGATACTACTACAAACTGTAAAGTACTCACAGCTTTGTAAACATACATAGAAGAGCAGACTACACTCCCGAGTATGAAATACTATTGTGTAACTTGCTGTCCTTTAAATTAAGACAATGCAAGCAAACTGGGACAAACTTTAAAAAAAATGTTTTTATTAGTGCAACCATCACTGTCTTTGAAGTAACTTGAAAGAGACTCGTTTTTCAGTTTTATATAGCGCAAACTTGAAGCGCTTTACATGAGCACCAGTTACATTAAACAAGGGCATATTCATTTTTTTTTTTTTTAATCACAGGACGGCAGGTTCGAACCTGTTTTCTCAGCTCGACTGGTCAAAATGGAGTATTTGGATTTGGGGCACTGCCTGCCTCTGGTGTTAATTCGTTATATTTTGAAAGATGCCTGGCACCCTGCCCAATCTTCTTGAATGCTTAACCCAAGGAGAGCTGCGCAAGTCTGCAGCAAAGAATAGTTGAAAAGAGGGGCAGAGCCACCCTTGGTGTGCTCGGTTCACGAGACTGCCCTTGCTGATCACACATCCGGTGCAGCAACAACAGGACTTTTCCAGCTGCTGGAGGTCACGTTGCTCAAATGAGCCATATGCTGCGCTCTTTTGGGTATCTGAGGATGGAGGTCACTTACTCTCCAGGATCCCAAAGAACACCACCAAATATATTTTTCAAATGAATGAATGGGACCAAAGTTTACAGCGTGGTAGCGCCAAGGGGGAAATTCCTTTTGTTGTCACGCCAAAGACTAAAATAAGCCTCTATACGGCTGCACACCTAGTTGTTTACCCTACAGCACTCTCCATTCCCTAATCATGTGCACTACACTCCAATGTTATTGCTTTCGGTGAGCCAACAAGGCCACATTACAACCGCCAGGCCACTGTTCCCACCTCGAGGATGAAGGGAGTGCAGCGACCGGAGAACAAAAAAGGGGTAACATCGTGAAAGCCCAGGGTGGGCACCACAACACCGCAGTCAGTGCAACAACCCTTGAGGTGCCGATCTTACTTCCGTTCCGTAGGGGAACAGAAAGCTGAAAATTTCGGTCCGCGCTCTGCTGTGCCCTGTACCCTCGCCCCGCTGTCCTGTTCAAGAAGGAGGGGGGGGGGGGTGGTTGGCCGCGACGGGCACCGGATACAATGCCTGGGGGAGCATCTAGACCAAATACAGCGCCTCCAGGGAGGAGACTCACCCCAGAAAGACAACGCCTCTGCCTCCCGAAACAAGGAACCGACGCGACGCGGAACCAGGGGACGACCTCAACGGCATGCCTTTGGCGCATGATGGGGCGGGGGCAGCCTACAAGCGCCAAGAGCCAGCGGTCTCCCGCGCTCCCTCTCCCCGTGCCGCATGTTGCCACCAGGGCCTCCAGCACAATCCTGGAGGCCCGGACCGCACATTCACCATGCCACCAGCGTTCGAGGCCCCGGAGCGGCCTTCGTGCCACCAGCACCACGCTCTCAATGTGAGCCCAACCACTTTGCGCACCAGCATCCTCGCCCTCTCGGCCGTTCCCGAACATGGAGTGGGCGGGAAAGGGCCCATACGCCACAACTACGGCCGCCCGCCCCCCCAGTTGCACCACCCGTTACGGCTACGAGCGCTCTGGACTGGGGGAGCTGCATCACCCCCCCTCTAGCAGACACCAGCCATGCAATGGCCGCGCGGTGCCGCGGGGCTAAGGGTTAGGGGAGGGGGGGCTCATGGACTCACCGCGTATAGCAGCTCCTGACCGACCAGACGGCATGCCTTTGGCGCGAAAAGGATCGCCAGCTGGGCGGGGGAGGTAGATATACCTGCCCCCCGCCCACTGGTGCACCGAAAATGATGCAGTAGCGCTGGACCCCCGGGGGGTCCAAACACTAGCCCTGTCGGGTTTGTGCCCTCATGTGGCACTAAGGTGGCGGCCCTCCTATGGGGGCCCCCTGCGTGGGCTGCGGGCATCCTCAAAGTGCCGACAGTATCGCCTATGTGGGCACTATAGAGACCGCTACAGGAGAGGTGACACAGCGGCAGCAGCCACGGGCCGTGCTCTTCTCACCTGTGGGTGGGGTGCCATTTGGTAGTCAGTGCACCACTTGCCAGGTCGCAGCAAGCACAGTATGGTGCTCAGCAGGTAGGTGGCAACTACTATGCGAGGGGGTTTAAGTGTGGGCCTCCTGCCCAACGCAATCTTACATTCCCTTTTTATTTCTGAATTGGGACTCATCGGATGGGCACAGCGGAGATTCTTCTGCTCTTCAGCAGCTGATGCCCAGCTTCTCTTCGGTCCGTCGTGCGAGTCCATCTGCCCCACTTATCTTGCCACTGCGGGCAGCATGTGACAGCGCTGTGTGCTTCTCCCACTTTCGGGACAGTTGGAGGCAGGCAGATGGCAGCAGTTCTGGTGAGGTGCTGGAGGTCTCTGTTTACCTCTCAAGCATTTCAGGGCCCACCCTCTTCTTGGGCGATGTGACCACTTCCCCGGGCAGTGCCGAAACGATCTACATTACCGTCTCAATCAAGGCAATTGAACTACTAGGCGGCACGGCGTGGGTTCAGAACCATAGTGCCACCATTGGCAACACACCCCACCAACACAAACACATAGCATGCATGCTAAATAAATAAATACACAACACAACTTTTGTTTGGGTAAATATTGCTGCAGGTTTATTCCATACAAAAGTATGCAATATGGTGGGTTATCTTACGGGCGATCCAAGGGCAGGCAGCTGTAACCAAACTGTGCTGCCTGCCCGCCTGATGAGCCAAGCAGCACTGGGGAGAACCCAATTAGTGCTACACCTTATGGGGTGATCTTCTTTCCAGGTCACGTGACACATTGGTCCCTTATTACTCACGCCCCTTTTAGGGCGGAGCGTAGCAAGGCAAGCCCCCGGTTGTTCAGGCCCACAACCGCCCAAAGGACTAACGGGGCGCCGACGCGGTTTTCCAGGAACCTGACCTGAGGCTCCTGGGATTTGGCTCTGGCACCCCTTTTGTGCCCTGCAGAGGTACCCTTCTGTACCCATTTGCTTCCAGATCGCCCTGTAACTCCGCCTGCAACGAAAAAGAAAACATTACAACATTCCATGTATCTTGCCTGCCCCCCACGCCAGGTAAGCGGTAGGATGGGAGACGGCATGTCCGGCGCAACAGAGGACGCCAGGATGGCGGGGGAAGACCTATATACCTTCCCCCAATCCTCGGCGCGCCGGAAGTGACGCGCCTAGCGCGCCATAGGCAAGGAGGGGGCGGGACTCCTCCCTGAGTCCCCGCATTAGAGAGGGGGGTGGGTTGGTGCCCAAATGGCACTAGAGGGCCGCCCGTTTGAGTGGCCCCGTGCGTGGGCCGCGGGCAGCCGCATAGTGCCACCATTCGCAACACACCCCACCCACACAAACACATAGCATGCATGCTAAATAAATAAATACACAACACAACTTTTGTTTGGGTAAATATTGCTGCAGGTTTATTCCATACAAAAGTATGCAATATGGTGGGTTATCTTACGGGCGATCCAAGGGCAGGCAGCTGTAACCAAACTGTGCTGCCTGCCCGCCTGATGAGCCAAGCAGCACTGGGGAGAACCCAATCAGTGCTACACCTTATGGGGTGATCCTCTTTCCGGATCACGTGACACATTGGTCCCTTATTACTCACGCCCCTTTCAGGGAGGAGCGTAGCAAGGCAAGCCCCCGGTTGTTCAGGCCCACAACCGCCCGAAGGACTAACGGGGCGCCGACGCGGTTTTCCAGGAACCTGCCCTGAGGCTCCTGGGATTTGGCTCTGGCACCCCTATTGTGCCCTGCAGAGGTACCCTTCTATAACCCATTTGCAACCAGATCGCCCTGTAACTCCACCACAGCCCCCCACCAAAACAGCTATATTCTCACCTGCAACCTCTCATCTCTAGAGCCTCCTGCAAATCTAGAAGGAAGAGATCCATCCCTACTGGTGATAGATGAACCCCATGTATATCACAATAGCCCTTGACATAAGCCTGGATCAGCTAGTGTCTAATGAACGAAAGGCCCTTTTGGCCTGTGAACTTGTGCCAAGAACTATTCACCCTCCTGTGGGAAAGTTCCGCTGTCTCACATGACTCAGCCCCGTGCCAACTCTGGGCGGGACGATTTCAGACACCATGGCTCACATTGCCCCATCTATTTGCTGATCTCACCTAGCTGCCGTCCTTCTAGCACCGTGTGTGCCTGAACACCTGTGTCCCCAATCTATGGGACAGCAGCCCACTTGTTAGGTGACCGCTCCCACAACCCGCCTGCCTACTTTGGCTATTAGGGCGAGAAGGTTTATACTTAACATTTGCACAGTCCCTTTGAATGCTAAATCATGACGCACAGGAATGTTCATAACTAAAAGTATGTGACAATGAGCAACGGAGTCCTCCTGCACTTGCCATGCATCCCTTATTCCTTATGGGAATTTCGCCTGCTCAGCTCCCTCTGTGGTGAAACCCCCTAGGCATACCAGCTTAGTGAATCTGTCTGATTTAATACAGTGCGCACTGTCTGCAATATGGTGCCTAACTTTCAGGATTGACTAAGTCCTACTTTACCCCCATACTAGATTATTCCCAAATAAGGGGGGAGGGGTTCACACTGCCCACCCTGTGCAGCCCCCGCAGTGGAAAATTACCTGCTCTGTTAAATTTTAATTTTTGTTGAATACTGTACGTGCCAAATGTTCTTTTTACATAGTAGCTTTTTGTGCTTGACACCTTGTTTCCCCATTTTTTGGGACAGCAGCACACTATGTTGGCTGACAGCGTCCCCACCCAGCGTGGCTAATGTAGCTAACCGGGCGGGGCATTTGAGCTTGACTGCAGCAACATGTCACCTACCCTCGGTTCTGGGGGTGCACTTACTTCGCCCCGTTGACCAGACAATTGCATAGACCCCCTTTGATTGCTAAACCCTGGTGAACATCTTAATGGTATCAAATCTGGTTTGAAACAATATGTGTATTGTGCCCACTATTGGCGACACCTCACCCTTTTGTGTAGTGACAACGTACGCAGCGCACCCCGCTTGCTTAACTGCCGTCGGATCACAGATGCACAGTACCTGCTATCCATCTCTGACCCTGGATGCTTAAACCAGCAAAAGAGTCGGAATCTCAGATTCCCAGTTTCATGTTTAGCTGCATTACACCTTCAGTGGATCCGCTGGGAGATACCACAAACCGCATTGGTCATGAGAACCTTAAGAAGCACACAGTTTTCACCTGGGCGTACTTCTAAATGAGACTGGCTTCACACAGCTGTAAGGCCAGAGACACACATATAAACCTATTTACTGGTTTTTGCCACTTGGCACCCTTCTGGTTGGTGATACAGAACCTCCTACCCAGCATAAGCTGACGTCTAGCGTTGCCGTCACACCACCTGTGTCCCTTGAATCACCCTCCATCCTCCTGTGCAATAGTCATATTGCTAAGTGGGCAATCAATTCAACATCCCTCCTTTCCTGCCGGACTGTTGCCTGTTCAGTTAGATCTGTGGTGACTGCACCCAGACTTCCCAGGCAGCTTTATTGCTGACAATGTGAGCAGCTGCTGATATTGAGGGAATCTCACGCTTGCAACTTGCAACTACAGCGATTATTTAAATTAATATGATACTGTGTATCTGAATGAACTATGCACAGGTAATTGACACTCTCCCACGTGCAGTTGCTGTGAAACATTTTGGACTAGTCCATCAAATTCAGCCAGCCGCCCCCCTAGGTGGAGTCTTGCACTCCCAAACTTCTGCTAGTGTAAACCACGGTCACGCCTCCTGTTCAGTTGAATTTAGTAATTCACGACACTGACAACCACATGGGCCTGATACTGGGCTGTGTATGTGCGGCCCAGGATGACCTTAAACAATCGGCTTGGTGTGGATGGTTGTTAACATTGCCTGGCTGAAGTGCAATACCTTTGACAATCACTCCTGACAAGGTGTGCCAATGCAGGTAGAAGTAAGAGTTATCAAGCCCGCCTTACTTCCTTACCCAGTTATCTGTGTATAGCGCTTGTTGGAGCATGACGCTTGTGTATTTTTGAAGTGCAAGTGTTCCCGTAGGCATGTTGCCGCTGAATCCGAGATATTTCTTACCCTGCTTACTGATATTCATTTAAACAACCACAGCAGGAAGAGAGGTTGATTGAACACAACGGGGGTTAGATCCTAAGACCATGAGGTCAAACCACCACGAGACCCAAAAGCTGAATCGGTCCAGGTTTTTCTTTGCCATGACCCCTCCTGTGCCCTTCGAACTCACCTTGAAACCCGTAAGTGGCCAATTGGCTGACACCCCAGCGGGACCTGGCAGTCGTATTTAACCTTTATATCCTTAAAGCATAGCAATACTCACCGCTGCAAAATGCCTTGGTGCGTGAACGTCCGCTGGTCGCACTAGTCAATACAGCGATTATTTAAATTAATAATACTGTGCATATGAATAAAACTATGCGCAGGCAGCTAAAAATTTCACACGTTAGTAAATGTGAAACATTTTGGATTTGTCCATCGAATTAAGCCAGTCACCACCCTAGGTGAAGTCTTGCCCTCCCAAACTTTTGCTAGTATACCAGGGAGCAGACAAGACAGTGGGAACAGGAGGGGAACAATATGTATCAATACCTGCCCTTTCTTGAATACTGGGAATGCTAAATGTTCTTAAATACATTGTAGCCTATTCGTGCTTTAACTTTGACTTACTGCTCCAACCCAGTTTGACCCCAAAACTTTGAGACAACTTTAGTAGTAACATGCCCTTAATGGTACGTGACATTCTACCAGCACTGGGCAGAAATCCCCCATGTCCACCGGAGACTCCTCTGGTGACTCATGCACCCGGTTGGGGGTGAAGGGCTCATCCTTTAAAGAGTCAGACCTCGTTATACTGTGAAAGAGGCACGTGAGCGGCACTCGAATGAGACAAAATAACTATTCTTTGCAAAAACAGAGCCTGTCCGTAACTATTGTCTATATTGGGACAAAAGATGAACCACGATATTATCACCGATCAAAGTCTGTGATGTCATTTTCGCTACCTCTGGCTTATTTTCATAAATCAACATATATGACTGACACCGCACTCTCTCATCCTATGCTTTGTGTGATCTTGGCCCACTTTAGTGTGAGCAGAGCCCCGCGATGTATACTTGGCTTCATGGCCGCTAATGCAAAAGTAAACTACCCCCTTCCCATCAAATTGGGTTGTACAGTACATACTAAGGGTGCAGTGGGCTAGTTACTCTCCTGAGGCCCCAATGCCACTGCACTTGCGGCGCTAATGAAAGCTTTGTTGTTTTGGCTGTGTCAAACTTGTTGCCTGCGCCACCCTTCAGGCCTATGGAAATTGTGCTTAACTCTCGCTTACTAAGCAAAGAATAGAGCGGAAATCAATATAGCCCCAATCGGTACTATATTTTAGCCGTTATCCAGCCGGATAAGGGCAGTTTAATATGCAAATAAATGAAAATAAGTAAAACATGTTAATTAATTACAGTGGGACACAAGCCTGTATCCATGAACTCACATAACAAGGGAAAAGGAAAAAAGGCTCAGGCAGCATGTAGTTGTCTGTATCGGGTAATCACAGTAAAACAAACAGTTGCAGAGAGGTCACCTTTACACATTATATAACATACAAATCACTGTGTATAAGGTTAACAACTTTGTCGACGGCATTTCGATCCTTAACCGAGAGATATAGGATCATCATCAGGACTTTCAAAATATAGTGCCTGAATACAATTGCCTTTGGTCAAGCTCGGGGAGCGAAGCAGTGCTGGAAGGGCGGCAATGCGGCGAAGCGATACAATGATCGTGTGAGGGAGTAGTCACACCTAATGGGACATCTTAAATGCCTGGAAATGGGTCCGCTAGGCGATAACCTGCAGCAAGGGAGACCTGGCAATGGGAAATCCTGTGGGGTAGACGATGTCCGTGTGACGTGAGACTGCGCGATCCGCAACAACCAGCTGGTTGTGAATCGGTTAGTCGATCGATTGCTGCAAAATGGCAACCGGCTGGTTGTTGCGGATTTCCCATGGCCAGGTCTCCCTTGCTGCTGGTTATCGCCTAGCGGACCCATTTCCAGGCATTTAAGATGTCCCATTAGGTGTGACTACTCCCTCACACGATCATTGTATCGCTTCGCCGCATTGCCGCCCTTCCAGCACTGCTTCGCTCCCCGAGCTTGACCAAAGGCAATTGTATTCAGGCACTATATTTTGAAAGTCCTGATGATGATCCTATATCTCTCGGTTAAGGATCGAAACGCCGTCGACAAAGTTGTTAACCTTATACACAGTGATTTGTATGTTATATAATGTGTAAAGGTGACCTCTCTGCAACTGTTGTTTGTTTTACTGTGATTACCCGATACAGACAACTACATGCTGCCTGAGCCTTTTTTCCTTTTCCCTTGTTATGTGAGTTCATGGATACAGGTTTGTGTCCCACTGTAATTAATTCACATGTTTTACTTATTTTCATTTATTTGCATATTAAACTGCCCTTATCCGGCTGGATAACGGCTAAAATATAGTACTGATTGGGGGGTTATTTATTTCCGCTCTATTCTTTGCTTACTCAGGGACCACTGTCTCTCAAAATAAGTTAGCTCCCAAGGTCCCTGACCGATCCGAATTGGGTTCCCTTGTACTTTATAAACATAACTCTCGCTTACTACACTGCTGAGTGAGCCCACTGTATTCACCAAATTCCTTAACAATTTCCGTTTCTGACTGTAATTGGGAACACGTTCACCCCATGGTATCTTGGCGCTGCATAACATGTTTATTGTTACTCAACTCCATGGTACTCGTTTTATCGACCTCAGAAGGATGAAATGCTAAGTGGACCTACCAGGATCTGAACCTGTAAACAAGAGGTTGAAACAAGCCACTTTCTGTTCTGCCGCTCCACAGGCCTGTGAAATTGTATCCCAGGGCCGACTTCTGGCACTTGAACCCTTACTTGGACAGGCCCGAGCTAGAAACCCACATCTAGAAGGCCTGCCAACCGACTGACCACTTCCAACACCAGAGTGTCACGCAGCCACTCTGGTCGCCTGGATACTAAACCAGGTATAGATGTATCGGAAGACCCATCTCTTGGCGCCTGCCCGCAACAAATTTCGCTGCGTATCCTAGTCTGTTAAAACCCGGGCGCAGGGTAGCCTGCACAGCTAAGCCCACAAATAAATCGCCCGACCCTGCGTGCAGACCAAGCATCCCTTGCTCGCCCGCCGCCGAAACTTACATGTTACATATGGCTGTTAGGCACTCGCCCCACCCTGCTTGAACTGGACGTGGCCCAATTGCCAGTCACCACATAATAGTCAATGGCATGACCGCACAGGGCCCATCCTAATAAGACATTCTATATCGTAATCATAAATTAAAATTATCTGCACTGGCAGGTTGAGGAGGAAGTCCAGGTGAGAGACCAAGAGTTATTAAACTAATGGCACTCTTGATAACGCCCGACAATGATGCTACGTGCAATTAAAATAAAGGTCCAAACCCATCATTCACATGTCCTGACCACCTGTCGCAACCCTGAGGTGAGAAAGATGAACCCATACTCGCCGAGCCCCGGCCAGAACCGAAAACCGTTTATCCATCTGCCAGAAGTAGCAGCATTCATCAACAAGACATTGAGAGGGCAACCTGCATAACCCCTGGTGGCACAAGGACCTTGTTGGCCAAGCAGCGAAGTCTTCGCTCAATGCAATAAATACGAAACAGACTGCTCACAGCGCACGTCACCCAGGCGCCAAACAGGACAGCCCGAGGTTTGAACCGAGCATCCCAACTCCAAAGACGGCGTGTCCGGCGCAACAGAGGATGCCAGGATGGCGGGGGAATACCTATATACCTTCCCCCAATCCTCGGCGCGCCGGAAGTGACGCGCCTAGCGCGCCATAGGCAAGGAGGGGGGGGGGGACTCCTCCCTGAGTCCCCGCATTAGAGAGGGGGGTGGGTTGGGGCCCAGATGGCACTAGAGGGCCGCCCGTTTGAGTGGGGCAGCCGCATAGTCGCCATTGTAAAGTCGTGGGCCCCATGCTCACATACTAAATAAACGATTGACACAGACACACTTTAGCGGTGTGCTCAACTGGCCACAAGCACGCGCAATCGGGCCCTTTTTTGGCAGGCCCACGTCACTCGTGACATCTGTGTTGGATAGGTGTGTGGTGGGATTAAAAGCCAGCCCTCTGGGAGTGGCTGGTAAGAACAGTAGTATGTGTCCAGCAGGACACTACAATTGCCAGCTGGCTCTTCAGTCAGTGCCACTGGGATAAAACCTTCCTTTAATGTTGTTTTCATCCGGATTCTGTGATAACAAGTAGAACAGTTCACTTCACAGCGTCACATTAATTTGAGGGGTTGGCTGTAATGGATTTTGTCAAAACTTCAGTTTCTGGGAACTCTCCTATGAAGTAACATGAAATTGGTCCCGAGTGCGTTTCTGAAGTGAAAACTCTACCTTGGGAACACCTTGAATTCAAAGGATCTGCGTGAAACTTTTTTGTGCAGCTCCATCACATTTTTCAACTCTTTCAGTGTATTCGCACAGTTGTTTTCATCCGTTCCGGACACATCATTCTGTGATGTCACAGTAGGTTTGCTGCTGCTCTTCCTTTACCAGAGAAATGCTCCTGGCAGGAAATTACACACGACCTTCACACATAAAAGACCCGTGTGAAATTGTAAACACCAGAAAATAGGAGGTGGAACGGGGCCCAACTCCAACAGCCATTTGAGCCCTGGGAGTGCACCTATTTGCATAGGCACTAGAGGTAAGGGTGCAGGACTTGCTGGAGTTCCGAAAGGTGAATGAGCATTGAAGATGACTATAAATTTGATTTTTATCTTGTCACATGTGCTGTGTGTTCAAAGACAGAGGTAAAATGTCAGCCTAGTCTTCTGACAAATTGCGTTGAGAAAGAAAAATAAACACCGGTCTCCATATTAAAAGAATAAGCAGTTAAGTGTGAGGATTTTGTAAGGTGATCTATGTGACAATCCTACTGGTGTGGAAGGAAAGGCTGGGTATGACGCCGTTTTCTTCTAATACACAATAAAATGTAGACACCTATAAATGAACTGTACAACTATTTCAAAATAAATAAACTATTAAGAAAGCACAAGTGAAGCAATTTTTCTAATTCCGAATTGTGATTTTAATAGGACCATCAGAAATAAAGACAGCAAATGACAAATATATGATGAAACCCAATTTCCACACATTATTGTTTGCGCTCTATATAGTTTAATAAGTAAAACTGCTTGTCTGTGCACAGTTAGTGGTCATTTCAATGGAAAATGTGCTTTCTGTCTGTAAATAACAGTGTGCTTCCACCCCATGCGTAGTGATATATTTGTGACAGTCTGCTCCTAAATGAAACACCAGCTACATACTTACCGCTGTCCTGCTGAATGGGAATGGCTCATGTGCGACACTTGTTCTTTGTGTGATGCTTGGATGTTTCAGAATCCCTCGATTGGTAGCACCCTCAGTCTGAAAATTGTTCCAGTACCCCTGCCTACTAGGTCCACAGCAGCTCTTGCAGCAAGGGGAGCTTGCTGTTGGCTCTGTCAAGGGGCGTAACACAGGCCCCGCAGCCCCCGCGGTGCGGGGGGCCCCCAAGCTCCAGGGGGCTCCCTCAGCACAGCACTCTGGCCGGAGAGCTCCTGATTGAGCCTGGAGGGGGGCCCCTCCACCTACCTTGCAGGGAGGCCCCCTCAATATTCGTTATGCCAGTGGCTCTGTCGGATTCCCTCAGTTACAGGAGTCAGACTCTGAGCAGCAGGATCTACTGAAGCACTTGCAGGGGCATTACGAAGACATCACTGCACGTGCACAGAATGGCCGACCAGGGCTCCTGCTCATTTTTGTAAATGCAGAGATTGATATTCAGCCCTGGCGGCCTGCAGAGTTCAAAGAAGAAGTTATGCCTATGCTGCTTTGTGGCTTCTGAAGACAAGATCGTCACAGTAATCACTAGATTCATCCTAACTGGTTGAGGGCAGACGATGGTGGTTAGTAAAAGAATGTAGACTAACTTATGGCCGAGTGCCAGAAATTAGAATAGAGCGTTGTTTGTTTCATTTTATGCTAAAACAAAAAATAGACACAGTTAACTTTTAAACAACTTCTTGGGGTCTTCCTTATTAAAACCAGAAATATGAATAGTTATCTGAGACCCGTGGTAACTAGCCAGAGTCTCAGAAAACAAGATGTTGCTCCCCGGAGTGAGATACTAAGAGAGGGAGAACTCGAGTAACTGTCATACACAGTGCTGCGGTAAAGGTGGGTGAGCCAACAAATTAACAGGGAAAGCTGAGCCAAGGGTCTGTCTTGGCTTTAAGAACTTGATTTGGATCTAAGAGCACAAGCTGAGTCATGGGAACATTTGGCATGGAAATTGTGCAACAAATGTTACTTAACCGCCATACTCGCGGTAGTGGTCCGACCACCGCCATACTGTGGGGTCGACCGCAGTATTCTGAGTGTGGCAGTAGGACCGCCATGTCTGCCGGGATCCAGCGGCGGTGACGTAGTGGTCAGGAGAAAAAAATTGCTGGCGGTGCCACTGCGTCTCCGCCGAGCATATTTTGAGTTGCCTGTCCACCGCCCATTTCCTGGGCCTGGGGGTTCAAGCAGGGGGGCACATGTTGTGACCCCCCAGGAGTAGCACCCCCGTTCCTGCACTGTACAGCATGAATGACATGGTGCATGCCACAATGTGCAGGAACGTGCTATAGGCGCTGTCACTGTGGTGGTCTGTATGTTAGGCTCTCCTATGAACCTAAAAGACCACGCCTGTGAGACCGCCGCAGAACTGCCCACCTGACCTGGATTCAACTCGGAATCCAGCAGGCGGGCGCACCACAGCCTTTGGAGTCCTCCTGCGGACGGAGCAGTGGTGGTGCCGCAGGAGGACCTCCAAAGTTGTAATCAGGCCCATAGTCTTTGTGAATGCAGGTTAAGTAGTCTACAGGTTGAAAGTTGCACCTGCATGAGTGAAGAGTGTGGCATATGCCTGTGAGAGTGCAGCATGAGGGATGTGCCCAAGTGAGGGCAGCTTTGTGAGTGTGGGGTCCCTGCATGTTATGTCTTTGTGTGTCCGCAATTTTACACAGGCCAAACCAATTGGCTTTGGTAATGCTTTTTAAGGTTATGGCTTTGACTGCCAGAAATGCAGAGCAGGGAGTGGAAATACAATTGAGTCTGTATGAAAACTGTAGTGAGTTTTGATATGGCAGATGCAGACAATGTCAAAGGAGGTTAAGGAGTGTTGGTGGCTGATGACAGACTGAGATGTCACCTTAGTGAGGGTTGCAAACACAACAAGATGATGGACGGAGTGCTGAAACTTTTCCACCACTCGCCCCCAGTCAAGAGATCTGGGTTTAATCCATTGTTCTTTAGCTCACTTCACCACCCCCCTGTGGACCCAGCCATATGCAAATCAGTCTTGACCCTGCTCCTCATGGCAACAGTCAAGCCTTAACTGCCAGGCCAGGTCCTCACTGGAACAGAAACAAGCATAATGGGACCGATTTTGGGGGTATCACCCCTCATCAGCCAGGCTAGCTTGAATCCAGTGGCACAGCGAGCAAGAGACCCATGTCTGGGCATACCCTTGGCCACTTAGGGCGAAGACAGCAAACACAACAAGATGATGGACAGAGTGCTGAAACTTTTCAACCACTCACCCCCAGTGAGGGTTCCCAGTTACTTTGCGTGCACTACGGCCCATGGCAACCTAACTGCGCCACTGAGAAAACCATGACACCAGCCAATCAGCTCTCGTACACACATAAGCCAACAGTACGCCTTGCCGAAATTATGTAAAATTGCATACAGTCATAAAATGCTATATCTTTTTTGTATGTGACACATATGCCCTTTTACTGCCATCAGAGCACTTGATGAGCAGAAAAGAAGTCTTGTCTTTGAGAACCACGCATTGATGTTAGTGTATCAGATGTAGACAACAAACAGACAATCATTGCATGTAGCGAAAAGATGAGTACTGAGCTTCAGATGGACTGCCCAGCATAGTACCACTATATCCACTTGAATATTCAGACTACAAAATAAAATCTCTTAAGAAATGAGTAGAAGTTATTTTTTTTTAACAATTTTGTTTGTATTTTCAAGCAAAGGCAAATGAACATGACACACAGTACAGTTCCACTGGAAGCAATAAGCATGACTTAAATAAAATGGGGGACACAGCTCATATACTTATGGTTATAATGAGTAAGTCCATTGAAGCACGACCCTGCCCAAATAGGACACTGGATGAGAAGAAACCCTCCATATCATCTCGAACAATCATAAAAGGAGGATATGGGGGGAGAAAAGAGAGAAGAGACACAAGGAAAGAAAAGCAGTAGCATGCGGCGTGATCGTCAAAGTGGAAGTTATGTTCCTGCAGATCCCTCCTCAGCATCGGAGGTTTGCATGTAGTGTTTTGGACATTGTCATATGGAGCCCTCCTGCCCATTGTGGACGCTTTATATGAGTGGTAAAGGGGCGCCATAATACGTCAAATTTAGCCACTCGATCACAGATGATAGGAGTCAATTTTTCCATTGCGTAGAGGGACCAAACCTTCCCCCACCACATGTTCAAAGAGGGAGGTAGCGGTTGTTTCCACATTTGGGCCACATACAGCCACGCCGCTAGGAGCAGATGGGAGAATAAGCGGCCTTGAGATGTCATTGTGGGAAAAATTGTACCCGCCCTGGGATTGTTCAAGATGATCGTAAGTGGATCCATTGGCAGTAGAACATTTGTGATGGTCTGTATTGTGCGCTGGATCTCTACCCAAAATGTCTGACTCAATGGGTAAGACCACTATGTGTGTAAAAATGTGCCTCGGTCACCACACCCCTTCCAGCACAAATCTTAAACCCCCCCCCCCAAACATCTTGGCTATGTCTAACTGGTGTGAGGTACCAGCGGGTCAATATTTTATATGCATTCTCCTTGTAGCGGATGCAGATCGAGGATTTAGCCCCTTTCTGCCATATAGTCCCCAATGTGTTATCGGGAATCTTAGTAGCTAGTTCTCTTTCCCATTGTAATAAAATAGGCAGTATTCCTAGGGGGGGTCAGTTTGGAGGTATTGATATAGCCACAATATGCCTTTACAGCGAACATTGTTGAGATAGAGGGGCTTAATGGCTGGATCATCGCACTTGAGGGCCAAGCGTGCAGGGGGCCTGCCTGCCCAGTGAATCGCCTGACTCAGCCTATAAGTGTCACATCAAGTTAGGGCAAATTTAGTAACTAGGGGCCATATGTACATAGAAGAGGAATTGCGATTTCCAAATAGCGTTTTTATCCCAATTGCTATTTGGAAGTCGCCATTCCTAATGTATGAAATGTTTTGTTTTATGCTTTCGATTCCTAGTGGGTCACAAATTGACCTACCTCATGAATATTAGTGAGGTTGGTTGCAGTTTTCGACCCATTAGGAATCGCAGCCATGACAGGGATGGTGGCCTGCTGAGGTCAGCAGACCACCATGTCTGTGATTGACTTTGGATAAAGATTTTCTTTTTTGTTGAAATGCAATCTGTTTTCCTTAAAGGAAAATGAGATGCGTTTCAACAATAAAAAAGGAAATGTTTTGTTTTCATTTTTTAAGAGCAGGCAGTGGTCCGTGGGATTGCTGCCTGCTCTTAAAAAATGTTTTCCCAACATTCACAAAGGGGAAGGGCTCCCATGGGGACCCCTTACAATTTCTGAATGCATTACCACCAACTTTGAGTTGGTGGTAAAGTGTGAATGTTTGGCACTGCATTTTGGTCACAAAACATTCACACATACCAATGTGATTCGGTATTTGTAAGGGACGCCCTAAACACACCTCTTCCAAATACCGAATTGCAAAACCCAGATTGCGATTGGGTAACAAGTTACCAAGTCACAGTTTGGGATTTGTACATTCCAAAATGCATTTTTCAGGTCGCAAAGGATCAGATTCTGCTGATTGGCCTGTTTGCGACTGGAAAAATGCTTTGTATAAAAGACCCTAGGTCTCCCCGTGGTCGTAAGTCTCCGTCGTCGTAGAAGTCACTCAGGATAGGAGTACGTCCCTGGACCTAGCAGAAAGAGAGAGTATTGGTCTTGCCTGGGGGGAAGCATAGAAGTTATTTAAGAAAAAGCAAGAGGAGAATTAATATGAACAAAGAATTACATTTTTTCTATTGTAATGTTCATTTTGCATGTTAAACCGTTCAATTGTAGTATGTGCTACTTGGAACCAGAATCTGTAACTAAATAACTGAGAACCCAAAGCGATGTCTTGCTTGGACTCATTGTAATTTTATTGTTTTAGGAATACGAATGTCTCGAACAAGAAAATGGCCGCTTGAAGAAGGAGGTTGCAAGGTTGGCAGAGGAGGTGAAGCGTTTGAGTGGAGTCCTGAAGGCGCATGAGCAGATCTGCCCTCTCTTGCACCGCCCTGTGAACTTAGTGACCATGCCTAGAACAACAGATGGCCTCCCCCACTGCCTACCAAGATGACACACCCTATCTGACACACTCAGCCTTGTTTGCATATGTTAAAGTTTTCAGGCAAAATCAGATCTATTAGGAAGACGCAATTCACAGAAGTTTAAGAACCTTGGAATATTTTCTAGTACATTTTTTATTTTCACCACACAATAGGAGCATTCCCTTGACTTGTTTTTATCCATGCTCCCAGAGTTAAAATATATATAAGATGCGTTCTGAAAAGATTCCACAGCTCAGGGTACCTCAGCTACAACTCTATTACTCCACTCTCAGTGAGGGCCACATGCCACAACAGTATTGCTGTGCAAAGGTTTTTGCATTTGAGCAGCAATGAAAGCAATGTTTACATGACATAAGCAGTTAATTTTAAAGAATAAACTGGTGTTTTTATAGGAAATCAAAATGGATTTGTGTGTTTTTTCTTTAGAAAAAGATATAAAACCTCTTAGCTCCATTTTACAACTTTCAATGCCATTGTGTGAAATGTATCGTTACAAACAAAGAACTGTATTTTCTTATCCAGCCTTGAGAGACTTTAACCCGTATATTAAGCCCATGATGAGGAACGACAAGAAAAAAACAAGCATTTGCAATGCAATCGGTCTCGCCTTTGGGACCTTATATGTATTTAGCTAAGCAGCACATTAGCCTGGGTGCTGACACGTCGCACCATCACTCTCCGTCAGTTTTCAACGACCGCCGACGTCCTCTTCTTACGATCCACTGGATCACCATCACTGGGGTTCTATGGGGCAACTAATCTCTTATCCTAATCTAGATCTCCCCTTACTATCAGAGGTAACCATCCTACTCTGCTACCAACTGATAACGCTGATCTTTATCTTATCTTTTCTAAGGATCCTCAGGTCGCCAGGATCTTTTTACCTGCTGAATAGTGTGAAGGGAAGGAAATCTTTTAAGTTATGCAATCATTTCTTTCGAATCTAGTACACCTGCAAAGACCACCGACTCCGAATTCAATTTTGGGGTTTTATTACATCCAAGAATAACTGCACATGCAAACACCTCAACACGAGGTTAAAGAAATAGATGGGCACTAATGCAAATAGCATCCTACGCAGAAGTCTCATGCGACTCAGGATAAGGAGAATAATTAGCTCCAAAAGTATTAGACAAGCGATGACAGCTCCAATCTCTACGTTATTCCTCATTTATCTAAACAAGCATAAACCCATTGGCTGTCCCTACTCTACTACTAAAGTGGCATACCTACTTAACGAATTTCCCAGGCAAGAGTAAAAGAAAAGGTGTCAGTTGTGAAGACTTCCTAAGAAGTACACTCACATAGTACTTAAGCTCAATTTTAAGATGCTCCTTCACCGAATCCTTCTATGTCCTCCTCTCTGGTCTCCCCTATCTCTACTCTGCCCTCCACCCTCGGGACACTGACCCTAATACAAAACCCAAATACAATTGAACACGCCTTTTGTCACGCCTCTTTGGCCAGGTCTTCCTTCTTGTATTTTTCCATCGAAACTCTTACTTCATCCTGGACGGTTGCGATGACCTTGAGACCCAGGCACCTTCTCCGCTGAAAGTATCATCCCTAAATTCCATTGCACTCCCATTTTCATGTATCCCATCGCCCTAACTCGTGAAACAAAGAGCCAGTCTTTAGCTAACGAGGAATGTGTCCTTGCACCTGCAACAGAAGATACGTTCAACAGAAACCCTCTACTGTACTAATTAAATCTACTGTCGGTGCCCAGAGAGCCTTTCCAAGAGAACCATCTCTGCCTGCAAAATAAGTTAACATAAGAACAAACAAGCCTTTCCTTGGCGTATATGCAGTCAGGCCTTTACACAATTTAAACACACAAACTTAATCACTTCTATAAGCATTGGTTCATTAGATTTCATATGCGAAAAGTAAACTACACGTGCAACTTAATATGGTGCACGTTTAACTACTGCATCTCGATTACACATGGGTTGATTCATTTATGCATTATTTTAAACACGATTCAGTTAAGCATTACATTTTGCATGATTAAAATAGCACAATTACACTTCTATTCACTCTAATAACTGCGGCTTTAGAACTACATCTTACTGGCCATTCATGGATATATATCTGGATATATGCGGGTGCGAACTAACGGTGATTATGATGCACCCCTACAATTTTAACGAGAACATGGCGCTCTATCAGTTCCCCCCTTTGATGACTCCTGTCATCACATTTTATTCAACTCCCTTGGAGAAAGAACCGACCTAAACAGAACTCGTTGCCATTCTCCCTGGTCTGTGATTCTCCAATCTCTTGAGTCTTTGATATTGACTGTCCTGCAGTCTAGCCATTCTCGTCTCATTTTCTCTCAGAGCTCTCTCAACTCTGCCCGCTCGATACCATTTGTAGGCTTTGATCAGACCCCACAGACAAACCACACAAACCACCACGATAAGGAGAGGTCTCAGAACATAGCCAAGGAATCCCTTCCCCCAAATTCGCAAACCAGCTCCCCACTTGACCAAATCCTTTGCCAACTTTCTCCCATGTCCCCTCTTCAGTCAAGTCCGCTATCTTCGTGTGGATAGTAGTGATGTTACTTATATATTTCTCCAGGTCCTTGCTGTGGTCTGGTATATAAGTACAGCACTCTTAAACCTTCAATAATTTACAGACTCCGCCCTCTTTTGCCAATAGGACATCCAAAGCAAGGCGATTCTGTAAAACCATTGTCCTTATCGACAACATCTCCCCCTCTACAAGTACCAACGATTTTGCTATAGTCATCGATAGCTCGTCTATCACAGTCGCCAGTCTCCGGATCTTCACATCATTCAAGATCACTCCCAAACTTGGTATCATAGCTCCAAAGATATCTCCCACTACTACCCCTGCACTCGCACTTCTCCTCACCCTCGAATGCTTTCCACCTTCCAGAAGTTCTAAATCCTCAGTATGATAAATCTTTGGAAATATTATTCCCAAATAACATGTACCATACCAGTTCGCAGGCAATCTCACGTATGCATTCCTTCCCCACACAAAATACACCGTAGGTATCACTTGTACAGGACCTTGGAGAAAATTCTTTGCTGCATCTGCCATAGTGAAAACATGGTCACACGTACTCTGTCCCACTGGAACCTTTTCATAGTAGGTCTGATAACGTCTCACACACAGCTTTCCCCTCTGCTCTTTGTCCTAAGCTATAGGACCATAACTTCCCTTTGTTCGGTGCAATTTTTCCTCCTCAGTCCAATCCACGGTACTATGCCCTGTGTCCCGGGTCTGTGTTAGTTTTCTATATCTATCTTCTACCTGATCTACGAACTTTTTCTCTACATTGGATAATGAACAAGTCAAGTTATGTCGGTGGGCATATGCTGTGTCCAGTTCCAAAGACGGTATGAAGAACTTCCTAAGTCTATCCTCCGACTTATAGTAATCATACTTATTCAAATGTTTATAAGCGGGGACTTCAGGAAGCACTGCATCGTAATTGGAAAAGAAATACTCAAACTGATCTCTTTCATAGAATATACTAAGCAACAGACTACATGAAATTCCATATGTCAGTGGAAGATGGTGATATCTAATACCCTCATCCACTGAAGCAGGCAACTGCATACACACATAACAATCCTTTGCATCCATCGCATCCACGTACTCATACAGCAGCTTGGCGTATGCATTAAGCTTAAAATCACTTCTAGACAAATCTACATGCAATCTACGACTTTCTTCTATCAGCAAAGCTTTGTCGGCTCCTATGTTTACCTCTTGTTGGCTAGGTGTAGTAGGTGTAGGAGTCCCTGGCACCCCTGCACTGCTAGCTCATGTGGAACTGTATATGAAACTACAATTACTATGATTATAGAAACTATCACACCCCTATAAGTATGCCTACGATCAACTTAGATCTACGATTTGGATCTCCAGCCTCCATGGTCTCGAAAGTTCTGAAAAGTTCTCGGTTTCAGCAATGAACACTCAAAAGTCTTTGTTTCTTCCACTCGTGACTTGCTTAACCAGTTCGAGCAGCACTTGAAACCTCTGGAAATCCCCTTTCAACAACAGTCTCTTATTTACATAGTCCAGAAAAAGACTTCCCTAGGTTTTCGTTCCTCTTCTGTGGAAAGTCCCTAAGTTATTCTTCTTCCACTCGGATCTAGGTTATCTTCTTCTTTAGACTTTTTATTTACAACAGGTTATATTTCCTCCACCATAAGATCCTCTGCAAGCGCTTCCAAAACGTGATACAAAAGTTCAAGACGAAGAATTACCATTTCATGTGAATACGGCTCAAATCCAAAGGACGGAAATTCGAGTCGATGCAAAACCAGTTCTCGGACTTTACTCAGAAGCAAGGGATTCGGGACGGTGAGGGTCAGTATTCCTTTGACTTCGAGCCCTGGCAACAACAGCACCACCTTCACTACCACATTCGGGCTCTTGCTGACCACCTGCACAGACCTCAGTCTCCCCGTACTCACTACCCCCTGCATCAGTCACTGTGTAATTCCACTCAGGGGTAGAGTATCTCCGGCAGGGTACTCTTGTTCTCTTCGACCTTCTCCGACCCTCTTGAGTCTGCTCGTCGTCGCTTGCTTCTGTTTCAGACGTTTCAGACACTGGAGCAAGATCTCTTTCGGGTACCAACCTCAGATTCAGTCGCCTCTGTCTTTCAGTCCAACTTTCCTCAATTCTGGTCGTTCTTCCGCCTTCCCCTGCTATACCCAGTGCACCACTTCCTCCTTCTGCTGAATCTGACTCTACTCCACCCACTGCACCACCTCTGTCTTCTGAGTCAGAGTCGAGGTTCAGGCTGTCGAAACCCCTTCAACTTGTTCTGGTGAACCACCAGCTGTGTCAGCGACCCTTACAGCTTGACTTGTCCTTTCATGTGGCCCTGCCACATCAGCTGGATTTTCGTTTACGAGAGGAGCTGTTTCTTCCAAGGGTGCTGAAATTCTGCGGGTATGGGAGGCATGTACCCAGTTTGGCAATCCTCCACACTTCACTGCAGTGTTCGTTACCAGTATCACCTGGTACGGGCCTCGCCACCGAACATCCAAACAGCTCTTCCTCACGTGCTTTCGGACAAGCACCCAGTCGCCTGGACACAGGTCGTGGCACAAATCTCTCGAAGCCGGAACAGCTGCAGCTTGCACCTGCTGGGACACAGAACGGACCACATCAGATAGTCCTTTACAGTAATCGAGAATAAAGTCATCAGTGATGCTTATCAAAGCTGTAGCTGGTACTGCTGGCAACCGCATTGCCCTTCCCATCAATATTTCATGAGGGGACAACCCGGTCCTCCTATCTGGGACACTCCGCATGCTCATCAGTACGAGCGGCAAAGCGTCAGGCCATTTCAGGGACGTTGATGAACACATTTTTGCCATCCGGGCTTTTAAAGTTCCATTGACCTGTTCCACCATCCCAGAAGCCTCTGGTCGGTAACTGCAATGGAGTCTCTGATCAACATTCAATGCGGCACAAAGCAACTTCATAATTTCACTGTGGAAGTGTCTTCCTCTATCTGATTCCAAAGAGGTTGGAATCTCGGGATGAGCTCCCTCAACAATAACTTAGCCACTGTGAGGGTGTCACACCTGCGCGTTGGGTAAGCCTCCACCCACCGTGAGAATACGCATACCAGCACCAAGATGTATCGCAACCCATTGCACTTAGGCATTTCTACGAAATCTAGCTGTATTCTATTGAAAGGCCCTCCTGACCTTCCAATATGACTCAAGGTGACTACTGTTTTCTTTCCAGCATTCATCTGCTGACACGTAACACATCTCTGACACACTGCTTCAGCAATCGCACGAAACCGTGGGTTATACCACGTTTGTCTAAACACACGCATCATTGCATCTCTACCAAGGTGTACCGGTCCATGTATTAGTCTCGCCATTGGACTCAGCAGGTTTTCTGGCAACACAGCTCTCCCATCACTGGAGACCCAAACATCAACATCCCCTCTTTCACACCCTGCTTTGACCCATCCGTTCCGTTCCTGATCTGATACTTCATCTTGCAGTCGCTTGAGCTCCTCCCAAGTGTCTGCCATGGCCAACATCATGTTGAGCTCGGTTCTTTCTCGGCTCTCTCCTGTGTAACCCTCTGTAAATATGCATCCTTGTTCAGCACAGAAGCGGGCGACTTCGTCCGCATAATTATTTCCCAAAGACACAAAATCCTCCCCCTTCACATGTGCAGTGCACTTGACAACTGCGATTTCCTTCGGGTATTGCAATGCATCTAACAGTTGTCTTACATGTTCTCCATTTCTAATGGGTGAGCCAGATGATGTCAAAAATCCCCTCTGGGACCACAGCTGTCCGAAGTCATGAACCACACCAAACCCATACTGACTGTCCGTGTAAATCGTGATTTGAATTTGATCAGCGGCCAAACAGGCACGAGTCAAAGCTATGATCTCAGCTACCTGCGCGGAGCGTACTCCTTCTAGGCAAGTGGCCTCAACCACTCCTGAAATAGTGCATACAGCAAACGCTGCTCTTAGTTGACCGACACTGTCTCTTAGACATGAACCATCGACAAAGAAAATTTCATCTGGGTCCGTTAGTGGTTCATCGACAATGTCAGGTCTTGGTTTGGTGCAAAGTTCAGTCAAGTCAAGACAATCATGGTCCGCACAATCTTCATCATCTACATTCGGTATAGGCATTAATGTCGCAGGGTTTAAGACGGAGCACCTTTTCAGAGTCACATTCTCTGCGGCAAGTATGACTTGCTCATACCTTGTTAACCTGTTATTCGTTAGGTGCTGAGTCTTAGTCCTGGTCATCAACAATTCAACTGAGTGTGGCACATATACAGTCAAAGGGTGACCCATCACTATGCTTTCACATCTTTCAATGCTGACACCTGTTGCAGCAACGGATTTGAGACATCCGGGCAACGCAGAAGCTACTGGATCTAAAGTAGCTGAAAAGTAGGCAACTGGTCTACGGACACCTCCATGGTTCTGGGCTAAGACTGCTAATGCACATCCTTCTCTCTCACAACAGAACAATGAAAAAGCCTTTGTTGTAATCAGGCATTCCCAAAGCTGGGGCTCTACACAACTCCTCTCTCAGTTTTAGGAATTACACTAAGCACTCCTCGTCCCATGGTACCGGATCACTCACATCTTTGTGCGTAAGCCTCTTAAAGGCTTTGCTCTCAAGGAAAAGTTGGGTATCCACTGCCGACAATAGCCGACCATTCCCAAAAACATCCTGACTTCTCTCTGAGTGGTGGGCACTGTCATGTTCATTATTGCCTCAATTCGATCTGGTGACACTTTCCTCTTGCCTTTTTCTAATCTGTGTCCTAAGTACTGCACCTCGGTTAGGCAGTACTGTAACTTGTTTGGGGACACCTTGTGCCCATTCTATATGTAAAGTCCGTTTTTATATAGCGCAGCTACTCACCCTTACGGGTCTCAAGGCGCTGGGGGCCGTAGTGGAAATTAAGTGAGCTATTGCCCAGAGTCACATGGTGCTGAGCTGAGCTGCCGCCGGAGCCGGGGATCGAACCGTGAACCCTGTGCTCCGAAGTCAGCTGCCCTGGCCGCTGCACCACACCTCTCCGCTAGATGATTCAACAGGGCTACTGTGTCAATCCTGCAAGCATCTTCCGTTTCTGAGGCAACCAGCAGGTCGTCTATGTACTGCACGAGAACCGAGTTCTGTGGCAATACCAGACTCTCAAGATTCTTTTTCAAGATCTGATTAAAGATCGATGGGCTTTCCGTATACCCTTGAGGGATACGACACCATGTTAATACACGATTTTCCAGCCGGAATGCAAAAAGAAATTGGCTTTCCTCATGGAGCGGTATCGAAAAGAATGCTTGACACAAATCAATGACGGTAAACCACTCGGCTTCGCATGGAATCTGAAACAGTATCACTGATGGATTCGGTACCACGGGACAACAAGGAACCACTATCGTGTTGACCTTTCGCAGGTCTTGTACGATCCTGAATTTCCCGCTCGGTTTCTGTAGTCCCATAATAGGTGAATTACATGGGCTACCTCTGATCTCCTTCAGAATACCTTGGTTGATGAAAGACTCGATTACAGGCTTAATCCCTGCGATTGTTTCAGGTGACAGGTTGTACTGGGGCGTTCTAGGGAACTCAACATTCTATTTCACCTGGATCTGCACCGGTTCAACCCCTTTGATTAGCCCTATTTCTTCTCCTGTGAAGTCCCACACCTCGGGTGACACGGTATCTCTCAAATCCGTTGGAAGTTTCTCCACGGTCACCATTGGATACAAGTCTATACACAGATGCTGATTAGCAACTTTAAAAGTAGCATCATCATCCCTCGTCTGAACCTCCACTCCCCTCGGTGTGCAATAAATTGTGCAGTTCAATTTACACAACAGATCTCTTCCTAGAAGACAAACTGGACTCGTATCGCACACCACAAACTGATGTCTAGTTTGGAAAGAACCTATCCTTACTGGAATTGGTTCGGTCAGTGGGCTGTTTATTCTTTTGTTCGCTACTCCAACAACTTGGATTGATTGTCCCGAGAGGGGTAGGTTGGGGACTACTGCTGATCTTACAGTAGACCGAGTAGCACCAGTGTCGACCAAAAATGTGGTAGGATGACCATCAATGTCTGCCTCCACAAAAGGTCCTCTCTGGTCTACCTCCAAGACTGCTCCAAGGGTGCAGTCTTCCTCCCCCCTCAGGCACCGTCAGGATGTAGTATCTGGGCTGTACTCATCATACCCTTCGAAAAGGGGCATCTGCTGGTAAGTCCGTATTCCCTGCGAGATCCTTGGTGGCTGTGGGACCTGTACTTGTGGGTTATACGTCCCCCCTTTCATTGGTCTGGGCTTCATCACCGTGTTGACTACCTCCGGCACAGGTGCCTGAACCCCTTCTCCCTCCTGCTGTACTTGGTTGGCTGGGTTCAAGGGGCACTCGCGCTTCCAATGCCCGATCTGGCGACAAAGATGACACGCAGTGGTCTTCTTCAGTGTCGCCACATCCACCCCCGTCTTGGGATCTATGGGTTTCCCCTTTCCCTGGCCTTGCCCATTCTGGTTCCCTTGGTAATTTCCTTGTCTTCTTCCTAAGGTCCCTCCATTAGGCTGGACCTGAGCTGCATCTGAACGAGCATCAATTTGTCTTTTAGCTTCCGATGCTTCGAGTCCACTTCATCGCTACAATACCTCGCGTACCGCAAGATTTCATCTACCGGCTTGTTCTGCCAACAGATCAAATGGTGCTGTATCATGAGGCTGACTTCTGGTCTCAGGCCTAGCACAAACTTTGAGACAAACTGTCCCATATCCTTGGGGTCTAATGCATCTAATCCGCTATACTGTTTAAAAGCTTGAAGAAGTCTTTCATAATATTCGTGCACCGTCTCTTTAGGTTCCTGCACAGTTCGGTCTATCTTAACCCAATCTATATCTTGAGGCGAAATCTTCAGTTTCAACCATGTAATCACTTGCTCAAATTTTTTCATAACGAGGGGTGACGGACCATTCGTGACAGCATCCCTTTCAGGTTCAAAAGTTGGCCACTCTACGGCGATTTTACAAGCTGTCCACAAATCTCCCGGCACCACTATGTCAAACAAGGTGTTCAAATCAGTCCACAGCACCTTCGAGATTTTAACAAACCGCTCAACCTGTTTGTACCACTCTATGGGTTTCTCCCTCAGCCGAGGGAAATCATTTGTAAACGCAGCCAAGTCACCTCTGCTTCACGGCACATGCACGTACCCTCCGTTCTGTACTTCCCGTAAAGGAAAGTTTCCAACGCCCGTCGCCCCTCCCCCCGGAGGCGGCGTTTCTCCCACTATTTTCTTTGCTATTTTCTTCTTTGACCACCTTTCCTCCCATTTGTCCAACAAGTTCCATATACGCATCCCTACAATCAGATCTCTAGTATGCGTCCTCAATCCTGTGATCCTTTTCTCCTCTAGTTCCTGATCACTATATTGCAACCTATGCGGTCCTTGCAACGTCTTTGTTTTATTCAAGTCTACCTCATATCTCCTGGCTAATGCTGTCAATTTCTCATGTGCTATCCTGGCTTTCCGAGTTACATCTTTTACTATGAAAAGCAGCTCATCTGACCCATAAATTTCTATTCTTTCCAAAGGCAGGCTTCCGCTAATCATTTCGTCTACCTCTGCTTTTAACCTTACTACGTCCAGCAACCTTGCCTGTACTGCACTCTTTAGTATTTCTCGACAAGCTGCGCCATTCTGCTCATCATAGTCACCACTTTGTTCTTGTGACTTGCTCTCTTCTATCGTATTCCTGAAGCTTGGTCTGGTTTTGGAAATTTCTCGTTCCCTATCACCTGGCATTCTATCACTTTGGTTCCTTACTGTTGGTGTCCACATCCTCAAAGCTGACTTAGATTCGCGTAAAGATCTTGGTCCGACCGGTCTCTCATCCTCCTGCCTAAAAGAGGAGTCTGCCGTGGCTGGTAATGGCGTGCTTGTTTCTAATGGCTTCGGGAAGTGGATCACTTGTACTCCTAAACCATTCCCACCAGCACTGGTTCCCTCTTCCCCTGTCGTCTGCTTTGAACTTCCTTCTCTTATTCGGTCTGGGTCATATACCGGTACTATAGGACCAATGGTAACCGGTACCGTCAAGGAGTCCGGTAACCGGATATTCCTGATGGAAGGCGGTGTTCCTGCTCCCTCTGTTCCTGTAGAAATGTTTCCCACTACCCTCATATCAGTCTGATTCTGCGTCTCGCCAGTTTCTACTGCTGACGTTGATTTTCCCTCTTCTGTATCTGGATTAAATGGAGGTGGTCTCTCTGCTAGCAACCTATCTAACAGGCTGTCATCTGTATCACTGTCGTCCTCTTCAACCCTTGTTATTTTCCCAACTTTTATTAGCAGTGGGTACAACCTATCTCCTTCGATCGTGTCCACCCTCCACCTTTTCTCCAGTGCATCCCATCTCGCATCTTGAAATGCCCTTATCGATTTCTTCACCCTTTCCTGGCTTTTGTCTCTTTTCCTGTCGTACGCTGCCCTAATCCATGCATGTAACACCTCAAACTGTGTCGGTCTAGGCAGTGGTCGTAAAGAAGCCATTATAGTCTTTAGCTGGTACAACACTTCCAACCTGAAGGTGCCATAGCGTGGGAAAGTCAATTCTCCTTCCCCTTCTGTCATTTTCTGCCAGTTCTCAAGCCAAATTATAGTATGCAATCCTACATTCGTAGCCATGTAATGTGCCGGCGTATCCTCGGGAGGGGCTTCCTCTCCACCCCGAGTAACCACATGTCTGTCACCTCTGCACAATTCTCGTAAAACTTTAAAACATTTCATGATAAAGCAGATATCTGTTCACCCCCAGTATTTTGTTTCTGCTTCCTGATTCAATCCACCAATGCCAGCGTGGCTCACACCAACCGGCCTATCGCAGCGTGGCACTGTCTGACGTCACTCTTCCTCCGCTCGCAGCAGTTCCCCTCTTTGCTAATTCTCTCGTTCTCGTTCACACGTGTCCCAATCACACTCTGAGGCAATGGTCCGTACTACCGAACAATTACCTCTCTGACTGTCGGTCCTCCAATGACCGATCAGCCCCTTGAAATTGTTGACCTCAATCTGGCAACTGTCTGTACGCGACACGACTGGACAATCACCTCTAATACAATCGATAGGATTCAATCGCCCAATATTCTGCACACAACAACCTACGACCAGCATCGGTTATTCACACACTCACACATGCACTCCCTATCTTCAGTGGTTTGATCAATGACGTCTCATGATCCCCACAATCTCTGGTCAACGCTCTCAATTCTGGGTGTCTTCTACACCACAATATCTCTCGGCCCCGCGCGCGCTCACGGTCCGATCCTCAGTCACACGACTCTCATTCCAACTCCGCAAGACATTACACAACAATCAAACACCGCAATCTAACGAACATCACCCTGTTCATACTCACTCTACCACGAACTGCTACTTCCGTCGCACCATCACTCTCTGTCAGTTTTCAACGACCGCCGACGTCCTCTTCTTACGATCCACTGGATCACCATCACTGGGGTTCTATGGGGCAACTAATCTCTTATCCTAATCTAGATCTCCCCTTACTATCAGAGGTAACCATCCTACTCTGCTACCAACTGATAACGCTGATCTTTATCTTATCTTTTCTAAGGATCCTCAGGTCGCCAGGATCTTTTTACCTGCTGAATAGTGTGAAGGGAAGAAAATCTTTTAAGTTATGCAATCATTTCTTTCGAATCTAGTACACCTGCAAAGACCACCGACTCCGAATTCAATTTTGGGGTTTTATTACAGCCAAGAATAACTGCACATGCAAACACCTCAACACGAGGTTAAAGAAATAGATGGGCACTAATACAAATAGCATCCTACGCAGAAGTCTCATGAGACTCAGGATAAGGAGAATAATTAGCTCCAAAAGTATTAGACAAGCGATGACAGCTCCAATCTCTACGTTATTCCTCATTTATCTAAACAAGCATAAACCCATTGGCTGTCCCTACTCTACTACTAAAGTGGCATACCTACTTAACGAATTTCCCAGGCAAGAGTAAAAGAAAAGGTGTCAGTTGTGAAGACTTCCTAAGAAGTACACTCACATAGTACTTAAGCTCAATTTTAAGATGCTCCTTCACCGAATCCTTCTATGTCCTCCTCTCTGGTCTCCCCTATCTCTACTCTGCCCTCCACCCTCGGGGCACTGACCCTAATACAAAACCCAAATACAATTGAACACGCCTTTTGTCACGCCTCTTTGGCCAGGTCTTCCTTCTTGTATTTTTCCATCGAAACTCTTACTTCATCCTGGACGGTTGCGATGACCTTGAGACCCAGGCACCTTCTCCGCTGAAAGTATCATCCCTAAATTCCATTGCACTCCCATTTTCATGTCTCCCATCGCCCTAACTCGTGAAGCAAAGAGCCAGTCTTTAGCTAACGAGGCATGTGTCCTTGCACCTGCAACAGAAGATACGTTTAACAGAAACCCTCTACTGTACTAATTAAATCTACTGTCGTTGCCCAGAGAGCCTTTCCAAGAGAACCATCTCTGCCTGCAAAATAAGCTAACATAAGAACAAACAGGCCTTTCCTTGGCGTATATGCAGTCAGGCCTTTACACAATTTAAACACACAAACCTTAATCACTTCTATAAGCATTGGTTCATTACATTTCATATGCGAAAAGTAAACTACACGTGCAACTTGATATGGTGCACGTTTAACTACTGCATCTCGATTACACATGGGTTGATTCATTTATGCATTTTAAACACAATTCAGTTAAGCATTACATTTTGCATGATTAAAATAGCACAATTACACTTCTATTCACTCTAATAACTGCGGCTTTAGAACTACATCTTACTGGCCATTCATGGATATATATCTGGATAAATGCGGGTGCGAACTAACGGTGATTATGATGCACCCCTACAATTTTAACGAGAACATGGCGCTCTATCAAAAGTAAGCAGCAAACTGCGTGTCACGGCAGGTATGGGAACACATGGAGAGAAATATTGCCTTTCAGCGGGAAATGGTATAGTCCAAAGCTCTGTTTTTGATATAAAATCAGGGGCTTCGGTGGTCATATCACTGAAAATACATGATTTAAAAAAAATATTATTGTCTACGAGTGCTCGTGGAAGACAATTTCTATGGACTGGAATCTAGAGAATGCTAAATTGATTCTGGTATTTTACTGACCTCTGCTGATCGTTTTCTATCAAGAAAGTTAAACGGAGGCAGTTGCCATAAAAATAAAAATAAAGAAAGTCCCTTATCAGAAAGCAATTCTGGTATTTTACTGACCTCTACTGGTCGTTTTCTATCAAGAAAGTTAAATAGAGGCAGTTGAACAGAAAAAAAAGTCCCTAAGCGGAAGCAGACAAGTCCTAGGGCTGATCTCCAGAGCCCACAAAGTCCATACACATATAAGTATATACTAAAGTATATACAAGAGGTCTCGAATGCTCGACCTAACAAAAAGAAGGTCAGAACAGAGGAGGAAGAATGCAATACATTTGGGGATAACCCTGCAAAAAGGGCCAGGTCCACCACAGAATGATACACTAAATAGGCAACAGCATGAAACGAGAAAGTGGCACTTCTCAGGATGAAGCAAAGCCCCACTATGTATAGGTTAGGGAACTGGTAACAATAAGTATGCATACATCTACACTGCCAATCCAGACCTAGAAATACATCATTTGATGCCCTTTCCCTTAATTCATTAAGGCCCCTTCGGCTTGGTGCCCCATCATACATGAAAGAGTTTTGCACTGGCATCTTCTTATTCACTCTGTGCTAGCAAAACAAGCTATAATGCCCTCCTTATGCACACGAATGAGGCCAGCTAAATTCATACTCAAAGGCCTCAAACTCACTCTGCTGCCAACCTGCTCACCTTTCACAAAAACAAAACAGAGCTTTATTTATTTGATCAGGATCTTCTGATGCCCAACTGCTCTTCGGGAAGCAACTAAAACATAGTTGTGGGTCTACACAATGGCAGTATAACACTAGCTTGGTAAAGGTTTAGAGGTGCATTTGGGGAAAAAAAACTATAAACAAGCTTCAAACAATTAGAAAGGCTTTGAGGCTCGCTGCGCTTTATCGATGTAAAGAACCACAGTCTTGCAGTAAAAGAATAAAAATCTCCGACTATGCACCATCCATTGCTACATCAATCCCAAACCAATATCACCATCATGAAAACTAACCAGCCTCATTACTCGCACGTTTACAGAAAGGTCACTTGACACAAAAGCACTGGGATGGAAGCAGATCTGCTTTCCAGTGAGCTGGGTTCCTGAAGTTGTGCAGCCATAAATGACGAAGTTTGGCAACCCACTGTTTAGTGGGGGAATCTACGCTGGTCTGTATGTGAACATACTGCATCTTGCATTTTCTCAGACGCATGACTAGCCCCGACTCTCAGTGCCTACAACAATCCTTTAACGCAGAGGGCTTCACGTAGATCTGTACATGTATGTGCACACACCACATAAACAAGCCGTGAAATGGAGCATCTGTTTTTGAACATACTCCAGTCCACTATGTCCATCATGAAAACAAATGTCACCACTTCCGGGCAGCTGTTCAGACATGAGTCATAGCAAAATATAGTTTGCTCTACCGGGTGCTCAATGGACAATGAAGACTCATCCATTCACCCCATGGTCACCCATTGATACCTAGCCCACTATCCTTTCTATCCAGGAACACACACTAACAGCCTCAGATGGAGGAACTTGTAAAAATGAATGGCCAAGTCAGGGCATGATGATCCGCTATGACTGATATCGCAACAAAAGCAGAGGACTTCAGTGCCCTGCGAAACTGGAACATCGGGGAATACACAACTGTTTCACATGTGTACACGGTACTGCGCGGTCTTGCCCACTGCTGAGCTTAATGCAACCTTGACTTAAACTAAACCGATGTACACAAAAGGATTCCACCACAACTCTTTAATGCAGATCAGTGCAAAGGAGCTGTTCCTCCGCTGTCCCTATTAATGTTGACATCAAGACATGGTTTCCGACGCAAACCTCCACCGCCTTGAAAGGCACATGATTTTATATGGAACTACTCTACCTTTCCTTGCAACCTGCTCCCAGGTAATGCTGAAAGCCCTGAAGGGAGCATCCTCACATGCAAACTATTCAAAGGGAGGGCCAGCGACGTGGAAGGCCAAAGTAAGCAAACACCTGTACCTGTTCCACGCACAGCTAAATTAACGACAGGAAACAGAAATCGTTTGCAGATAAGCATTTTTAGGTCTGACTTTAGCCAAGATCTTTTGATTTTACTACAGTTTTATATAACACTTCCTTATTGGGGCTACCAGCCAGCCGTCTTCATCCATTGGTCGGTTGAATCTATGGTATGATTTCAGAGACCAAAAACTATTTCTGCTTTTGTACATTTTGTTTATGTTGGCTAGGGCAACTGAATTCTGCTGCAGTGCTTAGGAGATATTCTTGAGGGGAGGGTGCCGCTTCAGTTAGGAAGCTATCAGAGATCTTCTCCAGCAGTTTTAAGATGCATTGGGAGGACTGGAATCCAGAATTTGTTTTTTAGCTCACAATCCGCTCACCATAACATGGAAGCACTAATTCCAAAGGATGCCTTTCCTAAGCAGGAGCAGCAGCCATGGAAATGATGACCGCAGAGCTGGAACCTCTATAACAATATATCACCGAGTCCATCTGTTAAGAACATTTACTACTACAACTCAGAGTTTCGCAAGAGCGGCTTCTGCGCTGACGCAACAAGCGGGAGCTTCTGGCCAAACCATTTTGGGTTTCCTCTCAAGATCACCCTGGGATATTCTGGGCCCTGGAGAGGAAACTCAGCTTGTCCAGTATCAGCCTCTCGCTTGCATTAGACCCCCGATACATCACACATCCAGTTCAGTCTGTAGAAAGAGGACAAAAAACAGCTTCCTGACTGATTTTTGAAATCGTAAGCATTACTTTTTGAGGGACAAAAGAAGAGGGAGCTTCCTTTAAAGCATGATTCTATAGGACCACAGATCCAGAAACGATGCAAAATGCATCTTAACAGAGTTATACAGAATTCCTTTTTGGCCACTGACCATGTCACAGCCAATTATGCGTGTAATTGCAAAATGTCTCTGAACATTAAATGTAGGAGGTCACCATCACTGTAATTTTATGGGTTTTATTCAGAGCCTTCCTGCCATTCTGTTGTGTTAAAGGTACTTTTAAAACAAGTAACACCACACTGTAATGCAAGTGGGTGACAAGCTGAAGAGTGTATGCTCATACCCCAGAGGCGGTCCTGGGCAATATGGACTCCGCCTCAAGACCAAACACATGGCTCTTTACGGTTGACCAACCATGTTATTTTTTCACTGGTTGTCCGAGAAATGAAGTTAACTCTTTTGGAGTAAAGGGTGAGGTCTAATGTTTGTAGGAATGTGCTACCCATGAACGTGGCTAAAAGGTGGAAAAAGGGTCCACTTCAGTCTTCGATATCCGTTCCTTCAAGTTTTGGGACACATTCCACGTCACAGAAGCCTCTCAGCGATCCCTCCAAGTTACTTCTGTAGAATGGTGTATCTAGGCCTGTGAATATTTTTACTTATGCAAGGAAATTAGCAAAATGTGCACATTTGACACTGGATACAAAATGTCCTGAAATTTCTCACAACACGATTTTGTTTAATTTTCACCACAAAATATCTTACTCTAGATACATTTTATGCTTATACAGCAGTGTCTTCCCAGTAATTTTTTTTTTTACAAGATATTCTCTCACATGAAATTTTCACTCAAGATGTTAGCAAACGATATTTTACATAATTTTGCATACATTTCCCAAACTTCTGTGTGTGTGTGTGTGTGGGGGGGAGGGCGAATTACATAGCATCGCGCACCCTTACTTGAATCCTGGTTATTACCTTGATAGGCAATGGTAGTTGCACTTCTGTCTCTCGCCTCAGCAGAGACCTTTATTACTGCAAACAGGACTCGGACGGTGCTACTAGTTTTGCTGAACACCCACGGTTAGTGCAGTGCAAATCATGTCCAATTTTCACAGGGAACGTTGGAATGGCAACACTACAAAACAACGCAAAGACGTTTCAAAACAGGTCCCACCTAGCAAACAATACACGAATCTCACCTCTGGCAGCGTGTAACTCACTGAGCTTTGCGCGTTGGAGCCAGAAGAGAATTTGCAGGAGTTGAGCCATTATGCGTTGTACTTTATAGAGATAGAGAGACAGCAAGAGAGAGACAGAGAGTCAATTAATTACTGGGTCAGTGAGACTGGCGGGATAAGCCCTACCATATCCCTTTCTATGGCTATAGCAGATGTCGCTGCCAGCCTTTGAAGCCCCCAGCCTTGTCCCCACGGACGGAGTGCATCTAAAAAAAACATATGTACTTTCCGGAACATGCACTTTTTTCAAAGTATCTGAAATTGTATTTGTGACCTAAGCACGATGCCAGGGCAAATACAGAAACTCAGGTGCGTGTTTGCTCACTTGTAAGCTACAACTATGGCCGCTGCTGGTCCTCAGTATTTGAACACTTGGACTATCCAAGACTTAGAATGTGGATGCCAGCCTGAAACCACAGACCAGAGCAAGTGGAGGAGCCTGCTCAACAGGAATGACAATGAGGTGAGCACACTGTGCAGGGCACTGCCAGGAATCTGCAGTGCCAATGTCGAAGCCACAACAAAAACCAGCAGGAAGGTCTTCTCTCCTCTCTTTTTCTCCTCATCCTATCTGCGAGTCCACCATCACCTTACCTCTAAGACTGCATCCTGACAATGACTAGGGCTTCCAATTTCAGGAGTGGGAGTATTCCAGCTACACAAGACGGCCAAAGAGTGCTGGGAAGAGAAGCCACGAATGTGAATGGACCTAGCTTTACATAAGAAGGGACAAACTCACTAGTAGTAGAATATTTGTTGTCAGTAAAAAGGCAAAAGTAGAAAGGGCGCGCACACACGAAATATTTCCTAAAAGAAATATTAATTAAGAGTTTGACTTACAAGCGCAAGGGGTGGAAGAACAACACTCCAGGCTAGGTGTTTGACCATAGAGCAAGGAGAAAGTCAAGAAGTAAATGAGATGCCGGGACCAGAAACAGTAGGAATGATACACTAACATTACATTTCTGCTGACAAACAGACATAAGATCGTTATGTCCCTCTTTTTGGGGTGCAAGGGACGTGCCACAAATTTGAAATGTGAACATGATGGAAATTATGATCTTTGACAAACTGATATGCCATTTTAAGAGTGGGTCAAAAAGTGTAGATTAAAGGAATACAAGGTTATGATGTGGTTAAGGATCCTATAAGAAAATAAGAATTTTAGCGAGGAGATAAAAGGGAAGATGCGAAGGCTTAGCTCCTTACCACTTGCACCAGCACTGGCTGTGAAAGCCTGTACCGATGAGTGTACCTTTTCTAATTTGGAGGCAGGCCTTAATCTGGACACCAAAAGCACAGAGCATGTGGCATGCTTCTTTGTGAGTATGCATTCCTTTCTAGCAACATGTAGAAGTTGCCAATGATAGGTGGGCAGACAGACCACAGACCGGTGGCGGTCCTAGGTGATCAGCAAGGGGATGGAGCGTGACCAGGTTTAAGAGACCAGGCACCGGGCAAACTGCCAACGTGTGCCAGCTGCCAAAGGCCTGCAGTGACACCTTCCTCTTCCCAAGTCTTCAAGACACGGGGTAGGAGTCTGCTTTTGCACAGACAAGCCCCCAGCTCCCAAACCACGCTCTTAGACACCCTATGAACCAAGACTGAGGAACTGAGAGACAGGCGTTCCCGCTAAAAGCCCAAACTATACACTGAAGGGCGCTTAGACCAGCCTCCAATTACTAGTGCAACTGGGTGGTAAAATGTTAAAAGCCTTCAACTGGGAACATACAACAGCGGTTTTAAAATAAAGATTTGCTGAAGACCTCAAATGGACCACATTTATTTCCACTGTCTGCCCAAACCAGTGATTTGCCCACGTTGTTAGGGGTATAGTCGAGATTTATTTGGAGCAAATTGCTACCTGCACTGAGCCTGCTTCTAAACTCCCTAATATTTTCTTATAATGGGAGAGAGACATAAGAAGACTGTATGAACTTTCCTTTTGGCTGGTGGCTATAGGTGGTTATTGGACAGTATCTATAGTGCAATTACGGTTTCAGGTCTTAAGAGTATTTCATCCATTTGTATAACAGTAATTCATTTTGTAAACTTCTCTCCAAAAAGTGGAAATATGCAGCAGTCGAGGCTTACTCCAGGAGTTGGTAAAGGGTATGGAACTCAATTACAGTATGGCAGAGTATTCACACCAGATATGCTCAATCCGGATGAGTTATAGCCTTTAAGATGACCTAATTTACAGGAGGATGAGCTATGGAATGCATCCGAAAAAATGCCCTCTGTGACTCCGTTCCCCTGCTCCCTAACTAACGTCTTCTGATGTCTCCACGTGCGCCAAGTGCCCTGAAACGAAAAAAGAAAAAACGGACGAATCCTATTGTGCTTCAACCCCAGCAAAATGGAGGACTGGTCCATCACTGTTGGAGGGGAAAATAACATTATTATTGCTAGCAGCCAAAACAGAAAATAATGGGGAAGAAGAGGAACAGGATGGACAAAATGACCTGTTTCAAAATTCCCTGCAAAAGGATATTTTCAGTTTTTGGGGCAAAACAGCTGCGAGAGCCACGCCTTCTTGGGAGACAGTCTCCGCTAATACCAGAAGTATGCGAAAAAAGAGAGGGACCCCTTATGCCTCACCAAGGGAATAGGGTACTACTGACAAGTAGAAGCAAAATATCCCTTGGTTGTTCCACAAACAGTACGAAAGAGATCTACCCACATTAGAGTCACAAGTTCAAATAAATACAATATTACAGCCCATGTAATAGAACAAAAAATTATATCATAAAGCCCAAAAATGTTATCACAAAATATTTGTTTTATTATTAAAAAACATGTTTATATATCACAGGCATTTCATAAAAATAATCACAGTTGCTATCTATCTCCAATTTATAATAAAAAATCCTTAAAACCCAATGCATTTAATACAATTAAAATAACAGTACGTCACATAACATAGAGAGAGAAAGAAAAGACAATATTTTTTGTCATTCAAAGAACATATCCGTTGGAACGATTGTATAACTGGGCCTGGATACAATATATTCTTTCAGTATCTACAGATCCAATTACTTCCACGAATTATGTGAACGATGCGTCGACGCGTTTCGATGGTTCTACTGATATCCCATCTTTTTCAAGACAAATAATACAAGTCTCTCTTTATTGCACTGTAGAGTTGCCCTCGACCTGAATCCTGTGTAGAGCAAATATATATATATATAAAAAAGTATACTGTAATCAATCATTATTCAGGATAGAGACTAACATCTATTGCACTCATAATTGCTATACAGTATTTTACCATTAAAATACCCACAACAGGTACCCTCCTACTAAATGCAGAGTAAAAATCTGTTAAGACCAAACATATATGATATTTACATTTGTCTATCAAATGGGCTGTATTCAAATACATGGTTCTGTCACAGTTCCTCCCACATATTCTCTCAAGGTATCCGCACAAATACGGATATCATTAGATGGAAACACGTCTATTATGAGTGTTATTCCACCCAGGCTCCCCCACAAGAGTATGAGCTCAAACCTCAATGTTTACCTTATTGAAACCTGTGGGTGCATATAATCACTTCATCCACATAAAGTACTTTCAGCCCGTACTCCTAATTATACATGCATTGTTCCAGATAATCTGAAAAAAGGAGAAAGGGAGATCAGCTTATCCCTTCTTGATACGACCTTCTCTAAACAAGTTTAAAAAAAGGGTGAAAACCTATCTCACCTGATAGATTTGATAAATGTAGACTGAGCGTTCTGCCCCAAAGCTTGATAAGAACTATGTCGCCACTCCCTCTCAATCTTGAGGCGTGCAGGGAGCACTTCCGGGCCAAATGCGACAGAGTTAGCGCTCGGAGTGGGGCACCACGTCATAGGTTTGAGTTAATTGAACTCACATTAGACAAGCTGGTCTTTGACTTTTTTAACCAATTAAATACAAAACGAACGGGTATTTAAATTGAGCGTGATCACGTTCTCTCCGTCTGCCTGCCCCTGAGAGGAGAACCACTTTCGGCTCCGTTACTCTGTGCAACTTGAGGTAAGAATAGGATGGGATTCGAGGTGCTATCGAGACAGGGTGACTTTGAGCATTCTTCTCATTTTTTTAACAGGTGATTTTTCTTTGCTTTTTTCTTACAGCGCTTAAGACGTGTAAGGCACGAGCAGATATTATTTTACAGCTCCTTCCTTTGAACAAAGACGATGGCTACGTCTTTTTAAAGAGAGCGTCTAATTCAAATATTGAGGTAGGACTATTCATAAAAAATAAATACTGACACACATCCGCTGTGCATATTTTTCAGGAAATAGGAAGTGTGTGCATAAAAGAATCCTCTCTTACAGATATATCTAAATTAAGAGAACAACACGAGATTGAGAGGGAGTGGCGACATAGTTCTTATCAAGCTTTGGGGCAGAACGCTCAGGCTACATTTATCAAATCTATCAGGTGAGATAGGTTTTCACCCTTTTTTAGGTCTCGCCTAGCGATGCAGCGCAAAGCGCTGCTCGCTATGCGAGATCTATTGTTGCCGACTTTTGCTCCGATGCGGGACAGGACAGGTGCACGCGTACGGCAAGTCCTGGACAGGAGATGTGCACGCGTATGGTGCGAGCAGAAGTTGTAACAATGCCGCAAGCCGTACGCGTGCACATAGACTGTCTGTGCTCAAACTTAACAGACAGGAGATGTGCACGCGTACGGCTCGCGTCTTTTTACAACTCCTGCTCGCACCATACGCGTGCACATGTCCTGTCCAGGCGCGGCGTCCAGCATGCCTCCCGCTCAACCCCACTCACCGGCTCTTGTGGGGACTCAGCGCTGAATCTTGCTCCGGCCGCACCATGCGGCATTCACGAAGGCGGGGTGGGCTCCCGCCTCACTTTTCCAACACACGGGGCTCCCTCAGCTCACGGGAGCCCCGGACACCTCCGGCCGCGCGCTCCATGCGCCACGCAACTGACGTCGCTCAAAACGATTTCAGCTGCCCGGACAGCCGATGTGCACGCGCACGGCGTCTCTTGCTCACGGCGCACTCGACAGGGCTTGTTAATTTGGCTCGGTGTCTGTTATGGATGCTGGGCTAAGTGCGATTAACTTGCCTCGGTAAAAGCATTCATACGCTCGGGCTCGAGCGTGCACTCAGTAGTCCCCCGGGGCACAAGCAGGCATCCACTTCTGTGCTTCCTCTTTGCTTTATCGGGCTCGAGCGTGCACTCAGTAGTCCCCCGGGGCACAAGCAGGCATCCACTTCTGTGCTTCCTCGTTGCTTTATCTTGCAGCTGACGGGGAGCACCCCTGCTGCCATTCTCTTTGGCCAAATTCAGCAGTACAGCATTGGAGGTGCCGCAGGGAGCTCTGGAAGGTGAATATTATGCTCAGGCTACTTGTTCGCTGTGGGCGAGGGTTTTTACATGTTCCACTGTCTCCCTGAGACAGGAAGCACGTGTGCGTGGAGAGAAAGGATGGGGGCCACTTAGTGCCTGTAAAGCCTCATGTGCCCCGCGCCCCTGCGGAATAGCCCCCAGAGCTGCTTCGTGTCACCCGCCCCCGAGGCAGCCCCGGTTTCCGGTGATTCACGGCTCCGTCTGCCAGAGACTCGTCCTCGCGGCCAGGTCTGTCACCGGAGTTCACATCAGCATAAGGACTGCTGCTGCACGCTCAAAAGCCCTCGCCCGCCTTTTTAAATAACAAGCCAAGTTTATAATTACCCATGCTTTTATCCAGGGAAGTCTGTGCCGTGTGTGAAGGCAGACATGCCGTGTGTGTGGGAATGTAAAAGGGACTCAGTATTTTCATCATTGTAGATAAAGAGTATATATATCCCGCCAAAACATATATTGGTGTTTTCCTGCATTCTGAAGAACAATAGATTTGAGTGAAACGGTTTAGACGCTTTAAGACGCGCTGATGGTATTTGAACATGTCCTGCAACACGTTTCACTCTTCGGCTGCGATGTCGTGCACGCCGTGTACTCTGTGACAGTAGTGAGTGCACACGTGGCTGGTGGATGTCTGATGCCTGATGTATGATGATTGATGTCTGATGTCTGATGCCTGATGTCTGTGGATGTCTGATGCTTGTGGATGTCTGATGCCTGTTGCTTGTGGATGCCTGATGTCTGATGCCTGATGCTTGTGGATGCCTGATGCTTGTGGATGTCTGATGTCTGATGCTTGTGGATGTCTGATGGCTGATGCTTGTGGATGTCTGATGCTTGTGGATGTCTGATGCCTGATGCTTGTGGATGTCTGATGCCTGTCTGATGCCTGATGATTGTGGATGCCTGATGCTTGTGGATGTCTGATGCCTGATGCTTGTGGATGTCTGATGCCTGATGTCTGATGCTTGTGGATGCCTGATGCTTGTGGATGCCTGATGCTTGTGGATGCCTGATGCTTGTGGATGCCTGATGCTTGTGGATGTCTGATGCCTGATGCTTGTGGATGTCTGATGCCTGATGCTTGTGGATGTCTGATGCCTGATGCTTGTGGATGTCTGATGCCTGATGCTTGTGGATGTCTGATGGATGTCTGATGCTTGTGGATGTCTGATGTCTGTTGCTTGTGGATGTCTGATACCTGATGCTTGTGGATGTCTGATGCCTGATGCTTGTGGATGTCTGATGCCTGATGATTGTGGATGTCTGATGCCTCATGTCTGATGCCTCAAGTCTGATGCCTGATGGATGTCTGATGCCTGATGGATGTCTGATGCCTGATGGATGTCTGATGCCTGTGGATGTCTGATGCCTGTGGATGTCTGATGCCTGTGGATGTCTGATGCCTGTGGATGTCTGATGCCTGTGGATGTCTGATGTCTGATGCTTGTGGATGTCTGATGCTTGCGGATGTCTGATGCTTGCGGATGTCTGATGCCTGATGCTGGTGGATGCCTGATGCTGGTGGATGTATGATGTCTGATGCTGGTGGATGTATGATGTCTGATGGCTGATGCTTGTGGATGTATGATGCCTGATGTCTGATGCTTGTGGATGTATGATGCCTGATGCTTGTGGATGTCTGATGCTTGTGGATGTCTGATGCCTGATGCTTGTGGATGCCTGATGCTTGTGGATGCCTGATGCTTGTGGATGTCTGATGCTTGTGGATGCCTGATGCTTGTGGATGTCTGATGCTTGTGGATGTCTGATGCTTGTGGATGTCTGATGCTTGTGGATGTCTGATGCTTGTGGATGTCTGATGCTTGTGGATGTCTGATGCTTGCGGATGTCTGATGCTTGCGGATGTCTGATGCCTGATGCTGGTGGATGCCTGATGCTGGTGGATGTATGATGTCTGATGCTGGTGGATGTATGATGTCTGATGGCTGATGCTTGTGGATGTATGATGCCTGATGCTTGTGGATGTCTGATGCTTGTGGATGTCTGATGCCTGATGCTTGTGGATGCCTGATGTCTGATGCCTGATGCTTGTGGATGCCTGATGCTTGTGGATGCCTGATGCTTGTGGATGTCTGATGCTTGTGGATGTCTGATGCTTGTGGATGTCTGATGCTTGTGGATGTCTGATGCTTGTGGATGTCTGATGCCTGTGGATGTCTGATGCCTGTGGATGTCTGATGCCTGTGGATGTCTGATGCCTGTGGATGTCTGATGCCTGTGGATGTCTGATGTCTGATGCTTGTAGATGTCTGATGTCTGATGCTCGTGGATGTCTGATGCTTGTGGATGTCTGATGCTGGTGGATGTCTGATGTCTGATGCTGGTGGATGTCTGATGCCTGATGCTTGTGGATGTCTGATGCCTGTCTGATGCCTGATGATTGTGGATGCCTGATGCTTGTGGATGTCTGATGCCTGATGCTTGTGGATGTCTGATGCCTGATGTCTGATGCTTGTGGATGCCTGATGCTTGTGGATGCCTGATGCTTGTGGATGCCTGATGCTTGTGGATGCCTGATGCTTGTGGATGTCTGATGCCTGATGCTTGTGGATGTCTGATGCCTGATGCTTGTGGATGTCTGATGCCTGATGCTTGTGGATGTCTGATGCCTGATGCTTGTGGATGTCTGATGGATGTCTGATGCTTGTGGATGTCTGATGTCTGTTGCTTGTGGATGTCTGATGCCTGATGCTTGTGGATGTCTGATGCCTGATGCTTGTGGATGTCTGATGCCTGATGATTGTGGATGTCTGATGCCTCATGTCTGATGCCTCAAGTCTGATGCCTGATGGATGTCTGATGCCTGATGGATGTCTGATGCCTGATGGATGTCTGATGCCTGATGGATGTCTGATGCCTGATGGATGTCTGATGCCTGTGGATGTCTGATGCCTGTGGATGTCTGATGCCTGATGCTGGTGGATGCCTGATGCTGGTGGATGTATGATGTCTGATGCTGGTGGATGTATGATGTCTGATGGCTGATGCTTGTGGATGTATGATGCCTGATGTCTGATGCTTGTGGATGTATGATGCCTGATGCTTGTGGATGTCTGATGCTTGTGGATGTCTGATGCCTGATGCTTGTGGATGTCTGATGCTTGTGGATGTCTGATGCTTGTGGATGTCTGATGCTTGTGGATGTCTGATGCTTGTGGATGTCTGATGCTTGTGGATGTCTGATGCTTGTGGATGTCTGATGCTTGTGGATGTCTGATGATTGTGGATGTCTGATGCTTGTGGATGTCTGATGCTTGTGGATGTCTGATGCTTGCGGATGTCTGATGCTTGCGGATGTCTGATGCCTGATGCTGGTGGATGCCTGATGCTGGTGGATGTATGATGTCTGATGCTGGTGGATGTATGATGTCTGATGGCTGATGCTTGTGGATGTATGATGCCTGATGTCTGATGCTTGTGGATGTATGATGCCTGATGCTTGTGGATGTCTGATGCTTGTGGATGTCTGATGCCTGATGCTTGTGGATGCCTGATGTCTGATGCCTGATGCTTGTGGATGCCTGATGCTTGTGGATGTCTGATGCTTGTGGATGTCTGATGCTTGTGGATGTCTGATGCTTGTGGATGTCTGATGCTTGTGGATGTCTGATGCCTGTGGATGTCTGATGCCTGTGGATGTCTGATGCCTGTGGATGTCTGATGCCTGTGGATGTCTGATGCCTGCCTGATGCCTGTGGATGCCTGATAATTGTGGATGCCTGATAATTGTGGATGCCTGATGCCTGTGGATGCCTGTGGATGTCTGATAATTGTGGATGTCTGATGTCTGATGCTTGTAGATGTCTGATGTCTGATGCTTGTGGATGTCTGATGCTTGTGGATGTCTGATGCTGGTGGATGTATGATGTCTGATGCCTGATGCTGGTGGATGTATGATGTCTGATGGCTGATGCTTGTGGATGTATGATGCCTGATGTCTGATGCTTGTGGATGTATGATGCCTGATGCTTGTGGATGTCTTATGCTTGTGGATGTCTGATGTTTGATGCTTGTGGATGCCTGATGCCTGTGGATGCCTGATGCCTGTGGATGCCTGATAATTGTGGATGCCTGATGCCTGTGGATGTCTGATGCCTGTGGATGCCTGATAACTGTGGATGCCTGATGCCTGTGGATGCCTGATGCCTGTGGATGTCTGATGCCTGTGGATGTCTGATACCTGTGGATGTCTGATGCCTGTGGATGTCTGATGCCTGTGGATGTCTGATGCCTGTGGATGTCTGATGCCTGTGGATGTCTGATGCCTGTGGATGCCTGTGGATGTCTGATGCCTGTGGATGTCTGATGCCTGTGGATGTCTGATGCCTGTGGATGTCTGATGCCTGTGGATGTCTGATGCCTGTGGATGTCTGATGTCTGATGCTTGTAGATGTCTGATGTCTGATGCTTGTGGATGTCTGATGCTTGTGGATGTCTGATGCTGGTGGATGTATGATGCCTGATGCTGGTGGATGTATGATGTCTGATGGCTGATGCTTGTGGATGTATGATGCCTGATGTCTGATGCTTGTGGATGTATGATGCCTGATGCTTGTGGATGTCTTATGCTTGTGGATGTCTGATGTTTGATGCTTGTGGATGCCTGATGTCTGATGCCTGTGGATGTCTGATGTCTGATGCTTGTGGATGTCTGATGCTTGTGGATGTCTGATGATGTCTGATGCCTGTGGATGTCTGATGCCTGTGGATGTCTGATGCCTGTGGATGTCTGATGCCTGTGGATGTCTGATGCCTGTGGATGCCTGATGCCTGTGGATGCCTGATGCCTGTGGATGCCTGATGCCTGTGGATGCCTGATGCCTGTGGATGCCTGATAATTGTGGATGCCTGATAATTGTGGATGCCTGATGCCTGTGGATGCCTGTGGATGTCTGATGCTTGTGGATGTCTGATGCCTGTGGATGTCTGATGCTTGTGGATGTATGATGCTTGTGGATGTATGATGCCTGAGGATGTATGATGCCTGATGTCTGATGCCTGATGCTTGTGGATGTCTGATGCCTGATGCTTGTGGATGTCTGATGCCTGATGCTTGTGGATGTCTGATGCTTGTGGATGTCTGATGCTTGTGGATGTCTGATGCTTGTGGATGTCTGATGCTTGATGTCTGATGCTTGTGGATGTCTGATTCCTGATGTCTGATGCCTGTGGATGCCTGATGCTTGTGGATGTCTGATGCCTGATGCTTGTGGATGTCTGATGCCTGATGCTTGTGGATGTCTGATGCCTGATGCTTGTGGATGTCTGATGCTTGTAGATAACTGTGTGAGTGTGTGATGTGTGTGCCTGTGGCAGTTTTGATCCTTATACACATATAATGACTCCTGAAGCACAGATGATTTATAAGGGTGATATATCACATTCATAAAATGTGCTTAAGGTGTTACATGTGCACTGTTGGAACACCGTACAAGTGTCAAGTTGGTGCATTATATTTGCTTATTGCTTTACAATACAAGGGACTTTTTTATTATTAAGTGTCACCACTTTGCCAACTGCTCCTCACAAGCATTTGCAAAGCAATAGGTCTCGCATTTACGCAAGTTTAAACTATTGGCATTGTAAATGACAATGCCTTTTATTTATGTTTTGGTTTGTACAACATAAATTAAAGGCATTGTCATTTACAATACCATTTACAATACCAATAGCTCCAAAACTCGCAGTTGCGAGACCTATTGCATTGCAAATGCTTGTTAAAACTTGTTTAGACAAGGTCGTATCAAGAAGGGATAAGCTGATCTCCCTTTCTCCTTTTTCAGATTATCTGGAACAATGCATGTATAATTAGGAGTACGGGCTGAAAGTACTTTATGTGGATGAAGTGATTATATGCACCCACAGGTTTCAATAAGGTAAACATTGAGGTTTGAGCTCATACTCTTGTGGGGAGCCTGGGTGGAATAACACTCATAATAGACGTGTTTCCATCTAATGATATCCGTATTTGTGCGGATACCTTGAGAGAATATGTGGGAGGAACTGTGACAGAACCATGTATTTGAATACAGCCCATTTGATAGACAAATGTAAATATCATATATGTTTGGTCTTAACAGATTTTTACTCTGCATTTAGTATAAGGGTACCTGTTGTGGGTATTTTAATGGTAAAATACTGTGTAGCAATTATGAGTGCAATAGATGTTAGTCTCTATCCTGAATAATGATTGATTACAGTATACTTTTTTATATATATGTATTTGCTCTACACAGGATTCAGGTCGAGGGCAACTCTACAGTGCAATAAAGAGAGACTTGTATTATTTGTCTTGAAAAAGATGGGATATCAGTAGAACCATCGAAACGCGTCGACGCATCGTTCACATAATTCGTGGAAGTAATTGGATCTGTAGATACTGAAAGAATATATTGTATCCAGGCCCAGTTATACAATCGTTCCAACGGATATGTTCTTTGAATGACAAAACATATTGTCTTTTCTTTCTCTATCTATGTTATGTGATGTACTGTTGTTTTAATTGTATTAAATGCATTGGGTTGTAAGGAATTTTTTTATAAATTGGAGATAGATAGCAACTGTGGTTATTTTTATGAAATGCCTGTGATATATAAACATGTTTTTTAATAATAAAAAAAATATTTTGTGATAACATTTTTGGGCTTTATGATATAATTTTTAGTTCTATTACATGGGCTGTAATATTGTATTTATTTGAACTTGTGACTCTAATGTGGGTAGAGCTCATTCGTACTGTTTGTGGAACAACCAAGGGATATTTTGCTTCTACTTGTCAGCTAATACCAGAGGAGAGGTGAGTTGTCCTATCCCGGGCATCCAGTAGGTTTTTAGACTGTAAAATACCAGGGTTTGCCTGTATTCAATGCAGCAGTAAGTACTTACATACAGATCTCGGCAGTAGGCACATTAACCCAGTCAGCTGTCCGATTAGGCGTATTAAAGGAAGTTTGGTAGATTAAACAAAATGGCTCAACAATTAATCAACGAATTATGTGAGCCCGTGATGTTTACATGCAGACTCTGGAGAAGCGTCTGTGCCCTTTCTCGGAACGCAATGCTAAGACACAAAGAAAGGGTCCATCTGCTCCGAGAAGATGAGGGATGGCAGTAAAACCATTAATACAAACTTTTTTTTTTAAATAACTTGGTTTATTACTCAAGCGGTTAAACGAAAACTCCCCACGTCCTTCACTATTAGCGAGCTATTCTTTCTCACGCTCATTTTGTTCCGCCTGACGAATGAGAACTCCCAAAGCAAACAAGTGCCAAGAAATTTTTAAAAAAAACATTTGCGGACCTTTCTCAGCGCTGGCCCCGGCGAAACAAAGTGTGAGCATCAGAAATCTCCCTTTACCGGGAACCAACTTTTTCAGGATAATAGAAATAAACAAGCATTTGCAATGCAATAGGACTCGCATTTACGCGAGACCTGTTGCATTGCGGGCGGGAGAGAAGGCACGGACTGCGGGAGGGGGAGGCACGGGAAGAAAATAGTGCTCACAGTATAAATAAAACATACTATGCAACACTCGAAGTAAAGGGGCCAGTAGCCATGGAAGGATACAAATGACGACATGCTCGTCATAAGGAGGGACTAACAAGCCTAAAACCAATCAGAAGGCAGCATTTAGGAACTAAGCCAATGAAAAAGATGGGCGGAGAGTGGGCGGAGCTTTCCACTGAGCTTCCACTCCATACTGAATACTGCATGCCTCGCAAAGCGAGCAGCGCATGGGCGCTGCCGCTATAGGCTCGACCTAAACATGTCTGGGGTTACCTGAGATCCCAATTGGGGGACAAGTGATCTATCTCTTTGGGTGTAACTGAACATTTTGGTACAATACAGAGACTGTGTTACATACGGTTGGTTCCTATTTGCATAGGCACGGACGAGCTGAAACAATAGAATGGAATGCATGCAGTGTAATTAACGGTGAGTTTATATTGATTCAGACTTTTCCATTGATTCCCCCCCACCCCACCCCCACTCCGCGCGCTCTCAAATGGAAGAATAGTCTATAAAATAGGTATCAGGAAGATTTACCTCCCTGTCCAGTATGCCTTCTGCAAAGATACAAGCACACAATTATTATTGTATTCTCTAGTACCAAAGCACATTACGCACATCGTACATTGTGACAAGAGAAGTATGTACCTGTTATGTTTTAGGAAGTTGCTATTAACCTTTATTGACTTGAAGTAGGATTCCATTAATAGTCATAGCTAATAAAGCCCCTTTGCTAAACCTATTCAGTGAAATTTTAGTATCCCAAGGTCCCATGGACTCCCTTTCAGAATGCAACAGCAGCAAGGCATGAAATATAGCTTGGGGGTTCCATGGGTGCAAAACGATCTAAATGAGAAAAAAATCCAGGTTGCAAGGCAAAGTGTGTTGGAAACTTTTGTTTTTCAGTGTCCCCCCCCCACATTATATTTGTAAAATAACTCATCTTTCTTTGACCCATGTGTAAAGCGCTGTCCATGGTCCTGCTCATGCTTGCTTAAACAAATACAATCCTTGGCAAAGCCATTAGGTCTGGCTCTAATGTGAGAAAGTATGGCAACAGCCTCTGTTGACATATTAAAGCCAGAGCTTTTGGCTTTGCCAGTGTTTGAGTCCTCCATCAAGGAAAATGTGAGCAGTGTCTAAGAGTTTAAAAAACGCCTGCTGCAGTGAAAGAAATGACAAAACAAAAAAAATCATTGCTTTCTGTTTGTGATGCTTGTATGACATAAAGAATATAATATGATGCATCTTTACATCTTGGATGTAAAGTAGTCTCTTATGCAATGCAATTCAAGCACTCCATAGGAGGCGGAATTATACACCCAACAGCCAATAGCATGAGATGACAAAGAAATATTTCTCAGGGAAAAGCCAAGGCCCAATATGTATATTTTAAAAATGTAGTCGCAATAGGTCAAGGAAACAACCATGCTGCCAAGACAGACCTGAAAAGTACATCCTTGGAATGACACATGAAATATAATTAACTTTCCAAACTCTTATAATTACAAATTCCAGTTGGTTCTTTGTACTATTTTTGCCACCTTTACTTTCTAATGAGGGTATGGTACTGCAGCACACAGCCATACTGCACCTCAATCAGTCACTGTGTGCCCTTTTTTGGACTGCAGACCTCACAATCCACCAACATTTTCTACTCCTTGCCTACCCTACACAGGCCCACAATCGACATCTAGCTTGACCACAGCATCAAATTAATTTTACATTTATTATTTCAGTTGGATTTCTTGTCTATCGAGATAGATGGGTGTAATTTCACAAAACCTCTACCAGGCTATAGCCGCCTGTGCCTTCTGGATTGAATCCTAGCGGGTGGGGGTAAGCAGCAGTCCTTGGACAACTGATAACATCTATTGTATTTCCATGAGTATTTTAAGGGATTAAGGGGCAGATTTACAAGCCCATTGCGACACTTTTGTGCCACATTTTGTGACGCAGCGGCAGCGTTAACAATGCGCCACGTTGCAGCCCATTTACAACGTGAGGCATCTAGGGAGATGCGTCACCTTGTAAAGCCCTGCGCCACATTATACCCAAGGTATAATGTGAACTGAAGGTCCGCCTGCCTGATTTACAGACAGACGAACCTTCAGTATGTCAGCGATGGAGACTTCTCCATTGCAGACATTCTCCTCTGATGGCCGAACAAAGTAAGGGCCATTGCAGGTTTGGCAATTCGACCACCCGCCCGCTTTAGAGAGGGAGGTCAAATGGCCAGTTTTTACTCTACCTACTGCCATCAAAAACATGGCGATAAGGGACAATAAAAATGTTTAAATGACCCTCCACTCCATGGGAGAGTATTCCCATGATGTGTGAGGGTCATTAGTTTTTATTTTTTCCTAAAACTAAATCTTGATACTGACCTATAAGGTCCATTCGTTTCTTTTCTGTACCCCTTCCATTGTTTAAAAACTCTTAATAGACAAAAATTGCAGAATAAAAAAGAAAAAGATCCTGCTTTAAAAGTTTGACCAACGCTACCCTCATTTAATACATTGACCGGAACCGCCATTGTCTGCAGGGCTGGTTGACACCTTATTTGGTGGGTGGAGGACCCTCGGTATGATAGGAGTAAGGTACTCCTTCAAACAGACAGACTTACCTCCTTCCATCAAATTCTGAATCAGCCCCCTTCATGTCTTCTATTAAAATGTTGGGCCGAATTAACATGTTAATGACTGGTTGATTCAACTACTCAACATCTCACATTGGTTGAGGCTTTATTAAGAGCTTATCTGCAATACCTTGGTCTTGGTTTTAGTAATGCAACATCAGATACAAATAGCAAATATTATGTGCACCCTCCTTCTAAACCATCCTTTATAAGTACGCCTACAATTTCATAGTTCAGTATAGTTACAGCACACAGCCTGGTGAAGTTCATGGGGCATCAATTCCTCAAATGGTTAGGGGGGGGAGAGAGCAGGTAGTGAAGAATTGGAGGCAGGGAGGAGAGGTTGCTCGCTCAGAGCTCTCTGGGGCATAGATAGTATCAGTTGTGAAGTAAATGAGAGGAGGCTGTGAGGGAAGGGTGTGGAAACTGGAGCGGGCCAAGAGGCAGCAAACTCTGGGGAGGGCGAACAAAGGGGAAGGACCTCTGGGGTGTTGGGAGCCTGCAAAGTGGAATGGGCAAGGAGTGCAAGTGCACCAACCAGTCAGATGAACCAAATGTGCAAAGTTCTCCAAGAAATAGGGCGTTCCATCAACAGCACACTCCTCCCGAGTACAGAAGGGGCACAAGTCACTCAGTTGTGGAGAATGCAGCTCATTACAGACCCATTGAATCATAGTCCAGTGCAAGGGGCTCGAATCATTGAAAATGACAGAGATAACACATCACAGGACCAACAGGTCACGGTTCAGTGGTGCAATGCAGCAGCACACAGTCCAGTGAGGAGCAGATGGCATCAGCTATCGAACAGGTGAGAGGGGAGGCTGGTACAACGTGTTCATGATGATAGAGGTAATAGCTTTGTTTCTGGACAGTGGGATCACAGTCCCAAGCACTAAGGCGTTCAAACATCATTGTGCTTGGTACACTTCTCTCACATGTTTCAACGGTGATGGTTTGCAGCACATGTGGCGATGAGCATCAACCCAAGGATCTATGGTGGTACGCTTTGAGCTTCGTGCTTGTGGACAGCCGGAAAAGGCATTATTCGGCTCCACTCCTCTGCTTGTGATAAATGATCTTAACTGAACCTGGTACCCTATTAAAGCCAGGCAAACAGATTGACATGTAGTAGGGCACTAAGTGGCACTTGCTTTTTCCCATACAGTAAACCTTCTCATCCCAACATTTCACCTCAAACTCACCAACATCAGGCTGCTCCTGCTTGTTCCACCACTTCCAGTTGTGGTACGTGTGCCACAGAGTTATTTCTGCTTTCTTTCTTTCTGCTTTTTTTTGGACCCCCTCCAGGTTGTCATAAGTTTTCCATCCATTCCTTGCCCAAGTCATGAAGTAAGGTGCAGATATCATCTTTCATTACCTGTCAGTCATCTTCCCTTGCCGCCATTTCCATGCCCTGCCATGTTTCAAATCTCAATGCAGTTTGGGGGGAGTGTGAGTACATTATAGTACATTATGCGTTAAATTCTTTCTGCTCCTTACTGGCATGTTTGTGTGGCGTTCAAATCTCTGTGTTCGAGCCACTGGGGAGTTGGTGTTGCCTACGCGTCTTGATTCCTATTGTGCGATTGGGTTCACCAGAATTTTAAAACGTATGCTACCAGGTCTAGGTTCTGAAGAATCCTCTGCCGGATCCCTTTAGCTTCTGCAGGGTCACCATCATGCCTCTGTCCTGCCTCGCCTGGCGCTCCCTTGGTTGGACTTCAGCTGCATCTGCTTTTTTAGGTGAAACTCCTCGTTATGTTGGTCAGAAAAAATTGCTTTCCCAGCATATTGTTCCTTCTGGCTGCCCAGCAATTATGTGCCAGTCAGTCGTTGGGCCAGGACCTGTCCTATTTCAGTCTGCCAGGTGGCCTGCACTTGTCCAGCTGGTGTTGGTTGCACCGTTGTTTATCCACCAGTTGCATCTGTGCTGTCTACAGTTGCGGTCAATTTCAATCTTTTCTCCATTTTAAATCTTTCTCCATAGAGCCCCTTGTGAGGGATTTTAACACTGTATCGCCCAACCAGACCTTGTGGTCATCTGACTTCCAACTTGGATTTCTTTCAATTCAATTCAAGAGTTCTTTATTTCGGCCATTGTGGCCATAAAAGCACAAGTAAAAAGTACGGCACAGTTCATACATTTAAATTTTTCAAAGGTAAAGTGCATGTGCATTGCAGTGTCAAAGAATTCCGAATAAAAGTTTTAAAATGTAATAAATACATAAAAATACACATTTGTAACATTTAAAATTTGAAAAGGGTGAGGTTAGTAGCAATTTGTAATCACAGAAATGGGGTGGAATGATCGAATTAGGCGGGCCTAATTTTAAAATGGCTCGGCGTACACACCACATAGAGAATAAATATCGAGAGACTGAATACACAATAGGCATGCTAGTGTCATATTTTAGTATCCTATAGGCCTCCGCACAGTGATTTGTTCCGAGGTTTCTACATACCTGTAGTAACCATCGGTGTCTAGCCTTCTTGTATGCCGGGCAAAAAAATAATACATGTTGGTCCGTCTCCGAAGTGTTATTGCAGACCGGACAACCCTGAGTCAGAGTGCCCCCCCAGTTGTTTGTAAAGGCACAAAATGGCAATACTCCGTGCCTGAATTGTAGATAGAGCTTTTTGGCAAGAAGAGGCTGGATGACATCAAGAGCAGGTTCTAGCCTGTATTGCTCTTTAACCTGTAGGAAGGATGCAGTCAATATACCAGTCGCGGGGTTCCTCTTTATCTGATTAAGTTTAAATTCCCTAAAGATCTTTAACAGGGCCTTCCTGGATATTGACAAGCAGCTTCCTTCAGCGTTAGCCCATAGGTCGCCCATCCCCATAGCTTCTAAAGAGTTTTTGATGTAAGCCAGCCATGGGATTTTACTAGCTCCCTGTAAGTTTAACACTTCCTTCAGCTCTTCTCTAAAAACTACTAATTCTGGGGTACTCCATAAACGTCGCAAATGTAAGAGGGGTCTGAGGGCAACTTCCTCTGCAATTGGTCCGACCCCAAGATCCATTCGAAGTGGCGTAAGTGGTGTGCTTATGGGGAGACCTAAGAGCTGCCTGGCAAAGGAATTCTCATTCTTAGAAAGGGGGTCGGATGGCCGATGGCCCCAGATTTCTGCCCCGTACAAGGCCGCCCCCTTGCTTGGGCTTTATAAATTTCCATCACCGGTCCAACCATTTTATGAGTACACTTCCTGAGCATCTTTGCTAACCCCCCCCCGTTGTCTGGGCCAACTTTAGGCTAGCCTTCTTTATTTGTGCGCTCCACTCCATTTTTTTAGTAAGTGTTAATCGTAAATATTCGAAGACGGTCACTTTCGCTAGAGGTTTCCCGTCTAGCTGAGGCTTTGGTCGTGTGGTGTTTCCTGCCTTAAAAGCCATGTATTTAGTTTTCTGTGAATTTATCTCTAAACCTCTACTTTTGCAGAATGAATGAAAGATATCTAAGGCCCTCTGTATTCCCATAGGGGACTTAGATAGTAAGAGGGAACATTGAGGTTCGCCAACCTAGGAGCATCTATGTCCCTCCGAAGCAATCAGGGTCTTCACTAGACCGATAATAAATAAGCAGAAAAGGGTCGGGCCAACACGCACCCTTGTCGTACCCCTCTATTGATGGAAATGGGATCAGTGAGCTCGCCATTTTTCCCATGCCTGATTTGGGCGTAATTACATTCATGGAGCCGTTTCATCTGGTGGCAAAGGTAGGGAGGGGCCCCCAAATTTAATAGAATGGACCACAGTTTGTCCCTGGGGACCAGGTCAAATGCCGATTTTAGGTCCACAAAGATCAAATAAAGGCTGCCACCCTCCAGAAGCACTGTCTTCCAGTACAATAGTTGCAGCCTAAGAATTTGATCTATTGTGGACATTCTGGCTCTAAAACCTGCCTGGTAGGGGCTAAGTATAGAATACTCCTCCATCCAGCTCTCTAATCGACCCATCAGCACTCGTGCGTATATCTTCTGGGTGACATCTATGAGGCTGATTGGGCGATAGTTAGCGGGAAGGAGTGGTGAGCCCTTTTTATAAATTGGAATAATTTCCGCCCCCAGCCAGGTTGTAGGAATCGACATTCCCTGCATGATAGCATTAAACAGGGTCCATAAATATGGGGCCCAAATATTAGGCTCATTACGAAAGAGGTCACCTGGGATCTTGTCTAGTCCTGGTGCCTTAGAGGGGGATACCCTACTTAGGGCATCCATTATCTCTTTTAAAGAAATTATTGGAGCATCAAAAACGGGTGACTGCGAGTGGGGGCACTCATTTATGGCCTGCCCTGCTTTACCCTCTACCCTTCCATATAGGGGTTCAAAGTGGGCCTTCCAAACTTCTGCCCCCAGGTTTGGTTCTATTGCCAGTTTACCCTCTGTGCAGCCAGTATTTACTAAATTCCAAAAAGTCCTCATGTCCCTGGAACATAAGGCACTTTTCAGGCTTTCCCATTTATCTCCCTCCCATTGTTTCTTTGCCACATTGATTATGTTTTTGTGGGCTATCCGCTTGTCTTTTATTAAGGGTCTGTCTTTGGATTTGATAGCTAGAACTAGTGCTTGCTTAGCCTTACGGCAATCGCCATTGTACCAAGGGTGACCCGGGGACTCCTTTTCCCTAGATTTTGTAATGGGGAAAAAAATATTTGCCAAATCAGATACTAGACCTTGGTGGTTGTTCACAATTTCAAGTAAGGCAGTGGTAGAGACAGCAATTTCACTAAGTTGATTTGCAGCCTCGAGATATGGGATGACAGTTTGGTAAATGGAGGCTAGCTTTTCCTGAGATTTACAAAGTGCCCCCCATTTAACTCTCCTCCTGCAACTAGTTAGAGTTAACCTAGGGCCGGTTGGAGGTTGGCCTGTGTGAACATCCCTGGGGCAAGGCGGTACCATCTCGAGAATCAAGGCATTGTGGTCACTGTCATATCGAGGCACAACCTTGAACTTGGATTCTATTGTCCTCCCTGCCAAAGTTCTGTGCCAAGCCTTGCCTCGACTTGTTTCCATGGCTCACCGTAGTTAGAGCGCCTTCTGGACCGGCATGGCACCCTCATCTTGCTAGTCCTGTCGGCACATGCCTGTTGGGTGTTTATAGCCTTCTAGTTGACCTCTATTGGTCCTATTTCTAAATTGGGGGTTGATCAGACCGATGATCTGGAACCTTGTTAGCCAGTGCTCTGTAACCTTAACAAAACGCATTTTTTGCCGACACTGTGCAGCATCCGCCCAAAAAATGTGAGGTGTGGTGGACCAGCACATGAGGGAGAGAACAACCCGGAGCGTGGAGCAGAGTGTAAGCAGGCTTTGCATGGGGGAAAAGCAGACGAGGGAGAGGGCAAAAGAACGGTGTCAGGGTTGTGGGGGAAAGGGATGAGGGAAAGAGCAACGTGGAGTACAGGGGGGTTCACCAGGGCAGAAGCACGTAAGGGAGGGATCAAGCACAGAGGAAGGTGGGGATGTTGCGGGAGAAAGCACATGAAGGAGAGAGCAACACAGCGTGGCAGTGATTGGCAAGGTAGAAAGGCACGCTAGGAAGAGATCAATACAGAGCAGGGAGGAGGCTGGGGGGTTTGCAGGGGAAGCACACTGGGAGAGACTAACACAGAGGCTGGGGGTGTTTGGTGAGGGGGATGCACACAAACGAGGGAGAGCCAGACATAGCACAAATGGGAAATCTGCGTGTGGAGATCCAAATGAGGGGAGAAGCAATACAGAGCACAGAGGGGGTTTGCAACGGGACAAACACACAAGAGTGGAAAGAGCAAAATGGAGCAATGGGGCAGGGGGTGTTTCCCAGGGATATATGTGGTATTTCTGTAGCACAAACCTAGCCAAAAGGCAGCAAAGTCCTGTACAGGGGTGGGGACACGCAAGGGAGAGAGTGAGGGGGAGCATCAGGGCTTTCTGGGGGAGGAAGGGGAGAAGCACATGAGGGAATGAGCAACTCAAAACGTGGTGGTGTTTTACAGGGGGAGAGGCACCTGAGAGAGACAGAGCTGGAAAATAACCAAAAAGAAAAAAGTAGTTTCCTCAAAGTGAGCTGTGGAATGATGCAAGTCGAGGGAGGGAGAAACGCAAGAAGGGCAACGAAAGCCATTGAAAAAAGCAAAAAAACAAGTTGTGACAATAAAGCAAGCATTTAATAAGCAGTGGGGGTCTATAAGCCCACTTTTAGTTTTTAATAAGCCCACAAAGGGTCTTTCGAAACCTGACAGGTTCTGCTGTCTGGTAGGTGAGACCTAAAATCAATCAGTGATGGCTGATAAATTAAGGCTTTGTGGCTCCTCATCGCCCCAGTTTACAGCCAACAATTATACTCTGTGTCAGACTGATGATCCAGAGAACCATGCCCAGCACAGTTTTCAACACTTTTATTACTGATGCTGCTTTCAAAGGCAATTTTTGCCATTATTTTGTGCAGCACTCTGACACTATACAACTAACCAGAGTCCAGTCAATTGTTTCAGCTTACTTAATTACACCTTGCACATCACTCTCTTCGTATTCCAGTGGTTCAATGCCTAGAGTTATGCTTTATTATTATTATTCTTTTTATTAGACTCCTATCTTTTTTTCCTGACCACTCCTTCCCAGAAATAATCATTATATTTTGTAAGTATTTCTGAAAAATATTACCTCTAAACTGCTTCGTTTTGTGAAGTAAATACGTGCCCTGTAGGCCGGACTTTTGTACCAAAGGAAACACTTTTCACTTGACCACATCCCGTCAGTGTTAAGAGGTGAGCCAGAAAGCTACTACAGGCTTCAAATTAAGGAACTGCACAGAGTGCTTGTAGATTTCACAAGGAAGGTAAAACTGTTTACACAAAGAAATACCTTGTACAACTCAGTGCTGGTGGGGTCAGAAAACACTTGAGCTAAAGAATGTTTTTGTTCACTTAGTAATACTAAAATGACATTTTACGTGACAAAGAAATATATTAAGGATGGATTCTAAATTCTAATGCAAACACCAAGTTGGAGAAAAAGGGGAACAGAAAGGCAGTATAAGTAACAAAAACATATATTTTTTAGTATTTCAAAGAAATCATTCAATAAGCAACTATATATAATCGCCAAATTCCGGCTGGACTGTTCCCATGAAGCACAGGGTCAAGACTGATTTGCATATAGCTGTGTCTGAACTGGGGTGGCGAAGTGAGCTAAAGAATGATGATGGATTCAACCCAGATCTGTGACTGGGGGTGAGGGTTTGAAAAGTTTCAGCACTCCGTCCATCAACTCCTTGTGTTTGCTATGTTCACCCTAAGTTGTCAGGGTATGCCCAGACGTGGGTCCCTTGCTCACTTTGCCACTGGATTCAAGATAGCCTGGCTGATGAGGGGTGTTACCCCGAAACTGGTCCCAGGATGCTTGTTTCTGCTCCAGGGAAGACATGGCTTGGCAGTTCGGGCTGGACTGTTCCCATGAGGCACAGAGTCAAGGCTGATTTGCATATAGCTGTGTCTGAACTGGGTGACGAAGTGAGCTAAAGAATGATGATGGATTCAACCCAGATCTGTGACTGGGGGTGAGTGTTTGAAAAGTTTCAGCACTCCTTCCATCATCTCCTTGTGTTTGCTTTGTTCGCCAAAATATGATACCATTAACAATAATAGCAAAAATAATAATCATTTATGCAAACCTTCTAACGTGCTCTTGGCACTTCTAAGCACTTTGTCACTGTTACTCAACTGCTGATAGATCCCTCGGCCCAGTTTTTGCACTCAGTGCCTAGAGACTGGCAATGGCATAGCGCACTACAGAAAGATCACGACTCATTCAATCAATTAGTCCATGATGAATACATTAGTCTATTAAATCAGTAATAAAATAAACCAATCAATCTTCTGAACTAGGAAAGAATCCTTTTCGCACTTTGAGTCTCCCTTCTTGCCTAATTTTCTAAAGTTTATATTACCTCCAAATGAACCTTCACTTCAACAGTAACCGGTCCAGCAACCATCCCAGTCTTTTTTAAAATGTTATGTCTTTTTTTTAAACATATAACAGAGCGTACAGTAGCAAGCATGTCTAAGCAGCCAATCGCACATAAAGTTTCAAAACAACAGAGCAGTAAAGTTATCTCTCCCCTAACCTCACAGCTTTGTAGGTCTAGCTATCCAGTTCTTCATGGGCGGCAAGTCGTGGGACAACACCCCCGAGTGTGGTGATTACGGGGATGCATATGTTTCCCCTTTAAGTGTTCCATTACCCCCAGATCTGCTCCCATTTTTTAGGGCATCCTCTGCCTTCATAGACCACTTTCTCCGCCACCATACACCAGTCCATGTCTTTCTTCCATTCTGTTAGTGTTGGCGCTGTCAATGCCCCCTATCTCCGGGCTACGTTACGCTTAGCGATCGTCAGCCCCAGTGTTGCCCAGATTTGCGGCTAAGATCTGTTGCACCCCATATATTGAATCATTGCACCACTTGGGCAATGATTGTAAATCTACCCCGCACACCTCTCGCAGGTACTGTACTATAGCCTCCCAATAGGTTTTAATCTCCAGGCACTCCCATAAAATGTAGTAGAATGAACCTTCCTGCCCACGCCCTCTGTGACACTTTGAGTCTAATCCTCTTCCCATCTTTACTAAGGTGTTACAGGAAAGGTAGGATCTATGGAGTATCCTAAGTTGAACTGATGGAGCAGGGTAAATGAAAACATTTTAACCTCCTAATAATTTTCGTAAAATAATTAATAAACATGTTCGTTTAAGTAAATAACCAACAATGTATGTTACATGTAAAGGGTTAAAGGTAACACGCTATTTTGTGTGCAAATTAATCAACTTATAATTGTTTACGTGTCTAACATAACGTAATATTTGCGTACTAATAAAATAATAAACGCATGATTTGTGCTTTTTAAATAAAACGTGTGGTGGCAAAATAAAGCGATGGTAAGTAAGGGACGGCTTTATATGTTGCTTTTTGCTAGGTAATACCTAATTGGGGTACGTAGAAAGACGGGAGGGAAACGAAAGGGTTTATATTCTTTATTTTAACAATATTTTGTTTATCTTTGAAAATAGTGCGCTTAGGCCTGTTGAGCAGCGATATAAAATGGCCGCCATTTGCTAGAGTACGCATGAGCAAGAAACCGTGTGATAGAGGAGAAAGGCTGTGAAAAAGGATGACCACGTGTTCGTGCTGAGAGGCTAAGACGGAAGTATGGTCAAGGCTATTGTGACCTTTCTGAGCAAATGTGTGCCAAGATGATCAGCAAGAAGCGTGAGAAGTCAAACTGAATAAATGGACGGAACTGTTGAATCTAAAAAGTAGCAGAAAAAGATACAAATTGGACTGATCGAAACTGATGAGCAATGTCATGAACTGTGGGAAACGATGCAAGCATGGACATTCCACAAAGAACTGGTTAAGACAAGGAAGTTTGATTAAAATGTATATGGACCTGAATGAACCAATGAGAAAGAATCACGCCATAGAGATGCAACATTTTTATTCAGTAAGCTAGAATTAGGGTATAAGAAGACCTACTCTTGGTGGGGAGGGGTTAGATTCTGGAGAGAGGAGATGCTGTAGATGGGTGAAGTTGTGGTTGCTGATGCTGACGAGTTGATGCTGCTGCTGCTATTTTATATTTCTAGTTGAGTATAAGATGCTGCTTTTGGAGAACCTTTTTATTCCTGATAGATTTTTCATTTAGAACTATTAGATTTTCCAAGACAGATAGATTGATCTTTTGGAGTTCTTGCTATGAGAACCTTATTTTTCCGTCTAATAGGTATGCATTGCAATTTCAATTTATTCTTATATTGATGATAAATGTAATAATCTGAATAATAAGCTTAAACTTATTTCTTGCTTCGAAACTTTATATAAACTTTATTATTCTTTAAACAAATGACTCAGTGATTCTTTAGCTCAATGATTAAGGTAAAATGTTAAAGAGTTTATTGTGATTGAGCTGGTCTTAATCACCATCAACTGATTCCTACTAGTTGGTCCATCGACCAATGAGCGGAATACCTTAAAGCAAATGGGAAACATTATGTCATGTTAAAAGAGGTATCCCGTCTCCTTCCAGCGAATCATTTTCTCCTAGGTTAAGGACGGAGGTAATCCAGGGAATAAATGAGTAAGTGAATGTATATGCGGTGTTATGGGCCCCACCGTCATATGGATATAGTTTGTGTGTTGGAGGAATAGTTGCACCTGGATGACCGAAGCATATAGGAGAAGAATTTTTATTGTTAGCGCTGGATCAGATTTCTTGGTAGCAGAGTTATGGTTACTATAGATTAGTTTGGATGATTATTGATTATTGATAAGTTCATGTCTAACACTTTATGTTGAGTCGCATTATGTTATATGTAAGTTTTCACGCTTCCGGGAAGTAGGAAGTGGAACACGTGTGGCAAGAGAAGTCACATGGAATAGTGCATTGTTTGAGTTCATATTGGTGATAACACAGGTTGTGTTATGATAGGGACATTCTCCGTATAAAAGGTGTGTAAGTGAAATAGTGATCGGTTTCCTTGTGAAACTCTGGCCTTAATTCTCAGGAGCAGTATAGTCTCCACATGTGTTTTATCCCCAGAGAAATGGGTTTACCGCTTGCTTGAAAGAAGGGTAAGGTAGAGGGAAGTGCTACTTTATCGGCGAAACAGAAAATTCTGTGGTAGGGTAGAGGTAAGCGCTGCCTACTGGAAAATACAGAATTCTTGTGTAAATGGACAAAGCTATCTCTTTTGTTTAGTGAATCAGACAATGGAAATGTGTTTTAAATGTTGTAACTAACAAAGAATTGTTGAAAAAGAAATTGCCGATAAATTTTGTAAAGGAGGGGTCAAGAGCAGAACTGACATAGACAAAAGCCGCGCTGGGATTGGACAGTGCGCTAGTCATACAGAAACAGGAGCAGAGCTGACGTAGACAAAAGCCGCGCTGGGATTGGACAGTGCGCTGTAGACAGAAACCGCTCTGATTGGAGTGTTGGTGTGAGTCGCGCTAGTATTGGTCGAATAGAATAGTGACGTGGAAGTTTGTGATTGGAGTGTTGGTGTGAGTCGTGCTAGTATTGGTCGGAATAACGCATAGAAAACAGTGTTGAATTACGGATCATTTGAGGAGAGAAAGCGATTGTGAATCATGTCGTATTATGAATATGGTAGAGAGAAAACGTCGTGGATGTCGAAAGTTAAGAACTTCTTTAAGAAAGACAAAAGGTAGTGACTAGAGAGGGACAAATAATTCCTCCGCCGAAATCACCAGCTTCGCATATGATGCTGAAATATGGATATCATACATGCATATGGTTAGAAAATTGGACAAAATATACCAAGAATGATGGAGCTTTGGCTTTCCCTGAGAATGGTTCATTTAATGTAGCTGTACTACGGAATTTGAGAGAAAAGATGGCAATGTTAGAACCTAGACCTAGACCGACACAGTTTGAAGCTTTAACTGAATGGGAAGATGAGATGTATGAACGAGAGAGATTCAGAGGATTAAAGAATCATGAGTTTGTGCCTGGAAGGTTATGGGTAGTAAATCATGAGGACAGAATAAAGCGTTGGAGATGTGCTAATATGACAGGAGGTTTGTTTCCAGCTTTTACAGTTGAGGAAGAAGCAAAGAGAAAGTGTACAGAGAAAAAGAAACATGTAGTTATAGAAAAGTATGGGTATGGTGGTTGTGAAACGGATGACGAATTGCTGGAAGATATTTTAAACAGAAACCCACCTCCATACCAACAGACTTCTGCGGTGGTGACACCTAATGCACCGCCAATGGAAACTGGGAGGAATAAAAATCCCAAACGAAGAGATGAGATAAATAGGTCACAAGATCAATAAAAAACTTCACAAAATGAAGAGATAGAAAGTGACAATGCAACTGAATTAGCAAAAACCACAAGAGAATTGACTGAGAAAATAAGAGAATTGACGAAGAATATGGAAGCTGTAACTGTACCAGTGACGATAGGTCCAGTAATGCCAATTTTTGAGAATCAGAAAATTGATGAACGTTCTTTAGTGATTCCCATGAATTCACATTTGCAAAGAAAAAGAGAAGGGATGGAACTGAATAATGAAGGTGCACACCATTTGGTTAGAACCTATAGACCAAGCCCACCTACTAATTTGACGATAAACGAGAATGAGTTCAGGAGAATACCTATGGTAACAGAGTCTGCATCAGGGACACCAGAAAGAAGTAACAATTGGATAGAATTAAATAGTACGCCTGTAGGTCCGACTCCAGATGAGTTAAATGAATGGATGAAAACGCTAAAAACAAAAGAAACAGAAGTAAAACCGTTAGATGTAATTAGGTTAAAAATAGACATGGAAGAATTGATTTTAGGAACGATTGGTACAGAAAAATTAAAAAATTATCAGGATGATGAGATTATGTTTTTGTGCAAAAGTCTTACATGGACAGCTAGAAATTTACATGACAAATTGGAAGAGACAGCAAGTGAACTAGGAGTAGAGTTTGTAAAAGTGAGAGCGTTGCAGAAACCATACAGAGTAGATTTTGTGAGAAAGATATAGAGAATTTGAACACATCAGGAAGATTGACCCAAATAAAAGAGTTAATTGTTTTACTGAGAAAATGGGGTGATGTGGATAGATGGAGAAATAGATGGACGAAAAAGAACGAGAAAACAACAGATAAAGCATCTTTGGCTTTTTGCAGTGACAGATAAGGAACCAGTTGTAAGGGAGTACCCGATGAGAGAAACTCCAGGTGATAGTTATGTGCATGTTCCATGGACTAGACAGGATATACTGTCATTTACAAATGACTTCCCAAAGTTGAGAGAGAAGCCAGTAGAATGGTACAGACAAGTGGAGAGATTTGTTAAGGTTTCAAAAGTGTTGTGGATAGACTTAGATGGATTGTTTGATATAGTAGTGCCAGCTGATTTGTGGACAGAATGTAAGATTACTATTGATTGGCCAACTGTAGAATATCCAAGGGATGCTAAAACAGGAGCGCCAGGACCAGAAGTGATGAGAAAGTATGACCAAGTAATTACCTTTTTGAAGAATAAGATTCCACCTAAAGAAACAGATTGGGTAAAAATAGACAGAACAACGCAAGAAAGTAAAGAATCAGTGCATGCTTATTATGAAAGGCTGTTGTTAGTTTTCAAACAGTATAGTGGTTATGAGACACTAAATGAGAAGGATATGAGTCATTTTGTATATAGATTTGTTTATGGGTTGAAACCAGAGATAAGTGAGATGATTAAACAGCATATGATTTGTTGGCAGAATAGCACAGTTGACGAAGTTTTGAGATATGCTAAGTATTGCAGTGATGATATTGAGAGTAGACAGCGTAAATTGAAAGAAAAAGCCATGTGGGCACAGGTGAAAGTTGCAGAGAAGCAAGAAGCTCAATTGAGTAATACCGGTAATGAAGCAGGACAGGCTAGATCTCGACCAAATATAGGTAAAGGAAAAGGACAAATGAGTATAGATGAGGCAAAGAAAAAGTGGCCATGCCACAACTGCGGAAAGCTAGGGTATTGGAGAAACGAGTGTAAATTTCCTCCAAAACTTAATGTGGAAAATCAATCATTAAATTCACAGGTGCAGAGTGAGGTAGTTACTCAACAGAGTCAGGTGCCACAACCACCACTTCCCAAGAGTGTTAACCAACAGAAATACAGTGCAGAAACAGGATTCTACGGAGGAGAACAGGTAACACAGTTGCCGCGTGCAGCTGCAATTTCTCAATATTGGTTACGACAGGATGAGGATGAAACGGATGAAAGTTTCTGACTGTGCCTAGGAGAGGGGAAGAGTGCGTGCTTGGCGCAACTCTAGAGGTAGATCAGTCTGGTCCATTTGTGGATGGAGAAGTGAATGGTGCAAATGTAACATTCCTTGTGGACACTGGAGCTACCCGTTCTACTGTTAGGTCAGTGGAAATTCCAAACCTTCCTCTCTCAGGTGAACATATCCAAGTAGTTGGAGTTTCAAATCAGCAAATTAAGACGCCTCTTACTAAATTAGTGGAGGTAAAGATTGGTCCATTTAGTGAAATGCACCGATTTGTGGTATGCGATTGTAGTCCTGTGAACCTATTAGGACGCGATCTATTGTGCAAGATGAATTGCACTATCTATTGTACTCAGATGGAATTGCATTTCAGACCCCAGATGAAGATGTACTGTATAAAATGACAATGGTAAATTTAGAACCAGAAGTAAATGATTTGTTTCCTGTATTTGATGCAGAGAAAATCCCAATTGAATTGAAAAAGACAGTGAAAGAAGAAGTGTGGGACTTTACAGGAGAAGATATAGGATTAATGAAAGAAGTAGATCCCGTTAAAATAACCGTAAAAGAAGGAACGAGTTACCCAAATACGCCTCAGTATAAATTGACACCAGAAATAATTGAAGGAATAACGCCAGTAATAAATAAAATGGTTGAACAAGGGATTCTAAAAGAAATCATGAGCAGTCCATGTAATTCGCCAATAATGGGACTGAAAAAGCCAAACGGAACATATAGAATTGTACAGGATTTGAGGAAGGTAAACAAAATTGTAGTGCCTTGTTGCCCAATAGTACCGAACCCTGCTGTGATTCTAGACCAGATTCCACGTGAAGCAGAATGGTACACAGTAATTGATTTATGTCATGCATTTTTCTCTATTCCATTGCATCCAGATAGCCAGCCATTATTTGCGTTTAGGTTTGGAGAGCGTATTTTGGCATGGTGCCGAATTCCTCATGGGTACACAGAAAGCCCCTCAATCTTTAATCAGATTCTAAAGAAATCGTTGGAAGATTTAAAAATGCCAGAAAAGTCAGTGATGGTTCAGTATATTGATGACCTACTGGTGGCATCAAAAACGAAGGAAGCATGTGTCAATGATACAATTGCTTTGCTGAATCATTTAGCAAAAAGAGGACATAAAGTGTCCCCATCAAAATTGCAGTTTTGTCAACAAGAAGTTCAATATTTAGGGCATAAAATTGAGAAAGGAGTGCGAAAGGTAACGTCTGAAAGAATAAAAATGATTCAAGGAATGAGAGCTCCAATGACGCAAAGAGAGGTAAGAATGTTTCTGGGAATGGTTGAATATTGTCGACAATGGATAAGCGGTTTTTCGCTGATTGCTAAACCGTTGCAAAAACTGACAAAGAAGGATGTTAAAGATCCTTTTGAAATGAATGATGAAGAAATGAAAGCATTCAGAGAGCTGAAAAAGAAATTATGTGAAGCTCCAGCATTAGGAATGCCTGACTATGAGAAAGATTTTGAGTTGTATTGCAGTGAAAGAGATGGATGTGCATTTTCAGTCTTGGTACAGAGACATGGGACTATGAAAAGACCCATTGCATATTTTTCAGCTGTTTTAGACCCTGTAGCGAAAGCGTTGCCTGGATGTTTGAAAGCAGTTGCTGCTACTTGTGTGAGTCTGGAACAGAGTGAAGGCATAGTGATGGGATATCCACTGAGAGTATATGTTCCCCATTCTGTGGAAATTCTCTTGACAAGAACGAAAACCCAATACATGACACATAGTCGGCTGACTAGGTATGAAAAAGTAATTTTAAGTGCAGATAATGTGACCATTGACAGATGTATGAATGTGAATCCTTCGACATCTTTACCAGATGAAGAGAGTGTAATTGAAATAGATGAAGTAGATCACGATTGTCTGAATGTGCTTGAATATTGTACAAAACCGAGATCAGACATACGAGATGAGCCCTTAAAGGAATCAGATTATATTCTGTTTGTAGATGGCTCATGCTTGAGAACGAATGATGGAGTTCTAAGTGCAGCATATGCAGTTTGCACAGTAGCAACTGTAATGGAAGCATCTTGTCTGAAAGGGATACGGTCTGCCCAAGTCGCAGAACTAGTAGCTCTGATTCAAGCATGCAAGTTGGGAAGAAATGTACGGGTTACGATTGTGACAGATAGCCAGTACGGCATTGGGGTGGTGCATGATTTTGGTCAGATTTGGTCACAAAGAGGTTTCTTGACGTCTGCAGGAACGCCAATTAGAAATGGAGATTTTGTGAAAAAGTTGCTTGAGGCGATACAGCTGCCTAAACAGATTGCTGTTGTGAAGTGCAATGCACATAAAAATGGGGAAGACTACATAACTGTCGGCAATAAATATGCTGACGAGATTGCACAGTACTGTGCAAAGAATGTGGTTTCTTTGAATAGGAACCGAGAGAGAGAGCATATTTCTTGTCCTTTGCTTTTTACTAACCCTGTTGAGACATGGGATGAGGTGAGACAGTTACAGGAAGCAGCAGATGATGAGGAAAAAGATACATGGATAAAAGCAGGATGTAGAAAACATGAGGAAAATGATGTTTGGGTTTACAGAGATGAAAGACCAGTTATGCCTGATAGTATGATTTCTGACATGGCACGGATGTACCATGGACAAGCCCATATTGGGAGAGATTCAATGATCAGACTTTTTAGACAAACATGGTATAATCCAAAATTCAGAGCCATAGCTGAGAGTCTTTGTCAAAGATGTCTTATTTGTCAACAGTTAAATCCAGGAAGGAAGACAGTAGTGAGTCTAGGAACAATAGGACGAGAAGGAGGTCCGTTCACTAGAATGCAAATGGATTTTATTGAAATGCCCCCGTGCAACAGACTAAGGTATGTCCTTGTAGTCGTCTGTTTGTTTTCCCGTTGGGTGGAAGCATACCCGACCAGAAGGAATGATGGAATCACGGTAGCAAAACTTATGCTGCGAGAATTCATTCCAAGGTATGGTTTTCCAGTCACGATTGAAACAGATAGAGGAACACATTTCCAAAATGAATTAATTAAGTTAATTTGTGAAGCACTTAGTATGAAACAGAAACTGCATTGTGCATACAGACCAGAGGCTTCTGGAATAGTAGAGCAAGTGAATGGAACAATTAAGAACAGGTTAGGAAAAATGTGTCAAGCTACAGGACTCAAATGGCCAGATGCCTTGCCATTAGTTTTAATGACAATCAGAAGTATTCCGGAAAGGAAAACTGGACTCAGTCCCCATGAGATAATTATGGGACGAGCAATGAGACAAGCACATGTACCTGTCAACAAACTACTGACTATAACTGATGATCTGGTGCTGGATTATTGCAAAGGATTGGCTGATGTGGTGCGTTCTGTGTTTCATCAGGTTGGACCGGATGCGACCACTCTTGAAAGAAAACCAGCTCACGACTTGAATCCAGGAGATTGGGTCCGCATAAAAGTCCACAGGAGAAGAAACTGTTTGGTTCCTCGCTGGGACGAACCACGACAAGTGATCCTGGTGACAACCACTGCAGTCAAATGTGCAGGAGTGAAACACTGGGTGCATGCCAGTCACACCATCAGAGTTCCAGAACCTGAAGATCGACATGTGAGTCGACATCTGGAAATATTGGATAACAGTTCAGCATCAGAAGCGGAAGAAGAAACAAACAGGGTGCCAGAATCTGAAGATCGACCTGTAAGTCGACATCTGGATGACCCAACTACAAGTGCAACGACAGAAGAAGTAGAGGAAACAGCTGAAGTTCCAGAACTTGAAGATCGACATGTGAGTCGACATCTGGAAATATCAGATACCAGTTCAGAATCTGATACAGATCATTCGGATTGTGAAGAAATTCTGAAAAGAAATTGGAAATTTGAAAGCATAAGAGAAGAAACTGAGCCAGAAGATAGTAACAGTGAGCAACCAAGTACAAGTTGTGGTAAAAATCCTTCGGAGATAATATTAATAGATGAAGAAGGGAGAGTTTCAAACAGAAAGTTAGAAAAATCGGAAGATCCCCGAGGAGCAATAGGGACAGATAGTCAAACAAAAGAACAGGGAAATTTAGAAGCAGATAGAGAGACTGACACAAATTCGGAAGAACCTCGAGGAGGGACAGAAATAGGTGAACGAAGGAAGATAAGAAAAGAACCACAAGTAGAGGAAGAAAATGAAATTATAAGATTCAAAATAAGAGACAATAACGAAAAAACTGAAACAGAGTCTGAAGAAAGTGGAGAAGAAAGAAACCAAAAACTAGAGTCAAGAAAAAGGAATTGGAAAACAGAAAGAGAGGAAAAAGGAAGTGAGGCAAAAAGGCCAAGAAAAGGAGACCATTGGCCCAACGAAGTAAGAAAATTAAGATACAGAATCATAAGGTTAGATGGAAAAAGTGCTGAACAAGTGAATGAAATAACAAGTCAGAAAGAGCAAGAAAAACAAGGTGGAAAACACTTGCAGAAAACGAAAAGAGTAAAGAAAATAAATCCGAAGTATAGATCACCTGAATGGTTGTATCTTGCTCTGACTGATATCAAAGAAGAAAAGAACACTCACGAGAACCCAGAACAAAGAAACCTAATGGGTGAAGGTGAGGTGCAACAAACTTGAAGAAGTTTAAACAATTTCTACCGGACTCGACAAAACACTGGATCTGACGAATTTTTACCGGATTTGACAAAATACTGGATTTGACAAAGAAAGAATTCTGAAAAGAATTAAAAGAAAGTACCAAGCAAAGACAAAAACATTGGAGTGCAGAGTGGCAAATAAGTCATTTCTGAGGTGTAGTGACACAATTTTTCTTGAAAATAAATAAATAAGGTTATAAAACAAAATGGAGGATACTAGAGATAGAAAATGTAAATGTGAGTTTTTAAGTAGATGGTGTAAGATGTGCTTCTTTTGTACAGGATTATTAATGACAGTATGGGTGGTTTTAGCAATCACTAATCCAATTAGTTTAGCTGTAGTGGAAACTTCTAATAACACAGAGAAAGAAAAAGGAGCTAACACTCAAGAACCAGTTATATTAAAAAGTAGTGCAGAATTACATAAGGACAAATCAATAACAGATTTTTCTAAGAATGTTTTTACTAAATTATTATATGAGTATGTAGAAACAATGGATGTAAGAGATTGCTATGTTTGTATGCAATTGCCTGCATCTGTAGCAGAGGGTGTGACTTATCATCACCTTCCTTTGACGTATGGAATAACATGTAGTGTTTTAGCAAGTTTATTTTATAAAACAGGTAGATTAGAATATTATTACACTGACATAGATAAGATTTTTGCGAAGGTTTCTGTAGTTCCCGAGCTAAACAAAATAAAAGAGGGAAAAACGTTTGGTGAATATTTTATAGAAGATAAGATCTTAACATTAGAGAATATAGTTAAAAACAACCTTACCTGTGAGTTAAAGAAGGAAGAAAAAGTATTTTTAGAGATGGTTGAAGAGAGAAGAGTGAAATTTCAAAGAAAAGTGATAGAAGAGACAAAAACACCTCTTTGGGCGTTTGAGGAAGACAATCATGACAAGAAAAAGACAACTGCAGCTATGACTCTGGATTGGCCCCAACAGGGAAGGTTGTGCATTAGAAGAAATAAGACAAGATATGACAATTATTTTGTGGGTTCCAGTATTTGCCATGACAATTATCAAATTTTAGGTGGATGGGGATTCAAAGGGGGAAAAGATCCAATATTTCCAGGGATCTATTATGTTTGCGGTAATAGGGCTTATTATAGGTTGCCGGACCATTGGTATGGGTCATGTTATTTAGGCCTGGTCTTTCCAAAGATTTTTCATATGGATAGAAAAGAAAAAGGAACACACAAAATGATAAATACCTTTACACGTAGAAAAAGGGAAAGTTTTTCAGAAATAGTAGGTGATATTTTTGGTGCATTGATACCAGCAGTGGGAATATCTTTGAATGCATTTAGAATTCGGAAATTATCCACAGTGGTAGATCGTTTATCTACAGATACTGCTGGAGGGTTCTTGATGGTAAATACCGAGATGGTTGCCATGAGAGCTATGGTGATGCAAAATCGACTTGCCCTTGACATTCTTTTGGCAAAAGAGGGTGGAGTCTGTGGAATGCTGAAAGTCCAACATTGTTGCACTTACATTCCAGATAAAAGTGAAAATATACAAAAGTATATAACAAATATTACAAGTTTGCACAAAGAACTTGTTCCACTGGAGGTTGAAAGTGCATTGGGAAAACTTGGTAAAGGGTTTTCTTCAGTAATAAATTGGTTAACAAGAATGAGTGGATTAATAATAGGGAAAGTTATAATAATAGCAACCATGATAATAATAATAATTTTAGTGCTGAAGCTTGTAATTACATGTATAAAGAGAAGAAGAAGACAGAATAAAATAGAAAAAGAAAACATGATAAACAAGGAGAGAGAGAGAGAAATGGGTGAAATAGAGTTAGAAGAAATAAAAGAGAACATGTACAAGAAGACGAAGAGACAAGTTGAAAGGGATACGGTTGTGTAAACTAACAAAAGCAAACGGATAAAAGATATATGCTGTCTGAAAGAATTGTATAACTTGGGTTTTGTGGTGATATTAAAAATCACCAAAGGGGGAGTTGATGGAGCAGGGTAAATGAAAAAATGTTAACCTCCTAATAATTTTCGTAAAATAATTAATAAACATGTTCGTTTAAGTAAATAACCAACAATGTATGTTACATGTAAAGGGTTAAAGGTAACACGCTATTTTGTGTGCAAATTAATCAACTTATAATTGTTTACGTGTCTAACATAACGTAATATTTGCGTACTAATAAAATAATAAACGCATGATTTGTGCTTTTAAATAAAACGTGTGGTGGCAAAATAAAGCGATGGTAAGTAAGAGACGGCTTTATATGTTGCTTTTTGCTAGGTAATACCTAATTGGGGTACGTAGAAAGACGGGAGGGAAACGAAAGGGTTTATATTCTTTATTTTAACAATATTTTGTTTATCTTTGAAAATAGTGCGCTTAGGCCTGTTGAGCAGCGATATAAAATGGCCGCCATTTGCTAGAGTACGCATGAGCAAGAAACCGTGTGGTAGAGGAGAAAGGCTGTGAAAAAGGATGACCACGTGTTCGTGCTGAGAGGCTAAGACGGAAGTATGGTCAAGGCTATTGTGACCTTTCTGAGCAAATGTGTGCCAAGATGATCAGCAAGAAGCGTGAGAAGTCAAACTGAATAAATGGACGGAACTGTTGAATCTAAAAAGTAGCAGAAAAAGATACAAATTGGACTGATCGAAACTGATGAGCAATGTCATGAACTGTGGGAAACGATGCAAGCCTGGACATTCCACAAAGAACTGGTTAAGAAAAGGAAGTTTGATTAAAATGTACATGGACCTGAATGAACCAATGAGAAAGAATCACGCCATAGAGATGCAACATTTTTATTCAGTAAGCTAGAATTAGGGTATAAGAAGACCTACTCTTGGTGGGGAGGGGTTAGATGCTGGAGAGAGGAGATGCTGTAGATGGGTGAAGTTGCGGTTGCTGATGCTGACGAGTTGATGCTGCTGCTGCTATTTTATATTTCTAGTTGAGTATAAGATGCTGCTTTTGGAGAACGTTTTTATTCCTGATAGATTTTTCATTTAGAACTATTAGATTTTCCAAGACAGATAGATTGCTCTTTTGGAGTTCTTGCTATGACAACCTTATTTTTCCGTCTAATAGGTATGCATTGCAATTTCAATTTATTCTTATATTGATGATAAATGTAATAATCTGAATAATAAGCTTAAACTTATTTCTTGCTTCGAAACTTTATATAAACTTTATTATTCTTTAAACAAATGACTCAGTGATTCTTTAGCTCAATGATTAAGGTAAAATGTTAAAGAGTTTATTGTGATTGAGCTGGTCTTAATCACCATCAACTGATTCCTACTAGTTGGTCCATCGACCAATGAGCGGAATACCTTAAAGCAAATGAGAAACATTATTTCATGTTAAAAGAGGTATCCCGTCTCCTTCCAGCGAATCGTTTTCTCCTAGGTTAAGGATGGAGGTAATCCAGGGAATGAATGAGTAAGTGAATGTATATGCGGTGTTATGGGCCCCACCGTCATATGGATATAGTTTGTGTGTTGGAGGAATAGTTGCACCTGGATGACCGAAGCATATAGGAGAAGAATTTTTATTGTTAGCGCTGGATCAGAACCAATCTAAGTTTTGACGACATAGCTGACTCCTTCGGGGATGCCAGGGCTTCCACCCAGTCTTTGTCTTCCAGGTCCCCTAAGTCAGTGTGCCAGCGCTCCTGAAGTCATTGGAGGGGGTCAGGGGAGTTATTTATCGGTTTTTGGTAGGTCAGGAATATTGCTCTATGATCTATGTTATCAGTCAATAGCCTGCCCTCCAATAGGGACGCCTCGGGGAGGTTGCTTCCCCCACGCTTTTGCAGCTCTTAAGACATGTCTAATTTGTAGGTATCGGAACGTTTCCATGGGCGCTAGGTCGTATTCCCGCTGTAGGTCCATGAGTGGGATGACAACTCCTTTGGACCACATGTCCCCTACTTTGAAAATACCTGTGTGCTCCCATCTGTCAAAATCTGGGTAATTATGTAGTGTTCAGAGTATTTCCGTATCCCAGAGTGGCGTCGCCTGGGTTACTTTAGTGTACCACCCCAACTTCCTGTGCACCTGGTGCCAAAGTGTGATTGTGTGATTCGTAGGTCCTGTAATACTGTGGTGTTTGGAGTTAGTGCTCGATGTATCCCCCCGGACTCAAGATCCATCTGTCCATTCGGTATGCAGGGTCAACTTGCGGGCTGTGCACCCATTGATTGATGACTGCTAACTGTGCTGCCCAATAGTAACCCTAAATATTAGGCAACGTGATCCTGCCATCATACAACCCTCCCACAAGTTTTCACGTGGCTATCCTCTCAGGTTTCCTGTCCCAAAGCAAGGTTCTAATCTTGCTATCTGTGGCTTGGAAATAAGACTCTTAGACCTGATACAGCGTGTTTTGTAGCGCATAGAGAAATCTAGGGCGCGCCATCATTTTAAAAAGGGCCATTTGTCCCAGCAAGGAGAGTGGCAATGATGTCCAATAACTCACGTCTCTTTGAAGTCGCTGCAGGAGAACCAGGAGATTATGTCTGTGGAAGAGATCAGGGTTTGTAGTTACGTATATGCAGAGGTATTTAAAACCTTCCGTCACTACCACTGCCTCACAGTCCGATGGCAGTACCGGGGTCGGACCCCCCAGTATGTAAACCGTAGATTTGGACCAGTTAATTTTATGACCGGAGTAATTACCAAAGTTTGTGAAAATATTAATAATTCTGTGAATGGAGGAACGCGGTGCTGCAACATATAATAACACGTCATCGGCATACAGTGATATTTTGTCCTCCCAGTCGGCTGTCCACCGGAGTCACTGAATCAATGGGTCTCCTCTAACCCATGTAGCCAGCGGTTCAAGGATTAATGCGAAGATCAATGGCGACAGGGGGCAGCCTTGCCTCATACCTCGTTGGAGAGGGAATGGCTGTGAAGCCCATCCATTCACCAATACTTGCGTCTGCATATCGCAGTCGAAGACATGCTAGAAAATTAGGACCAAATTCCAGTCGCTCCAGGACCGCGAATAGGTATGGCCATTTGACGGTGTAGAAGGCCATGCGGGCATCCAGCAACAGTACTGCTGCATCTTCCCATATCGTATCTACTCTGCTAAGTACCCCACACAACCACCGTAGGTTAGGTGCAGTATTTCGTCCCGGCATAAAGTCGGATTGAACTGGGTGGACTAATTTAGCTATCATTTGGACTAATCGTGATGCTAGTAATTTAGCTAGGATCTTGGCTTCAGCGTTCAGCAGAGATATAGGATGATAGGAGGTGCATTGCTCCGCTGGTTTCCCTTCCTTGTGGATCACCACTATGGAAGCGAGTTGCTGGTCTGTGGGTAATATACCCTTCTGTCTACTCTCTAAAGACATCTTAAGGAGATATGGCGCTATGCGGGAGGAATTCAGTTTATAGAACGCTATCGGGAGGTCGTTCGGCCCCAGCCTTTCCTAATTTGATACTACGAATGGCATTAACCACCTCCTCTTCTGTTAGTTCACTCTCCAACAACTCTAGCATCCTAGTCTTGACCAAGGATGCCACTCCTCCTTTTCAGACTCCCAAGCAGGGTCTGGCCACATCATCTGCTCCACAACTGCCCAGAAGTGACTTGGTTTGCTACAAGGGCAGAGGATATGTGAGCTCACATAAAATTTTGCTAGACACCCATAGACCAGGGTGTGAGCACTGCAAGCTAGGACAGGGTTAAAACTTGACAACCATTAGAAGGACAGTGTGCTCAGGTTTCTGTACCACTTGCACTTCTTTCATAGTACAATCCACATTCAGAGAGTAAAACTGAAAACATTGATTATTGTACTTCTTTTACAAGACCATAAGAAACAGGCTGGACCAATGAAGTATTCCTCTTTAGTCTTTCTTTTAAAACCTATGGGGCCTATTCACAAAAGCATTTTGAGTACTGGAAGTAGTACTAATTTGTGTACCCACAAATGAAATTCACTAATATGTGGCGGTAGATCTCCATCTTTCCCTGTCATATCTTTTATGTCCAGAGATCTCTACCACGAATGTGGAGATCCCTGCACACCGAAGTATACGTTTTTGTAGTGAATGTGGAGGCACCAGTGGCGTAGGAAGGGGGGTGCGGTGGGTGCGGGCCGCCCCGGGTGTCATCACTGAGGGGGGTGACAAAATGGCAAAAATATGTGTTTTGAACACATATTTTTACCTTTTTGTCAAGCCGTGGGTGACAAGAAAGTTTCCGCACCGGGTACCACCTGACCTTGCTACGCCACTGGGAGGCACAAGTGGAGAGGTTGGAAAATGTTGAATACTACTAAATGGGTGGTTGGGGTGGTAAGGGTAATTCAAAGATGGGTTTAGGGAGGGACAAGCAATTACTAAAACACACCCATAAAAAGGTAACACAATAGCCGTTCACTAAAGTTGGACCTGCATCTGCTAAAATAGTTTTACTGTCAAAAGAGGCTCACATCTACACTTTCCAAGCCTTGGAGTAAGTCAAGCACCACACCTCACCAACCACTGGTATTACAAAGCACTCTGGTAGAAATCAAAAGATGCTGGAAATAACACTAACACCACAGGAAAAACTAGAAACATAATTGGAAAATTTATTTTCAATGTCTCAAATATTTTTATAAAATTACATTTTTATTTGTTAAAAAGTAAAAAATTAAAACAACATTAATTTTTGCTTTAGGGTATATAAAACACATATTCCAACCAGGCTTCAGACATATACAACACCTTCTACTGCAAGGAGGGAGGGACTCCACCAAACCCATCAACAGGTGAGACTCATTAGAACATCAAACAGTCACACATGCCCACATAAGCAGACAAGGCACAGCCAAAAAAAAACAATCTGTTTAATCATGTTGATGAATGTCTTTGCTGCACTTCCCTCATTTTGAGTAATAACTACTTGAGGAAGGAAAAAGGATTTGCAGGCATATGAGCAACATCTTTGACATGTCCAGGGAACAACTCTTTGCTAGATTCTGCTTCTCACCTGATGTGATTCTTGACATGGTTGCAGGCTTGTGGTGGGAGCTCAGTTCACCTACAGCCGGCTCCCAGTCCATACCTGCACATATGAACATAATGTCTGTGCTCTACTACCTGGCCACTGAATCTTTCCAGTGGATCAGTGCAAACATTGTGACGATCTTATAGGCAAGCTAATCATGATACTTGTGACAGGTGCTGTGATACATTAACAGTCGAGTTCAACAGTTTATTATCATGCCACAGTTAGAGGTACTCCTGCTCCAGCTGAAGCTAACAAAGAACAATTTTAACAGTTTAATGAATGGGAAGGGTGTCAACGCTTGTGTGTGAGGGGCATGTGCGATGTCTGACTATCTGAGAAGGGTGAGGGTGACAAGAGTGGCATGAGTGGTGATACAGGCACTAGTTGCGAGAGAGGGGGTTGGGATGGAAAAGTCCCCTTCATGGTGATGGACGTGTATCCCTGCAATGAGTGCCCCAACTGCTATGATGCCTAGATCCCAGGTGCTGATTTTTGTTGTCATGGACGAACACGGATCATGCATGTGCGCCGTGGCATAGGCTGTCTCACTAATTGTGGTCTTTTTGAAGCAGGAGGGGTGCTCAAAGTGGTGAATAGTGGTGAAAGGCTACTGCCTTTGTCAGGAATTAAGCAGCATGGGCGCAGTGGTGCCAGCATACTGTGTAGTGCTCAGTATGATTCTTTTTTTACCTGTGTCACGGGACTGACATTTAAAGTTCCACTGCTGTGTGCTTAACTCACCCTTGCCCTACATCAGATTGGTGTGCAGTGCAGCGCAGTGCATGGGTGATATGTACTTGCGCTGGTTGTATATGTGCCTGTGAATGGTACAATACATGGAAAATGTAGTGATGTGCAGTACGTGAATGTTGTATACGTTTGCTGGGTATATCTGTGCCTGTGAATAGTACAACACAGGGAAGATTCTGGGTTCTATTTTGGGAAACCCAGGACTAAGTGGAAGAGCATGAGCAGATAGAGGAATAATCCAGATAGATTTGTGGATTGGAATGGAATGGAGAGCCAGGCTCTTCAGGAGAGTTCAAAGGGTGCTCTTTAATTTACACAGAGGTCACTGGGAGGGGGCCTTGGCACATCTCAGGAAGGAGATGTGGCTGATAAGAGAATGATAAGGGGTAGAGCTGAGGCCCTGAGGTAACCGTTTTATGCACATATAACTGTGGCCGACATCCAGGTGTGAACCTCTAGTTCTCCACCGTGGGGATTTGAATTAAATGTAGCTCTAAACAAATGGTTTGTAGAAGTAATTAGTAAGAAAACAATCAGTTGAAAGATAGGTGTTAAAAAGAAAAGCAGATAAGGTTAGAGTTAGGGTGTGAATTAGTTTTAGGGTTAGGATGAAAGCCTGGGTTAAGCTGTAGTTTAGGTTGTATTTGATTTTATGTATTTATTAAAAAAATTGTCTTTAACCCTTACACTGTTATGCTTCCCTTAGCACACATAATACTTGAGAAGATGGGTTAGTCAGTCTTTTCACGCCATCTTTCCTCCCTGCAGCCCTTAGCACAGCATTGAACTCAAGCACTAAGAAGTTGTACCACCTTTTGGTAAATCAGAAATTGTTTGTTGTGTCTGTGATACTGGAGCCCTGGCACTGAGAAGTTTAAAGTGAACTGTTGCTTCCCCAATCTGTCCAATCCCAATTCTGTTAACTCTGTCAATGCTGTACAGGGTGAAGATGTCCCTGACTCAACATTAATCCACTGGTGGCCTTGTGAGGCTGAACTCTCCATCCCGACCTCTGGTCATAGTCTTGACATGCTTTACTTCCATCCCATCCCTACCAGCTATTGTTGCAGCTGTGTGCAGCATCTGTCCCTTGAATGAGTTCCACCTCCATCTCCATTATCGTACTGAACAATCCACGCCAGTGCTTAATTTGAGCCGGTGGTTGCAGAAGGAGCCCCCCGTAACTTATTTTTGGGGACCAGCACTTCTTTTTCCTCATCAGACTTTCACTTGGAGCAAGAGAGAGAAAAACACAAAAGGAAGAAAGAAAGATGAAGAGAAGGATGGAAAACATGACAAAGAAAGAAGTCGGGATGAAAAAGAACCTGAAAGAGTTGGATTAAAGAGGCATGAGGTGGAATCAAGCCAGCACAGAACCCGGATCTTTGATGCAGCAGACTGAGGGCTCCTGAGCAACACGTTGGACCCTGGCACTTATTCTTTTACAAATTAAGCACTCATCCAGACAAACACCCATTCTCCCAGAACAAGAAGGTCCATTTTGGCCCCACCTTCCAACCACTGCATTCCATAGTTTGACCCCTGGTTTGGCGCATCCCGCTGTGTTTCTGCCCATATTTGACCATCCACTCCCTCACCTTGTAACACAGGTAATACTACTCTGGTTTTATCCAAGTCCCATACACTTTTTGCAACAGATTTTCACAAACCCTTTTGTCCAACTCCATTACTTCCATGTTAACCTTCCACTTGAGATTCCTGCCACGCATTTGTTGGAGAGTCAAGGTCCTCAACCCACCAGCAAGGCCAAGAACATCTGTGCAAAAGCTGTCAAAGACTCATCAAGAATTGTTTTGTGGCCACCCTTCATCCCTCGCACAGTATTATGTTGAACAGATGTTTCAGAAATGGTAGATGGTCTGCCATGATCAGTCTCCATTCCCTCTCCCACTGTCCTTAATGTGAAGGGATCGTCTTTGCCCAGCTGGTACATCTGCCATTCAGTTTTTGTAAAAATAAGGGCCCAGTTCGTCTGGGGACAGATCACTACTGAGCAACACTTTGTACATTTTCAACTGCCACTTGCCAAATTCGCTGATCCATTTTTATGTCTTACCTGCCAGACAGCTAGGTGAAAGCCTTTAGTGGACCATACCAAAAACTTACAGTAGGCTTAAGAGTCCATCCATTGCTTACCATAGGTTGGCTTACTTGTCACTCTCATTTGCTTACTTCTAAGTTGATGGTTTCCCTTCCTCTTCTTGTGTTTATCCCTCCCCTGGAGCAGAGTCTCTTTATTTATTTTTTTAAATTTATTTTATAGTCTTGTACAGCGCACAGCTACCCAAAGGGTTTCCCGGCACTAAGCATGACAAAAGCCAAACTGACAACTTAAAATAGTCAAGTCTTCAGGCCTTTGTGGAACGCAAGAAGAGAGGTACAGTCCCTGAGGGATTTGGGAAGGAAGTTCCACAGTATCGGACTCAACACTGCAAAAGAACGCCCTTCCATCCGGGCCAGGTGGAACCTAGGTACAGTGCAGAAGGCCAAGTTGGAAGATCTCCAGAAACGAGAAGGGATGTAATATGTCACTAGATCCTGGATGAAGCAATGGACCTGTTCTAGCTTTGGCCTTAAACATGTAGCAGAGAGACTTGAATTGGATCCATTTAGAGACTGTGAGCCAGTGCAGCTCAAGAAAAAGATGAGAGACTAAGGCGTGTTTGAAGAGCTGGAACAGCAGTCTGGCCGCCGAATTCTGGACCATCTGCAGATGCGTGATAGATGCCTGGCCTATACCCAAATATAAATGCAAAAACAACAATTGATGGCAGAATGCAGAACAATGTCATACATTCACCCCAGTACAGAGATCTGGGCCTAAATCCATCGTTTTTTTGCTCACCATGCCATTCCAGTTTGAACCCAGCCATATGCAAATCAGTCCTGACCCTGTGCCCAATGGGAACAGTCCAGCCCGAACTGCCAGGCCAGGTCCTCCCTGGACTGGAAACAAGCATCCTAGGACCGGTTTCGGGGTTACACCCCTCATCAGCCAGGATAGCTTGACTCCAGTGGCATGGAGAGCACAGGACCCACGTCTGGGCATACCTGTCCCGCTCGGGGTGACAAATGCAAAAACAACAATTGATGGACAGAATGCAGAACAATGTCATACATTCACCCCAGTACAGAGATCTGGGCCTAAATCCATCGTTCTTTTGCTCACCATGCCATTCCAGTTTAAACCCAGCCATATGCAAATCAGTCTTGACCCTGTGCCCAATGGGAACAGTCCAGCCCGAACTGCCAGGCCAGGTCCTCCCTGGACTGGAAACAAGCATCCTAGGACCGGTTTCGGGGTTTCACCCCTCATCAGCCAGGATAGCTGGACTCCAGTGGCATGGAGAGCACGGGACCCACGTCTGGGTCAAGACTGATTTACATATAGCTGTGTCTGAACTGGGGTGGCGAAGTGAGCTAAAGAATGATGATGGATTCAACCCAGATCTGTGACTGGGGGCTCCGTCCATCATTCTCTTGTGTTTGCTTTATTCCCAATTATAAGACATTACCGTAATCCAATCTAGATAGTTTTAAGGCTTGAATCACAGTCCTTTGGGCAGATTGGGGGATCATCCAGATGATATTCCTCACCCATTTCAGCACAGTGAAACAGGTGGAGGCAACTTCAGACACCTGAGGTTTCATTTATCAAGAACAAAACCAAGGTTCTTAGCCTTTTAGGACAGAATGGGGGAGAGGTCCTAAGGAATCGGGCCAGTGATAGGGGCCACAAAGCTGGACATGCTTACCCAGGACCATAACCTCCGTCTTATTGCCATTAATATTGAGTGAGTTAGCACTCTCCCAAGTGGCCACTTGGCTCAAGCCCAGGTTAAGATTAGAAGGTCCATGATCCTGAGCAGATGATAAGGAGAAGATAATTTGGGTGTCATCTGCGTAAGAAAAAAGGGTCAAGCCGCAACTCTCCACTACGTCTGCCAAAGGGCGGATGTAGATATTAAATAGTAGATGACTTAGCAGAGAGCCTTGAGGGACACCAGAGGTTAAGGCTCGGGTTTCGGATCTAGCATTGGCTGAAGAGACTTTAAACGTGCGGTCCTTAAGAAAAGATGTTAGCCAGGCAAGGGCTTTTCCTTCCAAACCCAGAGAAGACAAGTGTTCGAGCAAGATGGAATGAGACACAGTATCAAAGGCTGCACTAAGATCTAATAAAATAAGCACAGGTGTACCGCCTTCATCCAGGAGCTGTCTGAGGTGTTCAGTGACTCCAAGGAGGGCGGATTCAGTACTGTGTCTAGCCCTGAAGCCTGACTGAGAGGGATGAAAAAACTCTTGAGCCTCTACATAAGATGTAAGCAGAGCATTCACATGTTTATCCAAAATTTTGGAGAGCACAGGTAGCTGAGAGATTGGTTGGAATTTCGCGCAAATCGACCCGTCCAGGTTAGGTTTTTTTTAAGAGCGGAAGAACCATAGCATGCTTCCAGCTCTGAGGGACATGGCCCTCGTGTAAAGAGGTGTTCAAGAGATCCACTATCATCTCTAGTAGTATTGGATCCAACAGGCAAATCGTGGAAGGTAGTAGAGGGTCCAATGGGGATCCCGACTTGATGGATTGAAGGATAGTGGAGAAGGTCAAAATGTCAAGGGGAGGCCAAGATGACATAGCAGGAGCTGAATCAGATCTGCTCACACTGACATTAAGTTCTTGTTGAGAATGATTTGATGGGTGGTAAATAAGGTATTGCTCATAACATCTTTGGACAGATGAAGATGGATGTCTGCCACCTTATTGATGAAGAACTGGGAAAGCACCTCACACTGAGTCTGAGAGAGCAGGAGACACATTAACATTATGAGGATTAGAGAGTTCTCTAACCACCTTGAAGAGAGTCTTGGGGCAGCTGTGGGCATGAGTGATTTTATCAGAGTAGAAAGAGGCACGAGCTGTTCTACACAGTCTATGATAGTTTTTAATCGCTAGTTTATACTTCTTTTTGGCATCTTCAGCATAGGATTTTCTCCAAAGTCTTTCTAGTCCCTGGCAACACTTTTTTTTAAAGCGAATTGATTAATTGAACCAGGGGGCTGGTGGGAGAGATTTAGCTGAATGAATAAGGAAGGTGGCAGGATGACATCCGGAGATTTAACAATCGAGCTGTCAATAAGTTCCCGATCATGATCAGCCTTCTCTGTTAGAACAGGTTTAGTGCACAGAAGCTGCAAATTTAATGCTGAGACATCCAATTTAGACCAGATCCTGGACTTAGTGACTGTTTTATTCAATACTCTCAAAGGGGTGGCCAAGGTCCGGATAGTAAGAGGGACAGCTAAGTGATCTGACCAGATCAGAGGTATAGAAGATTCTGTGGTTATATTATTCATATTTGAGAAGGTTGGATCTAGAAGGTGGCTGATCTCATGGATAGGAGCTGAGTTGCTAGATTCAAAATTCCTAGGTCATCAATAAAAGTAGTACCATCCTTTTGATTGGCTGACTTGTATCCTTCCACTGCTTTCATTCAGGGAATTTATTTTTTCTTTTTCTTTCAGCACTCTATGAGAGTGCACATTTTCCAGCTCTCTCCCTCCTGAGCTTCTGACAACTATAGCACTGTTCCCCCACTATCCTGTGCCATGTTGTGCCCTCGTCACTCTCCCTAAGCCTGCCCATTGCTTTACCACCCCTCAGTTGCTTTTGTTATTTTTTTTTAAAGGCCTCCTGGTTCCAGCCTCAAACGTCCCCTTTGCTCCTTCACCCCATCCCACTCCTTGTGGCTCCTCGTTCATAGTATTTTTTGAGAGCCTTTCACCTGCCATTTGCTGCTGTAAAGCTCCGCAATGCTAAAAGTATTTTTGAGGCACTAAAATAAAATTAATTTTTTTATTTACTGATCCAAATGGCATGCGCACACATAGGGAATGGTGTGACCACCACAGTGGCCGCATCAGCATGTCTTTTTTCCTTTTTTATTGCCAATGCTGCACAGCATCTATAAAAATAAATGGCAAAGCCAATATGTCAAGAAGGTGAGACCTATTGACTTTGCCAGTGTTAGTTATCTCCAGTACAAATGCTCTGAGTAGTCTGCTTGGGACCAATGCTACTACTTCTTGCTGTCTGTCACAATCTGCCGCTCTGCCCGGTTCAACAAGCCCCTGACATTCTCTTTAAGTCCCTCTGTGCTTGCTGCTCCAATCCTCCCCGAACCATTCCCTGACCCTTTATCTCTGAGGCACCCTCAACCATCACCAGTCACCTCAAATGATGTAGCACCATGCAGTAAGCCTGCTCCAAACCCTGCTGCCAAACTCTAATCTGCTTTTCTTGTGAGATGACCCAGTCCAGTGATCCAGCGCGGCTAATATAAATTCTTCTCCTTTGGACATAACATCCAGGTAAAGATCATTCACAACAACTATACCATATGACGGTGGGGCCCATAACACCGCATAATCATACACTCTCTCAAATTATTCCCTGGATCACATCCACTTTCACTTTGGAGAAGAACGAAATTGCTGGAGGAACGGGATACCTTATTAAAATTAACAGGATATTACCTTAAACATCATACATAATCAGTTAATCCTGTCGGTTCTAAAACATCAAGGTATTCCGCTCTTTGGTCGATGGACCAACTAGTAGAATAAGTTGATGGTGATTAAGACCAGTTCAATCACATTCAAAACCTGTTCATCATTACACTTAGTATTGAGCTAAAGAACCACAGACTCGTTGTTTTAATTAGAATAAAGTTTATCTATTTTCTTAAATGCATGAGTGAGATTCAAGTTTATTAATCATTTTAATACATTTCAATAGCATATAAGAAATAAGTTTTAGAAATAATTGTATGCATACCCCTCTCAGATGGAGAATAAAAAGTTCACCAAAGCAGATAAATTGTAGATCACAGCATGGAACTCCCAAAACTGACTGTCTGTCCCGCTAAAGGCCTCCTCGACGGACCTCCCATACAGGTTTCCCGCATCGGTCTCGTTCCTTTTCCCAGTCAAGTTTAAAGTCCAAATGAATATTTCTATAAAGAAAATGGCCTATAGAAAATAGCAGCAGCTTCTTCAGCATCAACGCTCAGTGCTCAAAAATTATGCAGGAATAGCGCTCCTCCTACTTAAGAGTAGGTCCTCTTATACCCTTCTACTAGCTTACTAAACGAAAAGTTGCAATCTTTGGGGGCGAGAATCACGCTAATTGGTCATACATAATCAGTTAATCCTGTCGGTTCTCAAACATCAAGGTATTCCGCTCTTTGGTCGATGGACCAACTAGTAGAATAAGTTGATGGTGATTAAGACCAGCTCAATCACATTCAAAACCTGTTAATCATTACACTATGGGGCCGATTCCGATCTCGGTCGGAGGCGCACCCAATACCATTCGGTCGGGAAAAAAGCCATGCGAATGCCTGTTTCCCGACCGATCCGTACAGCACACCGAACGAGTAAGTACGATGCGCGCAACAGCACAGAATCCGGCTGAGTCGTACTCACCCAATCCAGGTCCTGTTCTCCGACCGAGGCGAATCCGGAAACGCAGAATCGAGTCGCACGGAAGGGAAAATGCAGCTCCGTCCGGCCGAACAAGTACGATGCGCTTTCCGTACGCGCCAAACCCGTCGCTACGCACGGCACGTCAAAGCATCCGGGAGAGGCGCACAAAAGCTCCGATTCGCGCCACAACACGATCCACGGCTACGAGGCGAACACGCCAGCGACGAGGACGACGAGAAGCGACGAGGACGACGCGAAGCAACGAGAAGGACGAACAACACGAACCAACCATGAATCCCTTCGTCCTGATCATACCAATATTCTACATTTACTACCGGAACAGGCACGGACGCGTACGGCGCAGAAGGTAAGTCAGACACCAACCACAAAACACATACAACACGTACACGACACATCACACACACACAGAGGGATGCAGAATTTACTTACACCAGCAACAGCAGCACCATAGGGGCGGGATGCCCATCACCAATGCCACATATGCACACAGGGGCCTGAATGCGCACCACCACCCCTACCCAGGGGGGGCCGGATGCCAACAACCACTACCACCCTTAGCCAGGGGGGTACCAGATGCCCACCACCACTACCACCCTTACCCAGGGGGGCTGGATGCCTACCACTACTACCACCCTAAGCCAGGGGGGCTGGATGCCTACCACCACTACCACCCTTACCCAGGGGGGCCTGTATGCCCACCACCACTACCACTCTTAGCCATGGGGGTGCCAGATGCCTACCACTACTACCACCCTTACCCAGGGGGGGCTGGATGCCTACCACTACTACCACCCTCACCCAGGGGGGGCTGGATGCCTACCACTACTACCACCCTTAGCCAGGGGGTGCCAGATGCCTACCACTACTACCACCCTCACCCAGGGGGGCTGGATGCCTACCACTACTACCACCCTCACCCAGGGGGCTGGATGCCTACCACTACTACCACCCTTAGCCAGGGGGTGCCAGATGCCTACCACCACTACCACCCTTACCCAGGGGGGCTGGATGCCTACCACTACTACCACCCTCACCCAGGGGGCTGGATGCCTACCACTACTACCACCCTCACCCAGGGGGGCTGGATGCCTACCACTACTACCACCCTCACCCAGGGGGGCTGGATGCCTACCACTACTACCACCCTTACCCAGGGGGGCTGGATGCCTACCACTACTACCACCCTCACCCAGGGGGGCTGGATGCCTACCACTACTACCACCCTCACCCAGGGGGCTGGATGCCTACCACTACTACCACCCTTAGCCAGGGGGTGCCAGATGCCTACCACCACTACCACCCTTACCCAGGGGGCTGGATGCCTACCACTACTACCACCCTCACCCAGGGGGGCTGGATGCCTACCACTACTACCACCCTTAGCCAGGGGGTGCCAGATGCCTACCACTACTACCACCCTCACCCAGGGGGCTGGATGCCTACCACTACTACCACCCTCACCCAGGGGGGCTGGATGCCTACCACTACTACCACCCTTAGCCAGGGGGTGCCAGATGCCCACCACTACTACCACCCTAAGGCAGGGGGCTGGATGCCTACCACTACTACCACCCTTAGCCAGGGGGTGCCAGATGCCTACCACCACTACCACCCTTACCCAGGGGGCTGGATGCCTACCACTACTACCACCCTTACCCAGGGGGCTGGATGCCTACCACTACTACCACCCTCACCCAGGGGGGCTGGATGCCTACCACTACTACCACCCTCACCCAGGGGGGCTGGATGCCTACCACTACTACCACCCTTAGCCATGGGGGTGCCAGATGCCTACCACTACTACCACCCTTACCCAGGGGGGCTGGATGCCTACCACTACTACCACCCTCACCCAGGGGGGCTGGATGCCTACCACTACTACCACCCTCACCCAGGGGGGCTGGATGCCTACCACTACTACCACCCTCACCCAGGGGGGCTGGATGCCTACCACTACTACCACCCTTAGCCATGGGGGTGCCAGATGCCTACCACTACTACCACCCTTACCCAGGGGGCTGGATGCCTACCACTACTACCACCCTCACCCAGGGGGCTGGATGCCTACCACTACTACCACCCTTAGCCAGGGGGTGCCAGATGCCTACCACTACTACCACCCTTACCCAGGGGGGCTGGATGCCTACCACTACTACCACCCTCACCCAGGGGGGCTGGATGCCTACCACTACTACCACCCTTAGCCAGGGGGTGCCAGATGCCCACCACTACTACCACCCTAAGCCAGGGGGCTGGATGCCTACCACTACTACCACCCTTAGCCAGGGGGTGCCAGATGCCTACCACCACTACCACCCTTACCCAGGGGGCTGGATGCCTACCACTACTACCACCCTTAGCCAGGGGGTGCCAGATGCCTACCACCACTACCACCCTTACCCAGGGGGCTGGATGCCTACCACTACTACCACCCTTAGCCAGGGGGCTGGATGCCTACCACTACTACCACCCTAAGCCAGGGGGCTGGATGCCTACCACTACTATCACCCTAAGTCAGGGGGGCTGGATGCCTACCACTACTACCACCCTTACCCAGGGGGGGCTGGATGCCTACCACCACTACCACCCTTACCCAGGGGGGGCTGGATGCCCACCAACACTACCACCCTTACCCAGGGGGGCTGGATGCCTACCACTACTACCACCCTTAGCCAGGGGGGTGCCAGATGCCCACCACCACTACCACCCTTAGCCATGGGGGTGCCAGATGCCTGCCACTACTACCACCCTTACCCAGGGGGGCTGGATGCCTACCACTACTACCACCCTTACCCAGGGGGGGCTGGATGCCTACCACTACTACCACCCTTACCCAGGGGGGCTGGATGCCTGTCACTACTACCACCTCTACCCATGGGGGGCTGGATGCCTACCACCAACACAACCCCCACTCATAGGATGGACAATGCATGACACAACCAGCACACCACAACCTAGGGAATGCAAGAAAAAGACATCCCCCAACACCATGACAAGCGTGTGTAGACTGTGTCAAATGCCTACAACACTGAACATGACTTTGAACATACAATGTGACCCCTCGCACATGTGCCACACATATATGTGTGTGGCCCACACAATGCAAGCAGGCCATGACCATTGTGGCAATGGGGTCCAAACCCCCATCATCACAGTGACCAAAAGGTAAGTGTGGGGTCCATAGCTGAAGCACATTTTGAACAGTGTGGCAATGGGGTCCAAACCCCCATCATCACAGTGACCAAAATGTAAGTGTGGGGTCCATAGCTGAAGCACATTTTGAACACTGTGGCAATGGGGTCCAAACCCCCATCATCACTGTGACCAAAATGTAAGTGTGGGGTCCATAGCTGAAGCACATTTTGAACAGTGTGGCAATGGGGTCCAAACCCCCATCATCACAGTGACCAAAATGTAAGTGTGGGGCCCATAGCTGAAGCACATTTTGAACATTGTGGCAATGGGGTCCAAACCCCCATCATCACAGTGACCAAAATGTAAGTGTGGGGTCCATAGCTGAAGCACATTTTGTACAGTGTGGCAATGGGGTCTAATGCCCCATCACCACAGTGACCAAAAGGTAAGTGTGGGGTCCATAGCTGAAGCACATTTTGAACATTGTGGCAATGGGGTCTAACGCCCCATCACCACAGTGACCAAAAGGTAAGTGTGGGGTCCATAGCTGAAGCACATTTTGAACATTGTGGCAATGGGGTCCAAAACCCCATCATCACAGTGACCAAAATGTAAGTGTGGGGTCCATAGCTGAAGCACATTTTGAACATTGTGGCAATGGGGTCTAACGCCCCATCACCACAGTGACCAAAAGGTAAGTGTGGGGTCCATAGCTGAAGCACATTTTGAACATTGTGGCAATGGGGTCCAAATCCCCATCATCACAGTGACCAAAATGTAAGTGTGGGGTCCATAGCTGAAGCACATTTTGAACAGTGTGGCAATGGGGTCTAACGCCCCATCACCACAGTGACCAAAAGGTAAGTGTGGGGTCCATAGCTGAAGCACATTTTGAACATTGTGGCAATGGGGTCCAAACCCCCATCATCACAGTGACCAAAAGGTAAGTGTTGACAAAGAAAGAGCTGCAACTGCCAAACTGCATGGATGATTCCTGGTCACAGAACATAAAACACATCAGTGGCAAAGTAGTGCATGTGTCCCATTGCAACATAAATTGGGGGAGCCAAATACTGCAGTGCAAATAAGACATACCTTTGGCCATGTGCAGACAAACAACACCCATGGGGGCTGACACTGTCAACATTCATCAATGACAGAAGTGACCATCAGAATGCAGACCCACATATTTGTACCAATGGGCACACAAATGCAGATACCCTGTGGAGACTGTAGATGTGAGGTGAACAGATACCATACCATGGCAGCAATGGGACACACAAACCATGATCATTGTGCTGACCGATGACCTAGGAGTCCCAGGGACAGCAGGGGAAACCCACCAAACGACACACAGCCAATGGCACACCCAAGATATGCCAATGCAGTGGTGCAGATGCACAAACACAAACAGGCAGACCCACACTGCACATCATACACAACAGGTGAGGGGGTGCCAGTGTCCCCAGGCAACCACACAACACATGAGGAGACCTGAATACCAATCATACAGATGTGCATACAGTGCCACACAAAGGTAACTCATGGATCCAAATCCCCTATGTGGGCAAGCAGGCATTGTCAGATGAGAGGGAGCACAAATCACACATGTCACACAGGCACGTAGGAACAGCAACTGACACAGCAAGACACAGACACACCACAGCACTACCCCCAGGGCCCCCACAATGTGGTGACCCTGGCCTGCATTACAATCCCACTGTGATGACAAAGCTAAATGTCGTTCACACTGTGAACCACAGTCATGTGTCCTGAGCAACAAACTACCATCACACCTACACAAGCACAAATCAATCAGCATGGCCAGTAAGCCAAGGCCAACATGGAGGCAGGGGCCTAGCCGGGCAACAACTCCCATCTGCACACACTCAACACCACACCCCTCGACCTCCAACAATGTGCAGCAGTGAAGCACACATGCACTGGTGACATTGCACATGTACCCATGACTATTCCAGGGTGGTGGGTGGGAACCAAGGTGCAGAAACACATCACACATGTCCACTCAACAAGACTCCTGAATGTCTGACACACTGCACACTACGCTGTACATGGACATGACGGCAATACCACACCAACCAATGGGATCCCAGCCACAGTCACACACCAATGAAGATGCCAAGGTCACCCACAAAGAACACACATAGACAACAACCAACATTGCAGCCCGGACCCTGAGGAGTGCCAGCAGTCACACACACAACGTGTCACAATCACTGAAAGATAACACAAACTGGAAATCACATGACAGGGGCAAACAACAAGTGCCAAGGGGAAACCTGACTGTGAGCCATCTGCGTCTGCACACAAACTCAGCCCTGACAGCAAACACACCTATGGGTGACACCCTGATGACCAGTAATGTGCCATGCACCCACATCACAGAGAACCCAGGGAGAAGACTTTGGGGGAACATAGGTCAACTCAGCAAGCATCACAAACAGGTACAACACTAGGGATCACAGCATGCACAGCTAAACGGAAGTGAACACACAGACATGCACATACAACACACACCTTGGGCGCAGGCAATGTCACAGGAGTACACACTGCCATGAGGGGACTCCACTCCTGTGTGAGGAAAGCTGTGCCATATGTTGCCTCAGTAGGGCCCCATCATGTCAGCTGAGCACTTGGTCACACAATCAACAATTAGCACCAAATGAGGGCTCCCGTCACATCAGCCTGGTCATGGAAGTGCCAACGAAATCATCAGCACAGATCCAACACACTTGTATAGCAATGTTGCACTGACAACACAGATGAGTCCTTCCCCATTGATGCCCAAACCTGCATGTCCAGTGGAGATGGCCACACGGTCAGGGAAGTAGACGAATTGAACAATGGCAGGCACAACAGGTGTGCAGGGGTGGAAGCCACAGATGTGAAATAGCTAATCTAAGTAGGAAATCCCATTGCCAAATACTGAACACATGACTCCCTCAGATGCTGCTATGGATGACATGGATACACCACAGGATAGGACACATTCCCCCTGGACCACATGGGTTCCTGCACAGTAACACTTCATTATCATGAGACCAAATATCCCCATCACTGCAGCAAGGGCATGGTTAGCATCATCAACAACATGTACATCAGAAGCATAAGCACTAGAGAACAGAAAGTTGCTTTATTCAGCATATGTGTGTAATGAAAACAAAGTCCAGAAAAAACACAAAGGCCAATGGCCAGTCCATTGTCAAAGTCCAAACAGGGTGACAGTGGCAGATGTCACCCTACGCATGCCTGCACAAAACCAGGGACAATCCACTAGGAGGGGCAACCGGGGGGCAGGCCAGGCACCGCAGGGACAGGATCAGGGCTCACCAGGAGGAAGCAGGGAAGGGGTGGTGGGTGCTGGAGAGCCACTGACAACTGCAGTGGAGGTGTCTGACATGATGTGTGCCGGCACAACTGGGGGCATGACTCAGATGTTGTGGGTGCCGGCACGACTGCAGTGGACCCTGCAGATGGAGTGGACAGGTCCGCCACTGCAGTGCCCAAGTCAGACAGGGTGGTAGTGGACTCCACTGCAGTGCCTACCACCAGGGGAGGAGAATGGGGAACAGGCAAGGTAGGCTGGACAGAGGGGAGGACACCCTCACCACATCAGTGGCACAGACAAGCGCAGCGGGGGTGTGGTGCCGGGAGAGCAAGTGGCAGGGGGAGAAGGCCGGATCCTCTTGGGGATGGTATATCTGTGGGTGGGGGAACCTGGGGCAGGGTGTGGTGGGGGCACCTGTGGAGTGGGGGCCTGAGGGATGGAGGAAGGAGACCTGGTGCCTGAGCTGCAGGGCGGCGGCGGGGTCTTGCTCTTACGACTCCGGGGGACTTGCCAGTGGGGGCCTCAGTCTGTCTGCACCTGGGGGAGGGTGTCCGGGGGCGAGGGGCACTCTGCTCCGTGTGGGTGGGCTTCCTCTTCCCCCTGAATGCTGTATCAGCTGGATCGGAGGGGAAGAGGCCGAGGTCACTGAGGAAGAGCCGCTGGGTCTTTGGGGTTGCAGGTGAGGCAAGGGAGGGTGCTTTGGAGAGAGAGGCAACTGAGGACTGCGCAGTGCTCGTGGATGCGTGTGTGTGTTCCAGGGCCCCATCCCCTGTGAGTCTGGTTTCAGTCCCCTGACTGTGCGTGCGTGTGCGTTTTGTTTGTGGCGTGTGTGTCTGTGTGCTGGACGTGTGTGTGCTGGTGTGTGCCTGTGCCGGTGTGTGTGTGCTTGGGACGGGTAAGGTGCTGGGGAGTGTGGATAGAGCAGAGGCAGGAGGGGTGAGGGACTGTCTGAGGAGGGACACTGCTGCCGTCAGGGAGGAGTCCATGGACCTATTGCCCCTCTGTAGGTCAGACATGCCCGATGAGATGCCCTCCATGAACGACACCAGCTGAGTCAACAGAGCGGTGTGCGCATGGAGGACACTCAGCATGGCTGTCTGCCCTACATGGAGCTGGCGAAGGAGGTACACAGACTCCTCACTCAGGGCAGCAGGGGACACAGGGGCAGGGAGTGCGGGGCCTGGCCCAAAGGAGACACGCTCCCAAACATGGGAGCCTCCACGGACCTGGGGAATGGGAGCCGATGGGAGGGCGGTGGTGGTGCTGGTGGTGGCGGGGACAGCAACACTAGCTGGGGTGTGGTGGCTACTGACACCCGCCTCCATAAGGGAGTCATCCTCTGAGTTGCTCTGGTCCTCAGCTGAGGTGGATGGTGCTGAGGACTCCTCGGTGTGGCTCCCCTCGCCCTCCGTGCCAATGGGTCCCTCCGACCACTCCTCGGCTGCTGACCCAGTCTGGCTCTCCGTCTCCTCCTGGTCCGTGGAGCTGTCCCCTTCTGTGGCCGTGGATGTATCTGCAAACAATGGGGAAACAGACAGACATCAGTCACCTGCACCAAACGCACACACCACTGTGAGCACAGCACATTACAGAGCAAGCCCTGGCATCATTAGTTGTACACTGCTAAAAGTGCCCTAACTGAACAGGAGAAGCCAAATGTCAGTCTGATGCCAACCATGGCACTCACATCCCACATGGCCTTGCACCCATCTGTCTGGTGTCTGTTGGATAGCAACACCCCAGTGTGGACACATGCACCAACTACACAGTAGTTGGACAGTGCAGAGGACACGGTGTAGCATGTGGACATGCACACATCACAACTCTTGCCACTGAGTCAGTACAGGTTTCCGGATGAAAGGGACGCCCAGAGTCAAATAGGAAATGCATGTGATGCATACCAGCGACAGACACCATGATGCACCCATGTCCTGATAGCCATCGCCACAATGGTGTGCATGTAGCACATGTCACTCCCCTGCAGGATCACCAATAAGTAGACACATGCCATGGCGGAGGCATGACTGCTAAGTCATACATTACTGTCTCAGTGATGTATGACTTGGCAGCCAGACAACAACACTCTGCACTGTGTCACAATAGTAGGTCATGGGGAATGCAAGTCCTGGAGCTGCACAAGTGCACATGTACATCCCCCACACAACACATCATCTTAACCCTCATCTGTCCAGGTCATACCGATTGGACATATGGGAGACCTGTGACACTACCCTCTGAACCTGAGCACCTCACAATCTGCTGTGAATGGGGAACAGCTGCCTGAACTTCACATTCGCATACCCCAGTCTGCACGGGCAGCTGATCAAACACCTATGTGACACACAAGTATCATCTCCTATGGTCACATCTCCAGTGGCATGCTGAGCCCCTACCGAGAAACACCCCAGCAGTCCTGGCAACAAATCCACAGCACACTGACACAGAGGCAGACACCTGAGGGGTCAAATCACTGCGCACAATGTGTCAGCTGATACACGGGAGTGGGAGTACAGAGTGCATTGCATGGCCTGGAGTAGGCATGACTGTCCTGCCCCACATGAATGAGGGATGAGCCCTGGACAGTGGATAGCTGGCTATGTATGTGTGACACACGTAATCTGCACACTCCTGGGGCCCAAACATTGTTCCCACCCGCTGCATGGGTGTGTGCCACACACCCCAGGCACATGTGGTGGCTCAGCTCAGCAAGTGGACCGCATATCAAAGCAACACGCAGATTACATGTCCGAACACAGGCGTTGTGTGAACAATGGACCCACCCATGATGCCCACAACAGAGTTAGGGAAACAGATGCTGTCCCCAACCTTTAGTGAAGCAAACTGCAAGGACACAGTCCCAAGTGACACAATTCCCTGAATGTAAGGGCCACACCTGGGTATCAGATGAGGAGTGGGCAGTGCACAATAGAGGGACATGGCTCCTGGACAACATGACTGCTGTACTGTGGCAGTTGAAACAGGCCAGAGGAGGGCACATAGCATGTAATACAGAGTTCACAGTGCAGTCTTTGACTCACCCCCTCCTTGCTGCTGTCTGGCCTTCAGCTGCCCATCCAGGTCTGGAAACACCACCGCCAGGATCTGGAGCATGTGGGGGTCAGGGTCCGTGTTCCGCCCCTCCTGCGAGGAGGCAACAGCTTCAGCTGGACCCGTGCAATCCTCCGGGTCCAGCCCCGAAGGTCCTGCCACCTCTTCTGGCAGTTGCGGATCCGGCGCTTGTAGACCCCCACGGACCGGACAGCCCGGACGATGTCCTTCCAGATCTCCTGCTTCCGATGGGCATTAACCTGTCAGGATGACAAAGTGAAAAGGCCATTACTACACATGCAACATATCCGTGCATGACACAGTTGTATATACATGTCTCAATCACAGGGGCACATGATGGACACAGGCAGTGCAAAGCTGCCCATGGACAGTTTGCCAGAAGTCACTACATGGTATCATTGCATGGGAAGTAAAACCTTGTTCAAATGCACTGTCACTGCACCATACCTGTCCAGTGCATGTCACTACACACTATGGGGGTGACAACTACTCAGTGAGCCTGCTAGCCAGTGGCGTGCAGACTTTCAGCCTTGCTAGTCAGACAAAATGCACATTCAGAAAGGCAGTGCACAGAACACTCACCTGCTCCCCTGGTGTCCCATACAGCTTGCTGTACTGTGGAAGTAGGCTGTCCAGCAGGGCCTGGTTCTCCTCAAGGCTGAAGGCTGGGGCTCTCGCCACAGTACGTGCCATTGCAGGGTCCAGAGGGGCAGAGACAGCAGCAGTGCAGTGGCAGATGTCATCCTGGAGCATGTAGTGCAGGCAAGTGAGCTCTCAGGGGAACAGCCAGCAATATATATGTGCTGGAGAGGCAGATACTGTCCCTTGTGTCCAAAGTGATAGGTCCAAGTCGTTTGCATCTTCTGAATCTGGCCAATCCATGGAATAGCAGCACCAATTCACGCCCACAGCATCCTTCAAATCTTCAACTTCATGACATACATGATTTTGCAACATTGTTGTGGGTGGCCAACTGAATTTCCAGCAACCGACTCGTTCGAATTTCGAAAACGCGTCCGTTGCCAGGCTAGGCCATTGTCAATGGGTGCGCACCGATCGGTCCATTGCGGTACAACGCGTACAGGGGTACAACGCGTACCCGCACACATTGAATGCAATGGGCCGGCCAGGGGCACCGATCGGTCCATTGCTGATCAACGCGTACAGGGGTACAACGCGTACCCGCACACATTGAATGCAATGGGCCGGCCGGGGGCACCGATCGGTCCATTGCTGATCAACGCGTACAGGGGTACAACGTGTACCCGCACACATTGAATGCAATGGGCCGGCCGGGGGCACCGATCGGTCCATTGCTGATCAACGCGTACAGGGGTACAACGCGTACCCGCACACATTGAATGCAATGGGCCGGCCGGGGCACCGATCGGTCCATTGCTGTTCAACGCATCCCTGTACAAGTGACTGGCATATGTCACCATGCCTGTCTCAGATGGACATATGCCAGCCACAGATAGCTCCCAGGGAGTGAGGGGCACACCTACAACACGACAGCCTGTCCAAACTGTATAATAAGGCATGTAAGGCTGCATTTCCTATTGTGTGTATGTTGGTGTACATGTTGTCCTGTGGGTGTCACCTGGGGGCAGCCACCCCCAGGCTGTGCACGTGTTCATGGGGACAGGATCCTGGGTGTTACGTGTACATGACCACTGTGATGTGCAACTGTTCATATCTGTGCATGTGCCATGGTCACATTTCACGGTGGTGTATGTGTATGTCATGTCACATACCCCGTGAGTCCCATGTGGGACGGTATGTTTGAGCCAGGGTGTCCCAGTGGCACAATAGTGATGGTCCCCCACAGTCTGTGTGCATGTAGTGTTTACAATGTCTCTGATTTCATGTGCACAATGGGAGACAGTCTCCACATCCACGTTGTGTGTGCATGGACTTTGATGTTGTGCGTGCGTGCGTGTGTGTGTCACAGACGTCCATGTCTGTCCTGCAGTGGCAAGTGGGACCACTACCTGTGGGGGTCATAGTTGTTTTGCTGTGGTGTATACATGATACTCCATGTAATGCCTGTGTCCATGTGGCAATACAGGGTCCCTGGGAATGTACCTGTCGTTGAGCTGTGATGCCTGGGGCACATCTGTCCTCACATGTCACTGTGGGGGTGATTGTGACACGGCAGCAGGAGATGGGAACTGTGACACGGCCTCATGATATCCAATGGGCCAACCTGGGACTTATTGATGCCACTTGTTGAACCGTGATGACAGATGTTGGCCATGTATGTACCATACATGTCCTTACGGAACTGCACACTTCATGTAGTTGTGCCTCATAATGATGTATGTTGTGATATTGAGTGTGTTCAATGCCGCATATGTGGGGTGACTGACAATCTTGCTTTCTTCTCCTCTGCACTGCAGGGCTTTTGCTGTCCATCGACCATTCCCAGACCTGGCAACGATGGTGGAACGGGACAGCATCCGAAGGTACCGCTTCACCAGGCAGCTGATTGAGGATTTGGCAGTGCAGTTGGCCCCACATTTGCAGCCTGGCCGGCCGTATCCTACAGCGCTGACCCCCAAGGTGAAGGTGATGGCAGCCCTACACTTCTTTGCCACCGGTACCTTCCAACATACTGTGGCGACTGCTGGTGGGATGTCACAGACCATGTTGAGCCGTGTGCTCCGCGATGTTTTGGCGGCAATGTTGCTATTCCTGAACCGGTACATCTATTTCCCTAGACTGCAACGACTCACTGACGTGAAGAGTGACTTCTATGCCCTGGGGAGGATGCCGCATGTCATTGGCTCCATTGATGGGACACATGTGGCTTTGGTACCACCACAGGCCCAGGAGCAGGCCTACAGGAACCGCAAGCACTACCACTCGGTCAATGCACTGGTGGTGTGTCTTGCAGATATGACCATCACACACGTGTGTGCCCGTTTCCCTGGTTCAGCACACGATGCCTTTGTGATGAGGAGTAGTCGCATCCCCAGGATGATGGCACAGATGCAGAACCAGCGTGCCTGGCTTGTCGGTGTGTACTGACTTTGTGCCATTGTGTGTGATCTGATCTGTAGTATTCCGCCCACTTTTCCAAGTCAGCTAATGTGCACTTGTCTGTCCGTAGGTGACTCGGGATACCCCAACATGCCGTGGTTGCTGACACCCCTCAGGAACCCTGTGACACCAGCCCAGATGCGCTACAATGAGGCACATGGTCGGACCAGGAGAGTGATTGAGTGGACATTTGGTCTCCTGAAGAGCCGCTTCCGCTGCCTGGACAAGACCGGAGGGTCCCTCCCATATGCCCCTGCGAAAGTGTGCAAGATTATCATCGTCTGCTGCATGCTCCACAACCTGGCAGTGCGGAAGGAGTTGCCTCTCATCCAGGATGACAATGACCAACATCCGCCACCTGTGGAGGATCCTGGCCTGGACCACGATGCCAGTGATGATGATGATGATGATGAGGGTGATGTCCGCACACAGATAATCACCAACTTCTTTAGCTGAATGTGAGTATCCTGAGGTGTCATGTCAATGATGTGAGTTGGCATGATATGTGTAGGTGGTGCTCTGGTGCTGTTGGAGTGTGTCCATGGGCTACTTGACTGGATGTGTGTAGCGATGTGTGCTTACAGGTGGTCTGTACTCCCCAACAGTGTTGACATGCTAACTTGGTTCTGGGTGGGTGTCTTGTAACATGTATTGTGCATGAGTTTTGCTGTTCTGTCCTGTTCTCCATTGCTTTTGACTGTGTGTCATTTCTGTCCTTCACAGGGTACTTTCAGATTCGTTTGGTCAACTGTGTCCACCGATGACGTGATTGTACTTCCAGGGTGGTAGCTGTTGTGTCCCTGAAGGTGATGTGCGCCACACCCATGGACTTCCTTCCTTCTACAGTTGTTGACTGTGTGCCCGCTGCCAGGTGGGATTACCTTGCATCTGTAGTGGTTACGACATGTTGCAACTGTGTAATAAACCTGTGCTTCACTTTGTGATGTGCGTTGTCTATGGTCACACATTTGACTGCCATTTGCTCACTGCACCTCTGGGCTACTTGACTACAACTGGGAATAGGTGTGGTGTCTGTGCATTGCACCGTCTTCCCTGGCAACATCAGTGTAGGCAATGAGTCAGATGGCCTAGGTGTGTATGTGTTCTGTAGCCCTGGTGGTGTGTCTCCCTAATATGTGTCACGTTGCCTTTACTCACATGCCTGTGTTGTACTTGCTGTTGCAGTTCGCATACACAGTGTAATTTTGCAGTTCATCATCCCCATATCAGCACCCACGTTGGAATCACAACAGAGGCAAGTATGGTGTATTAGTGTGTTTATTGTGATACATTTGTGTGAATAGTGCATAGGATGGGTAGTGCTGTACATATATCTTGCAATCAGAAGTTCCTAGGTGAATTGAAAGTCCTGGTAGACAAAATCCCCGGTATCGGGGCCACAGTTGTCTGAGACATTGGTCCAACTTGTACTCCCCATGCAACGTGTGGGAGTTGTGTTGCCGTCAACAGGGTGAACAGTCTGTGCACAAAGGTGAACATCCAGAACAGGTTCAGGCTTCCTGGGAGTTGCGCTTGGCCATCGGCCTCTCACTTGCCCCTCCTCGGACGACCCCTCTTCTTTGGGGGGCCCCTCAAGTACAGGCTGCTGCGGTGCAGGGGACTCTCCGCCAGAGTCATCCTCCCTCCCTGTGGCAGTTGCAGTTTGTTCAGCACCAGATGTTGTTGGCACACAGGGAGGTGTGGACTGGTTGCTGTTCATCTGGCGGAGGCATTGTAAAATGTCCCTGTGCACCGCCGTCATCTCATGCAGTGCGTCCCACTTGGACTCCACGCGGGACATGTGTGAGTCCACGCGGGACATGTGTGCGTCCAAGCGGGCATGATGGGCAGCCTGCTGCTGTTTCATGTCTCTGAGGAGCCCCACTACCTGGCTGAGATCTCCGGTGCTGGACTGGTACGCATCAGCTATGCGTACCAGTTGTGGGTCATCATGCACACCAGCAACGTCTGCAAGCAGCGACCTCTGTCTCCCACCCCTCCCACCACCCCTGCCGACATGTGCAGTGCGTGCAGTGGCACGCACAGATGACCCTGGTCCACCTTGGGGGTTGGTGGTGGTGGTGTCCATGGCCCCACGTTGGTCCAGGGTCCCTGTGCTGGTGTTGCTCCTTGTTCTGTCCATGTCGGCGGGGATGGTATTTGTGGTGACAGTCGGTGGGTGCAGGGGGTGCAGCTGGTGGTCCTGCTGGTGCTGCAGCTGGTGGTCCTGCTGGTGCTGCAGCTGGTGGTCCTGCTGGTGCTGCATGTAGACTTGCACCGGATGTGCCAGGTTGGTCTTTTTCGTCCGAGGAGGGCAGAGGCTGTACGACACCAGTGAGCTCCGCATCCTCTTGAGCCTGGGACTGGGACTCCTCAGCGTCTGCTGCTGTGTCCCCATCATCACCTGTTTTTGGGAGACACACACAATGTATGTTATGTTTATGCAGGCATCAATGGTTGACACACCTGACAGTTGTGACTGTGCCTCTGGGTGCGGGCCTGTACATTGCATTGTCCTAAGTCGTCACAGTCAGGGGTTGATATTGGTGTGGCACATTGTCCTGCATTATTTGGGCATTACTATGTATTTGTTGGGGTGTGAACATGGTCTGCATTGGTTGTATTTGGTTGACAGCCGGCCCTCCTTCCCAACCAGCCAGTCAGTTATCCCACCATGGACTGTGCTTGCATTGCAGGGAGTGGAAGTTGTCTCTCAGGATGTCAGTCAGTGGTGTCCTGCTGTTTGTTGGTGCACAGTTGCCAGCAGGGCCTTGTGCTCCCCACAGCAGTAGCCAGTGTCAGCCATCTTGTGTGTCCTTCTCCACTCCCTGTGATGTGAGCATGGTTCAGGGTGGTGTTGATGGGCCAGTTGTGAGGCTGAGCAATATCTGTGACTACTACTCCCATCATGCTATTGCCTCCACCCCCTTCCCAGCATGCCCATGCTTCCTTCCTTTTGACTCTGCTTCCCTGTGGGGTGGGCTGGCTGTGCTGACAGGATGGCTGGGAGTGTTGTCCTGGCAGTTGTTTGGCTAAAAGTCCCAAGAGTGTCCATGTGCTTCACACAACATAACCCAGGGTGGTGGTTCTTTGTGGGATCTTGAGTTAGGATGTGAGGCATTGCATTCTCCCAGGTGGGTTCTGTGGAGTTTGTGTTGAGGGGGTGTGAGGGGAGGTGCTTGTGACTATGGTCAGTGCTGCAAGTCCTCCTTCCCACCCAGCCAGCCAGATATCCCACCATGGAACGTGCTTCCATTGCAGGGAGTGGAAGTTGTCTCTCAGGATGTCAGTCAGTGGTGTCCTGCTGTTTGTTGGTGCACAGTTGCCAGCAGGGCCTTGTGCTCCCCACAGCAGTAGCCAGTGTCAGCCATCTTGTGAGTCCTTCTCCACTCCCTGTGATGTGAGCATGGTTCAGGGTGGTGTTGATGGGACAGTTGTGGGGGTGAGCTATGTCTGTGACTGTGACTCCCATCATGCTATTGCCTCCACCCCACTTCCCGGCATTCCCATACTTACTTGCTTTTGTGGGGAGTTCAGTGGGTGTGGGTGTGAGGGCAATGGCAAGATGGCTGACAGTGGTGTCCTGCTGTTGGTTGGTGTGTAGTTCCCAGCATGCCCTTGTGCTCCCCACACCAGTAGCCAGTGTCAGCCATCTTGTGTGGCCTTCTCCACTCCCTGTGATGTGAGCATGGTTCAGGGTGGTGTTGATGGGCCAGTTGTGAGGCTGAGCAATATCTGTGACTACTACTCCCATCATGCTATTGCCTCCACCCCCCTTCCCAGCATGCCCATGCTTCCTTCCTTTTGACTCTGCTTCCCTGTGGGGTTTTGCTGCCTGTGCTGACAGGATGGCTGGGAGTGTTGTCCTGGCAGTTGTTTGGCTAAAAGTCCCAAGAGTGTCCCTGTGCTTCACACAACATAACCCAGGGTGGTGGTTCTTTGTGGGATCTTGAGTTAGGATGTGAGGCATTGCATTCTCCCAGGTGGGTTCTGTGGAGTTTGTGTTGAGGGGGTGTGTGAGGGGAGGTGCTTGTGACTATGGTCAGTGCTGCAAGTCCTCCTTCCCACCCAGCCAGCCAGATATCCCACCATGGAACGTGCTTCCATTGCAGGGAGTGGAAGTTGTCTCTCAGGATGTCAGTCAGTGGTGTGCTGCTGTTGGTTGTTGCACAGTTGCCAGCAGGGCCTTGTGCTCCCCACAGCAGTAGCCAGTGTTAGCCATCTTGTGAGTCCTTTTCCACTCCCTGTGATGTGCGCATGGTTCATGGTGGTGTTGCTGGGACAGTTGTGGGGGGGGCAATATGTGTGACTACGACTCCCATGATGCTATTGGCTACACTGACTTGCCCAGCATACACAGAATTCCTTTCTTTCAGTGGTCTTCACTGTGTGTTGGTGTTGTAGTGGTGGCTACATGTCTGGATGTGTTTGTTAGTTCTATTTGTGCCACTGCCTAGCTGTAGTTGTAGTTGTGTTTGTACATGTGATGACACGGTTAAATGTAACTTTGAGATGGCATGTGTTGTGTTTATCTGACTGACATACACATTTTGGAATGATTCTGTTCTTGTTGCTGTGTAATTGCTATGAGTGCATGGTTTGACTCTCCCCTTGACAGTGATGTGTGTGTGTATTGTGGCAGAATATTGTGTACATTTGTTGTGTACTCACCAGGCTTTGGGATGTTCTCTAGTCCATATACGCTCACTGGCGGAAGGATGGCCCGCACCTTCTTCTCCCAGGGCCTGAGGTATACTGGCTTGGCAGGAGGGCCACTGCCGGTGTATTGGCTCAGGAGGTAGTCTTTCTTGAGCAGGTCCCGTACCCTCCTGCGCACGTCATACCACCTGTTCTGGATGTCGGTCTTTGTGCGCAGACATGGTGATTGTGCGTTCACCCTGTTGATGATCCTCTCCCACATCTTGGTTTTCTGGGAGATGGGGGTCTATTGGACCAGTGTGCCAAACAGCTGTGGCTCTACCCTAAGGATCTCGTCTACCATGACTTCCAATTCACAATCTAGGAACTTGTGATTCTTCTTGGAGGGCATGGTGATGGGTGGTGATGGTGAGTGATGTGTGTGTTGGTGTGCAGGTGAGGGTGTGTGAGTGTGTGTTTTGCGGGGTGTATGTGAGGTAGGTATTTGTTGGTGTGCTGATGGTGTATGGCTTGTGTGAGGGATGAGCTGTGGGTGTGTGGTTGCTGTCTGTTGGGTGCTGGCAGTAGAATGGCATTTGCAAAGGATCATGGTTGGGATTTGTGTCCTTTATATGGGTGGAGTTGTGGGTGTGTCTTTGTTCTCTGTCCCCACCCCCACAGTATTTATTGGCTTTGTAATTGCTTGTTTGGCCTTTTTTGTGTAATTTTTCCTTTGTACTGTCTGTGCATGTTGGAAACGTTCTTGTGACCGAGTCGGACCCTGCATTTGTCTCGTACGGTGTTCTCCGTTTCGTTCACGCTGTGTTTGTGCAGTTTTCTATGCTGCGTACGCGTCGGTCGCGGTGTTTTGTGTTACTTCGGCTCGGTTTTGTATGCGTGTCGGTCGTACGGCTTGTCCTCCGTACGACTCGGTCGTGGTTTTCGCGCCTTGCATCGTACTTACCGGTTTGGAGTTCGCGTGTACGTTTCGGTTGGATTTGTTCCGGGTGCGTGTCGGTCGGTTCGATTCGCGTGTTTTTCCGGCCGGATTGCTGTTTTCCGTGCGGCTCGGTCGTTCGGCTTGGGTTCGGTACGTGTCGGTCGGATTTTGCACGCCTTGCATCGTACTTGGCGTGTCGGGCGCCACAGGTACGTGTCGGTCGGAATAAATTCCGGCTCCGAGTCGGTCGGTGCTTTTTCCGGCCCGAATCGGAATCGACCCCTTAGTATTGAGCTAAAGAACCACAGACTCGTTGTTTTAATTAGAATAAAGTTTATCTATTTTCTTAAATGCATGAGTGAGATTCAAGTTTATTAATCATTTTAATACATTTCAATAGCATATAAGAAATAAGTTTTAGAAAGAATCTTATGCATACCCCTCTCAGATGGAGAATAAAATGTTCACCAAAGCAGATAAATTGTAGATCACAGCACGGAACTCCCAAAACTGACTGTCTGTCCCGCTAAAGGCCTCCTCGACGGACCTCCCATACAGGTTTCCCGCATCGGTCTCGTTCCTTTTCCCAGTCAAGTTTAAAGTCCAAATGAATATTTCTATAAAGAAAATGGCCTATAGAAAATAGCAGCAGCTTCTTCAGCATCAACGCTCAGTGCTCAAAAATTATGCAGGAATAGCGCTCCTCCTACTTAAGAGTAGGTCCTCTTATACCCTACTACTAGCTTACTAAACGAAAAGTTGCAATATTTGGGGGCGAGAATCACGCTAATTGGTCATACATAATCAGTTAATCCTGTCGGTTCTAAAACATCAAGGTATTCCGCTCTTTGGTCGATGGACCAACTAGTAGAATAAGTTGATGGTGATTAAGACCAGCTCAATCACATTCAAAACCTGTTAATCATTACACTTAGTATTGAGCTAAAGAACCACAGACTCGTTGTTTTAATTAGAATAAAGTTTATCTATTTTCTTAAATGCATGAGTGAGATTCAAGTTTATTCATCATTTTAATACATTTCAATAGCATATAAGAAATAAGTTTTAGAAAGAATCTTATGCATACCCCTTACAGATGGAGAATAAAAAGTTCACCAAAGCAGATAAATTGTAGATCACAGCATGGAACTCCCAAAACTGACTGTCTGTCCCGCTAAAGGCCTCCTCGACGGACCTCCCATACAGGTTTCCCGCATCGGTCTTGTTCCTTTTCCCAGTCAAGTTTAAAGTCCAAATGAATATTTCTATAAAGAAAATGGCCTATAGAAAATAGCAGCAGCTTCTTCAGCATCAACGCTCAGTGCTCAAAAATTATGCAGGAATAGCGCTCCTCCTACTTAAGAGTAGGTCCTCTTATACCCTACTACTAGCTTACTAAACGAAAAGTTGCAATCTTTGGGGGCGAGAATCACGCTAATTGGTCCATTGGAGGGGTGGCAAGAATCACCTCATTGCCCTCCTTGTTCAAACCGGTTCTAAAATTGTTTAAGGATTATACTTTCACACGACCTTTGGGTAATAGCAGTCCAATTGACAGTCCACTTAATGTTTCACTTTTATTGGTCACATTTTTAAGCAGTCCATTGTTAATTCATTTGGGTTCAGCTTTCATTCTCACAGATGCGTGCTGAGTCTTTCTTGGCATTCTCCCCAAGTCAGGTCAATCTGACCTTGAGACTTCTCACTCTGGGCTCGAACTGTACCCACGTGGTTTAGCTCTGTGGCTTTCTTCCGCTTAGAGGACATCTTTGCGTCTGCGCATTGACCTCATCTGCCTCGACAGCCATTTTCGCAGTATGGCCTAGCAGGCCCGAACGAACTATCATGAAAACAAACACAATCATAATTAAAAATAAAGAAAATAAGCCTTTCTGTTTCCCACCCGTCATTCTAAGTACCCCAGTTAGGTGTTACCTAGCAGAAGCGACATTTAAAGCCATGTTTACTTACCATCCGCATTCTTTGGCCACAATACAATTTTACTACATTGCACAAATCATGCGATTTTGCTCTAACTAGTACGCAAATCACTATATTAATATTACTTCACTTTACAATTGTAAATAAGTTAAATTTGCACATAAATAGCGATTACCATTTGTGTAAATGTTTACCAAGGGTGTAAATTGTTGGTTAGTCCATCAAACAATTAGTAACATTAATTTATTAGTGTTATTTTAGGGGGGTTCCAAAATTATTTCATTTACCTTGCTCCATCACCAGCGTTTGCTGAAAAATAAAACTACTCCTACTTTAAAGGGAATTTCTCCTCCCCTGTGTAACACAAAGGAAGATTGGTCAGCTCATCTGCAGTTTGCAGGAAGATTATGGCTATTACATTAAGCACCAGGGAGCTGGAAACAGTACCGGACGGACTGACTCCAAAGCAGAGCATGGTTGTATCTCAGACATGTATGTGCAAGAAGTCTGAACAATAGTTCCCAGGCCCATATCATGAAGATGAATAGTCGAGACACCTTGGTAGGGGGAATGAGCTGTCCCCACAGCTCAAGGACACACACAGCTCTATTACCCCGTCAGCACCATTAGAGTCGACGAGGCCCCCATTACATGGAAGCTGCTTTATACTTATTACTGGAGATGGGAAAGAGCATTGCTCAAGCGAGCTTCCACCTGGGACTCTTGGACGACATATCCCTGTAGGCCACGAATGAATGATGACTTACTCTTTAGTAACACTTGGATCCCCTTGTCGACCTACATCCTTTGTGGAACCAAGAGGCACTTGCACTGGCTGCTCTAGCTGTGTCAGCCCAACTCCATAGTACTTCAAGGTCATGGAGGACAGAGACTGGACCTGGGCCAGCATGTGAACCGGCTCAAGGAGACCCATCAGCCTCTCAGCTATGTCAGGTGGGACAGAGCAGCGAAGAGTGGTAGGCCACAGCATCTACACGCGCTTCTTTGTACACTGCAGTAGTGCAGCTCTGTGACCCTCTTGTCCCTCAACAGACACTGTGTAGAAACCTAGCGTGCACTACAGAAGACTGGAGTTCCTTTTCAAGTCAGAGGTAAGTCAGTGTCACAAAATTTCACAATGTGCTCAGCTTACACATCCGATCCGGCAGCATGAGTGCAGCCTCCTTTAGGGGAACTCCTGAGACTCTGGGGCTGATTAGGAGCTAAAGCATTATTTATCACCCCTGATAAACAACAATGCCCCGGGATAAGTTATTTATTGCACGAAAAATAACACCCATTAAGAGTTCATGGGGAATAACATGAGAATTTTGGTGTTTAACGCCTTTTAAATTTTGGCAGGTTTGATCTGCTGAAATTTAACGAAGGTCCAGTTATTTAACACATCCGATATCGGATGCGTTAAATACCTTCAAACTCGTAAATCTGACCCATGCGTAAACAAGAGTTTACACATGGGTCGGAATATTACGAGGATATCCTAGTCAGGCCCTCTGTATTCATTAAATGGTTGGGCTCCTTATTTTCAGAAAATATTGCAGTCTTTTGGTCATATTTGAAAAACATGTGCCTTTTCTTTGGCTCTGTTAATTTCCCCCTAAAATATTAATATAAAAATAATTATAGTCAGACATCCGGATTGCTACATTTAAAGCTGTTACGAATGAGCATGACCGTTCTTTTATTTTTTCCATTTCAGGAAATGTGTGGTACAATGGTAGTACAGTATATTGCATTGTATTGCAACATTTATATAGCGCCTTCTACCCCTATGTGAGGCACTGAAGCGCTTGCCTACATGGGCAGTATTCTATGCTGTGTAAGGTTTGTGATTGAAAGAGTGTAGTATTTGTTTGTAATCTTATGTGGGAAGTGTGTCCATGTTGTACGTAATGACCACTGAGGTGTGGTTATCATGTTATGGGACACTGCGCTTAGCAGTGCGGTGGATGAAGAGATGTGACAGAAAGACATGCAGTTTATGGCTTTCAGTAAGCTGGCGGCTTTGAGCATCTCTACAGGTCCCTGTATGGTATTTCGTATGATCATAGTTCACTTAGCAAGTTACAGCACTGGGCTGTTCATTTTCGTTTTTTTTTGTGTCTACATTTATGGTCCTTGCCAAAATCTTGCTCCCTCACCCACACTACTTCCTCCTCTGTGAAGCTCGCTCCTCCTCTCCCATTACTAAAGTCCCACCCCCCCTCTTCTTCCCAGCCCTTTTCAGAGTCCCACCCACCTCTCCTCTCTCCTCATCTTAGATGTCCTTGCCCCTTCTTTGTTCCTCCCCTCTCTCCCCACTGAAGATCTGCTGCTGCCTGCCAGCTTCACTCTTGCCCCCTCTTACATGCTCCTTCTCTTCATCCGTGCTGAAGATTAGCTGCTGCCTGTCAACTTCAGTTCTGAAGCTCTGCATGTTGGTCCCACTCGTTGTTTTCCCCCTCTGCGAGGATCACCGCTACACATCTACTTTATATCTGCGAGATTCATTCCTGCTGCTACTCCCTCCTTCTCTCCCTACTTGCTCCTTCTTCCCAGCTTCATTTCTGCCCCTGCTCCCTCCTCCTCTCGCTCCTTCTCCCTTCCCCCTTGCTTCTCCACTGCCCCTTACTGAGGATCTGTCCCCGCTGCTCCCACTCCCTCCTTTTCCTGTGGCTCTTCGATGAGGGGTCTCCAACCTTTTCTGTACTGAGATCTACTTATGTTCAATGAAACGCATAGATTGCTACTAATATTATTAGTGCTGTATAATTTCAATTTTTTTATATGTATAATAGTGCAACCAAGCAAAACCTTTCTAATTAAATAAGCTGGGCTCCACACAGGTGAGCTACTCAGAGGTAGCTGGAGAGCTACAGTAGCTCATGAGCTACTGGTTGGAGTCCCCTGAATGCGTCTAACCGTTCCTCCTCCTCCTTCTCACCCAAAACCTACTGCTGCCCGTCGGGTTCATTCCTAATACCCGACATATTGGTTGTGTACACTTTACGATGGTTGTCTCAAGGTACATTACACATGCTGTTCTGTCTTTCTCCAAAACAAACAATGGGTAGACATTTATTATTATTATTAGTAGTATTTTAATTTGCTGCACAACCACAGGGAGCGCATCCCTCTGTGAATAGTATCTGCATACCCACAATTCTTTGCAAACTCACCTTTACATTTTTGGTGCACGAAAAAGCGGTGCGTGTACGGCATGCTAAATTGCCGTCTCTTGAAAGTGGGTGTGAATTGACAATATTTAGCAGAACTGCCTTTTAAGTGATAGTTCATGCAAGCAGACCTGTTGGCTTTGCCAATACTTGTTTTGAAATCATGCTGCAGCATAGTGAAATTATGATCAATCAGTTTGAGCATTGGGAACAAGATGACACCAAATGCACTTTTCCCTACATGGAAATGTTCTGGCTGCTATTGTACCACATCCCTCTCGCCCCAGCTTTCTGAGGGGTGCTGCCCCAGATGCCACTCCTCGCTTATGAGTAATTACTCATCTCTCTAGGCTTCTGGTCAACGCCAAATTTAGGAGAAAATGGATGATTTAAGAGCTCATCACTCAGTTCACAAGAAAACATTGAAAAAGAACAGGCCTTCTGACTTATTCAAACCAAAACTGCTCAAAAAGGGAAACACTCTACATGCCATGTTTACTCTAACATTAAGAATAGGTCAGGTCCTTCCTCCTGGGGATTGAAAGTGACTTGAACAAGAGTCGCTTAGGGTAAGATGAGGAAGAGAGTTTCACACAAGAAAGAGAAAGAACCTCTCCACTGAGTCATCTGGGATACACACGTTTGGCTGGGCCATGAGCCTCAGGCCCAAGGGTCAACAACTCTAGGAGACCTCCTCTCCCACAGAAAGCTCATCCAGATCTCTCCCATAGAATGCAATCCTACAGAAGCAAGCATAACCATTATTTGGCATCAAACCTTTACAGCTAACAGGTCTGCTCCGGGTATTCGTTAACCCTTTAGGAAAGTACATACATCTATGGCCATGAAAACTCCAAACTTTGTGAACGCTCTGCAGCCACAGGCGATCAGGTCAGCCAATGTCACAGTCTGTTCTTCATCCAATTTAGTCTTTTTATAGAGTCCACATGCTCCCAAGCGAGTCCATGGGTTGAATGTTGCGTAATTTAATATTCTGAAGTGCATTTGTTTGGCTAATTCAGCTATGAGACTTGTGATTTCCAGGTGATCTCATTGAGACAACAGGCCCGAGTATTCAAGGACAAAGCTCGGGGCTACATAGCAAGAGCAGCCAGAAGTATACCTGCCTGCAAATTCTAATTTGCTAGAAAATTCTGTGTGTTCTTTCAAGGGTGCAGTGCTGACTTTGTCCTGCCAATTCATCTTGAGATTCAACATCTAAAACTGTCGGTATTTTGATGCCTCGTCCCACTGTGGGAGGCAAGAAACACTTGTCATGGGATAACTAATGCTCTACTCTTCATTGCTAGGTTGGTGGCATGACCTGTTTGAAAAGAGTGTTGGTGTCCTCCTTAAAGACTCAAGGACGCTCTTATTGTGTTGTAGCAAACATTTAGCTGCGCTTAAGCGTTGAGTAAAGCAACGAGTGGAAGTAGACGGAGCTGCACATGCTGATACTATCATCTTAGTGAGAGTGACTGAACCTTCGGTAGTGGGATAGTCAGTGGCTGGTACTGCCTTGACAGTTCTTACGGTAAAGGATTTATCTGTTCTTGAACAGCCAGTTCTTTAATTCCGGTGACCATGCATGTTCCTTATCTTTTCTGGCAGTGACTTCCAGATTTAACTTACAGTTGGTAATTTCCCCAGGTCATAGAGGTTGGGATCTAAATTCTTCATCAGTTGAGTTTTCAGGTGATTCGTCAATATCATTGGTGACGTCTAGAAGGCAATGATCTAAGCAAGGGAAGTCCAAACCTGTCACATTTTCGAGCTTGAGGTGAATCTTGGTGTCGTGTGCACAGCTGTAACAAGGTGCATTGTTCAAGTGGTGTCACAAGCCTAATAAAGGGCTTGTGTCTCGAGCCCTTCTCAGATGGTGCCTGAATCACATATACCATCTGGGCCTCATTTACAAAAAATGACGCAGCTCGGTGCCGCAAGCCATTTTGCTGTGCCGAGCTGCACCATTTTAAATTCACAGGGATGCGTCGTATTAACAACAATACGACGCATCCGTGTGCTTTCCTCTGCGCTGGCACACAATTGGCTGCCATACGCCAGCGCAGGCACCCGTGTGTCAAGTTGCAAGGGTGCCTGCGTTGCGGGGATGATTGTTTTTATGCAGGAAGGGACACCTTCCTGCCCAAAAACAATTATTGATGGCATTTTCCTCTTTCTATACGTGCTGCAGAATGCATCACGCATAGAAAGAGGAAAAAAACGAGGAGAAATAAAAGTATTTCTCCTCGTTGCGCCACTCCTACGAGAGGCGTAGGATTCTGACACATTCCCAGCTTTACAAAAGTTTGTAAATCTGGGAATGTGTCAGGTTCCATGGATATTGTGAGCGAACACCCACAGCAACACCCATGGAACGCCCCTTTCACGTAGAGTAATGCGTGAAAGGGGCCCATATTTACAAGGCCATGTAAAGTCACGCCGGGTGACTTTATGTAGCCTTGTAAATATGGGCAGGCACACTGTGCAGCCGGTGCGTCAAAAAAAGTGACGCACCACCCGGCTCAATGGCCTTGTAAATAAGGCCATCTATGTGCATGCTTCTGGGTCTGTGAGAAGGCAAGTGCATGCCTGCAATTATGCTGGCACAGACATCTTCTAATGCAGTCCTCTTCAAAAACTTTCTTTTCCTTGTGTTTTCTTGATGTGCATAAAAATGCAGTATATGGTTCAAGACAATTCTCGTGTGACTAAGACAGTACTGATGGGGAGAAGATATTGCGGGGCACGCCCACTGCCAAGAAACCACTCTGCAACGACGCGAACTACTTTACTGTAACCGAAACCCACAGACTTCCTGTCCAGAGACACCACTCCTTACTACAGGGCCCGGAAGCGACGATTAACGAGAAAATCGAGTGTGATTCGTAAAGATAAGGGAAAGTTGAAGATATAAGCATATTAAGTGGACGGGTAAAATTCCCTCTCAGGTCTTTCTCATCACAGAAGGTTGGCAGGCAACCACACGAGCCCCGTCCAGTAAGCAGAAAAATTCCGAGGACTACGCCCCTCTTACGTCACCGCCAGGCTGACGCAACAGGCAGAGCTGGAGATGACATTCTAATTTGCAAAACGGAAGCGCTGTGTGTACGAGTTTCTGACCTCCGAGAAAGTGGCGCGCAGTAAAATTAGATGAATTAAATAACCCATACAGGCGTTAGTGCTCCCTGAATAAAGATATCACAAGGCACAAAACCCAAAAATTAATTTGGAGGATACAGGGCTGTATTTCGGTTACTATTGGTGATGCGACACGTGACGTTTATATATTCCAGAGTTGTCAACGACTATACTTGTGGGAAATTGCTCTTTAAGCAGACGCGGTCGGTGGTAGGAGTGCCGGTCGGGCGGTGACGTGGGGCGGGGAGGGACAGGGTGGGGGTAGTAAACTACGGATTAAGGCCCAATACAGGTAAGTAAACATTTAAATAAATAAAACGAATTTCGTTGCGCGCACTGCATCGCATTTGGCGATGCAGCGCGCACAACGAAATTCGTTTTATTTATTTAAATGTTTACTTATCTGTATTGGGCCTTAATCCGTAGTTTACTACCCCCCACCCTGTCCCTCCCCCTCCCCACGTCACCGCCCAACCGGCACTCCTACCACCGACCGCGCCTGTCTTTAAGAAATGCCCTTTTATTTTTTAGTAATGAAGGCGACATCATTCGATAAAGCTGTGTGAAATTTGCCAAAAGTGTTTCACTGAATTATCCAATTTGCTTTGCGTCTTTTGAAAGCTTACAGACATGTTTATGAGTCCGTCCATCGACTTAGGTGGTTGTATTACTCCTTGTTTACAAAGCTTCATAGCTGCCAAGGTTTCAGATTGCCATGTGTGACATTCTTAAAATTTCTGTGAAATTATGAGTGACATTCCAAGACTAAGAGTGACACTTTCTCTCGAGCAAAAATCATGCAATGAAGACTAGGGAAACTTCTAAATATCAGAAATTACAGACATTTGAGCATCAAGAAACTCCCCCTCCCTCGCCCGGGCCCCAGTGCCGAGAGAGCAGCGAGAGCCAGCCTGGCTGGTAAAACTGTCACGCACTTGATAACGCCGATTCTTATCTAATTATCTATAAGAACCTTCTGGCCGCCAAGATCTTTTTACCTGTTGAATAGTGTAAAGGAGAGAATCTCATCAGGTTAGATATCAGCATTCATTTTGTCTGAAAGGACCACTGACTCCGAATTCAAGTTTGAGAATTTATTATCGCAAAAAATAACTGAACGTGCAGGCACCTCAACACGAGGTTAAAGAAATAGATGGGCACTAATACAAATAATAATCTACGCAGGAGTCTCATTCGACTCAGGATAAGAAGAATAGACAGTTCTAGGAGGACCAACCAGACTATGATTGCTCCTATTTCTAAGTTGCTCTTCATGGGCCTAAACAAGCTTAAAATCAATTGCTGTCCTTACACTAACGCTAAGTGACATCCCTGCATAACGATTTTCCCAGGCAAGAAAGAATAAAAGGTGTCAGCTGTGAAGACTTCCTAAGAAGTGCAATCACCATATACCTAAGCTCAGCTCTGTCCTTCTCTCAGGTCTCCCCTACCGCTTCTCTGGCCTCCTCCCTCAGGGCACTATCCCTAATACAAAACCATACTACAAAGGTACACGCCTTGTTTACGCCCTCTTGGCCAGGTCTTCTTTCTTGTGCTTTTCCATTGAAACGGTGACTTCATCCTGGACGGTTTCGTTGACCTTGAGTCCCAGGCGCCTTCTCCGCTGAAAGTATCATCCCTAAATTCCATTGCACTCCCCGTACCATGCCTCCCATCTTTCTAACTTTTGAAAACAAAGAGTTAGTCTTTACTAACGAGACATGTGTCCTTGCACCTGCAACCAAAGATTCGGTCAACAGAAACCTTCTACTGTGCTAATTAAATCTACCGTTTGTGCCCAGAGAGCCTTTCCAAGAGAAACCCTTTTCGGCCTACATTATAAGCTAACATAAGAATATACCAGGCCTTCCCTAAGCATATATGTAGTCAGGCCCTTACATATAACTTTTAAACACACATCTTACTTTTCCCTATAAGCATATTCATTACGATTCTTTATGCAAACAATGAATTACATGTGCAACTTTAATATGGTGCACGTTTAAACTACTGCAATTACATTACATACACGAACTAATTCCTCTATGCATTATGTTCACACAATTCAAAAAGCATTACATTACATCATTATCCTAACACCATTATACTGCTGAATTCACTTCGTTTCAGTGAACTATTCATTCTTTGCTAAACATGCATGAGTATACAATGAATATAAACGAATATATGTCTGAATACATGTGGGTGCGGCCTATCAGTGATTACGATGCACCCCTACAATTCACAAGAACATTTTGCTCTATCAGTTCCCCCCTTTGATGACTCCCGTCATCACATCCCATTCTACTCCCTCGGAGAAGGAACCGACCTAAACAGAACTTGTTCCCATCTTCCCTGATCTGAAGTTCTCCATGCTCTTGAGCCTTTTATACTGATTGTCCTGCAGTCTTGCCAATCTCATGTCATTTTCCCTCAAAGCTCTCTTGACTCTGCCTGCTCGATACCATTTGTAGGCCTTGATCATAATCCACAAGCCAGCCACACAAACCACCAAGATAAGGAGTGGTCTCAGGAAGTACCCAAGGAATCCCTTTCCTAGGTTTGCAAACCAACCTCCCACTTGACCAAAACCCTTTCCGACCTTTTCCCAGGCCCCTTCCTCGGTCAAATCCGCTATCTTTGTGTGGACCATAGTGATGTTTCTTATATATTTCTCCAGATCCTTGCTACGGTCTGGTATATAAGTGCAGCACTCTTGAACCTTCAGCATTTTACAGACTCCGCCCTCTTTTGCCAATAGGACATCCAAAGCAAGGCGATTCTGCAAAACCATTCCCCTTATCGACAACATCTCTCCTTCCACCAACACCAACGATTTTGCTGTGTTCATCGAAAATTCATCCACCACAGTCGCTAACCTCCGGATCTTCACATCATTCAAGACTACTCCTAGACTAGGTATCATAGCTCCAAAGATATCCCCCACAACGATTCCTGCACTTGCAGCTCTTCTCGTTCTTGAATGCTCTCCACCCTCCAGAAGATTTAAGTCTTCTGTATGGTAAATCTTTGGAAATATTATTGACAAATAACATGTTCCATACCAATTTGCAGGCAACCTCACATAAGCATTCTTCCCACATACGTAATACACCGTAGGTATCACTTGTACAGGACCTTGGAGAAAATCTTTTGCCTCATCTGCCATGGTGAAAACGTGATCACAAGTACTCTGTCCCACTGGAACCTTTTCGTAGTAAGTCTGATAACGCCTTATACACAACTTACCCCTCTGCTCCTTATCCAACGCTATAGGACCATAGCTTCCCTTGGTCTTATGCAACCGTTCCTCCTCTGTCCAATCTGTCCTGTGATGCCCTAAATCTCGGGATTCAGTCAGCTTTCTATACCTATCTTCAACCTGATCTACAAACTTTCTCTCTACATCCGACATCAAGCAAGTCAGATTGTGTCTGTGTGCGAATGCTGTATCCAATTCCAAACTCGGTATGAAGTACTTCCTCAGTCTGTCCTCGGTTTTGTAATAATCATACTTATTCAAATGCTTGTAAGCTGGGACTTCAGGAAGCACTGCGTCGAAATTGGAAAAGAAATACTCGAACTGATCTCTCTCATAAAACAAACTAAGCAAAAGACTACAAGAAATACCATAAGTCAGTGGAAGATGATGATATCTAATACCCTCATCCACCGAAGTAGGCAACTGCATACACACATAACAATCTTTCGCATCCATCACGTCAACATACTCATACAACAACTTAGCATATGCATTAAGCTTAAAATCACCCTTAGACAAATCTACATGTAATCTACGACTTTCTTCTAATAACATAGCTCTATCAGCTGCCCTGTCTACCCCCTTCTGACTAGGTGTGATAGGTGTGGGTGTCCCTGTCACTGCCTCTACTTCTGGCTCATGCGAACCAGTATATGAGACTACAACTACTATGATTATAGAAATTATCACACTACTTATAAGAATGCCTATAATCCATTTTGCTCTTCGATTGGGATTTCCCGGCTCCATGATTTCGAAAGTTCTCAAAAAGTCTTGGTTATCGCAAAGAACTCAGAAAAGTCTCTGTCCTTTATTTATGACTTGCTTAACCAGTTCGAGCAACCATGAAATTCCCGGGCTTTCCCTTTCCGATCACAACTTATTTACACAGTCCAGAAAAAGACTTCCCTAGTTTTCGTTCCTCTTCTTGTGGAAAGTCCCTAAGTTTATTCTTCTTCCACTTGGACCTAGGTTATCTTCTTCTTTTAGACTTTTATTTACAGTTCATTACTGATCCATAATGAGATCCTCATTAAGCACGACCAGAACGTGATACAAAAGTTCAAGACGCAAAAGCAGCACTTCGTGTGAAAACGGCTCAGCTCCGAATGGCGGGAATTCGACCCGATGCAGAAGCAATTTTCGGACTTCACTCAGAAGTGGGGGATTCGGAATCGTGAGTGTCAGTGTTCCGTCTATCTCGAACTCTGGCATCCGCAGCACCACCTTCACCACCAGTTTCGGGCTCCGACTGACCACTTGCACTGACCTCAGTCTTCCCGTACTCACCACCCCCTGCATCAAACACAGTGTAAGTCCACTCAGGGGTAGAGTATCTGCGACAAGGCACTCTTGTTCTCTTTGACCTTCGCCGACTGTCTTGTGCTTGGTCTTCGTCACTTGCTTCCGTTTCAGATACTTCAGACACTGGAGCAAGGTCTCTCTCAGGTGCTAACCTCAAGTTCAGTCGCCTCTGTCTCTCAGGCCAACTTTCAGCACTTCTGTTCGTTCGTCGGCCTTCCCCTTCTATACCCAGTGCACTACTTCCTCTTTCTGTTGCATTTGACTCTTCTCCGCCCACTGCACCGTCTCTTTCTTCGGTGTCTGAGTCAGGGTTTGAATTGTGGAAACCCCCTTCTGCTTGCTCTAGTGCACCACCAGCTGTGTCAGCGACCCTTACAGCTTGGCTTGTCCTCTCATGTGGCCCTGCCACATCAGCTGGATTTTCATTTGCGAGAGGAGCTGTTTCTTCCAAGGGTGCTGGAACTCTGCGGGTATGGGAAGCATGCACCCAGTTCGGCAATCCTCCACACTTTACTGCTGTGTTCGTGATCAGAATCACCTGATACGGGCCACGCCAACGGGCATCCAAACAACTCTTCCTCACGTGCTTCCGGACGAGCACCCAGTCACCGGGACACAAGTCGTGCCACAGATCACTCGAGGCTGGAACCACAGCTGCTTGCACCTGCTGGGATACAGAACGGACCACATCAGAGAGTCCTTTACAATAATCGAGAATCAAATCATCAGTGATGCTTATCAAGGCTGTAGCTGGTACAGCTGGCAGTCTCATTGCCCTCCCCATTATTATTTCATGGGGAGACAACCCGGTCCTTCTGTCTGGGACACTTCGCATGCTCATGAGCACCAGTGGCAAGGCGTCGGGCCATTTCAGGGATGTTGAAGAACACATTTTTGCCATCCGGGCTTTCAAAGTTCCATTAACTTGTTCCACCATCCCAGAAGCCTCCGGTCTGTAGCTACAGTGGAGTCTCTGGTCAATGTTCAATGCTGCACAAAGTAACTTCATGATTTCGCTATGGAAGTGCCCTCCTCTATCCGATTCCAAAGAGGTCGGGATCCCGAATCTAGGGATAAGCTCCCTCAACAGTAATTTAGCCACTGTCAGAGTGTCACACCTTCGTGTGGGGTATGCCTCCACCCACCGTGAGAATATACATACTATCACTAGAATGTACCTCAAGCCATTGCACCTAGGCATCTCCACGAAATCCAGCTGTAATCTATTGAAGGGCCCTCCTGACCTTCCAATATGACTCAGTGTGACTACAGTTTTCTTTCCAGCATTCATCTGTTGACATGTAACACACCTCTGACATACCGTCTCAGCCATTGCTCGGAACCGTGGGTTATACCACGTCTGTCTGAACACCCTTATCATTGCGTCTCTACCCAGGTGTGCCTGACCATGTATCAATCTTGCCATCGGACTCAGCAATTCTTCCGGCAACACAGCTCTCCCATCGTTTGATACCCAAACATCCACGTCTCCTTTCTCACACCCAGCTTTGATCCAGCCCTCTCTTTCCTTGGTTGAGACTTCATCTTGCAATCTCTTAAGCTCTTCCCAAGTGTCTGCCATGGCCAACATTATGCTGAGATCGGTTCCCTCTTGGCTCTCTTCTATCTCCCTGCCTGTGTATATGCATCCTTGTTCTGCGCAGAAGCGGGCTACCTCATCTGCGTAGTTATTACCCAAGGATACAAAGTCCTCCCCCTTCCCATGGGCTGAACACTTTACAACAGCAATTTCTTTCGGATGCTGTAATGCTTCTAACAATTGTCTTACATATTCTCCATTACGAATGGGTGAGCCAGATGATGTCAAAAATCCCCTCTGAGACCATAACTGCCCGAAGTCATGCACCACGCCAAAGCCGTATTGGCTGTCTGTGTAAATCGTGATTCGAATTCGATCAGCGGCCAAACAGGCACGGGTCAAGGCAATGATCTCAGCTACCTGCGCGGAGCGTACTCCTTCTAGGCAAGCGGCGTCGACCACTCCTGAAATAGTACATACAGCAAACGCTGCTCTCAATTGCCCCACACTGTCTCTTAAGCATGAACCATCGACAAAGAAAATTTCATCTGGGTCATCCAATGGCTCATCGACAATGTCAGGTCTCGGTTTGGTGCAAAGTTCGGTCACCTCGAGACAATCATGGTCCTCACAATCTTCATCATCTGTGTTCGGTATAGGCATCAATGTCGCAGGGTTCAAGATGGAGCACCTTTTCAGAGTCACATTCTCTGCGGCAAGTATGACTTGCTCGTACCTCGTTAACCTATTGTTCGTTAGGTGCTGGGTCTTGGTCCTGGTCATTAATAACTCAACCGAATGTGGCACATGTACCGTCAATGGATGTCCCATTACAATGCTTTCACATCTTTCAATGCTGACACCTGTTGCAGCAACGGATCTTAGACATCCGGGCAACGCAGAAGCTACTGGATCTAAAGTAGCTGAAAAATAGGCAACTGGTCTACGGACACCTCCATGGTTCTGAGCTAACACTGCTAATGCACATCCTCCTCTCTCGTAACAAAACAATGAAAAGGCCTTGTTGTAATCAGGCATTCCCAGTGCGGGAGCCCTGCACAAATCATCTCTCAACTGCAGGAATGACATCAAGCACTCCTCGTCCCATGGTACCGGATCACTCACATCCTTGTGTGTAAGCCTCTGCAGAGGCTTTGCTCTCAAGGAGAAACTAGGAATCCACTGTCGACAATAGCCAACCATTCCCAGAAACATCCTAACTTCCCTCTGTGTAGTGGGTACCGCCATGCTCATTATTGCCTCAATTCGATCTGGTGACACCTTCCTCTTGCCTTTTCTAATCTGTGTCCCAAGTACTGTACCTCATTCAAACAGTACTGCAGCTTGTTCGGGGACACCTTATGTCCATTCTCTGCTAAGTGGTTCAACAAGGCCACTGTGTCAATTCTGCAAGCATCTTCTGTTTCTGAGGCAATGAGCAAGTCATCTATGTACTGCACGAGAACTGAGTTCTGCGGCAACACAAGACTCTCAAGGTTCTTCTTCAGGATCTGGTTAAAGATCGATGGACTTTCCGTATACCCTTGAGGGATACGACACCATGTTAACACGCGATTCTCTAGCCTAAATGCAAAAAGAAATTGGCTTTCCTCGTGGAGCGGTATCGAAAAGAAGGCTTGACACAAATCGATAACCGTAAACCACTCGGCTTCACATGGGATCTGGAACAGTATTACTGAAGGATTCGGTACCACTGGACAACAAGGGACAACTATCGTGTTGACCTTTCGCAGGTCTTGCACAATCCTGTACTTCCCGCTCGGTTTCTGTAGTCCCATTATGGGTGAATTACAGGGACTACCTCTGATCTCCTTCAAAATACCCTTCTCAATGAAAGTCTCGATCACAGGTCTTATTCCTGCAATCGTTTCTGTCGACAGGTTGTATTGAGGTGTTCTCGGGAAATCAACATTCTGTTTCACCTCAATCCGCACTGGTTCAACCCCTCTGATTAAACCTATTTCATCGCCTGCGAAATCCCACACCACAGGCGACACTGCGTCTCTCAGATCATGTGGAAGTTCTTCCACAGTCACCATTGGGTACAGATCTATACACAGAAGCTGATTGGTAATTTTAAAGTCCGCATCGTCATCTATCGTCTGGACCTCCACTCCCCGTGGTGTACAATAAATCGTGCAGTTCAACTTGCACAACAGATCTCTTCCCAAAAGACAAACTGGACTCGTGTCACATACTACAAACTGATGTCTAGTTTGGAAAGTACCTATCTTTACTAAGATCGGTTCTGTCAATGGGCTGCTCATCTTCTTGTTCGCTACTCCGACAACCTGGATTGATTGTCCCGAGAGGGGTAGGTTAGGGACTACTGCAGATCTTACAGTAGACCGGGTAGCTCCAGTATCAACCAAAAGTGTTGCAGGATTGCCCTCAATCTCTGCCTCTACAAAAGGTCCTCTCTGGTCTACCTCCAAGACCGCTCCAAGTGTGCAGTCTTCCTCCCTCTCAGGCACCGTCAGGATAAAGGGTCTAAGCTATCCTCAGCATATCGTTCGAACAGGGGCATCTGTTGATATGTTCGTGCTCCTTGTGTAAACCTTGGAGCTTGGGGAATCTGAGCTTGAGAATTGTAAACCCCCCTTTCATCGTTCTAGGTCTCGTTATTGTGTTAACCACCTCTTGCGCGGGTGCCTGAGCCCCCTCTTCCTCTTCCTGTACCTGATTAGCTGGGTTCAAAGGACACTCGCGTTTCCAATGTCCGACCTGGCGACAAAGATGACACGCAGTGGTCTTCTTTAGTGTGGCCACGTCCACTCCTGTCTTGGGGTCTACTGGTTTTCCCTTTCCCTGTACCTGCCCATTCTGGTTTCCCTGGAAATTTCCTTGCTTTCTCCCCAAGGTCCCTCCACTAGGCTGATTCTGTGCTGTCTGCATCTGGACAAGCATCAATTTGTCTTTTAGCTTTCGATGTTTTGAATCCACCTCATCACTACAGTATCTCGCGTACCGCAAAGATTTCATCTAGTGGCTTGTTCTGCCAGCAGATCAAATGGTGCTGTATCATGAGGCTGATTTCCCCTCTCAGACCTGTTACAAACTTTGAGACAAACTGTCCCATATCCTTAGGGTCCAAAACATCCAACCCACTATACTGTTTAAAAACTTGCAGAAGTCTTTCGTAATACTCATGCACCGTTTCCTTGGGTTCCTGTACAGTCCGATCTATCTTAACCCAATATATATCCTGAGGTGAAATCTTCGACTTCAACCATGTAATCACCTGCTCATACTTTTTCATGACATCAGGTGATGGACCATTTGTAACCGCCTCTCTTTTCGGTTCCGAAGTCGGCCACTCAATAGCGACTTTACATGCTGTCCACAAATCTCCTGGTACCACTATGTCAAACAAAGTGTTCAAATCAATCCACAATACTTTTGAAATCTTCACAAACCGCTCAACCTGCTTGTACCACTCCACCGGTTTTTCCCTCAGCTGAGGAAAATCATTTGTAAATGCAGCCAAATCACCTCTATTCCACGGCACATGCACGTACCCTCCATTCTGTACTTCTCGTAAAGGAAAATTTCCTACACCCGTCGCCCCCCTCCTGGCGGCGGCGTTTCCCCTTCTGCTCTCTTTACTGGTTTCTTTTTGGACCACCTTTCTTCCCATTTGTCCAACAAAATCCATATTCTCATTCCTATGATCAGGTCTCTGGTGTGCGTCTTTAACCCTGTGATTCTTTTCTCCTCCAACTCCTGATCACTGTAATGCAATCTGTGTGGTCCCTGTAACGCTTTAGTTTTATTCAGGTCCACCTCATATCTTTTGGCCAAATCCCTCAATCTATCATGTGCCATTCTAGCTTTTCGAGTCACATCTTTTGCTACAAACAGCAGCTCATCTGATCCATAGATTTCTATCCTTTCCAAAGGCAGACCCCCACTGATCATTTCGTCTACCTCTGCTTTCAGCCTCACTACGTCTAGCAACCTTGCCTGTACTGCACTCCTCAGTACATCTCGACAACCTGAGCCGTCCCGCTCATCACAGTCACTATTCTGTCCTTGTGACCTATTCCCTTCCATATTCCTGGAACCTGGTCTGTCTTCCGAGACATTTTGTGCCCTATCTCTTTGCATCCTATCCTCTTGGTTCGTTACTGTTGGTGTCCACTCCCTCAAAGCTGACTTAGATTCCCGTAAAGACCTCGGTCTTTCCGGTCTCTCCTCTTCTCGCCCACATGAAGAGTCCGCAGTAGCCGGTAACGGCGTACTTGTGTCTATTGGTCTTGGGAAATGAACCACCCTTACTCCAAACCCATTCCCACTCTCACTGTTTCCTTCTTCCCTTCTCATCGGCACGGAGCTCCCTTCTCTCACTCGGTCTGGGTCATATACCGGTACTATAGGGCCAATGGTAACCGGTACTGTCAAGGAGTCCGGTAATCTTGTGTTCCCCCAGGAGGCTGTGTTATCATAGACGCCGTAGCCCCTCCGTTCCTGTGGAAATTCTTCCCACTACTCTCATGCTAGTCTGGTTCTGACTCTCATCAACTATTGCCACTGCTGGGGTTGTCTTTCCCTCTTCTGAATCTGGATTAAATGGTGGTGGCCTCTCCGCCAACATCCTATCCAACAGACTGTCATCTAAATCACTGTCATCCTCATCGATTCTTGTAATCTTTCCATTTTGTATCAGCAGTGGGTATAACTTATCTCCTTCGATCGTGTCTGCTCTCCACCTTTTCTCCAAGGCATCCCATTTTGCATCTTGAAATGCCCTGACCGATTTCTTCACCCTTTCTTGGCATCTGTCCTTCTTCCTATCATACGCTGCCCTTACCCACGCATGTAGTGCCTCAAACTGTGTTGGTCTAGGTAGTGGTCGTAATGAAGCCATTACACTCTTGAGCTGGTACAGCACCTCTAACCTGAAAGTACCATATCGAGGGAACGACAAATCTCCCTCTGTTTCTGTCATTTTATGCCAATTCTCGAGCCAAATTATAGTATGCAATCCTACATTCTTTGCCATATAATGTGCTGGTGTGTCCTCAGGAGGAGCTTCCTCTCCCTCCCGAACAACCACATGTCTATCACCTCTACAAAGTTCTCGTAAAGCTTTAAAACATTTCATGATGAATCAACTTTGTTATTCGTACTCAAAATGTCCGCTTTTACTTCCTGATTCCAATCCACCAATCCCAGCGCGGCTCACACCAACCGGCCTATCGCAGCGCGGCACTTGTCTGACGTCACGTTTCCTCCGCTCGCAGCAGTTCCCCTCCTTTCTAATTCACTTGTTCTCACTCGCATCCGTCCCAATTATACTCTGAAATAATGTCCGTCCTACCGAACAATTACCTCTCTGACCGTCAGTCTTACCAATGACCGATCAGCCTCTTGAGCTTGTTGACCTCAATCTGGCAATCGTCTGTCCACGAACGACCGGACAATCGCCTCTAATACACTCGATAGGATTCAATCACTCGATGTTCTGCACACAATAACCTACGACCTGCGTTGGTTATTCACACACTCACACATGTGTCCCTATCTTCTGTGGGTCTGTCAATGACGTCTCGTGACCCCCACAACTCTGGTCAACGTTCTCAACTCTGGGTGTATTCTACACCACAATAAATCTCCCGGTCCCGCGCGCGCTCACGGTCCGTTTCTCAATCACACAACTTTCGTTCCAACTCCGCAAGACATCACACAACAATATAACACCGCAATCTACCAAACATCACTCTTTTCATACTCACTCTACTACGAACTGCTACTTCCGCCGCACCGTCACTCTCCGTCAGTTTTCCACGACCTCCGACATCCGTCTCTCGCGGTTCTCTGGATCCGCGTCACTCGGGCTCTATGGGGCAACTTAATCTCCTATCTTGCTCTAGATCTCCCCTTACCATCAAAGGTAACCATCCTACTCTGCTACCAACTGTTAACGCCGATTCTTATCTAATTATCTATAAGAACCTTCTGGCCGCCAAGATCTTTTTACCTGTTGAATAGTGTAAAGGAGAGAATCTCATCAGGTTAGATATCAGCATTCATTTTGTCTGAAAGGACCACTGACTCCGAATTCAAGTTTGAGAATTTATTATCGCCAAAAATAACTGAACGTGCAGGCACCTCAACACGAGGTTAAAGAAATAGATGGGCACTAATACAAATAATAATCTACGCAGGAGTCTCATTCGACTCAGGATAAGAAGAATAGACAGTTCTAGGAGGACCAACCAGACTATGATTGCTCCTATTTCTAAGTTGCTCTTCATGGGCCTAAACAAGCTTAAAATCAATTGCTGTCCTTACACTAACGCTAAGTGACATCCCTGCATAACGATTTTCCCAGGCAAGAAAGAATAAAAGGTGTCAGCTGTGAAGACTTCCTAAGAAGTGCAATCACCATATACCTAAGCTCAGCTCTGTCCTTCTCTCAGGTCTCCCCTACCGCTTCTCTGGCCTCCTCCCTCAGGGCACTATCCCTAATACAAAACCATACTACAAAGGTACACGCCTTGTTTACGCCCTCTTGGCCAGGTCTTCTTTCTTGTGCTTTTCCATTGAAACGGTGACTTCATCCTGGACGGTTTCGTTGACCTTGAGTCCCAGGCGCCTTCTCCGCTGAAAGTATCATCCCTAAATTCCATTGCACTCCCCGTACCATGCCTCCCATCTTTCTAACTTTTGAAAACAAAGAGTTAGTCTTTACTAACGAGACATGTGTCCTTGCACCTGCAACCAAAGATACGGTCAACAGAAACCTTCTACTGTGCTAATTAAATCTACCGTTTGTGCCCAGAGAGCCTTTCCAAGAGAAACCCTTTTCGGCCTACATTATAAGCTAACATAAGAATATACCAGGCCTTCCCTAAGCATATATGTAGTCAGGCCCTTACATATAACTTTTAAACACACATCTTACTTTTCCCTATAAGCATATTCATTACGATTCTTTATGCAAACAATGAATTACATGTGCAACTTTAATATGGTGCACGTTTAAACTACTGCAATTACATTACATACACGAACTAATTCCTCTATGCATTATGTTCACACAATTCAAAAAGCATTACATTACATCATTATCCTAACACCATTATACTGCTGAATTCACTTCGTTTCAGTGAACTATTCATTCTTTGCTAAACATGCATGAGTATACAATGAATATAAACGAATATATGTCTGAATACATGTGGGTGCGGCCTATCAGTGATTATGATGCACCCCTACAATTCACAAGAACATTTCGCTCTATCACACTGACCCGTAGTCTGTGAAGATAAACCCAGTTAGTCAGGGCGCCCATGATAAGGATGAGGAGACAGAGCAGCCCTGCGGCCGGGCCTGCAGATTTGCTGTGATTAATTCAGATCTGCAGATAAACCAGGCTCACTCAGAAGGATGATGAGACAGAGCAGCCCTGCCTGCAGATTTTAAACTAAATTGATTGTGTGTGACTGAAATAATTTATCAGAGATCAGACTGTGCGTGCCGCTCCGCGGCGGCGCTGACACAAGCACTAATTATTAAACTGTGCATAGCTGCCAAGGTTTCAGATTGCTATGTGACATTTTCATAATTTCAGTGTAATTATGAGTGACATACAGTGACTATGAGTGACACTTTCTTGTGTGCAAAATCAAGCAATGAAGATGAGGGAAACATAAATATCAGAAATTACACCAATTTGAGCAACAAAACACTCTAAGGAGATCTTAAAACTTCTGCACAGCACCAGAAACGGAAGGGCACTAACTTCACACGAGGGCCCGTAGTGATAAATGAATGCAAAATTGCCAGTAAGATTTAACCGGTTTAATATTGAACTAAAAGAGCTCATGACAAGTGCACTACAGCTGCAGGGATGGCCTTGCACCCGAGCAGTGATTCACACAGTACAGCTCTCGGCTCCTCTGGCCAGCTCTGCTCTCTGAAAGTGTTGCAGGGCTGCTTGATAGTGCTGGCGCTGTCATCTGACAGACAGCCTTTCTGTTGTAGTATCTCTCTTCCACGGGTCACGTTAGGGATGCAATAAGAGCCTCTCCTCCAAACTGTGACAAACGCACATGACTGGAGAGCTCCACTGGTAAGTGTGAAGTTCAGATCCGTCTGGCCTGCCAATTATGTCCAGATGGGCTGGGGGAGGCTGCAGTTAGAGAAAACATCCTGCGCCGATACCACAAACTCAACATCACAGCACAGCACAGACCAGTGTAAGTGTTGTGCACGACGCCAACTGGGCAGGTGACAAGGGAAAATGAAAAGTAAGATGTTTTCATGTAAATGCACCCACTGGTGAAAAGTGACAACTTGCCAAAACCAGCTGCATTACTATTGATTGCATAGGCCCAGTAAAGCATGTCGTTTTTAAATCGTCACGCAGGTAAAGTTTACCCACAGTCACCAGTCAATGCTACAAATGTCACAAAAATACATTGTTTACTGACACAATCAAAAACTTCGCAAAAGAAATAGTAAATTATAAAGCAGGCATATTTCCGGCTTACCTGAATGGAAAGCGGAGTTCAAACAGTTAAAAACACTGTCTGTGTGCCGTCGGCACATGGTTTAGGCCAGTGTAGCATGTAACTGGCAGCCAGCCCCTCGCTTACAATCCCACTGCCCTGTCTCTCGATGATTGGGATCAGACTGTGTTCATTGCAGCGCCGGTCGGTGCACCCTGTCACGGTGCTGCAACCCGCACTCTCCACAGGCCTCCCGGGGCTGGGTCTCTGCCGCCTTGGGTTTCTCAAGTCTGTCTCCTGGCCACAGCTAGCCCTGGTAGCAGCTGGGCTCAGCTCTGGCCCAACCATTAAGCGAGCAGGGCGACGACTGCCGTGATCCATAGCCGACGGCTACCCCAGGGATGCATTAGAGTAGGCCTCCGTCCCAAGCCTTGTGACTGCGGGAGCCGGCGCACCTTAGACTGCTGTCCAGGCATACGGGGCAGCAGGAAAGGGAGGCTAACGGCGCAATGGGGGCACAGTGAGGAGCTGCATGATCTGGGACAGCTCTTGGCCGCACCTCCCTCCTTTGTGATTTTAATGACACATTAGAGAGTCAGTGTCACTCAGGTCGATGCTGTGCCCGTCCCGCTGGTCCAACGCCGCCGAGTTAATTATATTATAATAAAGTATTGCCTCGCCCTCCTGCGCACGCACTGGCAGCCGGCAGCAGCGCATGCCACTCAGACTCAGACCCACAGCACAACTCCAGTCGAGTCCGACCCCGGCCCCGCTGCTTCTCCGACCTCACTTCCTGTTCCAGGACCACATCCGACCCCACCACGGCACCACAGAGCTGCTCGTAACGCAACTGCTGAGGGCAGGCCCCGCCCGGGTCTCCAGGCAGCAGCCGGGCAGATTGTAACATTGTAGCAGGGCACTAGTGAGAGCACGATCTTTAACTATTTAATGTTACTGAGCCTGGCAAGTCAAAGTGAAGTCTGCTGCGGCCCGGGCCGGGCGCACAGCACACAGGTGTCAGAAGCGCCGTTTCAGCGCTGTCAGCAGAGTGCCGGTCAGTGGCAAAAATGCGTGACAATGCATTTCAGTGCGGTGATGCGGGAACACCACACTGAAATGCGTTAGCGTCACGCCTGATGCGTGATACTTGGCAGGACTGAAGCTTACAGCACACTGTCAGAATTATTAGTTGATTGTAAAATTGTACATTTCTATATGTATTTAACTGATAGACAGGCACTCATACTTTGATGCCCATCGAGTTTTAGCTATTTAAGCTGCCAAATATTACATAGCAATACATCCACTGGTAAATATTAGCATTATACCTCACATGTATGTTGACATATGCCGTTATTTAAAGAAATTTCATACTGTTTTTTTTTATCAAAGATCTTTTTATTTAGCATGACATCAAAATGACATAATACGCTTTGCAAGACAAACAGGTCTTCGTGATAACATTTACGTTTAAAAAAAAAAGAAGTTCAGTTTCTCATTATGCGAAGTCCTCGTGCCCCCTCTCTGACTTCGAGTCATGCCTATTTTGGTAAAACAACATTAAAAGTAATAACCCAAACCATAATATGAACAACCCCCCTATCCCTCCCCTCCCACCCCGACCCTGGTGATGGTGATTCAACCTGATAGAACAGTTGGGTAGTCGGAAATAAAGCAGGTAGTGGTGCATTACCCTTCTTTGGTTGAACTGGTCTACTGCATCACCTCGAGGGGCCCGTAGTGCACGCGGGTGTATTCGGCCCTGGTTTTTAGTCAACTTAGAGTTGGAAAAGATGCAAGGCTCTTACCGAGGATGGACACACTGCCGAGGGAAGACCACGAGAGAGAAAGGCAACCAGCGGGCCCCACTTGTACTCAAAGTTTTTGTAATCATCTCTAAAAATGTCTGCTAGCCTTTCCATAGTGAGGATTCTCCAGAGACGTGAATGCCACAGTGACAGGGCAGGTGCGTCCCTCTTTTTCCAGGCAGCCGCTATCGTTGTTTTGGCCGCCCCTAGACAGTCCCACAGTATTGCCTTATCTGCTTTTGTCTGATGCTCTAGATTAGGATCCCTGAGGCCCAAAAGAACCTCCCCTATGGATGTTGGTATGGGGTAGCCTAGTATGTCCTTATTGTGAGCTAAGATCTCCTCCCAAAAAGGTCGGATAGTAGGGCAGTCTCACCATATGTGGCGGAAATCCCCAAGCAGTCCATATCCACGCCAGCAGTGATCGGAGGAATCAGGGTATATCTTTTTGAGTTTAGTGGGATACAGATACCAATCAAAGAAGGTCTTGTAATGGGCCTCCCTTAGGGTCACTGAGTGATTGCTCTTGGTTACATCTGACCACAGGTGTCTCCACTCCTCTTCCGGCCACCTGTTCCCAGAAGGACATGGAGCGTGCCCGTGGGGTGTGTACTGCTGAAAGCAACAGAGCATAGAGGGAGGAGATCGCCCCTTTCATGGTGCTTGCCCTCTGTATCCACCGCTCAATCGGGGTGCGTTCTCTGGTGGCGGCCTCCCTCAACCTCGGCTGGGAAACCCAATGTTTGAGTTGGAGATAGTGAAAGTGCTCGCTACTTGAAACCTTAAACTCTCTTTGACAATTCTCGAATGTAAGCACGTCGAAATTGTGGAACAGGTCTGAAACCATCAGACATCCTCACTCCCTCCAAGCATCAAATGTACCCTCTCGTAGGGCTAGGGGGAAATCGGGGTTGAAATGGATGGTGGTGTATGGCGAGGGAAGAATGTCAACCCTCCATTTCTCGTGACTTCGTCCCATACCTTGAGGGTAGTAGTTCGCGTCGGGGTGCTAATGTAAGCGTTGGCCGGCCTATCTTTTTTGGCTTCCAAAGCACATCCCAAATCGACCTACCCACTATCGCCCTGTCCATGTGAAGCCAGTGCTTCACGGATTCCCTCATGGACCACTCTACCACTACTCTTAGTTGGGCTGCCTTGAAGTAAAGTGCAAGATCCGGTAGTGCTACTCCCCCTCCTTCTTCGGACGCCGTAAAATATGGAATGGGAGGCGGGCCCTTCCACCCTGCCATATGAATTTGGTAATGAGAGAGCGAAGCTTGGGCGTAGATCACGATCCAGATCGACTGGGAGCGCCTCGAACAGGTAGAGTAGCTTCAGGAGTAGTGTAATTTTAACCGCATTTATCCGTCCAAGCCAAGAGATGTATAACGGTCTCCAACTCTTAAGGTCTTGCTGGAGTTGGGACAACAATACGGGGTAGTTGGCCTTATACAGGTCTTCCACCCTCGGGGTAAGCTGAATGCCCAGGTATTGAATAGAGCGCTTGGCCCATGGAAAGGCAGACTGAGCCCGGAGCTGCTGGGCCTCGCCTTCGGGTATAGTGAGATTTAGGATAAAGGATTTTGAAAGATTAACTTTAAAGCCCGCCACTGCTCCAAATTTACTAAGTTCTGCTTGTAATGCCTGCAGAGAGGGGCCTGGCTCTGTGAGTGTCATCAGGATGTCGTCTGCGAAGAGGGAAGCCTTGTGTTCTGTACCCCCGAAATGTATACCTTTAATCTCTGGGTTAGCTCTGAACTGAAGTGCTAAGGGTTCGATACTTAGGGCAAATAAAAGAGGGAGAGCGGGCACCCCTGCCTTGTACCTCTGCTTAGCGCAAATGGGAGTGACTGAGACCCGTTGACCTGCACTCTTGAGTCCGGATGTCTATAGTTAGCCCGCACCATGTTGATGAATCTGTCCCCAAAGCCGAACCTCTGCATGGTGAGAAAGAGGAAGGACCAAACCACCCTGTCAAAGGCCTTTTCGGCGTCTAGGCCCACCAGCAATGCCGGAATTTTGAATTTAGAGACTTTTTCAATCAAATGTATGCTCCTGCGAATATTGTCATGTGTCTGCCTTCCTTTTATAAAGCCCGACTGATCAGGGTGGATTAGTGTTGGCATTAAGTTATTCAGTCCAGCTGCCAGTATTGCAGAGAAGAGTTTGGCATCCAGGTTCGGCAACGCTATTGGCCTATAAGAGGCACAACTATGTGGATTTTTCCCCGGTTTGTGAATAACAGTGACCACTGCCTCGGCCATAGTATTCGAGACCATGGCGTCATCTGCTATTGCATTGAATAGTGTGGTGAGGTGGGGTATAAGTTCTGACGCAAATATCTTATAAAAATGTGCCGTCAGACCATCGGGGCCCGGGGACTTGTGTGGCTTGAGTTTTGTAATTGCCATCCCTACCTCTTCGTCAGTGATTGGAACGTTGAGCAGATCGCTCTCCGACATCGGGACTCGGGGAAGTTCCAGAGAGTCTAAGTATTGCTGTTGCAAGGCTGTATCTGAGGGCGTCCCTGTATAGAGGTCTCTATAAAACTCACTGAAAATGCACGCTTTTACCTCGTCTTTGTGGGCTAGGGGCCCATCTCCCTCTTGGATGCCCCCTATGTATTCCCGCTCCCTTTTTTCCCATAACTGCCTTGCTAAATGTGTCCCTACCTTACCTCCCTGGGCATAAGCTATCTGTCGGAGTCTCAGCAGCGTATATTTGGCCCTATTTGTATAAATCGCTTTGATTTTCCCCTTCAATGCACTGAGCTGTCGCTGCAGTACCCGGGATGGCTCTTTCTTGTGGTCCCTTTCTACTTTCCCTAGTTCCTCCTCCAGCTCTAATCTTTCCTTAGCCCTCCGTTTATTAAATGTAGAGTTCAATTTGATACATTTGCCTCTGAGGACTGCCTTGAACGCGTCCCAATTGTTCTGGGGTGATGTGGCCTGGAGATGATTTAGTTTAAAGTAGTCAGAAATGGATTCCCTCAACTCATCACGGAGCAGCCTGTCCCTGGTCAATGAAATTGGGAAGTACCATCTGTGAATGTTTGCCCCTGTGTTACCCCATGACAAGCAAATGGTCACTAGGCTGTGGTCTGAGATAGTGATGGGGAGTATTTTTGCTGCCTGCAGTGCCCTAGCAAGGATTGGCTTACAAAAATGTGATCCAGCCTAGAATAGGTTGCGTGCACGTGTGAGAAAAAGGTGTAGTATTTGGTGGTCGGGTAGAGCATACGCCAGGTGTCCCTTAGACCTAGAGCCTGTATTCTCTGTTTGATTCCCTTGGGGAAATTGCTTGTGGCCGCCCTATGCGGGTGTGTGCTGTCCATCTCAGGGTGCCAGGTCAGGTTAATGTCACCCATAAGCATCGTAGGCCCCTCGGCGAACTCGCCCATCAGATCTAAGAGGGAGGTCAGAAACGCTGATTGCCCTGTATTGGGGACATACGCAGAGATAAACGTGCAGAGTCTGCCTCTCATCTTTCCCTTAACCATAATTATCCTGCCCTCCCGGTCTGCCTTTATGGCCTCAGTTTGGAATTTTGCAGAGCTGCGGAACAGCAGGGTGACCCCCTTCTGTTTAGAGTAAGGGGATGATCTGTAGATTAAGGGATAGCTTTTATGACGTAGTCTTAACTCTTCCGATTTTTTGAGGTGCGTTTCCTGCCGCGCAACTACATCAAACTGATGATCTGTAAGATACTTCCAGATTTTTTGCCTTTTGAGGGGTGAGTTTAAGACTTTTACGTTCCATGAGGCTATGGAGACCATATTATAAGTCTATGTACCCCCTAACGCTCCCGTCCGCCCTCCTTGGCCTTTGATCTCCCACAGATCCCCCCTGATCAAGTACTGCAGCCACCCAATCTAACAGTGATAAAAAGGACCCGCACCTCCTACCCGCACAAAGTGTCCAACTGTCCCTCAACCCCATCACCAGGTCCCCCTTCCCCCTTTAAAGGAAAAAAAACATAACTCCCCAGACACCTTACGCCGAGCAGCCAACGGGCTCCCAGCCAGTTCAGTCTTGACGAAGAAAAACATAGTACGGGCGATTCGGACAGTGCCCGAACCCCCGACTGTCGGTCGCTTCCTGTTGCGGGAATTCCTGCTAGGAATAACTTGGTCATTAGTCCAGTGCGTCACTCCACTTGTGATGGAGGGTCCTGAGTGCTCACGCCCTCATATTGTCCAACATTGTATATGATCCTACGTAGTTCTGCCCCAGAGATAGAAAGAGAGTCTCTCTCCTGAAGCCTGAGCGGCTCCTCTGAACCTTCATGCTAAGCTGGGTTTGCCTTTTGTGATCGTACGCCATTGTGGCCTAGGTCTTGTTGTCGCATTCGCTCCTTTCTTAGGATCTTGGCTGCCCTCGTCCTCGGGGATAGGAAGACCTAAAATGCGAAGCCCCTCTTCCAGCTCTGAGATGTGCTGTGGTTTGTTCTTAAATTCAAAAGCAAGGCCGAAGGGGAAGTTCCACCTGTAGCGTATGTTGTCGTCGCGGAGTTTCGTCGTTATCGGCCTGAGTTGCTGCCTGCGAGCCAGCGTGGAGGGAGCCAGATCCTAAAACAGCATGCATTTATATCCTTTAAAAGAGGTATCTCCCTTTTTCCTTGCGGCTTGCATGATCGCTTCTTTCGTTTTGAAAGAGTGCAGTTTGACCAGGACATCTCAAGTGCGTCTTCGTTCTCCCATCTGTTGGTTCCCTACGCGGTGTACCCTGTCAATCTTGATCTTCAACTGGCGCGGGCTCAAAATCTCTGCGAAGAGCCCTTCCACAAACGCCTCTAGATCCGGTCCCTCTGTGCCTTCCTCCAGGTCTCTTATTCAGATATTCTCACTCCGGGATCTATTTTCCTAGTCTTCCGCCTTTAGGAGTACCTGATGTAGCTGCGTCTGGAGGTCTTGTTGCTTTCCCTGCATCATGGTAGTGCGAGTGTCTAAGGGGCAGATGTATCAAGGATTGCATTTGCGATTCCTTAATAGCGAATTTTAGCGAATTGCTATTAAGGAATCGCAAAATGCTATGTATGTAGGAATCGCAATAATAATTGCGATTCCTTAATATTCCTTAATTGCGAATTGCAAATTGCGATTCGCAATTAAGGAATACCTTCCCATTCATTCCTATGGGCGTAGAGGCCCATAGGAATGGATGGGAAGACATTCTCAATTTGCGAATCGCAATTAGAGAATCGCAAATTGAGAATGCAATTTCAAGGGTGCCAGGGTGTCCTTTTGACACCCTGTTGCACCCCTGAAATATGCCCTAAGGGCATGTATGTGCGCCACAGGGCACTTTGAAAAATGCTAAAAATTGCATTTTTCAAAGAAATCGCATATTACCACCAACTTAAAGTTGGTGGTAATTTGCGATTCCTTAAGGCCAAATTGCACTTTTTTGGTGCTTCTTACATTGGATTTAAGGAATCGCAATTTGCGATTCCTTAAATGCAATCGCAAAATAGGGAATCGCAAATTTTGCGATTCCTTATTTTGCGAGGCAGTTTTGCCTTAATACATACCACTAAGCAAAATTGCGTTCAGCAAACGCCGAAATTCTGCGAATTTCGGCATTTGCGAACGCAATTTTGCTTGATACATCTGCCCCTAAATCTTTAGACTGCTCTTCCATCTTCAGGACTCTGGAGCCCACAGCATCCACATCTTGCTGGATGGCCGACATGCGGTCGGTAAGATCCGTCTTTAATTGCTCTATGGAGGTCTTGAGGTCGTGCTTGATCTCAGCGCATAATTCTGATTTACAGTCTCTGAGCGAGGCCACCAAATCCTCTCTGGTGAGCGCCATCGTAATTGCCTGCTCCCCTTCGCCTTGGGGCAGTCTCTTCTCTGCTGACACGAAGTAGGTGGAGACCCTATTCGACGCCTTTTTCGGTGGCATAAGGGCAAGAATTAGTGTTGTCTTCGCTGGGGTGGGTTACTCCCCCTTTTGGTTGCGGCCTCACCGTGGAACAGAATGAGGAGAATGGATCACTTGCCAGGCGGGAGCTGTGGGAACAATGTGCTTTACATGGTGCTACTCTAGGCGGCCATCTTGGGGTCAACCATGTGGGACTGCACTGCGTGTGGCATCCCACTATCCAACAGCTTTGACTCTTGGGGTTCAGGGTGAGGGTGCCTCAGCGCGAAGACCTGGGCGTTTCTGTCCCCCCATCCAGGAGCTGGTGTCAATGCCGACCCTCCTGCTTAAAGCAGTCCTGGTTTGGGCGCCATCTTAACGTCAGGCAATGCTTCTAGGCCATTAGTACAGCATCTGGCCTTGCGCGTTAGCTTGCGGGGGTGGGAGACTGCCCCCCCCAGGCCGCCTCAGCGCTCCATACTGCCGCTTTTCGCCAGGCCTCGCTCACCTCTGTGGTGCCTGGGAACCGCCCTGGTGGCGCCTCGGCACGCTGCTCCGTTACGCGAGTGTGGCGTCTCTTCACTGGTGTGTGCACGGTGTCGCGGGGAGGAGAATATCATCCGGCTCGCTCTCCCTGCCACACCACACCCGTAGAGCTGCTTCTGGTGGCTCCGCTCACTACTGGGGTGCCGTGGGGGCCGCCCGAGTCTATTCAGACCCCTGCTGCCGCCCGGGTGTAGCCGTCAGCGCCATCTTGCCTCTACTCTCCGTTCCGGGCCGCAACTCGTAACATGTGATTTCTGCCCATGGAGCTGCTGATCACGGACACCCGGAACCCTCACACCACCACTTCGCAGTCCTGGACACAATCAGGCAAGTTTGAATCCTCAAGCTTAAGAGTAGCCTCGTCCGACAGTGCGGGGTTCCGGAGCTGGTATGGATCACGTCCACCCAGCCATCTTGCCTGGCCACCTTCATCCTGTTTTTTCATTTCTCATGCTGTCCATCTGCTCAGCTGTTGGCCTATAAGTCATGAAAGACAGCACAAAGTCACTTAAAAGAAGCCCAATTTTCTGTATTTATCCACTTTCAAAAATAAATGCAGACAGGAAACAGATTGTTTTCTGTCTGTATTTATCTGTGAAATTCCATAAAAACTGAAAACTGGGAGCCTTATTTATAATGTAATCAGCGATGTCATCAATGATGTCATTTAACATGTCATGAGTGATGTAATATGTGAGATCATAAGTAGTGCTTGATGGGAAGGCAAGTTATAGGTAGTTCACTGAACTAGAACTGACGTATTTCAGTGAGTTTTTTTTTTTAATGTTAGTTTGTGCCTCATTCCAACAACTAAATATAACATCACTTTAACCATTGTTTTTTGTGTGTGGATAGATAGATAGATAGATAGATAGATAGATAGATAGATAGATAGATAGATAGTTAGATAGATAGATATTACACTGCCGGCAATAGTGCCAATGTAGTTATGTTTAGGTCAAAGAAAACGTTGGCGCTGTTTGATAAATCTGCACAAATATTTCCAAAATAAAATGTACATCCACTTTGAGTTCATTATGCAGGTTTCATGCAGATCTGTCAAAGGGGGAGAGGGAGGGAGATTGGGATGGGACAAAAAAAAAGAAAGGTGTCACAAAAGGGCAATTTCCTATTTTGATTCCCATAGGATTCTTTGCTCATTGATACAGAAAAAAACAGCTGAAGGGAATTACAAAGGCCAGGCCCACTGACAAGATCAAAGACTGTGTGCTGCATGTGTTGAGCACCCATGCAGAGTACAGCCCAGGGACTTGATGAAGACGAGGATCTATGCCCATCCTTGCAGAACACAGCTAAAGGCCAAGAGAAGCAGTAATTGCCTGCCTGTATGAGGTTGGCCGCAGGGCCTGGCCGATTGCCAGAACCAGTGGCAAGCCACCACTGCCCACGCCCAAAGGCCATGTGCAGTGGGTGATGGCGGCACGCAGAGGGTTGGGTGCAGGGCCTATTTGGAGGCCAGGTCCTCTGGCCAACCTCTGTTGTGTGCAGCTTGCGCTGACCACACCCGTAGAGGGTTGGGAATGAGGGTCGCTTGAATGTTGTATATGATTAAACAAATTCACTGAAAAAGTATGGTTAAAGAGAAGTTATGGTTCGTTTTAGTTATAACTCCTCAACGTATGTTTATAAAAACATTAGAAACCTACAAAACCTCAGAGCGGTTAAGGTTATGAATTAAAACCAAACAAAACATTGAAAATCACAAGTTATGGTTAGCAGTACAACCCATAACTTTCACAACAGCCATGCAAACAATAACTCGCACATCAAATGCAAGGCTTAGGACCTTACAATATTTATACCAAAGTCTAAAAGCGAAATATAATTATGCAAGAACACATATCAGACCAATAATGATACTACATTCATGTTACATCATTTATATTTGTCTCTGCTTCACTAAGGGTGAGCTCATGAGCATTGTATTTGGTTTGAGATGATGGTCAAAAAACAAACCTGATGCGCATTGCCTTCTTCTGTTCCCTGCTCTTGTTTAGAAAACTAGCAGCATGATCCCCAGTGTCTTAATCACGGAAAACAGGGATTGGTTGATAAATAAATTCTGTTAAAGCAGTGTGATGGACTAATGGGAGGATCAAGAGGTTTCTGGTACGATTCTATTTGGGGAGGAGATTTACAAGCTCTTCCTGAACCTCCCAATGATGGAGATGAACAGGACTAGAAGGCGGCAGTCACAGTGTTAAATGTTGACTTTAACCCTAAATTAAGGTCAGACTATGAGCGTTTCATAATGTCCAAGGTGAGGCAGAGGAAGAAGAAAGCCCTTGATAATGTCTACTCACGCTTAAGCCAACTCTCCTCTGCATTTATGATTAACCCAACGTAGAAGTTATAGCACTGGCCATTCAAGCTTGTAAGGTTGCTGTGTTGAGTTGGCTTATTTTCCCTGAACTGTGAATGAGCTTAGAAGCAATACTGACACTAGGAAAGATATGAGAACTGTCCCATTTCATGGCATAAAAAATGTATAAAAGATCCCGGGGCCCACATACTGGCAAGCATTAAAATCCTAGCCCTGAACGTAAAGGGGCTTAACAATCCCACCAAGAGAAGGGCCATTATGTCATATTTGGAGAATTCAAACGCGCATATATGCCTACTTCAGGAGACTCATCTCCTTCGCAATGACACCCACAGGTTACGCTCCAAGGCCTTTCCACAGCAATACTTCTCTTCACTTCCCACCAAGAGGGTTGGAGTAGCCATCCTTACTTCTCGTAATTTCAAAGGGGTGGTGGGGGCGAAGGTATCCGAGATCAAAGGGCGGCTCTTGGCCTTTTCTGTGTCTATAGGCACGCACGCATTCACAATAGCTGCTATTTACGCACCCAACGAGGGCCAGGAGGTGTTCCTCCGTAGAGTGGTTGCAGACCTGGCGGCCTCCCCAGACCGGCAGATACTCATAGGAGGCGACTTAAACATGGTCTTTAACAGCCAACTTGACCGATCAGCCCAGAGGCAGGGGCAGACAGGGGCTCTGTCCGAAAGCGGGAAAAAATGGCTACAAGAACTGGGGTTGGTTGATGTCTGGCGCTTCTTTCACCCCCACACAGCTGATTACACATTCTATTCCCATGCCCATAAGACCCATGCCAGGCTAGATTACTTTATAGGCTTTCAATCCCTTCTCTCTCTAGCTTGTGACTCAAATATCGAACCCCGCGAGCTCTCAGACCACGCAGCACTGACTATAACGCTGGCAATTCCCCCTACTTCCAGGCCATCATATTCCTGGTGGCTGCGGGATACACTCCTCCACCGCCCAGAGGTTGTATCACGCTTGACCAAGACACTAGAGGACTTCTTACTTGTCAATGACACTCCGGATACTTCTATTGTGCCCCTATGGGAAACGCTCAAATTAGTGGCTAGGGGCGATTTTACCGCCACGTCCTCGGCGGACAATAAGATTTGCAGGAGGAAAAGGGATGAGCTCTCCAAACAAGCACTAGAATTAGAAGGAATACCCAAGCAGACAGGGGCACCTCGGTTGTGGAGACAGCTAGAGGCAGTGCGCTCCCAGCTAGCTAGCCTCGATCTCGATAGAGTGGAATATGCTGCCCTACGTTTGAAGCATCTGTTCTACACGGGGGGATAGATGTGGACGCCTGTTGGCCCACAAACTGCGTGCCCAGCGCCAGGCGGTTTCGGTCCAAAAGATATGCGACGCACAGGGCTCCGAGTATACCTGGGACGCGGATATCTCTCGCCAGTTTCGGGATTTTTATGCTGAGCTGTACGCTGCTCAGCAGTTACCAAAGCAAGACTCCCTAAATTATCTTCAGGGACTAACTCACTCCTGACTGACCCCGGACAAGGCCTCCACCCTAGACAGCCCAATTCGTATCGAGGAGATAATCTCAGCCATTGCTAGGCTCAAACTCCTTAAATCTCCAGGCCCCGATGGGTTCACCGCCATTTTTTATAAAACCTTCTGCACCATCCTAGCCCCGATACTAACTCGACTTTTTAACGCAATCGGGGATACCTCTGAGATCCCACCCACGATGCTCTTGGCATCGGTCGTCGATCCTCCCTAAACCTGGTAAGGATAGCCGGGACTGCACTTCCTACCGGCCCATATCCCTGTTGAACATTGATCTTGATGGAGCGAAGTACAGAAGATTTTGTGTGTACCCCGTTCAGACCAATCACTCCCCATAACAAAGTAATATATTAATTTTGATTGCTGTGTATTAACCAAACACACACATTACATGTGGGAAATGCTCTGCATTAACAGGTTTGATTAACATATTAATTAATGGTGTAAAACGCATGTTTTTATCTATTTTGCGCATTTAAGTAGTGTAATAGTGCATGTCTATGTTGTAGTGTACATTGTGCATTTCATGCTGCTTTTGCTTTATTTTAATGGCTTGCAGTGTGATGCTTTTCCGCTAGGTAACAGTTTTAGGGGATAAAATATTAGCACTGGTGGGTGGGGGGACAGAAAACACTTATTTTCTGTGTATTCACATTTTCTTTGTGTTTATCGTAGTTTTGGCTGGTGGCCAGTTTCAAGATGGCTTCGTTTTTCCCGGTTCTGCGCAGTAGAGAATGCTTGCATCATCTGGCTGGAGGAACCTCGCGCATGCCTTGTGCTCCACTGAAATTTGCAACTCCAGCTGACTATGTTCGAGGCCATTTGTATGAATGCCGGCGAGTGGCTGAGAGCCAGAATGATAGCACGAGGACAGCTGAATGCCTGCCAAAGAGAAAAGTCGAATGCCTGCTAAAGAATGACCACGTGGAAACAGCTGAATCCCTGACAATGAATAGTTGAATCCCTGACAATGAACATTTTAATGCCTGCTAATGAACTGTGGGACAGATGAATTTGTATCTATCAGCTTGTCAAAGATAAAGTTATTCACGGACATCCTGGGTGCGGAGAAATACATTGTCATGAACGGACATCCTGGGAGCTGAGAAATGCATTTTCATGACCAATCAGAGCAAGGGAAATGGCAAGAGTTGAAACATTTGAGGGTAGAGAGCCAGCAAACACAGTATAAATATCAGACCAAAATTGGGGTTTTTCAGAGAAGCTGGTTGGAGAAAGGCTGTTTGCAGAGATGCTGTTTGCAGAGATGCTGGGAGTTTGAAACCATGCCAGAATGCCACTGATGACCCCTGTAGGTTCGAGATCGTTGCGGGACACTAGCCTGGGTGAGAGATGCGTCTAGGAGGCCAGGGTTACTAAGAAAGTTGGGGTTTAGTGTTGGTTAGGAAGGTTTTAGTGTAGGAAATCTTTAGAATTAAATGAATGTTTTTAACTATGGTTCACTGATCTTTCATTTTTGGAACGTTTTATTTTCTAGTCAAAAGTTAAGGTTCTCTGACTCTTTATTCATTAGTCAAATATCAATCAGGTTACAGAATTGAAAAAATAGGAAAAATACCATTAATACAGAACATATTACAGTCTGCTTACGAGGCATTCCATGTTGGAAGAAAATGTGGCGCAAAATTGTCAGTCAGAAACTCTTAAAGAGTTTCTAAGAAAAGAGTGAGTCTTGCAAGGCTAATCAATAATTAATAATGGCAAAAATCTCCCATAAAGAGAAATAAATGCATAGGACAAATATATCTTTTCAAAAGCAGTTAGTCAAAGCATGAAATGTAAAGCTTAGCACCTAAAATCTAAACCTGTTCTGATCCTCTCAGCTCTCCCTCTCTGCCTCGCTGTGCTGGTCTGACTCTCTGTCTCAGGAGCTGCAAAATAGCCCCCACAGACGCAGCCCCTCCTTCTCTCTCCTCCCCGTCTCTGTGTCCAGCACAGAAGCTGGGCCTGGCCCTCAGGAAAAAATGAGCAAAAAAAAGAGCAACCCCTCCCACTTGTAAGCCATATTTTAAGCAAAAGCCCACGTGCTTGGTCCTTGTAGCTGGTCCAATCAGAACTCCAAGACACATCGTCTCCCCATGGGCTGACTGGATACGTCATTAATCAGGCGTGTTCCTCATTACATGACTTCACATCCTTTTACATTTAAAACAATTACATTTTCTGTAACAAAAAGTATTAATTGTGGGTTTTTCTCTTCACTCCAGGCTACAAAAAAAAATGCAACATAGTGAAGGTCGAAGAGACGGAAACAGGAGGGCGTGATTTATTAACAAAGCCCTTTCATTGAAAGTTGGTAGGGAAGAGGAGCACATTCCATTATAATCTTCAAGGGCAAAACTACAGTAAACTGAGTCTACTAAAACAAACTGAAATCACGTGGTTTTCTACACCGCAAGAATGCGTGTTAATTCAGCACAAATATGCTAGTTCAAGACACTTTTTCTAAATTAATCTAAATTAAATATATATTTCTATAATGAGGTTAAATCTAAACTACACATTAAAACAACCATGATTAATTAAATGAGCATTGTTTTACATGATTTCATTTGCAGGCCTCTTTCATGTTTTCATTTGCATGTACCAAAATCTGCGTGCCATTTTAGAAATGCTGTCTGCAGCTTTTTGTCATATAAAAATGCATACATTTTATAGGTGAAATCTGAGCTCCATCAATCTAAAGCTATTTACAGGGATCTTGGCGGCCAGACTGGGACCACTGTTTCTGGGCTCGATAGACCTGGATCAAGCAATGTTCGTGGCGACCAGACAATGCAGCGACAACCCAAGGAGACTGCTCCACCTTTTGGACAAAGCACACCACCAGTCAGTGGAGCGGGTGATGCTGTCTGTCAACGCTGAAAAGGCGTTCGATAGGGTGCACTGGCCATTCTTGAAGACCACCTTGGGGCGGTTTGGGGTGGAGGATCGCTTCTGCAACTGGGTGTTTAGCAGCTATAGCCGTCCCTCTGCTACAGTCCGGGTGAACGGATATACCTCAGAACCCTTTCCGATAGCACGAGGAACTAGACAGGGCTGCCCGCTCTCTCCGTTGCTTTTTGTCCTGTATATGGAGCCGTTGGCACAGAGAGTGCAGGAGAACCAACAGATCCTTGGGGTTCAATTTGGGGAGAACGCCACAGCATTAGTTTATTCACAGATAATGTTATTGCTACACTTGAGGCCCCCACGACGTCGATACCGGCCTTCCTCACAGAAGTAGAGACGTTCGCCGCTGCATCAGGCTTCCGGGTTAACATGTCCAAGTCACAGGCCCTGGGTTTCTCTCTATTGTCGCCCACCAAAGACGCTCTTAAGCAGATATGCCCCATTTCGCAGGATCAGAAATCTATACCGTACTTGGGTATCAAGCTGGTGACCTCCATCCAGGATACAGTCTCTCTAAACTATGCACATCTCCTGTCACAGACCCGGCGGGACCTGCACCGCTGGCGGCCATTTGGCCTCTCTTGGTTGGGCAGAGTGGCATCTCTTAAAGTGAGTGTTCTTCCCAAAATATTATACCTCTTCCAAACATTGCCTGTAGAGCCCCCCCCCCCGGCATGTTGAAACTACTCCAAAAAGAGTTACTCTCTTTCGTCTGGGCAGACAAAAACCCAGGATAAATAAGGACATGAGCTATAAACCCCCAGGGGAGGGCGGCTTAGGGATCCCCAACATAGATCGGTACTTCAAGGCCACTCAGCTATGGGCTCTGCTGGAGTGGTCCCAGAAGGAGTCCGAAAAGCATTGGCTATTCATGGAACGGGCCCTAGCCGGTCAGTCCTTGTGGAAGATCATTCGTAAAACCCATTGCCCCCTGGGCTTTACAGATCACGAATCATGCGGACAACCCTGAGAGCTTGGGACGCGACAGCCACGCGAAGTGACCTCACCACTTTCCCGTCGCCACTCACACCTATAACCAACAACCCCGACTTTACTCCGGGTCTCGGTCTGGTAGCTTTTAAACACTGGGATGGAGAGGGGCACAAATCAATAGGCCACTTCTTTGACGCTGAGGGTCCCTTGTCCTTTGAGGGTTTCCGCTCCGACTTCGCACTGCCCGAAACTGAGCGATATCACTATCAGCAGATACGCCACTGAGTAATGCAACCCATGACGCGCCAGGGAGCGGAGAGATTGCTTACCCGTTACGAGAAATGGTTAATCTCTAAACAGTCAAGTAAACGTCTCATCACGGAGCTTTACCACCTACTATGCCCCCCGGAACAGCCGGCCAAATCCGCAGGCCAGAAGAGATTGGAGGCAGAGTTGGGGAGGACACTATCTCCGAAGGAGTGGGGGGACATTTATCACCGGGCTAGACATTCAGCGCGTAACATTTCCAGCATAGAAACCGCCACCAAGTTAGTGACATATTGGTACCTTACTCCCCCAGACTTCACAAGAGCGACCTCGGCAGCTCCCCAGGGTGCTGGAGAGGCTGCGGGTCGGAAGGCACATTGACTAACCTGCTATGGGAATGCCCAACACTCACGTCGTACTGGGAACAGATTCTCGATGAGATTGACAGGCATTTTAACACAAAAATATTGCGTTTCCCGGCCTATGTTATTCTGGACCTGCCTGATAGGCTTACATTCCCCCTTAAGTCACGTAGGGGTAGACATATGGGAATTGCCCTGGGTGCGGCCCTGCAGAACATTTTGTCTCACTGGGGTACAGATAAGACTCCTACGCTTCAGGGGTGGCTGCATAGGTTGTGGTACGTGCTGGGAATGGAGTGCATCTCCTTTTCCCTTCAGGGAGACAGGGCTTCTTTTGCGGATCTGTGGCACCCCTTCATAGCTCTGCTAAGCTCCGAATTTTGAGAGCTAACCTGTCCCAGATACCTGCGCATGTTGCACCTTCCCGGGCTGGCGCAGGACCCAATTCATCCTCCAGCAACATGAGACACCCCGGGACATCCTTGCTCATTCTCTCTTGTGGTTTGTGGGGTGGTGGAGGGGACGTGCATGGATCAGGGGGGAGAGGGGTGGAGGGAGGGAGGGGAGTTGAAGTTGGGATGTTGTTTTTTTTTCCTTTTTTCATGTCATGTCATATCTTTCTGCATATTCATTTGGCTCCCAACAAGGGGCATCGCACTGCTTATTACATTTTACATTTTGTTTATACCAAATAAACAGATTTCAACCTAAAAATGTATAAAAAGAGGACTTGTGGGGCCTGGGGACAATTTCAATAGAATCCAAGAGGCACACCCCAGCCATGGCTCATGACAATAGCCACCAACCAGCCCCACAGGTGGTGTGAGCAATGTGGAAATGACTACCATATCTGAATCTCATATCCAACAAGTGGCAGAGACTATGCTGCATGTGGCAAACCTAACCATTTTGCATAGGTTTCTTGACGTGCCAAAACCCACCATGTCTAAACCCAAAAGGAAAGAGCTCAGGCTAGACAAATTATAAGGGGAGTCTCTACTATGCTACCAAAGATCAACATTACACCTGAGTGAAGATAATGAGATTTTTGTTGAATGCGCCTGGAAACCAAAAATGTGACATACCAGGTATTGTATGACTTCAAATGAGCACCCTCATTGGCACAGAGGCTTCCTTCAATGTAATGGACCAAAGAGAGCCTTAAAGCAGAAGCCTATCGGGATCTCAGACAGGACACAGCAGTAGCTCTGGTTGCAGGTGGTATTTCCACCCTCTCCCTGGAATGATATTGCCCTATGCTTGGTAAGTCAAGGCAATGGGTGTACGTCTGGGAGAAGGGTAATGGGAAGAGAGAGAAGCAACACAGGATTCAGCAGGCGACCCTTCTGGAGTTTTAGAGTAGGGCAATGTAGGAGGTTCAAGAGCTGTGATCACTGGCAGACTAAAGTAAGAGAGAGGAGAGACAAGTAACAAGTTAATAAGGGAAACACACTGGCAACATTGTGAATAAATATGAATTACCATGCTTACATGTCAAGACAATGCGTGCTGCTGTAACCAGTCCTACAGATACCTGGAATCACCTGGAGAACCAAACAGGATAAAGGCTGGCTGTAGTAGGAAACACAGAACTACAGTGCTGCTGCTGAGCTATCAATAGAAACTAGAACCCCCGTCAACCTTTCAATTTCAATTTCGTGGAAACATCTCACACAAATATATATGAACATGTATGGCTCAGAGGATTATGTTTTCATTTCAATTCTTTATTTTTCTGTTGAGAAATCTATTTTTCTATATATTATCTCTTTTTCGCAGATTGTTACTATTCTCTGACCAGATAGTACATCCTGTCTTCAACACAGGTTTCAATAGAAACGAAATTACAAATCTAATGAAATAGCATATCCTCTCATCCACAACCATACAAACTGCATACAACTCTAATCTGTCATACGTGCATACACATATAAAAAAGATTGTTTTTTGTGACAATGCAGGTCTTGATGATTCTCTCATGTATCACTCATTAGATCATGTTCAACATTAGGATTAACATTAAGATCTCATAAATATTTTTTTTAGACATGATTCAATTATATTTATACAGGTCGATTGTCATTTTTATTCAAAACTGTGGCTAAAGTATAATGTTTTCAACACGCATTTTGGCGTGAAATGCCTTCCTCAGGTGTGTCACATTTTCAAGACCCCCAAAGACATTTCCGGAAACCTGCAGAAACACAACATAAAGTCCTACTCAGCCATACATTCCATAATATATGAGTTAACTGACAAATGATACAAACCTAGGGAAAAACCCCTGCCCTAAAAACACTTCACCGAAAGGAGACCACACAAGTGATGGCCACCAAAAACTCTACCACCAGAGTGATCACACTCTGAGCACATAGGGGCAGATTTACAAGCCCCTTGCGACACATTTGCGCCGTCGTTGCGTCACTTCTGTGACGCAGCGGTGGCGTAAACCATGCGCCACGTTGCGCCTTCTTTGCAACGTGACGCATCTAGGGAGATGCGTCACGTTGTAAGGCACTGCGCCACATGAAACCTGCGTTAGGTTTCATGTGGGCGTTCCGGCGCTGGGTGGGCGTTCCGTCGCAGGAACGCCTCGTAAAAGTGACGCAGTGAAATCTACAAGATTTCACTGAGTCACTTTTACGTCCATGCTACGTCAAAACCCTGCGCCTGCTTGGAGCAGGCGTAAGGAGTGACGCCGCATGTTAGGCATAGGGCGCCCCTGAGCATTGCTGGAGTCGTGTCGCGCTTGCGACACGACTCCAGCAATTCGCTGCCCTTACGACAGAAGATGCGACACGCATCTGGCTATCCTTGCGCCAAGGTGCGTCGCATTGTAAATGCGACGCATCTGTGGTGGCACAAGGGTATTCCGGCGTGTCACATCTTTGCTGGCGCATCCTTGCTGATATGCAGGGATGCGCCAGTCCTCGTAAATCTGCCCCATATGATCTAGACAGTACTGCTGCTGAGCTGCCTAATGAAAGGAAATCTGGACTATTCAACAACACGCTGAGCAGGAGTCCTGAGGCCTGTAAAGCAAGGTAAAAGGCCTAGAACACTAAAAACTGAATCTGCTCCAGGGAAAACAAATCAAGCGTGCAGGGACAACAGTAAGGGTGCAACTTAGTGAAGGATGAAGAAACTCCACCAAATGTTTTACTAGGCATGATACCTATGAGAGCGGGAGTTCTTATCCTGTCTCTTCTCTTCCTGTGCCAGAACTTTTCCCAATTCTAACCTAGAATTGATTAGCCCCAGCTCCATGAGAATCCCAGTACCGAACACTATTACGCAAACCACCCTTCTTCCACAACCACCACAATAGAAACTTGTGCCTTGTCCTGAGACTCATTGTGTCGTGATGTGTACAGCATCTTTGATGTTGACTTCATGACAGTAACGCTCCCCAAAGTACCACCCCATCTTCATCCTTCTCTGTACTCGGCTTCAAGGGAGGTATATGGTAAAACTGGTACAATAATAGTAGGGCAGTGATAAAAGAGGCGGCGTTCCAGGAGCACTCGCAGATGTTATAGTCTTTCCAAGCTACTACCTGATTCTACTGGAATCTATTATTCTAACTCATATTCTGCAATAACATCTATGATTACTAGGTATCACTCAATGGAGGAATTGCATTCTTAACTATTGCTTTCTTGACTCTTGAGACATGTACCACTGCATGGGTTTCCAGTGAGCAGCTAGTTTCACAGCCAACGGACTGAATAGGAACCAAAACCCAGGGACCAAACTTTGAGTTTGAGGCAGGAATGGTCAAATTCTGGGAGGATAGCCTGACTAGGTGTTTTTCTCTGTACTGTGGGGCGGAACCACAGTGTTTATCAGCAAATCTCTGATAATGCGCTATTGCCTTGCGCAGGTTTTGAATAGCAACTGTCTGAAAGGCACAAAACTCAATGTACTTTGGAATGGAGGGTAAGCTTATGTGCTAAGTGAATCATTATAAGTGAACTCTGCAATGGCCAACCATTGAGCTCACTCATTTGATGGTTTGTCAAAAATCATTGGAGATATTGTTCCAGTGTCTGATTGACTTTTTCAGTTTGCTCATCATTCTGAGTGCGATACTTAGTAAAGGTGAAACAAAGGAAACACAATCTTGCATGTAATTCTTTCTGAAACATAGAAACAATTTGGGTTCAATCTGCCTGTAATCCTCACATCAGGAAGACCATGTAACCTGAATACCTCTTTGAGAAAAGCCCAGGCTACTTTGGATGCAGAGGAAAACTTTTGCAAATGAATAAAAGGAGCCAAACGTTGGTAAAATAATCCACTATGACAAGAATTGTAGTGAATACTTATCACCTTGGAAGCTTGACAATAAAGCTCATGGATACTCTACATCAATGCTGTGTCAGGGTGTTCAATGGTACAGTACACCTGAAGGTTGGTATGTTGAGATTGTACTTGAGCACAAATACCACTACTATTTACATAATACTTAATAGATTGTTGTTAATTTACCCACCAGAAGTGTTGCTTTCATTTAAATCTTGACTCTTCCTGAATTCTGGATATCCCACCACTGGACTGTCATGACACATTTTCAAAGCAATTTCTTGTGTTGTTACATCTCGGATATATATTTGTTGTATATAAAGTAAACAACCTTTGTTTTCTTTCTATTAGCCAGAGGTGTTTGCTGACGTGCAAATTCATCAAGATTGCCTTGTTCCTGTATTAGGGAAACAAAATGGTGTGATTGGTTGATGCTGAGAGACTGGATCATCCAGACAGAATGGGGGGGGAGGCAGGAAGGGTGATCTCCTTTGTATTGCAAGTCACATTGCCAGCTATTCATTGTTGATTCTCTAATCAATATGTGATCTGATTATTGACACGAAAGAGGAACAAAGACCAACTGGCATGTCGGGGATTCATACATTTCAGCGACTTGAGATAACCAAGATTCTTGGGTCCGTCCACAGTAAAACAGGATCTACAGCCCCTTCAAAGTGATGTCTCCAACTGCTAAAAGTTTCTTGTATAGCCAGACGTTCTATCTCAAACAGTGTAAGTTGTTTTTGTGGGGCTCAGGGTGCAAGACAGATTCAATCTATCAACTCAGATTTGTGGAGCATCACTTATCACCGGTGAGGGTATGCAGGTGCTGGGTTCTTGCTGGGATCAGTCAATGATTTCCGATTTCAGGGAGAGAGGATGATGTTCAGAGGTGCAGGGGTAGGTCATTCCAGGACTTGGTGCCGAGGTAGGAGAAGGAGCATCCGCCACTGTTGCTTCAGCAGATGTGGGGAGTGTGAGGTAGGGCGATGGAAGTGGAGCGCAGGTGTCTGGAGGATTGGTGGAAGTTCAGGCAGTGGTTGATGTATGCTGGTCCTTGGTTGTGGAGGGCCTTATAGGCATGTGTCAACATCTTGAATTGGCATCTTTTGTGGATGGGGAGCCAGGGGAGGTTCTTCAGGTGGGGGGTGATGTGGGTCTGATTAGAAAGGTTGAGGATGAGTCTGGCGGCTGAGTTCTGTATCATCTGGAGTCTCTTCAGGAGTTGGATGGTGAGTCCTGCGTAGAGTGTGTTGCTGTAGTCCAGCCACCGGGTGACTAGGGCTTGAGTGACGGCTTTCCTGGTGTAGAAGGGGAGCCATTTGAAGGTCTTTCAGAGCATACGGAGGGTGTGGAAACAGGCAGAGGAGACTGTATTGATCTGGCATTTCATGGTGAGTTTGCTGTCCAGGATGATGCTGAGGTTGCAGACGTGGTCTGTCAGTGTGGGTGGGGTCCAAGTTCGGAAGGCCAACAGGCGTTGTTCCACAGGGAGGTGTTGTTCACAAAAATCAGCACTTCCGTCTTGTCCGTGTTGAGCTTCAGGCAGTTTGTCTTCATCCATTTGGCGATGCTCGTCATGCAGTTGTGGTAGTTGTCCCTGGTGGTGGAGGAGTCTTCTGAGAGCGAGAGGATGAGCTGGGTGTTGTTTGCGTAGGATATAATGTTGAGGCCATGTGTTCTGACGATGTCGGCCAGGGCCCTCATGTACGTGTTGAGCAGTGTGGGGCTTAGGGATGAACCTTGAGGGACACTGCAGATGATGCTCTTGGGTTCCAAAGTGAAGGGTGGTAGGCGGATCTTTTGTGTTCGTCCTGTGAGATAGAATGTGATTCATTGGAGGGCGTCTCCCTGGATCCTGATGTGGCGGAGTCTTTTGATGAGGGTGTGGTGGTATATGGTGTTGAACGCTGCAGAAAGGGCGAGGAGAATCAGGGCAACTGTCACCCGGCGGTCCAAGAGGGACCTGATGTCATCGGTGGCAATGATCAGGGCCGTCTTGGTGGGTGCTTGGTGCGGAAGCCAGTTTGGGAGGTGTCCAGCAGATTATTGCTCTCCAAGTGTTCGGTGAGCTAGTGGTTTATTGCCTTCTCGAGGACTTTGACCTGAAATGAGAGGAGAGGGATGGGGCAGTAGATTTTGAGTTCGCTGGGGTAGGCATAGGGTTTCTTGAGGAGGGGTCTGATGTCTGCGTGTTTCCATTGATCAGGGAAGGTGGCTGTGGTGATGGATGCATTGAGAATGGAGGTGAGTTCGCAGCTGATTTCCTTGTTCCCGAGGTTGACGAGGTGGTGGGGGCAGGCGTCTGTGGCTGCTCCACAGTGGAAGGAGTGCTTGATGGCTGTGTGCTCTGTGTGGTGAGCGGTGTCCTTGCGGTGAATGGATGTTTATGGGTAGTGTCAGTTGGCATGAGGAGGCTGTAGAGGTCCTTGCCCTTTTTTACACTGTTTGGGAGGGGGGACTCTTGAACTGCTGAGATCATATTTGGATCCATAGGAATTCCTCTTACAGAGATGTGAAACCCCAAGAAAGTCTCCTAGGACTTTTAAAAATACGTTTTCTAGCTTTGCATGCAGTGAATGTGTGCCTAGATGCCGAAGAATTTTTCTATGTCCTCATAGAGTCACTGAAAAAACAGGATGTCATCTAGGTAGATTATAACATAGGTGTGCAAAGACCACTGACAATATCATTGACAAAGTTTTGGAATACGGCTGGAGCATTGCCGAGCCCATGAGCATCAAAGGATATTTGAAATGTCAATACTGTGTGTTAAAGGCAGTCTTCCATTCATCTCCCTTCTTTATTCTTACTAAATGGTACGCCCCTAGCAAGTCTAATTTTGTGGCGGCCTTGACTACCTTAATTGTTCCAGTGTTACAGAAATAAGGGGACAAGGGTAACGAATGTGAAGAGTGATGTGATTCAACCTGATGTAGTCTATGCGCGGTCAATATTTGCCTCCAGGTTTCTGAATAAAGCTGATGGATGTTCCAACAGGGGATGTTGTGTGTCATATAAAGCACTTTGTAGATTTTCTACTAAATAGTCTTTAAAACTTGATATTCCTTAGGACTGAGATGAAATATTCGACCATGACGGTTCTTGGCATCTGTAGTAAGGTCGATTCTACAATCATAAGGTCTGTGGGGTGGTAATGTTTCTGTATCCTTCTTGCTGAACACAGTCACAAACTCCTTATAGTCCTTAAATATAGTTGCTGAACATATAATTTACTATTTCAATGAAAGATCTTTCAGAAGAAAGCCATGCTGTTGGCAAAGACGGGTCAGTAAAGGACAGTACTTGTGATGCCCAACTGATACAGGGATTATGGCTTCGTAACCATGACATTTCTCATTTTATTGTAAAAGCAGAAATTCAAATTACAAGGCCTTGACAGTCCCCTTTTGAGTAGCCAAATCTAAAGGACTATTTCCCGAAGTAACTTTTTCCTGTAGTAAAGCACAAGACAGCAAAAAAGTACCATGGATCCCTCGAATTTCTGCAGTTTTGGACTTCTTCTGCTTTGGAATATTATTCTGTGCCAGGAAAATCTGGTCCATTAAACACATGGAGGCTGTTTTATGGAGAGCTTCAATTTCAACAAGACCAGTAGTTAGTGTTACTGCCATAAAAATGTGATTTCGTTATGGCAAACTATTTAGGAAGGGTAGTTCTCAGGCAGGGTTTGCCTTTCAAGACTGCGTTATTTAGTTTCCAGGCCGAATAGGATATTGTCTTAAATGTGCCCTGACTTTCCACAGTACAGACAATGACCTTCTCTTCCCCAGCGGTCTCTTTCTGCAGTCTTCCTCAATTACTCGGAAAGAGTAGCAGCAGTAGAATCTGTGCTAGTTGTCGTCTACACGGTCCATTGATTTTCCATCTCCTCTAACTTAATCTCTGTTTCTCTCTGTTGAGAGTCAATCTGCAGAGCTATATCTACTGGGAAGATTGACTACTGCAGCAACAGCAGTTTTCTATTCTTCACGTAATCTGTGATGCTTCAGCTGACCCTGCTGCCTCTGTTGCTAATTGGTAATAATAAGTGATATACAAAACAAAATCCTTCAATATTTTCCTTAAAGTAAGCTGGCCTAAATGTGCATCATTTGGTCTGCCTCTTGCCAAATGTGGCCTTAAACGGGAGCAAAAAGACAGAATAGTCTTGTAATGAAAGGCTAATACTCAAAATTACGGGTGTGGCCCAGGATAATGCATCTTTGCAGAAATACAGTACTATAAAGAGAATCTTAGTCTGATCTGTGATAAAGCCTTGGGGATGCGTGCGGAAATGCAGATTATATTTTACAAAGAAAGCTGAAAATTCCAAGGATCTACTGTAAATTTCTCTGGAGGTGCCATAGCACCCCAGTTGAGTACTGGACCACCATTCTTCCCAATGTTTCACCTGTAATTGTATGTGTTCCAACATCCGCCGAAAACGCAGGGTGTGATACCGTAACAACAAGGCTTACTCCTGTGCTCCCAGAACTATCCAAAACTATTTGAACTTGATTGATATTATACAATAAAAAGACTTGTTCTTGTGTAGCTCTCTCCATGTCCTCATGTATCTTGCTTATGACCCGTGGCATTGCCTGCAAGAGATTGTGTCTGGGGGAGGTTATAAAGTCTTCTTTGCATACTGGTTCTCATCAAATATTGTCTTTAACAGTCACACACTTCTAACAACTTACATATGGAAGACATTTTCAAATATAGAAGAGAATTAAAATGTTTATTATTGGAAAAAAACAGGGAGGAATTATAAGAGGCTTGTTCAAAAAGTTCCACTAGTTCAGAAGCCAGCACATCCATGAGAATTAAACACGTTTGCCCACATTGATGACTCAATTGTCTGAGCCTATTCAAAGGCAAACCTCTTTTCAATAGGCCAATCTTCAAATGGGACACAACATCATCTAGGAAGGTCTATAAATTACAAGTGTTAACTATAAAACAAAGGGGCATATTACCAAGAACCTCGTTAAATTGATCGCCGTTTTAGCGGCAGGAAACTGCCGCTAAAACGGCGATAATGGGCTTAATAATTTGCGTTATAGAATTCCAATTGGAATTCTATAACGCATATTAGCAAGCCCATTATCGCCGTTTTAGCGGCAGTTTCCTGCCGCTAAAACGGCGATAATTTTAACGAGGTTCTTGCTAATATGCCCCAAAATCTTATATTTCACAGGTGATGTTGTTTGGACAGGAAATCTTTCTGTCATGCTCAGTGAGCCTACAGATTTTTTCCTTAATTAACCAATTTTCCTACCGACTTTTTCAGAATCCTACATCTTCTAGTTTTACTTTCATGTTGTTATTTGTATTAATATTAGCCATATTTGACTAGCTTCATTTAAATCATTGCAAACATGAAGTGAAGAGCTATCATAAATGTTCACTAAAACATTTACATGTGTAGAGAAAGCTAAATATTAGCTCACCAATTTACATTACAGGCTAACATTCTTTCGTAGTTTTAAATGTGTGTGACACAAAATGTGGAATTGTGTGTATCTTTCCAAGTAAAAAAAATATACTTCTTTAGCAGTCATTTTTAATATTGTTTTTGCTCATATTTTGCCCATTTGCTCTATTTTCTTCATCAGACCTGTTTACACTTGTCCTCTGCATATCTAACTGTTCATACTGTGGAGCTATGATTGTCTGTCACTATCTTCAATGTTCTCAGGGAGAGTTTTATCCTAAAGTGCATACACTGTAAATAGGTTGTGTTACATTTAGACATTGTTAGACCTTAGGGTGGTCTTCCCCCAAACTTTTGCCTTGCTCCGCCATTTTTACTGATCTCGTTTGTGTTGGCCTTCGGACTCTGTGCACTTTACCACTGCTAACAAGTGCTAAAGTGAGTGTGCTCACTCTCTAAAACATGGTAACATTGTCTTACACCCAATTGGCGGATTTAATTTACTTGTATGTCCCTAGTAAAATGGTACTACATGTACCCAGAGCCCGTAAATTAAATGCTACTTGTGGGCCTGCAGCACTGATTATGCCACCCACTTATGTATTCAACTATCCTGACACGGTGAAGGATTCTAATTAGTGCTTGAACACTGGTGACTGATGCTTTCCTTGTAGGCTCCGTGGGTGCCATATTGGGAGGTGCCTGGCTCCCGTAGTTTTTAATGCATCGCCATCAGGTTTTTACTGCCTTTTTAATTGGTTTATGATTTACTAAAACTTTCTCATCGTTATTTTAATTTTCTATTGGGTTACCAGTAGTCTGGACTTGTAGGGGAGCCTGCATGTCCCAGAGCAGGGTTGCTGGACCCCAGTTACGCTTTAATTTGGCCAAACCTTATTGGTGGGCAGTCTCTGGATAGGACACAGCCCCCGCTACCATGGCCTACTTTAGAGTCCGGGAAGTGCGTTCGCACGCAGCGGGCACGCTAAAGACAAGCCCGTTTGCGCCCGTCCATGGCCGGACAGCGCAGAGCGCCAGACCCTTGGCCTTTTTTCCCACCCTAGCTATACCAGGGAGGTCCTGCTGGAATTGAATAGACAAGGTAAGTCCCCTGCATGCCCGTGTATTGATCTCAGTACAATAGGAATGGGGTTTGTATGTAATAACTGCCATCACTCGTTCACAGCCCCTCAGTACTCACAGATTAACACTAATGCCACTCCTTCTACTAAGATAATTCAAGATCAGAATATCCATAGAGTTAATTGCTTATTAATCAACGTGCGTTCCCTCATAAAACACACAGTGGAATTTGTTGAATTACTAGAACAGGGCGATACTGATATTGCTTTTTTAACAGAAACGTAGGCAGACAAGGCATCAGACCCTAATTTTTTAGCATGCTTACCAGATGGCTTCGAGGTAGCTGGACATGACAGACCACTCAAGAGAGATGGTGGTCTGGCAATAATTCATCGTAGTTCTATAAAAATCTTAGCCAAGCCTCTCACTTATTTAAATTCAGAGGCTTTGCTTTTTGCGCTACCTATGTTACGTAACCATAGAGCCTGGAGTAAAATCGTCAGCAATGAACTAGACGAATTACTAATGACAACCATTCCCCTACTAAGTGATGACATAGAGAAGGCTTCAATCACTTTTGATTTTTGGATAAATGGGGCTATATCTCAGCTTGCCGCCCCTCCCCCAAATCAGAATGATCCACCCCAAAACACCCTCCGCATCCTGGTTCTCACCAGAATTTAGGAAACTAAAGAAAAAGTGTAGACACCAAGAACAGATATGGAGAGCAAGGTACAGCACACAAGAAAAAGGAAATTACAAAATTCTACTGAAGAAGTATAAAAATCAGATCAAAGAAACTAAAACTAAATTCTATACAAATAAAATAAAAGCGGCCAGCAACACCTTTAAAGGAGTTATTTGAAACAGTTAAAGCACTCACTATTTTTGAAAATAAAAATAAAACCCCAGCCACTCAAGTTCTTTGTGATAAACTGGTGAAATAATTTTTTAGCAAGGTTAACAATACATTTCAAGATTTTAAAAACCAAACAACTGAGCTATCTTCTACCACTTGTCTAAAAAAAAAACAGGAGAATAACTTCTCTGACTCTTCCCCAACTTTAAGCACTTTCACATATCTGACGATCGAGCAAACGGCCTTCTGTTTAAAAAAACATTAAATCCGGATCTCCTACGGATCCCTGCCCCCCTAAGGTGCTTCATCATATCTCCGACACAATTGCTCTTTATCTCACTTCACTTATGAATAAGATTCTGGAAACGGGCTGTTTTCCAGTTATCTGGAAAAAAGCTTCTGTACTTCCATTGATTAAAAAAACCCTCTTTAAATCCCGCTGAAGAAAAGAACTACAGGCCCATTTCATGCCTCCCACTTCCGGCTAAAATACTTGAGAAGTTAATGAACCAGGAGATTACCTCCTTCCTCGTTGCCAACAACTGTCTTCATCCTGCCCAACACGGCTTCAGGCCACGGCATAGTACAGAATCCGCCCTTTTGGCAACTACCGAAGAGATAAGATCCATCGTTGATAAGGGGGATAGTGCGGTCTTGGTCCTATTGGACCTATCGGCCTCGTTTGATACGGTTGATCATTTCACTCTGACCAAGCGCCTGGAAAGAATTGGCATAAGAGGACCAGCCCTAAAATTAATCAGGGCATTCCTCACAAACAGAGAGCAAGTAGCATCCCTGGAGGGGTATACCTCTACTCCTTTTCATCTGCCTTGAGGGGTTACTCAGGGGTCATCCCTAAGTCCAACCCTTTTTAATGTGTATGTCACACCCCTCATTCATCTGAGCAGATCTTTTGGGTTCTCAGTATATTCATATGCTGACGACACCCAAATAGTAGTGTCAGTTTTATCAGACCCAGAAAATAGAGCCCTTCAGTTCAGTGCCTGCACGAACAATATTGCTCAATGGATGACCCAGATTTTTTTTTAACTCAACTCTGACAAATAGGACGTGCTGTTATTTGGCAGGAAAAACACCGTCTGGAACAATGCCTGGGGGCCGCAAAGCCTAGGATCCCTGCCAACTCCTGTTCTGAAGGCGAGAAATTTGGGTGTTATGTTCGACAAAAAACGTACCTTTGTCGACCATTCTAATCAGGTAACGTCCTCTTTGCTTTCTTATGCAGAAGATCATAACAATTTTTTACCATACCTCCCACTTGAACTTAGGAAATCAGTTATCTCAGCACTTGTTATCTCGAAGATTGACTATTGTAATCCTTACTGGTAGGAGCCCAATCTCGAGTCCTGAAAAAACTTCAGACTCTCCAAAATACAGCTGCCAGAGTATTGTTGAATCTCTAACGTTGTTTTGTATTTTTTCCACACAATGTTATTCATCAATGCGGCACTGTGTGCATTCTGTACTGCAAATGTTTTAGTGCATGCGTTCAGATGTCTGTAGTCTAAAACTAGATGGTGTGAATTATCGGGTTTCATTACGGGAAACAAAGGATTATTCATTGAAGAGGTGCAAGTTTCGATTACACCCTGGTATTCAAGTTGATCTAAGATCTCCCTGACTTGTTTTTTCGCAGCTTGTTTAATTGGGTACTGTCTCTATGGAGTTGGAGTAGTTTTTACTGGGATTACATGGTGAGGTCACTCAGCATTCACCCAACATGGTTACGATATAATGCTGGAGCAAGTGCTACCATCCATTCCTTCGCGTATGAATGTTTTAAGTATACTGGAACGAGGTCGGAAAAAGCCGGTAAAATTATCGTTTTCCCTTTGGGCACTCCATTACAATTTCAGGTGGCCAATCTTTTTCAGCTAATAGGATGTCATATCCATAAGTCAGGTTCTCCCAAAAGAGACCTTTAATTTTTCTGGGTTTGCCCCCCTCCATTTGGAGTGTTATTTCATGTAACTTATTTGTGACTCTTACCCTCGTATCAGGTGTCTCCACCATGATATGTTCATTCAACTCCGCTGTCACCAGAAATTCCATCAGGTTCTGGCGAGCTATTGTTACTTCTGCTGCGCTGTCTAGCATTGTCAGAGCCCATTCCCCGTTCAGAAGTTGAGTCCTCAGAATTCTGGGCATGTCTAACTTTAAGACCTGCTACTTTCTTCCCTTTAATTTGAGGTTCTGATTTTTGTTTCTCTTCTTTTTTGGAAGTATAGTCTGAAGCGCGTTGTCTCTGGACTTTGTTCGCTCTTCTTTTCTGTGTTCTTACCGTCCTTCCCTCTCGGAATTTTTTGATGAACCCTGAAAGGAACGTGAGGAATGTATATCAGTATCCTGATACCTGTCAGGTTTTTTAATGTTATCACGATTCCTAAGGTTGTTCCTCCTTTCAGAGGGCTCCTGTTGAGGAGACCCACCCCTGGATTGTGACCTATTTTCTCTATTCTTTTGTTTTTTATTATTATTATCCCATTTATTTTTGGAAGAATCAGGTGCTTGCTTGGTGTTATCTTTATCAGGACCACCCATGAGTTGAGGTTTTGTTGCTATAGCTTACAAACTATCTCTACCTAATTCGGCATAGGTATCTTCGATAATTTTAGGTACTTCACGTTCCTGTTGTAAAGGAGTGAAATCCCTCAGGTATTGGTGTATTGCCACTGCTGCTGCCTCCCCTTTTATGTTTTTAATATAATAGTTAATACCTGGGCAAAATTTCCTAACAATGTCATCCCTAAGTTCAGAGCAGGTTCTGCTCCATACTCATTCTGTATTTGTCTTAATACATCTGGTATTACTGCTGTTGAAGGGATACCATGAGTTCTGGTATATATGGCAGCGAAAACTGTACCCCAAGAGGTACAATCCTCTAGCTGGGGAACTATCCCCATTAGCAAGCAGATTGTTAGCATTCTGTGTTGTACTTGAGGGCTTGTGTGTGGAAACACTGCCTCTAACTGTGTTATTTTCTGAGCTATCCAGAATGGCATTTGCTCCCTTCTAGTGGGCATTTTACCCATAACCACGTGTAGCGTTTGTGGAGTTATTTTAGTTGTAGATCCCTGAATTTGTCCTGTAGGTGTAGCCCATGTTGGCTGAAGTGTGAGTGTTCTCATCACGAACTGTCAGGTTTCTGTAAAGTTTTATTATTTCTTTATGAAGTGGATGTAAGTCTGCTACTGGCATTGTGTCAATGTCTGAATGCGGTGTGTGAGCCGCTAGGACTGGCCAAGTTGCTCCATCTCTTTCTAGCGGACCGAGTCTCACTTTTTCTTTTGGATGTGGGAGGGCGCCTTTAAACCAGTTTATCTGCTCCTGGTAGGTGAGCGGAATTTCAATGTCCTCATACGGACAGTATTCATCTGGTGTTTCATCTTCAGTGTAGGAATGAAATGTACTTGTGTGTGCATCCGCTTGTGGGAATTTAACCAATGAATAGAATACCTCAGTTCTATATGATTTGTGTGCCTCAATCACGAATGTGACTGTCCCACCCCTAGCTGTGACTCCAGAGTCTGCTAGTTTTAAAGTAAAGGCAGTGCTGACATTTTCTGAAATGTTTATTTCACCTTCTTGTTCTTCCTCCCTTGCTGCAGTCGCACGTTGTGGTGGAGCAGCGACGTCTTCGTCAGACATTATTTGAAAAGAAGAAGTTTCAAAGAAACTGTGTTAAGGTTTTATGCACAATAGGGAACTGTTTGTCGTTCAAGCTTGATAAACCTACAGCCAATACATAGGATATGCCTACTCAGCTGTGGCGGATTGTTCCCTTTCCACTTCAGACGTCTCTGGGAAAATGTGAGTAGGGGTCTCTGAGAACAGCACGACTGAACTGCTCAGATTTGATCATTAAATAAGTACCAAACCAATGTTGGTGGCGCCATGTCGTGTAGTTCCTATAAACCTATATAGGATCTGTGCGTTTAGACAATATAGACTGTGGGATTGGTGTCCAGACTGATTCCAGACACCCACACCGGGTATGTTCGCCCTTATACCAGCTAGCTCACAGTGCCACTGTAAACTCCTCTTATCAAGAAGAGAATAGTTCTTGGCAACTATCGAACATGACAACCCTGATCCCTCAGAATCGTGGAAACAGTACAGTACTTTTCGCTCAGTCACTCGTGCTCACTTTGTCTCAGAGAGATACACAGAATAAACGGTGGGGACGTTTTCAATAAGCATTTATTGAACCAGCGTCATTCTAGTGTAAAATAGGTGTGCAATAAGGCAGAGACAGATATAAATGATTACAAGCACCAACAGAGTAAAAGGATGGTAGATTCCTACCATCGTGCTAAAACAATGAATACAGGTAAGTATATAAAATACATGACAGTAACAAATGCATACTCCTACAATGCAACCCTAACTAGATGTACCTAAGTGTACCTAGCATGTATGCAGGTGTAGAGCCAAGAATCCCCTAGGATAAAGCCAACCCCATTACCTGAAGTGAGAGACTGTGGGAACCCGTCTTTGTCTCGAGATGGACACCCCGTGAGGGATGTCAGACCACTGTGAGCTGGAGTGTCTGCATGCAGGAACCTCAGCGTCTTGCGTCAGTGTGTCAGCATGGAAGTCCTTTTTCTCCTCTCTCTGCCTCAGCAAAGATATGGTATTTATATACCCAAAGTGGTACCCTCAGGCGATCTACCTTGCTGTGTCATGTCAGACTAGGATGACGGAAGGAATGATTCTTATACATAGTTATTATGCAAAAGATGGTAGTCCTGCTGAGATTCCAAGAATCCTCATGCATAATGAATGAAGCTAGTTTTCGGAGAAAACCCCATGTCATTTAAGCAGTACCATAACTAGGTAAAAGGTCAGTCCCAAGAACCGTTATGTAGTGTAATGGCAGGGGAAATATAGGTGAAAGGTTTGGTTACTACCTGAGCCTATATTGGGGCACCTGTATGAAACATAACAGCAGGCAAGTCCCCAACCAAAGAAAGCAACAGCAAAAGCAGCCTAACTCTCTCCCCCCAGGACAGTAAGGTAACTTCTTCCCATCAGGGGCGGCTCCTCCGTTAGGGCGGAGGGGCGTTGCCCCACTACTTTCTCGCAGTGCGAGAAGCAGAAACATAAAATGGTAAAACTACCATTTTATGTTTCTGCTTCTCGCACTGCGAGAAAGCAGAAGTGCCTGGTTGTGGGCGGGCGGGCGGGCCTGCTGGAAAGCAGGGGAGGCGTGGCTAGCCCACTGTTGTGGGCCCTGACTGTTTGGTCGGCCCTCTGGGGCCGACCAAAGCAGTCATGCCCACTCTCCCTTTTCTCTATGTAGGCTGCATGCAGCCTACATAGAGAAAATGGCCTCCCTTTAGGCGCCAGGCTGGGCGCTGTCCGCACCAATCACTATGCTGCCATTGCAGCGTTGTGATTGGCGGAGGGGAGGGGAGGGAGGCTGCCTGTGGGTGGCTGCTTCAGGAGGAGAGCTGCGGCAGCAGGAAAACGCGGGACCTGGCGAAAGGTAAGTTTTATTTTAATTAAACGCCTCCCGCCCCCCACCACGCACGACCCCCCACGCGATACCCCCCACCCGCCCGTCATGCCGGCCGCGACTGCCTTTCTCTCTGTTCCCAAAACAGTGTCTCACTTCACCTACAATGCAGCGAAAGCTCTGGGTATGTAGATCAGCAGGCAAACTACAAAGTTTGCATGTGACCTTCGTGACTCACGGCAGTACCTTGGATGCGTCCTGTTGATACGTCGTCCGCCCCCAGCTGTGCACCGTTTTTTGTTACTTTAACCTCTGTTCTGATCATTTGCCGGACAAGTAATATGACAGCTGCTTGCCCATTCTTGACCCCTGCTGACTTAATGCGAATGTACGTCTTAATACTAAGGGGCCTCGCCAGCATATCCTGGCCCTCCAAAAAGCCGTCTGGCCTACTCCTGGTGGGAATTCAAGGCTACAGATTCCTGGATGTGTGAGGTGTAACAACGGTTCCTGGGAGGCCGGCCGCTTGTTGGGACCATCGGACCTCCTCATCTGTTGGCGGGAGGGTTCCTCAAGTGGGCTATGCGTGCCCTGCGTGGAAGATGAACTGACCTCCGCGATGCCCCCTGAGACCACATACAAGTGCCCCTCAAAAGTCGACACTGCCTTCTAGCGTTTACTTCCGTATCCGCTTTCGGGTTGTGGTGTCTCTCTAGGAGCAGCAGCCTGTAAGAGATGGGCTGTCTACTTCCAAGCCCTCTCCACGAAGAGCTTGTCTCAAATGATGGAGTCCAGAGAGCAAAGAAAAGGCGATTGAGCAGAAGACGTCCACCCTTCAAAATTCTCTTATAATAAATGGAGGCGAGGAAACCATTATTCATGAAACGCTAAACACGCCCCTCTGCAAGTCTGCCTTCTAAATCCGCAGTACCCATTGCATCGACCTCGGCAGGAGGAAAGGCGGATTTGGTCCTTCCTGTCAGTGTTTGAACCTGTGACCACGGGCTGCTCGTATTTCAGCAGTAAGAGCTGCCTTGAATACAGCAATAAGTATCGAGGGAGGTAGACAATGTTGTCATTTTGAAATAAAATCCGCTACAAAGAGTGACTGGTTGACAGTTGACTGACTGTTGTAGATGCTTTATTAGTCTCATTTATTTCTTGCTGCATTGTAGCCGAGCTCACATTTTAAGTATGCCTGTAGTATGGAGCGAGGAAGAAAACAAGCAGTGACATTACAGGGCTCGAGTCGGGGGTACACGCAGGTACACGGCGTCCCCCCACTCTTTTCACAGGGTGGACGCCGTCCCCCCTGCCAAGAAGTTGGGCCCCACAGAAATATGCTGAACTTGTCCCGGTGTAATTTTCAGACACCGAGACACGTTCAGCAGCACCTGCACGAATAGTGCGCAGAGGTTTAAGATTTACATTTAGCACTATTTTATTTCTTTTATAGAGCTACGTCGTGACGTCATGGGGTCATTTGCATATTGTCCTACTTGCTCAGTCCCCCCACTTCTTTTTATAGGACTTGTGCCCTCAGTGACAAGTATTCCGATTGTCAGACGATCCCCTTATACAGAATTGTGTGGGCTACATGCAGCTATTCATGTCACTTTGAGAGCAGCGGATGGCCCCACACTGCAAGGATTTCCATGCAGGATGAAGTATAGAAAGTAGAAGTGGTTGTCACGGCCCCGGGGACTCCACGGGATCCAGGCGATGCTCAAAGGGGTCCACCTCTCGACATCCCCTACTCTTATACAAAAGGCACAGAGTAATGAGGCGATCAAGTTAGGGAAAGGAAAAGGGTAGGATCAGCAGGGAATGGGATACCTGTAAACATAAAACACATAGATTAGTTACTGCTAGATATTTCTACTACACTCAAACAATCTCACTAAAGGGCGCAGTACCTGAAAAGCCGGCTTCACCAGCCACCTGGCTCCTATCCACTCTCTATACTCAGCAATGATACAGCTCACGACTGAAGGAGGATTTTCCTAAAACGCAAAGCACATAGATTATTACTGCATTCAAACCACCATCGTTTCTATAGAAACCACCTCCCTATACATACATACCCTGCATGTCAATTCTCCACACAACTAGGCAGGAGCCCAGAAGAAAAGAAGTGATAAGGTGCCTCACTACTGCAAAAAATAGAAAGGTTCAAACTAGGCAAAAAGAAAAGAAATAGTCCCACTGGTCCTTGATTCAGAGGTTCTGCAAGACCGTAGCGTTAGCCCACAGAGTATCCATAGACCAAAAGTTCCAATAGCTCCTCTAGAGGATATACATGACCTTGACCGAAATCTCCAGGAGTCTTAAGAGTCAAACTCCGGTGAGAGCCATCAAGTAACCAAGTTTAATCAGCGCGCTCGCCGACAGTACCTTACTGGTGAAGACGCGCAGAAGGAGTCTCTTAGTTCGAACACTCGATCCCGAGCAGCCAAACTTCCCCAACAGCCGTTGGAGTTGCTTCAGGGGACTCCTATGAACACTGAAGCCTCACACAAGCATCTCTTCTCTCAAGATGCTAGAAACGGTGCACGTCCGGAGGACTCCGGTCAGGTCCTCGACCGCGAGTTGGAAGACGTGGGAAGGCTTGTCCCTGCTGATCCCAGCGGGGAACCGAAAGTAAACAGCCAGCCGCCATAAACGCCGAAGCCGCGAGAAACACCCTCCGTGTCTCGCAATTAGGATTACGCACGTAGCCTAACGTGCGTGCTTGCCTTAAGTACCCTGAAACCCCTCCTACATGGGCATCCTGGGACATGTAGTTCCTGGGGGTGACGTCTTGATGCGGAAATCGGCAGGCGCAAGGGTCTGACCCTGACAGTACGCCCCCCTCCCATGTGCCTCCTAGGACCAGGCTTGCTAGGGTGACGGATGTGGAAACTGCGGACAGCACGAGGAGCCCGAACGTTACAGCTAGGTTCCCAGGAATCATCCTCCGGAGGATACCCCTTCCAGGAAATGAGATACCACAATTGGCCTTGACGGTACCTGGAGTCCACTACTCGGAGAACCTCGTATTCCAACTGGCCGTCCCTAAGCACGGGAGGCACAGCCCTGCGACGGGCTCCCTTCGCTGGTTTCAGTAGGCTGACGTGGAATACCGAATGGATGCGCAGCGAAGCGGGCAGCTTGAGTTTATATGCGACCGGATTGATCCGACGCAGCACAGTAAACCGGGGATGAAAGATGCTGCGTACCCGAAATCGTATGTATCTTGTGGACAACCATACTCGATCGCCCGGCTGAAAGCACGGTTCTTCGCTTCGATGCCTGTCCTCCCACTTCTTATAGGATTGCTTAGCCTGCTCCAAACTGGCCTGGATCTTTCTATGCACGGATCGTATCTTTTTGATGTGTTGCATTACAGTAGGCTGTGCAACCACCTCGCTAGGAATAGTCACTGGTAATACTCTAGCATGGAACCCGTTATTGGCTCTGAAGGGAGTCTCCTTGATGGAACAATGCCAGGAGTTGTTGTATGCTAGTTCGGCCAACCACAACAGGGATACCCATGAGTCGTTTGCTTCCCTTGAAAAGCAGCGGAGGTATTTCTTGAGAGTTTGGTTCAACCTCTCCGTCTGCCCATCCGTCTGTGGGTGGAAGCCGGTCAAAAGGGCTGCTTCTACTTGTAAGGCCTTACACCACATACGCCAAAACCGAGCAGTAAACTGAGGTCCCCTGTCAGACACGATAACTCCCGGAAGACCATGTAACCGTACCACATGGGCTAACAGCAGCTGAGCGGTTTGACCGGCTGTAGGTAAATTCTTGCAAGAGATAAAATGTCCCATTTTGGTTAGGCTGTCCACCACCACCAGTATGGCATCATACCCTTGATCCTTGGGCAAACCTAGAACGAAGTCCACGCTGATGGTTTGCCACGGCCGTGAAGGAGTGGGCATAGGCATCAACCGTCCCTTGTTCTTGGATGGCTCACTTTTATTACGGGCACAAGTTTCACACAGCGACACCCATTGTGTCACCTCCTGAGCCATACTTTCCCACCAGATTTGTCGTTGTACTAGGTATAGTGTCTTGGTACGTCCTGGGTGACCTGCTAAGATTGAATTGTGACACCAATTGAAAGCTTTGAGCCGAAGGTCTTGTGTTGGCAGATATAGTTTGTTTCTATACAACGGTATACCATGTTTGAGAGTGCGGTAAGCCCCCTGTTCTGCCCATCGTTGCCAACGAGCCAAGGATCGATGTCTTGCTATTTCATCTAAGAAATGGTCCAAGGCTATCGCACACAACACCTTGTCGGGACTGACTATTGATTCGGTGATACCTTGTCGAGGTCTCGCACTTTCATCCTGACGAGACAGTGCATCCGCCTTTCGATTTTCTGACCCAGGACGGAAAGTGACAACAAAATCATAATCCGCAAAGAACAACATCCAACGCATTTGTCTTTGCGTGAGTTGTCTGGCTGTTTTCATGTATAGTAAGTTCCGGTGGTCGGTGTATACTGTGACTGGATGATGAGCCCCCCATAAATACTGCCTCCATTCCTGGAATGCCTTTTTGATGGCTAGCAATTCTTTTTCTGCCACCGTGTAGTTGAGCTCAGCCGCATTCAACTTCATGGACAAAAATGCTACCGGATGTAACTGACCCGTTTGTCTGTCTCGTTGGGACAACACCGCCCCTATAGCCTCATCAGAGGCGTCGGCTTCTACAATGAATGGAGCTTCCAGTTATGGGTGTTGTAGTATAGGAGCTGTGGTAAAGGCTTTTTTCAGGATTGTGAAAGCTTCCATGGCCTCAGTATTCAATAAAAAAGGCGTTCCCTTTCTCAACAGGCGTGTGATAGGAGAAACCAAAAGGGAGAAATAAGAGATAAACCTACGATAGTAGTTAGCAAAGCCCAAGAAGCACTGCACCTCTCTCACATTCTTTGGAACCGTCCACTCCTGTACTGCTTCCACTTTCCTCTCAGCCATACCTAATCCTGACGGGCTCAAAATAACTCCCAGAAATTCCACCTCTGTAGCGTGAAACACACATTTGTTCAGCTTACAAAATAAGCTATGTTCTCGTAATCTCTGAAGCACCTGAGACACATGTTTCACATGTACGTCCTGATTGCTGGAATAAATCAGGATGTCATCTATGTAGACAACCACAAACTTATCAATGAAATCTTTAAGCACATCGTCTAAGAAAAACTGAAACGCGGCCGGGCGTTACACAGCCCAAAGGGCATGACTAAGTACTCAAACAGCCCATACCTAGTCTTAAAAGCCGTCTTCCACTCATCTCCTCGCGGATACGAACCAGGTGGTAAGCCCCCTGAGATCCAGACGGGTGTAAACCACTGCTTCCCTCACCTGGTCCAATAACACAGAGATGAGTGGAAGAGGGTATCGGTTCCGTACCGTGTTTTTATTGAGCATACGGTAATCGATACATGTCCTCAGATCCCCATTCGCCTTGGAAATAAAAAAAAGAGGCGAAGCCGCAGGTGAGCGGGAAGGCCTGATGAAGCCTATTTCCACATAATGATCTAAGTACTCTCTTAAGTGTTTTGTCTCTGGTTCTGACAAGGCATATACACGACAAGAAGGGATGGTGGCTCCCGTGATCAGATCGATCTGGCAGTCGTAAGTACGGTGAGGGGGGAGTCTCTCGGCCTTTTCTTCACTGAACACGTCCCTGTAAGAAGCATACACCAAAGGGAGCACGGTCTCTTGTTCCGCAGCAGTAGCTAGATGGAACACTTGTGTAAGCGCCAGAAGATGAGCACCAGGAGTGTGCAAACAATGCAGTCTACACTCCTCCGACTGAAAACTTATGGACTTCTTTTTCCAGTCAATCTGAGGATTATGCTGCCACAGCCATGGCATTCCCAGTATCACCTCATATTGAGGTGCTTCAATAATGTTCAACATGATATCCTCAACATGGTCTTGTATTTCCCCTTCCATACCAACCCCACTCGCTCTGTCTGCTCCATGATGGGACCTGATTTAATGGGTTTCCCATCCACAGCGAACACCTTCTCAGGGGTTTCTCTAGGTATGCGTCGTAGCTCTAGACGATCAACTAACCCCGCATCAATAAAATTCCCGGTAGCCCCTGAGTCAACCATTACCCACACTTGGAACATCTGGGAACCTGCTGTAAGAACCATAGACAGCACTAAGTGGGTTTCTGTGTCTTTTGCTTCTATAGCTGCTAATAAGGGCAGTCTAACTTCCTGTCTCTGTGGTGCTTCTTCCTCTGCTATCGCCCTGGCTGGAGCCTTTCTGCCTTTAGCTGTACCTGTAGTTGTTGCCACCTTTTTGGAACGGAATGCTCCCTGTCCCTTAGGTTTATGAGGGCATTCCCTCACAAAATGGCCCCTCTTCCCACAGTACATGCAAAGACCCTGTACTCTGCGGCTCTCTCTCTCAGTTCTAGACAAAGGTGCTCTTACGGCCCCCAATTCCATGGGTTCTGATCCGGTCCCATAGGAAACGTTCTGTGGTCTGTTCCCCCTGTCCATATATCCACTAGTCTGGTCACATCTCCTGCGTTCCCCTCCCCTTTCTGCCAGGCGATGATCCAAACGTAAGGTCAGGTTCATTAGATCTGTGCAAGTGGTGGGTTGGGGGTCAATCTGGGCCAACACGTCCTTCATGTCGTCCCTTAGTCCCTGATAGTAAAGCGACATGCGTTTTCCTCTGGCCAGGCAGTTTCAGCTATTAACCGGTTAAAAGACGTCAAATACGTAACCAAGTCCTGCTTTCCCTGCTTCAGCTCCAACAGCTCCCTGTCGGCACTAAACGTAGTCGCCCTTCTATCAAAAACCCTTTCAAACTCCCTACGAAAGGCGTTCCAATCCGACAGCATTGGATCGTCATGTTTTACCAATGGGACCGCCCAATTGGCAGCGTCCCCTGTTAAGTATGATATGGCAAATGCCACCCTAGTGTGGTTGTTGGGGAAGGAAGCCGGTTTGCACGAAAAGTGCAACGCCACCTGCGTCAAAAAGGTCTGAATTTTCATAGGATCCCCTGAATAACGTTCTGGACTAGCCAGAGGTATGGGTGGAGGAACATGTACTTGGATCTGTGAGGAGGAAGCATCAAATGGGTTTCTGGATTGTCTGTCAACCCTTTCCCTAAGTGCAGCCGTTTCAGCCCTAGAGGCTGCTAGCTCCTGCTGAACGGCTACCAATGCCTGTAATACCTCATCCAAGGAGGCCATGTTTGGGCACCACCTGGACCGGGGGGAGTAATTTCGTGGGTGCGTAATTCTGTCACGGCCCCGGGGACTCCACGGGATCCAGGCGATGCTCAAAGGGGTCCACCTCTCGACATCCCCTACTCTTACACAAAAGGCACAGAGTAATGAGGCGATCAAGTGAGGGAAAGGAAAAGGGTAGGATCAGCAGGGAATGGGATACCTGTAAACATAAAACACATAGATTAGTTACTGCTAGATATTTCTACTACACTCAAACAATTTCACTAAAGGGCGCAGTACCTGAAAAGCCGGCTTCACCAGCCACCTGGCTCCTATCCACTCTCTATACTCAGCAATGATACAGCTCACGACTGAAGGAGGATTTTCCTAAAACGCAAAGCACATAGATTATTACTGCATTCAAACCACCATCGTTTCTATAGAAACCACCTCCCTATACATACATACCCTGCATGTCAATTCTCCACACAACTAGGCAGGAGCCCAGAAGAAAAGAAGTGATAAGGTGCCTCACTACTGAAAAAAATAGAAAGGTTCAAACTAGGCAAAAAGAAAAGAAATAGTCCCACTGGTCCTTGATTCAGAGGTTCTGCAAGACCGTAGCGTTAGCCCACAGAGTATCCATAGACCAAAAGTTCCAATAGCTCCTCTAGAGGATATACATGACCTTGACCGAAATCTCCAGGAGTCTTAAGAGTCAAACTCCGGTGAGAGCCATCAAGTAACCAAGTTTAATCAGCGCGCTCGCCGACAGTACCTTACTGGTGAAGACGCGCAGAAGGAGTCTCTTAGTTCGAACACTCGATCCCGAGCAGCCAAACTTCCCCAACAGCCGTTGGAGTTGCTTCAGGGGACTCCTATGAACACTGAAGCCTCACACAAGCATCTCTTCTCTCAAGATGCTAGAAACGGTGCACGTCCGGAGGACTCCGGTCAGGACCTCGACCGCGAGTTGGAAGACGTGGGAAGGCTTGTCCCTGCTGATCCCAGCGGGGAACCGAAAGTAAACAGCCAGCCGCCATAAACGCCGAAGCCGCGAGAAACACCCTCCGTGTCTCGCAATTAGGATTACGCACGTAGCCTAACGTGCGTGCTTGCCTTAAGTACCCTGAAGCCCCTCCTACATGGGCATCCTGGGACATGTAGTTCCTGGGGGTGACGTCTTGATGCGGAAATCAGCAGGCGCAAGGGTCTGACCCTGACAGTACGCCCCCTCCCATGTGCCTCCTAGGACCAGGCTTGCTAGGGTGACGGATGTGGAAACTGCGGACAGCACGAGGAGCCCGAACGTTACAGCTAGGTTCCCAGGAATCATCCTCCGGAGGATACCCCTTCCAGGAAATGAGATACCACAATTGGCCTTGACGGTACCTGGAGTCCACTACTCGGAGAACCTCGTATTCCAACTGGCCGTCCCTAAGCACGGGAGGCACAGCCCTGCGACGGGCTCCCTTCGCTGGTTTCAGTAGGCTGACGTGGAATACCGAATGGATGCGCAGCGAAGCGGGCAGCTTGAGTTTATATGCGACCGGATTGATCCGACGCAGCACAGTATACGGCCCAATAAACCGGGGATGAAAGATGCTGCGTACCCGAAATCGTATGTATCTTGTGGACAACCATACTCGATCGCCCGGCTGAAAGCACGGTTCTTCGCTTCGATGCCTGTCCTCCCACTTCTTATAGGATTGCTTAGCCTGCTCCAAACTGGCCTGGATCTTTCTATGCACGGATCGTATCTTTTTGATGTGTTGCATTACAGTAGGCTGTGCAACCACCTCGCTAGGAATAGTCACTGGTAATACTCTAGCATGGAACCCGTTATTGGCTCTGAAGGGAGTCTCCTTGATGGAACAATGCCAGGAGTTGTTGTATGCTAGTTCGGCCAACCACAGCAGGGATACCCATGAGTCGTTTGCTTCCCTTGAAAAGCAGCGGAGGTATTTCTTGAGAGTTTGGTTCAACCTCTCCGTCTGCCCATCCGTCTGTGGGTGGAAGCCGGTCAAAAGGGCTGCTTCTACTTGTAAGGCCTTACACCACATACGCCAAAACCGAGCAGTAAACTGAGGTCCCCTGTCAGACACGATAACTCCAGGTAGACCATGTAACCGTACCACATGGGCTAACAGCAGCTGAGCGGTTTGACCGGCTGTAGGTAAATTCTTGCAAGGGATAAAATGTCCCATTTTGGTTAGGCTGTCCACCACCACCAGTATGGCATCATACCCTTGATCCTTGGGCAAACCTAGAACGAAGTCCACGCTGATGGTTTGCCACGGCCGTGAAGGAGTGGGCATAGGCATCAACCGTCCCTTGTTCTTGGATGGCTCACTTTTATTACGGGCACAAGTTTCACACAGCGACACCCATTGTGTCACCTCCTGAGCCATACTTTCCCACCAGATTTGTCGTTGTACTAGGTATAGTGTCTTGGTACGTCCTGGGTGACCTGCTAAGATTGAATTGTGACACCAATTGAAAGCTTTGAGCCGAAGGTCTTGTGTTGGCAGATATAGTTTGTTTCTATACAACGGTATACCATGTTTGAGAGTGCGGTAAGCCCCCTGTTCTGCCCATCGTTGCCAACGAGCCAAGGATCGATGTCTTGCTATTTCATCTAAGAAATGGTCCAAGGCTATCGCACACAACACCTTGTCGGGACTGACTATTGATTCGGTGATACCTTGTCGAGGTCTCGCACTTTCATCCTGACGAGACAGTGCATCCGCCTTTCGATTTTCTGACCCAGGACGGAAAGTGACAACAAAATCATAATCCGCAAAGAACAACATCCAACGCATTTGTCTTTGCGTGAGTTGTCTGGCTGTTTTCATGTATAGTAAGTTCCGGTGGTCGGTGTATACTGTGACTGGATGATGAGCCCCCCATAAATACTGCCTCCATTCCTGGAATGCCTTTTTGATGGCTAGCAATTCTTTTTCTGCCACCGTGTAGTTGAGCTCAGCCGCATTCAACTTCATGGACAAAAATGCTACCGGATGTAACTGACCCGTTTGTCTGTCTCGTTGGGACAACACCGCCCCTATAGCCTCATCAGAGGCGTCGGCTTCTACAATGAATGGAGCTTCCAGTTATGGGTGTTGTAGTATAGGAGCTGTGGTAAAGGCTTTTTTCAGGATTGTGAAAGCTTCCATGGCCTCAGTATTCAATAAAAAAGGCGTTCCCTTTCTCAACAGGCGTGTGATAGGAGAAACCAAAAGGGAGAAATGAGAGATAAACCTACGATAGTAGTTAGCAAAGCCCAAGAAGCACTGCACCTCTCTCACATTCTTTGGAACCGGCCACTCCTGTACTGCTTCCACTTTCCTCTCAGCCATACCTAATCCTGACGGGCTCAAAATAACTCCCAGAAATTCCACCTCTGTAGCGTGAAACACACATTTGTTCAGCTTACAAAATAAGCTATGTTCTCGTAATCTCTGAAGCACCTGAGGCACATGTTTCACATGTACGTCCTGATTGCTGGAATAAATCAGGATGTCATCTATGTAGACAACCACAAACTTATCAATGAAATCTTTAAGCACATCGTCTAAGAAAAACTGAAACGCGGCCGGGGCGTTACACAGCCCAAAGGGCATGACTAAGTACTCAAACAGCCCATACCTAGTCTTAAAAGCCGTCTTCCACTCATCTCCCTCGCGGATACGAACCAGGTGGTAAGCCCCCCTGAGATCCAGACGGGTGTAAACCACTGCTTCCCTCACCTGGTCCAATAACACAGAGATGAGTGGAAGAGGGTATCGGTTCCGTACCGTGTTTTTATTGAGCATACGGTAATCGATACATGTCCTCAGATCCCCATTCGCCTTGGAAATTAAAAAAAGAGGCGAAGCCGCAGGTGAGCGGGAAGGCCTGATGAAGCCTATTTCCACATAATGATCTAAGTACTCTCTTAAGTGTTTTGTCTCTGGTTCTGACAAGGCATATACACGACAAGAAGGGATGGTGGCTCCCGTGATCAGATCGATCTGGCAGTCGTAAGTACGGTGAGGGGGAGTCTCTCGGCCTTTTCTTCACTGAACACGTCCCTGTAAGAAGCATACACCAAAGGGAGCACGGTCTCTTGTTCCGCAGCAGTAGCTAGATGGAACACTTGTGTAAGCGCCAGAAGATGAGCACCAGGAGTGTGCAAACAATGCAGTCTACACTCCTCCGACTGAAAACTTATGGACTTCTTTTTCCAGTCAATCTGAGGATTATGCTGCCACAGCCATGGCATTCCCAGTATCACCTCATATTGAGGTGCTTCAATAATGTTCAACATGATATCCTCAACATGGTCTTGTATTTCCCCCTTCCATACCAACCCCACTCGCTCTGTCTGCTCCATGATGGGACCTGATTTAATGGGTTTCCCATCCACAGCGAACACCTTCTCAGGGGTTTCTCTAGGTATGCGTCGTAGCTCTAGACGATCAACTAACCCCGCATCAATAAAATTCCCGGTAGCCCCTGAGTCAACCATTACCCACACTTGGAACATCTGGGAACCTGCTGTAAGAACCATAGACAGCACTAAGTGGGTTTCTGTGTCTTTTGCTTCTATAGCTGCTAATAAGGGCAGTCTAACTTCCTGTCTCTGTGGTGCTTCTTCCTCTGCTATCGCCCTGGCTGGAGCCTTTCTGCCTTTAGCTGTACCTGTAGTTGTTGCCACCTTTTTGGAACGGAATGCTCCCTGTCCCTTAGGTTTATGAGGGCATTCCCTCACAAAATGGCCCCTCTTCCCACAGTACATGCAAAGACCCTGTACTCTGCGGCTCTCTCTCTCAGTTCTAGACAAAGGTGCTCTTACGGCCCCCAATTCCATGGGTTCTGATCCGGTCCCATAGGAAACGTTCTGTGGTCTGTTCCCCCTGTCCATATATCCACTAGTCTGGTCACATCTCCTGCGTTCCCCTCCCCTTTCTGCCAGGCGATGATCCAAACGTAAGGTCAGGTTCATTAGATCTGTGCAAGTGGTGGGTTGGGGGTCAATCTGGGCCAACACGTCCTTCATGTCGTCCCTTAGTCCCTGATAGTAAAGCGACATGCGTTTTTCCTCTGGCCAGGCAGTTTCAGCTATTAACCGATTAAAAGACGTCAAATACGTAACCAAGTCCTGCTTTCCCTGCTTCAGCTCCAACAGCTCCCTGTCGGCACTAAACGTAGTCGCCCTTCTATCAAAAACCCTTTCAAACTCCCTACGAAAGGCGTTCCAATCCGACAGCATTGGATCGTCATGTTTTACCAATGGGACCGCCCAATTGGCAGCGTCCCCTGTTAAGTATGATATGGCAAATGCCACCCTAGTGTGGTTGTTGGGGAAGGAAGCCGGTTTGCACGAAAAGTGCAACGCCACCTGCGTCAAAAAGGTCTGAATTTTCATAGGATCCCCTGAATAACGTTCTGGACTAGCCAGAGGTATGGGTGGAGGAACATGTACTTGGATCTGTGAGGAGGAAGCATCAAATGGGTTTCTGGATTGTCTGTCAACCCTTTCCCTAAGTGCAGCCGTTTCAGCCCTAGAGGCTGCTAGCTCCTGCTGAACGGCTACCAATGCCTGTAATACCTCATCCAAGGAGGCCATGTTTGGGCACCACCTGGACCGGGGGGAGTAATTTCGTGGGTGCGTAATTCTGTCACGGCTCCGGGGACTCCACGGGATCCAGGCGATGCTCAAAGGGGTCCACCTCTCGACATCCCCTACTCTTACACAAAAGGCACAGAGTAATGAGGCGATCAAGTGAGGGAAAGGAAAAGGGTAGGATCAGCAGGGAATGGGATACCTGTAAACATAAAACACATAGATTAGTTACTGCTAGATATTTCTACTACACTCAAACAATCTCACTAAAGGGCGCAGTACCTGAAAAGCCGGCTTCACCAGCCACCTGGCTCCTATCCACTCTCTATACTCAGCAATGATACAGCTCACAACTGAAGGAGGATTTTCCTAAAACGCAAAGCACATAGATTATTACTGCATTCAAACCACCATCGTTTCTATAGAAACCACCTCCCTATACATACATACCCTGCATGTCAATTCTCCACACAACTAGGCAGGAGCCCAGAAGAAAAGAAGTGATAAGGTGCCTCACTACTGCAAAAAATAGAAAGGTTCAAACTAGGCAAAAAGAAAAGAAATAGTCCCACTGGTCCTTGATTCAGAGGTTCTGCAAGACCGTAGCGTTAGCCCACAGAGTATCCATAGACCAAAAGTTCCAATAGCTCCTCTAGAGGATATACATGACCTTGACCGAAATCTCCAGGAGTCTTAAGAGTCAAACTCCGGTGAGAGCCATCAAGTAACCAAGTTTAATCAGCGCGCTCGCCGACAGTACCTTACTGGTGAAGACGCGCAGAAGGAGTCTCTTAGTTCGAACACTCGATCCCGAGCAGCCAAACTTCCCCAACAGCCGTTGGAGTTGCTTCAGGTGACTCCTATGAACACTGAAGCCTCACACAAGCATCTCTTCTCTCAAGATGCTAGAAACGGTGCACGTCCGGAGGACTCCGGTCAGGTCCTCGACCGCGAGTTGGAAGACGTGGGAAGGCTTGTCCCTGCTGATCCCAGCGGGGAACCGAAAGTAAACAGCCAGCCGCCGTAAATGCTGAAGCCGCGAGAAACACCCTCCGTGTCTCGCAATTAGGATTACGCACGTAGCCTAACGTGCGTGCTTGCCTTAAGTACCCTGAAGCCCCTCCTACATGGGCATCCTGGGACATGTAGTTCCTGGGGGTGACGTCTTGATGCGGAACTCGGCAGGCGCAAGGGTCAGACCCTGACAGTGGTTGTACAGCTGAGCTGAGTAGATTGTGAAAAGGGGTGTCGGTGGGATAGAATAAGACAAAAGAGAGGGGAGCTGAAAGGCAAAAGAGAGAGTGAATGTGTGTGGGAGATAGAAAGTAGGAGGTGGAAAATACTAAGAGAAAGAGAATCGGGGGTATGGGGGGGTGCGGAGACTGAGAGTAAGAGTAGCAGGGAATGTGGTTTAGTGATTCAGTGGCAGACTCTGGATTTAAGAGACCTCGACTATAATGCTGATTTACTCTTGTAACTTCACCCTTTCTTCTCACCTTCCACCCCTCCAACGTTCCACCAGACTAAGCTGCCTGTGCTTCTAAAACTGCCTGCAGTTACAGAGATGAGGGTTGGTTTGAAGGAGGAACCGAGAAAGGGTGAGAAATGGAGAAAGGTGAGGAGATGTGGCGTGGTGGCTCAGTTGCAGACTATGGAGTCACCAGCCATAAAAGACCCCGGATTTCACACTTAACCAGATTGTGTAATACTGGGCAAAGCTCTTAGGGGTGGTACCACCGACCCGAGTCCCACTAATTGAGACCATGTTTACTTGTCTGAAGGATAAAACCCACAGTTTAATGGCTGCTTTCACTTATTTTCACAAGTTCGGATTTGGGCTCGCCATTCAGAGTGATAGCTTTATATCTTCTCCACTGCTGAACATTCACTGCCAAAGACTTTTGTTTGTACCAGGTGACCAGAGTATCCACCAGTACATCCAGTCAGGCATACCGGGCAGCCGTGCAGTTGAGTGTGTACCTCATTCATGAACAATCCAGTAATCTTAGCACAGCCATGCTTTATTCACTTTCATTCAATTTGGCATCCTGGAGGTCTGCCCACTTCTGTTAGCTATGCCTTATCCACCTGTCAGCCAGCTGCACTGAATGAGCCTGACCAAATACTCCTGCGAGAGATGACATAGGCAGTGGTACTGCCTGGCCTGTAAGTTAGCATGCTGGAGCTGATAACAGTGGTACCGGTAATGCTGCTGAGAGAGATGACCTCGGGGGTGTTACTGGCAGTGACGGTGTTGGCAGCGACAGTAGTAGAAGGGAAGCGTGCACTGCTGGCAGTGGTACTTCTGAGAGAGAGCATAAGGGCAGTGGTAAAGGCACTGACGTTTTTGGCAGTGATAGTAATAGTACAGGTGTGTGCATGCTGGTGCTAGTGGCAATCGCACTGCTGAGAGAGATGGCAAGCACAGCGGTACTGCCAGTGAGGCTTGCATGCTGGTGGCAGTAGCAGTGGTACTGATAATACTTCTGTGAGAGTTGGTACCGATAGTAGTAGCAGCGATGCTTGCATGCTGGCGGCAGTACTGCTGAGAGAGATCGTAAGTGCAGTGGTACTGGCAGTGACGCTGTTGGCAGCGATAATAGTAGTGGCGATGCTTGCATGCTGGTGGCAGTAGCATTGCTGAGAGAGATCGTAAGGGCAACGGTACGGTCAGTGACACTTTTGGCAGCAAGAGTAGTGACAGCGATCCTTTCAGCGCTGGCGGCAGTACTGTTGAGAGAGATCGTAAGGTACTGGCAGTGACGCTTTTGGCAGCGATAATAGTAGTTGCGGTGCCTGCATGCTGGCGGCTGTACTGCTGAGAGAGATCATAAGGGCAGTGGTACGGGCAGTGACGCTTTTGGCAGCAAGAGTAGTGACAGCGATGCTTGCAGCGCTGGCGGCGATGCTGCTGGCAGTGATGGGGATGACTTCGGTGCCAGTAATGACACTGACATCCATTGCAATATTGAAAACACATGTCATCACTATCCATGAATATTATAGATGTAAACACATTTAGAATTTTGGAGGAATGGCTGTGCACTGTCAGTGACCTGGTCAAAGAGGGCATGAAACAGCTGAAACTGGACCATATATTCAAAGCTGTTCCTAACAGGGGCCCCCTAAATCTGTTTGGCCCAGGGCCCCCAAAACCCTTAAGCTGTCCCAGTTTGGTCACTCTTAGGTTGTTCAGGCTCGCTCGCTACGCTCGCTCGCCGCGGTGCACTCCCACACAAATGTTTACACCCCACCACTTTAATGTCACCATCCGCCACTGCTTCTCATCCAAACTAATATACTCAATAGAACAAACCAGTAGGCCAGAAATACTCTTAGGGCACTTACTGAGGGGGGTTAGAAGCAGGACACAGTCCCCATCAAGAGGAAAGGGCCTCAGCGGGGCAGCCCTGTGCCTGATCATGAGGGAAGATGAAAGAGCATCCCTCACCACAGGGGTCCCCAGGCAGCCTCTAGAGGGATACAGAGTCCCTTTGCCGTATTCAAGACCAAGGCAAAGCATACCCCATAGTTCACTCACAAGTGCATCCCGGATACCTAAGAGTCAGTGGATATCGTCGGCAGTCTGCGGGGTGACCAGAGGCAGATGCCCACTCTGAGCAGTGTTCAACATAGAATCAGACTCAGAGGCTTTGTCCACATCATCTGATGCATCCCCAGTCCCTGGCGAGCACCGTTCCGAGTTTGAGGACATGAGTTTTGTAGCCACCTCCACTGCACTCTGCTGGTCCTGCCGCACCTGTCGCACCTTGGGTGCGCCACCTCGCCTCTGCCTAGTTCGGTCCATGTCCGGGGTTGCTTGGCACTCTCCCGCTCCTCCGGGCTAAGGTCCAGCCAGTCCCATACCTCACTGGGTTCCAAGAAGAACTTGGTTCCCAGAGAAGTGACAACTCTCAGGGATGGGGGGTAGAGCAGGCCATTCTTGATATCCAAGTCTCTGAGCTGCCGTTTGGTTTCTAGAAATGAGGCCCTATGCTTCTGGACTTCCAGGGTAAAGTCAGGGAAGACTATCTCCATGCTGTTGTCAACACACCGTTCACCCAGGTCCCTGGCGCAATTCAGAATGTGTTCCCAGTCACAGAAGTGCAGAAGGCATGCCACAATGGGTTGAGGCGCACTTCCAGGGGGTGGCAGGTGGACCAGCACTCTGTGCGCCCTCTCCACCGCAAAGAAAGAGGATAGGCCCTCCAAGGCCACCTCCCGTTGAAGCCAGTCCTAAAGGAAAGCAACCATGTTTGCCCCCTCTTATTTTTCGGGCATCGCCATGACCAGGATATTGTTCTTTTGGGTATTCCCTTCTTAGTCCTCTGCTTGGGCCTCTAAGACCGACCCTCCCAAGGACATCGGCCTTCTGGGTCCTCAGGCCTTCGGTTGTTGGGGCTACCTCTTGCAGTGTAAGTTCAGTCCGCCACCATTGTGTCAATTTTATGTTCCGGGGTTTCCTTCGAGCCTCTAATAGCCAGTAGGATAGAGTCCAATTTGTCCTGAGGAACCTGCACCGACCCCCCAGCTGGCCTGCCTCATCTCTAAGTGCCTAGGGTTTCTCTCCATTGGCTGTGGCGCGGCATGTCAGCAGGTTAGGGACAATATAGGACAGCACGGGCCCTTTAACAGCAGGTGAGGGTGAACTCCAGGCCCAACTAGTGAGTCACCTCTGTGACCACGTATAGCTCACCTCTCAGTGGAATTCCGGTAGTCATCCCCCAATGCAGCTGAAACAATGCCAAAGGCCCAAAGGGGATAGCACCCAGGTCGGGGGAGACAGCACCAGGTATCTGGGCACTCCAGGGCACCACTGCAGCAGCAACCAGGAGGGCAGTGGGGACCCCAGGCAGTGTCAGTGACATGGAGTGGTAGGTTGCACCAGCTGTACCCCAGCAGTACGCCAGTCTGGCAGTCTGCCAGTCAACAGTCACTCTCACTCTCAGGTAAGTCAGGGGTCCAATCACCAAAGCCACAGCTCCATTGTCCCACCACAGAAATGAACCTCAAGCCATCCGCTGCGGGCCAGTGCAGGTGAACAGTCCATAATGGGGGTGAGGAGCCACCCTCCAAGCCTCCGGGGCATTCCCATGAGGGCATTGTCATGGCTCAGCATGAGCCCAGGTCAAGCCAGTGTATCTGGGCCCTCTAGAACCTGTGGATCACAGTATGCCACAACAGTAGACTTACAAAAGCAAAGGGGGGGCTCTCTACTAGCCCCTATACCCAGTCCTGCAGAGTTCTGTGAGCCTCTAAACTCCTGGGGCCTCAAATCTCCTCCGCAGGTCTCTCAATGCTCCCTTCGCTCACCGACATCCAGGGGAGGCCCCAGGAGTGTGCACTATGCAGGGCGCCGACGGTCGCTTCCTCCGGGAGCAGCGAAGCTCACCTCACACCAGCCCTGCAGTCGACCCTGCCACCGCCAGATCGTGGGTCCGGGTGCTCCCGCTACAGGGCTCCTTAGCTATGTACAATGTTGGGGGCCACTCGCAGTTGTGTCCAGGGGCCTCAGTTTATTCTCTCCCTCGTCGCCTGTCAGGGAGCGTAGGCCACCGGAATCAAGGCCGGGAGCGCTATATTGGCGAAGCTTGCGAAGCTTGGTCAGACCGGATCCTCTCAGCGGGTTTGCACGGCATTCTCTGTGACACCACGAGAGTCGAGGGAGGGGCACTTTTCATATCACCAGACTTCTCCGGGGGCCCCTTAGGCTTCGGGGGTTAAATAACACGCCAGGATGGGGTCAGATGTGGGAGCCCAGCTGGGAACTCCTGCAATCCGCCTCTCACTCCATCGGTGTTAGGACATAACCCGCCTTTTAGGCGTTATACTTACAGCAAATCTTTAAAATTGCATATCTCAGATTCTACTAATTGCATTTTTGTTTTGGTCTCAAATAATTTATTAAATTTTGCTCTTGGTGTGGGATTTTTCTTGTGTTGTGTTTTCACTTTATTACTGTTTGTAGTGCTGCATAAGTACTTTACACTTTGCCTCTAAGTTAAGCCCGACTGCTTTTGTACCAATCTACCAGAGGGTTAAGCACAGGTTAATTTGGGGTTTGATGGTGTTTCAACCTGACAAGAATTGTCATTGGTGCTTGAGTAGGGCATCATTCCCTCCACCAGTAACCTAATTTTCTACAAGCATGTGCAGCAAAACAGCAACATTTTAAAAAGACATTATGGTTTCCTTGGTTTTTCTATGTGTGTCTTCACCACTCTTGGAGCACCTGCGCCTTTACTTATCATTTGCACACATTTTGGACAGAAAACATGAAGAGAATATGGGTATGGTGCAGAAAAAGACCTAAATGATGTGCTCCACGGTAACAAGAGAAGTAGTAAGATGCTGCTAAGCATAAATGTATGTCCTGCAACACACAAACATAACTGCTCAACACAAGCTAAACATGTGCAGAGGATAAAAATATACCAGGCAGAGAAACTAGTGCATTTTGAATGCATTCCCTACAGCACTTACCTCAAAAGAAATGTTATTTACTTATTTATGCAGTTTTCTACAGCGCAGACTTGGCCCAGAGGCATTAGAACACTTTACAAATTAGCAAAAACTTGGTAACAAGCACTGACGAACAAAAGCAGCTTACATTTTTGATTAAACACAGTGCCTTTGGGACAAGAGGACTTTAAGCTGTGCTTTAAACGTTGTGAGACAGGGAGAAAAACGTAGAGTTGGTGGTAGTGAATTCCAAATTCATGTAGTGCTTCCAGAGAAGGATTGCTTCATGTACCTTTCTTTGTTAAATATTGGAGGCTTCAGAAGGGATTCAGGGACTTATTTACAAGTCCCTTGTGCTGCTGGTGCGTCACTTTTAACATGGTAAAAGTGACGTACTGGCGGCTCAAGGGGCTTGTAAATTAGCATCTAAGGGCCTCATTTATGAGTTTTTGCCGTAGGGCAGCGCCGGAGGCCTTCCTGCTGCGATGCCCTACGGCAAAAGAAAAGGGCAAGAATACGCCGCATCTATCAGATATGGCGCATTCCTGTCATTTTCCCCTGCACTGCACACAATGGACTGCCATGCGCCAACGCAGGCTGCGTTGTGTGAATGATTGTTTTTGTGCAGGAAGGGAAACCTTCCTGCACAAAAACAGTCACAAGACTCTTTTTCCTCTTTCTATGTGTTCTGCAGAATGCAGCACGCATAAAAAAAGGAAAAATGAGGAGAAATAAAGATATTGCTTCTCGTTGTGCCTCCCTTACGCCTACCCTGGGGAGGCGCACATTTTTCCAATGCCAGGTTAGATGTGCAGGACATCTAACCTGGCCTTCTATTGGAATTCCATAACGCATATTAGCAAGCCCATTATCGCCGTTTTGGCGGCAGTTTCCTGCCGCTAAAACGGCGATAATTTTAACGTGGGTCTTGCTAATATGCCCCACTATATCATACAGCGGTCGTTAGGTGGCACGCCAGCATCATAACCGGCAACAAGGCAGTTTAAAGCAAAGTTTTATAAAGTGTCCTCATATTTAACCGGCAGATGGCGCTGTTGTAAACACGTCTCTTCAGTGTGTTAGAGCTACGCAATGGGGATAGAGCCAGAAGAGTGACTTAGAATGCAGCATGTTTTTCTTTGTGACGGTATGCAGATGAAATGGAAATACCTTGTTCCCTTATGCCAAAATCCGTCATCGTCACTCTGTACTGCTGATGAATTATTTGTGAGGACGTGCAGGACGCACCACCCATGCTGTTTGCAGATAGAGAGAAAAGAGGACAACTGGAAAGTTTTCAGTGTGTTTAAGAGTGTCATTTCCACGGTTTCAGAGTGGCCTTGTGTGATATTTCAATTCCTTTTGTATGCACTTTATTACGGGTAAAACAAACCAGTCATTTCCATGTCGTGAGGTAAATTTGAGAAATTTACCACCTCATGTACAATAGATAGTATGGCTTTAAAACAGGGTCAAGAGTCTGTCTGCTTTCACATCCAACGTATAGTATTCCCATCTTTCCTATTAGATACTGTGCAAAATGAGGGTGGTACAATAGTAGTGGGTGAATTTTCCACCTGCTGAGATTCAGATTTACTGGTTCACTGCCCCAGAAAGTGGACAGTGTGAAGAGATTGCACAAATAGCAATGGATTTAGATTCCAGAACCATAATTGCTGCACCTTTGACAAATGCTTAAGCAAATGCTCCTGGCAACGATAGTGCACAGCTATTTGTATCTCTACCCTCACTAATTTATGTTAACAGCATACAAACAAGTACTGGCAAAACCAATAGGTTGTGCCTTTTTTTTTAACTATTGGCTTTGCCAATGCTTTTAGCCAAAGAAAAAATGATCATGGGAATGTGTGCAATCATTGTGATGCTTTGGGCAGCCATGCCATCCCACAGGCACGCATATACATGATGAGTTTACTTATCAGTCCAAGATTGTGAACACAATTTGGAGCAGTGATTCAGAATGCCGACTAAGCCCAATGAGAACGCAAAAAGATGATGGATGGAACGCTGAACGTTGTTAGACATTCACCCCCAGTACAGACATATGGGCCTAAATCCAAAGTTTTTTTGCTCACCATGCCAGCCCAGCCATATGCAAATCAGTCTTGACCCTGCTCCCCATGAGAACAGTGCAGGCCGAACTGCCAGGCCAGGTCCTCCCTGGACCGGAAACAAGCATCCTGGGATGGGTTTCGGGGTATCACCCCTCATCAGCCAGACTAGCTTGAATCCAATGGCATAGGGAGCACGGGACCCAAGTCTGGGCATACCCTTCCCACTTGGGGTGACTATAGCAACACAAGAAGATAAAGGACGGAATGCTGAACATTGTGAAACAGTCACCCCAGTACCGAGATCTGGGCCTAAATCCATCGTTTTTTTCCTCACCATGCTGGGGTGGAATGTTTGAAAATGTTCAGCATTCCGTCCATCATCTTTTTGTGCTGTTATAGTAAGCCCAATGAGAAACAAATGACTGAATACTTGTTGACTAGCTACCAAGGGGCATTATGTCATGTGTTTTGTGTGACACATTCTGCCAGTCCTGGCTTTTTATCCAACACTCTTTGCAGAAAGGGGCTTTTAGCAATAGCAAAATCACAAGACTCAGCACATAAACTGATGTTGGCTTCAAAGCCAGGATTTGATCAAGGAGAACTCAGGGGTAGCTGTTCCTGAAGAAGAATCCAGCCAGATTGGCATCGGAAAACAAAAGGGGAAGAGGGTATCTCAGGATGGATGTATGGATCGAGGGGCAATTCCCTTATTTTGAAAACGTTGCCCTCACACACCCGTGAAGGTGTCTTGCTTCATCATTGGGCGTTTTTGCTCCTCGTGGGGTCAGCGCTGCAATACCCCATGGGCCCGGCGAGAGGGCTCTTTGGCAGAGATCTTTTAAAGTAAAAAACGCCGTAGTGGTGAGTGCAAGTGTGTGGCGCTAGTTGTGATAGTGGGTTAAAAATATCATGGTGGCGCTCAATATAAGAAGGTTTTTATTTGTGGGTCCACAGGATAGAGTAAAACCAGAAGCCAAACTCCTACTTTCCACTAATGAGGAAATTCAGTTTGGTCAAAAGTGTTGGTGCAGTGAATGGGGTCAACATGTTTCACCCCCTATTGGTCCAGAAGAGATCCTCTGTGTTTCATCAGGACCAGGTATCGTGTGAGAAAGAAGAATTTAAAAAAAAAAAAAAAAAAAAACAGGGGGGAACCTCCCAGAGTCTTAGTTGGTGAAAGACTTAGGGGCATATTTACAAGCCCCTTGCGCCACTTTTGCGCCGCCGTTGCGTCACGCATGTGACGCAGTGGCGACGCAAACCATGCGCCGCGTTGCGCTATATTTACAACGTGACGCATCTAGGGAGATGCGTCACGTAGTAAACCCCTGCGCCACATGAAACCTGCGTCAGGTTTCATGTGGGCGTACCGGCACAGGGGGGGGGCGTTCCGGCGAAACGCCTCGGAAAAGTGACGTAGTGAAATCTACAAGATTTCACGCAGTCACTTTTCCGACGCTGGTGCGTCAAATCCTTACGCCTGCTTGAAGCAGGCGTAAGGATTGACGCACCATGTTAGGGATAGGGAAGGTTGGAACAGTGCTGGAGTTGCGTCGCGCTTGCGACACAGCTTCAGCACTGCGCCAACCTTCCGCCGGCAGATGCGTCACGCATCTGCTTATCCTTGCGCCACGATGCGCCGCATTGTAAATGCGGCGCATCGGACGTGGCGCAAGGGTAAACTTGCGTGACGCATTTTCCCTGGCGCATCCCTGCTGATATGCAGGGATGCGCCAGGGAACGTAAATATGCCCCTAAGTAGTTAGCTGCAGGAATTTTTTTTATATCATCAGTCACCTAAGAAAAACTCAACCTGAAAGAGACAGAGAAGAAAAATAGTGTAAGCATGTATCAGCCACAAGGAGTATAGTGGCTAGATAGTGGTGGCACGTTAGGAATGAAGATGTGCTATATGTGAGGGGGTGTTCATATCATTGCTGTGTGTCACTCATACAAATTTATTTTAAATGTGAGTGATCGGTGATCACGTGCCCAAGGAAATGCACTACATCTTTAGCAAGACCACATGGACTCATCCCACCTAACACATATACAAATCTATACAAAGGAAAGTGGAGGAGTAGAATCTCGCTTACCCTCTCAAAGTGAAGGGGAGTGCCTCTGAGGTGACTTGAAGGGTGAATTGAGCTGCTTCTGTCCTGAAAGGTGGTGGACTCTGAAGCTGCCACCAGTCACTGGAGACAGTGGCTTCTATTGCTATTTGCAGGCAGTCGTCATGCTGCGTGGCATCCACCACTTCTGCCAAGGACATCGGCAGAGGCCGGGAGCGGTCTATGATGAGCCTGACATATTCTTCTGTCTATTTGGCGTCTGCCGTCTTGAGAGGGGTGGCTGGCAGAGCGTGTCTGGATAGAAAATCTGCCTGGTTCCGGGTGCCTGGTTGTTGCTGCACAGTGAACTGGAATTCTTGTAGTTGCAGGATCCACTTCTTAATCCTGGGAGGAGGACACAACGAGGAGTCCTGGAATAGTGGGACCAGAGGTTTGTGTTCAATGTTGACTGAGAATGGGTGTCCGTACAGGTAAATGTAAAAATGTCTGCAGCCCCATAGGATGGCAATTGCTTCCCTCTCAATTTTGGAGTAGCGCTGCTCCGTTGGTGTAAGCATGTGGCTAGCATACGCTACCGGGGCCTACTCCAGGCATTCCTGCTTTTGGGCCAACACTGCTGCTAGACCGCTGGGGCTGGCATCCACTACCAACTGCGAATCTCTCCGTGGTTCAAAGTATACCAGGGTGGTGTCTGCAGACAGGGCGGCCTTCATCTGGCGAAATGCCTCTTCTTGCTTTGGCCCCCAAACCCAATGGCTGGATGACTTGATGAGCTCTCGAAGGGGGCCAGTGACGTCTGAGAGATTTTTCATGAAACGTCCGCAGTACGTCACAATGCCGAGGAAGCTGTGGACTCCGGACACAGAAGAGGGAGCAGGAGTGTTTTGTATGTCTTTCACCTTCTCTGGATCGGGACCAATACCCGTGTCTGAAAAATGGTACCCGAAGAAACTGATGTCTCTGTGCGGAAAGTGGTACTTCTCCTGGTGGAGCGTCAGTCCTTGCTCTGCTAACCTTGCAAAAACGGCATGGAGGCGAGTCAGGTGTTCTCCTAGGGTAGGTGTATGAATGAGGATGTCATCGCTGACGTTCAACACTCCCGGTAGACTTTGCAGGACTGTCTTCACAATGTTCTGGAACACCTCAGCTGTGCTAGAGATTCCAAAGTTCAGGCGAGTGTACCGCCATAGGCTGGTATGTATTGAGAAAGTAGTGATTGAGCAAGAGTCTGGATGCAGCGGTATCTGGTGGTAGCCTGACCTGAGGTCCATCTTAAAGAACCATTTGGAACCTGACAACTACCGGATGATGTTGTCTATGGTTGGCGTCAGATGTCTTTCACGCTTGATCGCCAGGTTAGGTACTCTCATGTCCACGCATATCCGGACTGCGTCTGGCTGCTTGGGCTTCTTCACCAACATGATCGGAGACACCTGCGGGGTGGGGCCTTTTACCCGGAGGTGGAAGGCTATGCGGCGATCTCTGAGGGCGACGGGAGACCCGGATTCGTCGAAGTGATAATGTATGGCGGGGCCGGAGAGGCAGCCGATTCCGGTAAACAGGGGTGTGAAGTCTTGTGGGAGGCGGTCTAGGCTTTGCTCATGGACACTGAACGCAAATTGTATGAGGTTAAGGTCTTTGGGCGGTGCAGCAGCTGAGGAGAAATCCTGATCCCTCCTGCGACAAATACACTTTAGCTCTCCACCGGGTGGACTCGTGGGCAAGGTTTGTATGAAGCACGCCGCAGAGGGGAGTGGGTGCCGAATGCATACACTTGCACGCAGGTGAGCCGGACGTTGGGGGGTCCGTTAGATTACAGTAGACATCTTTGGCCATGAGGTTGATTTACCCTCCTTTGTCAATTAGGGCAGAGATTATGTGGGTTTGCACTTCCACCTGGCACATGGGGGCAGACTGATGACTCACTCGGAGGGTGTCCAGTGTCCTGACCATATGGACAACAGCAACGTCATCTTCATCCATGTCTTCATCAGACAGGGTGTCCTGGGGCTGTTCCACTGTGCGGACAGCTTTTCATGGCAGTTTGGGCCGTCGCCCTTGTGAGGATCGGCAGACTTTAGTGAAGTAGTTGGGCTTGCCACATGCACTGAACATCTTTCCATTCGCTGGGCAGGGGCCTATGTGAGCGTAAGGGCCCCCACACCAACCACATGGGCAGGACGGCTAACCTGGTTTGGCGAGACTCAGTGGGTGCTTGGCAGGCTCCCGTTTGTCCACATGTGTTTTCTTTTGAATGGCGTTGACGGGCTCCTCTTTGATAAAGACTGAAGAGGCTGGGTCCATATCGGCTGCCCGATCTTTAGAGAGTTCCTTAGAATGACCTATGGTTAGTATGTCTCATCAACATGTTGGGCTCCTGGAGGTTTCTTTCCCTAAGTTTGGTGGATGCGCACCCCTGGATGAACTGAGCGCGTACTTCGTCGTCTTTGTCGGGGGGAGTACAGGTGCTGGCAAGCTCCCTCAGCTGATCATGGAAAACGTCTGCAGATTCTTCTGGAAGCTGCCAGGCCTGATGCAGGAGGAATCACTCTTAATCGGGATTGGCGTAATGTTCGAAGTGGGCTGTGATGGCGTCCTGTAGCATTGCGTAGTTCCGTTTGGGGCCAGTTTCCACGACGACTTGGATAACTTGTGGATATCGGTGCCACCCAGGAGGAGAAGCATTGGACGCCTGTGACCTGCCGGCATTTTGAGAGCAATGAAATAGTTCTCCAGCCACTCCACCCGTGGATTTCCAGCGGGCCGCTTGGGAGGGGGGAGCCCGGTGACCGTTCTAGCGCAGAAACCGACGCCATGAGTGTGAAGGCGTGGAGCACACTTGAGGTAGCACAGGTGAGTAGATGCGTAGCTGGCGAAGAGGCTGTTGACAGATGTGCCTGGGTAGGCTAGGGGCCTGTAAACTGGAGCGTGGCGAGTGGACTGTCAAAGCACTGGCTGGCTTTGCGTAGAAAAAGAATAGGCCCCTCTGTTTGTCCTGGTTGGAATGTCTGATAGGCTTCCAAGTGCAAGGGATGTCGCCTGGTAACCTTTGCACCTCCAGCAGAAGAGTGCGGGCCCGTGGCAGGGGGAAAAAGGGTGGCAGACGCTTGCAGGCTGGGTGTGGCGTGTGGCAGGCCAGCTTCACTGTGGTTGAGGTCACTGACCTGAGCCCTCGGCAGGGCTGGACGAGATTAGGCCAAGAGTGCTGAGGGCAGGAGCGGGCATAGCGATGACAGTCCTGGAAGCGAGGCTGGGCACTGAGGCAGCTGAGGCCGATGCGGGATGGAGCCCCGCCCTTCGACCGTCGTTGAAGGAGAGCATCGGTGTAGATCAGGAGCAGGCCACAGCATGCACACCAGCAGTCCCGACAGCGGAGGGACTGGGGACGTGCAGCCACAGACACCAGCACTGCAAAGGTGCTGCTGACAGAATCTCGGAGGTGCAGGGAGAGGGGCTGGGCGCCTGAGTGACGGGGAGGCATGCGTAGATAGAGTGGCCCCCTCATCGCCAGTGTAATGTTACTCTGAGGGCCCCTTGTAGAGCCCAAGTACACACCATGCAGACACTGTGGTTACTTTGTGGTTAACTATGCCTGCCTCTCCGGGCCATTTATTAACTGCGTCTGGCCGTACACCAGAGGATACCACTCTTGTCACACACATGGGGTTGGGCTACAAGTCACCCCTGTGCATTTGGTATCGCCCCTGGACTATCGCAACACTACAGGTGCCTACATTGGCGCTAGGCAGCACATTGTGCACCAGCGCTGGGAGATGACAGGAATGCTCGGTATAATGTTAAGTACTGCAAATTCATGCCCTTTCCCAATCATGCAGCACAGCAAGGTGGCTTGATGCGCTGCTTGATGTTTTTAATAAATATGCCCCTAAATGTATAGGTTGACTTTCAAACTCTGCTTTTCATAACTCTGCTTCTTGTGATTCCATCCCCATTCCCACACCTTCACCCTCAATTTTTCATTTCCAGGAGTATTTTTATTTCCATTTCCGAACTGTTTCCACCCAACTCCTGGCAGTGAAAACCAGGCCTTACCACCTTAGGCTGGCAGCCACAGACTAGTTTACATCTGGTGACTCCGCTTTCTTTCCTTCAGGTTTCCCACAATTCCTACGGATAAAAAATTATGGGGCATATTAGCAACGCTTTGCGATAAATATCGCAAAGCGCGATTAGCGCTTATTTTATTATCGCTGGATTTGATCGCCGAGATAGCGCGTTATTAGCAACGCGTATCTCCAAGGCAATGAGAAATCCAGCGATAGCGGCGAAATGCCTGTCTATCGCATGGAATCCAGCGATAATAGGCCAGCGATAGGGGAATGCTTGTTGATAAGCCATGGTGGACTCAGCCCCACAATCCACCTCCCATTGTGAAGATGGGTAAGTCATGTCTGGAGCAGGTGTAAAAATGCCAGTGATGACCGCGGTTAGCGCGACTTTTGTCATCGCTACCCGGTCCGGGGCCGCATTGCTAATAGGGGGTAGTTGTGTATGCGGCTGTTTCTGTTAACTTTTGTGAGAAGTTGGCCTGGTATATGCTGTCCACTAATTATAGTGGGCACCTTGCACCAGTCCAAACAACCCCTTATTGGAGATAGGTTAAAGACAACCTTTATTGAAAGCTATCCTAGTGGTAGCTATGGAGAGCAGCCTTCAGGCTAAGTCTTGAAGGAATGTAAAGCAGCTTGTTTTACCAGTCTATAATCTCTTGAGTGACCAAATGAAAGAGGACCACACCAGGTATATATTCAAAATATATGTATTTATTGCTAAACACACCCCTCTAGTCTCTTTATGAGGCTAGAGTTCAAAGTACATAAGTTATAAGTTAGTTATCAACAGTAATAGCACAAATACACGTTTGAGCCCTAGGGGCGTACCAAACCATATACCAATAAAGTGGTATAAGAACCACGACTGAGCTAGACACAAGGCCTAGAGCCTGTAGAAGTGCTTGGCCCTCAAGGAACCACCCAAGGTAGTGACACAGGGGACCCACGGGGGACGCGTGCAGTGTGAGAACACAGCCGCGAGCCGCCGTTGACTTCTATGGGGAATGTCACGGTTGGAGTTTTAAAGGAAAGGGACACTTAGAGGAGGACTTGGAGCAAACCCCTTTAGAACTAGGTCGTTCTAGAGTCTATACCCACGGGAGCACCGGAGTACTCGAGTTACCTCACCCAGGGAAGCCGGGTGCATAGGTGTCTTTCGGGGTCGGGTTTCGTCGTCGTTTTCAATGGCGATCTGCTGCAAAGTGCTGCTGGCGGCCAAGTCGAAAGTGTTCGGGTGGATCCAAAGGTGGATCGAAGATCTGAAGAACCTGAAAGCAGAAGGGACAGAGTCTGGGTCACTAGCCAGTGACCAGGAAGGCGATGAGCGGATGCCCACCGATGTCAGGTGCTTCAGGTAGGTTGACGGTCGTCTTGACTCTTCAGCCACGAGGTCCAGGAGGTGTCGACGATAACCAGGAGCTGGATTCGAGCTGTCCCACGACGTCTGTAGATTGCAGGGGTGTCGGCGACCGGATTGGATCCAACAAGCCTTGGCAACGGCAAGTCTCATGGAAATAGAAGAAGGACGGTGGTGCAGACCAGCAAGGTCTGAGGGACTCACCCAGCGAGGGTAAGTTAGGGCACATCTGGAGCAACCAGGGAAGCTCAAGCAGAAGAAGAGTTGCCTTCGGGAGGGCCCACTAGCCAACGGACTAGCAACCACAAAGGAGCCTCGAGTGGACACACCTAGAGCTGGCTCACAGGACACTCGTGGAGTGGAGGCCAGTGATCTTCAGTGCAGTCGGTGCTGGAGGCGGGGGCTACTCGGAGCCCAAAGCACAACTTTGTGGGAGACCAGGAAGAGGATGCACTTGCAAATGTGCTCGGTGTCCAGGGGTCACGGTCCCACGTTACCCACAACAGCTACGGGCCTCAGCTTTGCTGGGGACTCAGGGCAGCTTCGGGAAAGTCTGGAAATCCACCTCTGGTGTTGCAAAGACTTCGGCGTCCGGCGGGAGCTTCAGCGATGCAGACCGGACAATTGCTTCTTAGGTGCCTGCCAAGCAGGGGAGTCACTCCTTGACCCCAAGGGAGATTCTTCAGTCCTCTAATCTTAAAGTAGAGCGTCGAAGGTCCAGGATTCTGTATCAGAGTTTCGTCCAGGTAAATCTAAAGTCCTAAGGACAGGGGTCCCATACTTATACAAAGTTAGGGGGTTGGACATACTCTGGGGACCCACCTATGGGAGGGTCAGAGAAGAGGGGTGGTTACACCCATTTCCTTTGTCCAGTTTCGCGCCAGAGCAGGGGCTAGAAGCCCCTGAACCAGTTTGAACTGGGGTATGCACAGGGACACCAAATGTGCCCCCAGTGCAGGACTTCAAAGCACCAGAGGGTGCTCCCGCCCAGCCCCAATACACACTATCCTGTCTGGGGAGGTGGTTACACCTCCTTGCAACAGGAAACCTATTGTCCAGGCCTCCCCTGCCGGAGTTTCAGTCAGCAGCAGGAGGCCAGACCCGTGTCTGTGGCAGCGGCATCCATTTTGTGATGCCAGGGCTCTGGAAAGAAGTTACCGGGTAGCCCGGTTTGTACATGTCTCTCCCTCTAGAAGGGTGGAATGCTACCCCCGCTGCCAGAACTGGCGGGGGGTAGTATTCCAAGATGTTTGACACCAAACACGACATGTTTTGGTGCAGCCAGTCCAAAGTTAGCATTCTACCACGAGGATATAATGCACTTAAGAGTATATGGTCAGGCTGCACTACAAACAGCATCAGAGAAGGGTCTCCGACCGCTGCAGAGGGGCTCTGCTCATGCAGGGGCACCCTCTCACATAAGAACCAAGCACTCTGCCTTCAGGATTGATAAGGCCTGCCATAGGAGTGACTTATAGGTTTATATGTGTGCATATGCAGTGATATAGGTAACCTATATTACAGTAAGGGGTGCATGCACCACCTTACCCAGGCTGCAGTAGCAGACCTGTGGTGTCCTTTTGGCTGGCCTTACAGGGGTGGCATAATACATGCTTCAGCCCCTGGCAGGCCTCTGAGGTACCTATGCCCTGGGTACATAGTATACCATATACTAGGGACTTATAAGGGCACTCCAGATTCCAATCAGAGATGTGCCTAAGGCACATGGAAACCATTTTAGAGAGGAAGCAGCTAGGCTGGGGTTCTGATTAGCAGGGCCCCAGCCAGACTAAAGTCGAAAAACAGTGAAGCATCAGCAAAAAGTGGGGGTACCCATGTGAAGCAGATCCTACTCTCCTACAACTTTTAGTTGGGAACGCCTACTTTGCATGTCATTAGCGATAAATATCGCTGACATGCAAAGCGGCACCCAAAACGGCCACTTTCGCCATTAAGCTGTCGCTAACAGCTGTTAGCGACAGCTTGCTAATAGGGCGATTACAATATCGCCGCTTTAGCAGCAAAAAGTGCCGCTAAAGCGGCGATACCGCCCTTGCTAATATGCCCCTATGTTTTTTTCATATTGGCCGTTTCATTTCCTCACAGAAGTGTCAATAAACATATGTTTTCTTCTGGATACAGAGGAAATTTGAAACGTAGAACTCAAAAACACGAATTCAAAGGAAACCCCAACATACTAGGAGAAAATAGGTGCAGACTCGTGGCTTCGCGAGGCAACGACACACAGGGCTGTGATAATGTTCGATTTCTCAATATTTCGACGGAATAAATAAACGAGGAGAGTGCCCCGAGAGATGGTAAGGGAGAGAACTATATCACAAACGCATGCGCAGAATAGGTAATGTTATCTACCGTCTTTCAAAGCAGCTTCGCGGACGGATTTTCTGACATGACCAGAAGGTGGCGCTGTTCCCACACGCTGGATAGGAGCGTGATATTCGTAGGAGTACTGAGATAGACAATCTTGAGTCTGGTCGCTAAACGAAGGTTCAGATTTTCAGACCATGTTTCTGTGAGCTCCCCGGGATTCACAGCCATCTTTCTCCTGGACATCCTTTCTTCTTCCTCGTGTCGGTGTGGGCTCATCTGGAATAGTAAAATGTTTATTTAAAGAGAACCAAGCTACTGAAATGCACCAGAAGGGAATTTAGTATCTGCCTCCACTGAGTCTAGAACAATGTTGGAATATGGAGCAGTGGCCCCCGTCAGATGTCTAATGTACTCAGAAACGCAGAATTCTGTGAGCAAGCTTTACCTTGTGCTCAGATGCCATTTTAATAGACTATTAATAATGTGTTTTTGACATGTGCCAGGAGACCACATCCGACTGCTTAATGCCGTTTAAATTCGAATAAAATAGTCTCACCACGCGGGCCAACGTTGCGCCGCCCATTGAGAACCCAGAATGGCTCCAAATCCCTCACTCCCTGTCGCGTCTGTCATGAGGCCAAGTTCGGGACTGGACCTGGTCGGGCTGGGCCATACTACTGTGCCATTGAAATCACACAGGAATGCCATCCAAATCTGCATATCCTGCTTAACCTCGCTGGACAACCGAGTGTGGTGATGCTTTTCTTTCAGCCCTGACATTGCCTGTGCAATGGAACGTGAGAAGGGGCGGGCCATAGGGATGATTCTTAATGCAAAGTTCAGCATACCAACTGCCTTCTGCAGTTGATGCAAAGTGACCTTTTCTTTGCACAAACATTCCGCCAATGCTAGCGTGAAACCTTCTACCTTACTCAATGGCAATCGTGACACCCCCTCGATAGAGTCCAATTCTATGCCCAGGAACTCAATTTGTGTGACCGGCCCAACTGTCTTTCCTTGCGCCAGGGGACCCCAAGGTCCCTCATGAGTGTGCAAAATGCCTCTAAATCCCTGCCACACTCCTGTGACTGTGGTGCCCCCAACAACAAGAAGTCATCTAAGTAGTGCAATACCCAGTTGTGCTCGGTCACCTGCCTGAAAACCCACTCCAGAAAAGAGCTGAATTTCTCAAAATATGAGCAAGAGACCGAGCATCCCATTGGCATGCACTTGTCCATGTAGAACCTCCCCTCTAGCTGGAACCCCAAAAGATGGAAATCCTGTGGATGGACTGGTAGCAAACGGAAGGCAGATTCTCTGTCAGATTATGCTAGCAAAGTGCCTGGGCCAAGCGATTGCAGCATTGCAATCGCCTGATTCAATGAAGCGTATCTCACGGTGCACAGGGCCCCATCAATAGCATCATTTAGTGACTGGCCCCTGGGAGTGGATAAGTTATGGATCAATCGGAACTCCCCCAGGTTTTTTTTGGGTACTACACCCAGAGGTGAGCAAACAAAATAATCAACAGGGATTGAGTCAAAAGGACCTGCCAGCCTCCCCAAACGCAGTTCCTTCAACACTTTATCTACTGCCACCGACATGTTCTCCCTTACTGACTGCTTATTGCGGCAGTAAGAGACCCCAGAATAGCCAGGAGCAGGAATCCTGAAACCATCCCTGAATTCTTCCAACAACAACTGGGCTGTGTTTGGGCAGCAGTATTTATTTAGCCAGGGAATCAAAGCTGTTGTGTTTATGGGTGAGTGTGCCTTAGTAAGTAATAAACCCTCATTCCTGTTTTTTACCTCCCTTGTCCTTTGATTTCTTGAAGCATTTGGATTCTGGGTGGGAGGATAAGCCACAGAAAGAGCAGGCATGCTTGAATTTACATGAACCATTGGACCTAGTGCATGTCCGTTTGTTGAAATCCCAACACGCTCCCTTCTTGCTACCCCCTCCCCCGCTATGGGGGGTACATGACCGAAAGGACTGCCCTTTTGGTGCGTCCTTTCTTGGGCTTTTCATGTGCCTCAACCACAAAATTACATCCATTTGATCCCATGTTAGTGCTGGGTCAGAGGCCTTCGCCCTTCTGAATTCCTTGTCATATTCCTTCCAACACATTCCCCCATACTCATGTGCACATGTGATCCTATTCTGATAGCACACCAATTCAGCCCCCAGCCCTGGGAATTTCTCTACCATTATCGCATGGAAGTTTGAAAATGCCTTTATCCAGTTAATTAAGGTTTCATCAATCTTTTTTCTAATGGGCCAATTGCCCCAATCCCTAGGTGAGCCCATTCCCTTAACTTTTTAGCCTCCTCCCTCTCATCCTTGTCAACTAACAAAGAAAACATGTTCACATATTCCCCTTTCCAGATTTGCTCCTTCACATTGTGTGCGATGTGCCTCCCCAGACGCTCTCTGGCTGTGCGCATCTCCCCCAAACCTAAACTTGGCAACACTGGGACCGTACCTGCAGACGTGCCTGCTTGCGTCTTTGTGTGTTCAGATCCTGTAGCTGTGACCGGTTTGGAGAGCTCTGGGCCACTCTTGTCGCTTCCTGCGCTCTTTTGCCCTGCCCCGCTGGCAGGCCCTACAACTGCTGGTGAGCCCGTCTCAACAGTCTGTGGCACCACCTGCTTAGCCCTTTCTACCTGCGCTACCAAACTCTTGGCCCTCTCCACTGCATTCCCTTCCGCTAACAGGGCCCCACTGCCCGCAGAAGGAATTACTGTCCCTGCCTTGGCCAGCCATGGGAGCACTGCAGCTAGATTCGCTACTAAATCAGGTTGATATGGTACCAAACTAGGGGTATCGCAGTGGGGTACCACTGGCTGGGACGGAGCCCCCCCTAAACCAAGACCCCCCCGGTGCCCTAGGCTGACTTGGGCCATCTGTGCTCCCCGGGGGTGTCACTTCCACTGGCATAGCTCCATTCCCCACATCTGGCTGTGGCCCCCCGGCTGGGACTGAAGGTCCTGGAATTGCTGGGCTTGGCAAAACTGCTGGAACAGCCCCCCCAGCTGGGACTGAAGGTCCCGGAATTGCTGGGCTTGGCAAATCTGCTGGAACAGTCCCCCCACCTGGGACTGAAGGTCCTGGAATTGCTGGGCTTGGGAAACCAGCTGGAACAACCCCCCGCCCCCACGTTTATGCTTGGATGTCCGGGGTACCGGAGGGAAAGCCACCCTGGGTGCCACCCCAGAGCGCCTGGGCCTGTCCTCAACTTCCTCCTGCCCATCCACTCTCCTGAGTAGCTCTGCCACGGTCTGATTCAAATCATTTATTGTGCGCATCATTGTCGCCATCCACTCCTCCATTCGAGTTGGAACCTGCCCCCTTTTTGCCTTGGGTGCCATAACTAGAATTAATCCTGCTCAACTAGATGCCCGCCGCTAGACTGCACTACAATCCGGGTAACATGGGCCTAGGCCAAAGGGTAAACCTCAATCACCCAGCCTGCCCCAGCTACTAAAACTGGCTCCTGTAACAGACAAAAAACCTCAGCCCTACCCACTTCAGTGTGGCTCTACCAATCCTCGTGCTACAAACAGGCCAACCCTTGAGGCACAAACTACAAATGGCCTGGTCTGGGACAATGCCCAAACCCTTACCTCCCTGTTGGGTGAGCCACCGCAAGCCCCCGGTCTGCCACAAGCACCCCCACAGCCAGAGCCACTCCCACCAGCTAATCCAGTGGGTCGGGTGAGTCGCACACTAACCCGAGTGGCTCCCGGCTGTGGTGGAATGCAGGCCTACCAGGGGTGCAAAAACGAGTGCCCCTAGCTGCCTGCTTTTCCTTGCACCGAAAAACGCTCTCCCAAATGCCTCCGAAAAGCCCCAGCTGATCGCCCGTAATCCAGCAGAACCTGTAGAAAGACAAGAGAAAGAAACAGGGGCTTCCTAGCAGCCTCCGGCGCGTGGTGATGGCAAAGATCAGCTGAGTCCAGAAGCGGAGCGGCGAGGAAAAGACTGTGCCGCCGCTCCGCGCTCCTTTTTAAAGGAGCCTGGCCCCCATTGCCGGATTAAACAGGTCCCGGCAAGATCCGGGACCCGTTTTCCCTACGTTGCCCCGGAAGCGCTAGATCCGCTTCCGGGGCATGACCAGGCCGTCCAATTGCTGCGCGCGAGGGGCGGGCGCCGGCCGTGTCATCGCAGCGCTGGCCCCGCCCCCCTCCGGAGAAGTGTCCCGGGGACCGGCACAACCGCCTTATTGGCAGCGTGCCCGAGTTCCCGGTGGCGCCTTGTTAAAAGTCTTCCAGCGGCAACATGGGAAGGGTTTCTGTGATACCCTCTCCTTGTCGTGCTGCGCGATGAATGACGTAGATTAACGTTTGATTCACGATTGTCGAGCTGTCTCAACCCAACCGAGACCCGTCTTCATTTTCAGAATGGGTCTATCTCGCGCGCACTCTTCATAGAGAGCGCGCTTTCTTATTTTACCATTATAATTTTTTTATAGCGTGCTGCAAGCCAGCACATGGTAAGAGTTCTTTGGATCGGATGGCTCTATCAAGATCATTACTAGGTAGTGAGTTAATGGAAGTACACAGTGATCTAATGGAATCCATATCCGTGTATTCTTGCGGTAAAGCCCTGTAGAAGAACTAGTGAAGAGTGATCAAGTGCCTGGAAAGTGTCAGCTGAGAAAGTGCACATAGCTTGCTGCCAAAGTTGTTTTCAAGGCTTTGAAGCAAACATACAGGCATACCCCGGAGTTCCAGGCTGTACACGCACATGCTTCATGTCGAAGGGATGCCCGGACGATCAACCTTACAAAACCCAGCTGGAAGGGGGGAAATAATCCTCTGGAGTATGACCCTACCAAAGATTCTGTCTTGGGAGTCTGTGGGGTCGAGAGTTGGTGCTCGGTCCGTGTGAGAGCCTGCTCCTCATTTTATCTTCCGGAAGAACGGGTATGATTTCTTGTGCAGGAAACCAGTTTTACTGGCAAGTGCGCTGCAATGAGTTTTCTTGTTGCTCACCTACAGAGTACTAGACGTTGATGGGTGGTAGTATAAGGGATAAACTCGAAGTTGTCCTCCTTTTCAGAAGGGTGGTTACTTTCCCCATGACCATGTCATAACACTTATAACAGCTGGTGGCAGCTTATCATAGTAGTGGGTCACAACTGTAGGCCCTTTTACCTGCATCTTACCAGGGAGAGCCTACTGGCTCACAAGTAACTCCATATAGTATGTCATGACTTTGACATCTTTATTTCCCATTAATTGTATTGTACGTTTGAGGGTGATTTGACATGAGAAGTCGTACACCCCTGAACTGGGCAAGCTGAAAGTTTGTAGGCCATTAAGTTATATGGTATTTTGTTGGGTTTAGGGACAGTCGATGTTGTGTCTCCCTTTCTCTCTGCATGCCCCCTATTATGCTCTTCTTACTCTTCCCCCGTAGAATTCATGTGAAGACAAGTGGATATTTCTCATTTCTAATACACATCCAGTGAATGATGCAGGAAGGGTTTCTTTGGTTCTCGCATGGCCTGGGTCAAGCGAGTTACAGTAGGTCAGCCTGAGGCCTGAAATAAACAATGAAATGACCAACGGCATGGCCAAGGCTGCACACATAATGCAAAGGAGATGGTCTGTCTGCCTCCAGATCTTGTGTTCTGTACTGTTGGAGTCAGAAAGCTACAGCATCTGTTTGGCCAGAGAGCAGTATGGAAGTTAATACAAGAATGACAGCTCCCCTGTGGTTGGTTGCCATGGAGTTGCGGAACAGCTGAAAAGAAAGTGCACTTTATCAGGACTGGTTCACCTGAAGGTGTGGGGTTAACTATGAAGGTCAGTAGACAGTTGATTTCAGACCAACTTCTCCAAGGCTGGGTAGAACATCACCTTTGGGCATGCCCACTGTTCACCTTGGACTTTAAGAAGCTCTGTAGACCTGCGCAGACGAAGGCAAGAACCAGAGGAAGAATCCTCGAATCGCTCTCTTTGATGGGCAAGGACAACACCCCTAAGACAGAGGACATGATTTGCACTGCTTAGCCATGCTGGGGAAGGGGGCAGACTGCCTGGAATGTTGAGAGCCTGCCTTTGCTTTGTGAAAGCCTTAGACCCTACATGAGTTGCTTAGCCTCTCTAAGTTGGGCAGAGACCAGAGTCACAGAAGCTGATCCTCCTCACTGGCACAGTAAAGAACAAAAGTCGTTCGGTTTGGTTGTAGTCATAGAAAGAATCCTAACTTTATCCCTTTTTCATAGGTGCACTCCCCTTGCCGAGGCTAGAAGAGCTTAACTTGAGATGTATAGAAGAGAATTATGATGTCTTAAAACTACTTAAAGTTACTGAGCATGTTACCTTAATAATAAGTCTTAAATAGGTTACTTAAAGAAACAATACTGCCTGGACATTATGTCTATTGTGAGTGATACATGTGCGACCTGAACTATTTTTGTTGCATTACACTAATGTTCAGTTTGTTTCAGTGATCACAACAAGTGTGTTTAAATCTTAACACAGACATGAGAGGCAGGACTTATTAGACAAGGAATGGTTTAGAATAATGACTGCAGTTGAGAATATATATAAGTTAGTGACTTGGTTTCAAAAACGGTTTTCTATTAGTTTAACATTTTTGTAATAAATGTTTATAGTAAAATTAACATAAGAGAATAGGGAGTGTATTGCTACAATATACATACATGCGAGGGTAGATATCAAATTTAATAAGGGCAATAGTGACCCTTTTAAATGGGATAAATTGTATGTGTTGGCTCACCGTCGAGTGTAGGAGAGGGAGAACTAGAAAGATTTAGGACAATATGTGAACTAAACAGGGGGATTAGAATGGTGCTAAGGAGGTCGGAATGAGGTACGCAGTGTTAATGTCTCGGCCTCTTTGTAATCAGTCTACGGTTGTCTTGTGTGCTCGGCTGCGCTATTGCTCCTATCTCGCGGCTGGTTAATCTCTTGCCTCTGCTCATCGTAGACTTGAATTCAGATTTCTTTTCCATTGCATTTCATATTTCTCTCAGAAATTCTGTACGTTGCAGTCTGGAACAAACTTATCCAATGTATAATATCTGTAGTAAACCCCTCACTTTACAAAGGCCGGTACGATCAACCTCTCCCTCTCTCGGACCATGTATTTTGGAAAGCTGACCTGGCTCACATCAAGCTTTTTCCTCACACTGAAACACATCTACTTAACTCAACCACTTCAAGTAATTCCCCTAGCCTACACACACATCGGTCAAATTGCAATTGGTATTTTTCTACACTGCGCCTGTGAGGCTCTTTGTATTAAACAATCGAATGTGACTATTTTAGCGGTAACACTGTTTGGTACTTTTTATAGATCAAAGCTGTTTTTCTGTCCCATTGCTATATTTCTGTTGCACATAACATGCTCAGATGGGTACGGTTTACGCAATACCAAGAAATATAAGTAAATGCTGGATGCTGCCTTTAATGTATTTCCTTCAGCAGTCGTGCGTTATGGCATTTTCTCCTAAAGGATCTCATTTTATGTGACGTCGGAGTCGAGCTCACTTTCCTTCCTATTGACTCCGTTCTCTTGTGCTTGTAACCCGGCGACGACCATGCAGTCGCCATGTTGACTTCTTTCTAGCCATTGTAACAATCACTTAACATTTCTCAGGCAAACTCTTTACAAATAGCAGATCATGAGCAGGATTAAAGGCAATTCATTGATTTTATTCTTAAAAATGCCTTTGATCTCTTCAATTTGCCATTTTTATGGTGTTGGGTGTGTGTGTGGGGGAGGGGGTGTAGATAGTGGGTTTTTGTGTTATTGTCCAGTTTACAATGTTTATTACAGGGGGACTCAGTAAAACCCTCACACAATCTCTCAAAGTCTCACCAGTTTTGCTTACCCACCAGCAAAGTCATGGGTCTCGCCTTTGCAAACTAATGTGATGGCTGATTTTTTTATTTTTATTACAAGCATATGCTAGGAAAACAAAAATCAAAAAAAGAAACCATTGCTGTCTGAATGTGGAGCAGCTTGAAATAATAAATTAAAAGAAAAAAATTAACCATCACATATAATTTAATACAACAGTATGGGAGTTTCTTAGGAGGTAGATGCATCTAAAATAGACAGAGAAATAATTCTTAGTTTTAAATCACATCTCGGGGAAATAGGATTCTTAGTGGTGCAAAGAAAAGGTACCATTGGCTTTCAATTACTGTAAGTTTATTAAGAATGGAAAGGGGAAAAAAAAGCATTGGCAAAGTAGAGTAGTACCTCACCAGCCCTAGCACTGAAGTGCACTTCTTTTTAGGTGGATGCGCACGTGATGTAAAAAATGTGATCACTCGCAGTGCAAGACAGCTAACAAGTAAGCTAACCCATTGCTCCATGCTGTGGTGGATGGAAGAAATATGTGAATGGCAGTTCAATCGACCAATGATTGAGAGGGCAACTGCCCTGCACACTGAACGAGAGCTGCAAAGGTGCCTGAGGGGGTTTGCTGCAGCATGGAAGATGTCCTGTACAACGCAGCATTGCAACATGTTTTTACCTTTAGAGATTGCAATGAGGAGGAATAGGAACACGTACAGTGACAAGGCCCCTGAACCGTCAGAAGCACGTCCCCACTCAGCCTTTAATGCCATCTAACAACCTGCAGTGGCAATGTCATCTTAAGCATTTTTGGGGTTCTGGGCAAGACATTTTGGAGACCCCCGTTTGAAACTACTTTGCATTTTATTACCCATTTTCTGCTAACTCTAGCCTGCATGATGCAAAAAAACTTTCAGAAATTGTGGTCAATGAAAGAATGCTAAAATATGCCTAGCCAGGATAAGGCTCGAAAAATCCTTAAAATGACATTGGCCATAGAAGCAGAGGTATAGAGATTCGAACGGTTCACATACAGAAATATACAGAGGTGAGAGAGTTCCCTTGGCCCTTAGAAGGTTGTGGGCCTTAGAATATCTGGCCCTGGGGAATTGCCCACTTTGCCCAGATCGTAAAACGTCTCTGCAGTAGCCTGATTGAATGGTAGGACCACCCATGCCCTGTGCCTCCTATGCGACAGCCCAATGCCTCGATGTAATCTTTTCCAAACCACAATTACTGCCTTTTTTTACCCAAAATTCTACGACTTAGTTTAGAAAAACAATTTTGCAGTCTCAGAATTATTAGCGGCATGCACTAGCAAACATCCATTACATTAACTTTCACTGTTTCAGCAGGAAGGCAGATAAGCATGGGGAGGCGAAGCTCACAGACCCAAGCTCAAATCCAGTGCCCGCATGTCCTGCAAGGTAGGCCAATTCCACGGGGAGGCGTGATTTTTTGGAACACGTGTTGTACGCTGGGATCACCATAGGATTATGTCAGTGCTTTCATTGAACAAATGAAACAACTCGAGGTATAAGTTTACGTGTTTATTAAAGTATCAAAAACATAATAAAGTTGCAGGTAAAAAAAACAAAGGCTTTTCTACGACTCGCAGAACTTTCTTTGAAAATATAAACGCAGCTCGCTGCGTTCCTCACAGTACTGTCGTCACTCTGTAGGTCTGGAAGAGAAGCTCCCGGCACAAACACTTCCCCCACACATACACACACGCAGGAACACAACCAGCAGATTCCCGCCACGCAGCAGCCGTAGCAGTACGGCAATGGACATTTGCCTGCTAGTGAATAACATATATATAACTCTGGATTAAAAAATAAAGCACGTACCGAATGACGCCTGCGTCACCAGAAACACATTTAATTGGCAATCATGCAAGTATATATTTAACTTGAAACAGAAACCGGCATTTCAGTGCCTTTAGCGTTCAGCAACAATGTCTAGTGTTTATGTTCCAGAGGACAGCATTCAATTCCAGGAAACCGGTATTTGGCTGTACTTCATGATACCAGGAACATGACAAAATGAAACAAAAACCAAACAGCATACGGTGCCATTTTACCATACATTCCTATGGCCCCTATAGAAAAACACGAGGCATCATCATATATTCAGGCAGCCACTCGCCCCAGAACATGAAGCAAATGTTAATTTTGCCTGGCGACAAAAAACAACAACAAAAAAACCACAAATCCAGACCCAGTGAAAAGGCTATTTTGAATGTTCTGTTGCAGAATATAAAAATTAAAAACATTGGACTGGGTTACATAGATACCTGGTACACGGTTCTGGTATTTGCACAATAAATAACAGATTTTGTGAGGTAAATTCTGGCTGAATCCTAAGGGCCCGATTCTGATGCGGGTTGGAAAAGCTTCCCGACCGAGGGCCTGATTCTGATGCGGTTAGGAAGGCCTCCTAAAGGCATTTGCTCCTTCCAAATCGGATCGGGAACGTGTCTTCCCGACCGAGGGCCCAATTCTGATGCGGTTAGGAACAAATGTTCCCATTGAAGTCAATGGGAGTTCAACCAAATCGTATCTGGAAGCATCCGGATGCATCCTACTCCGCCGGTCGGACTTTCCCGATCCGAGTGGGTCGGACACCATTTCCCAACCGATTCGGTCGGGAAGCTTTTCCAACCCGCATCAGAATCGGGCCCTTAGTCTTGCATTGCATTGTAAAGCACTGCTCTGCAGGTGCAATATATTAATTACAAACGTCGATCCACATTCTGAGTCCCTGCTCATGGAGAGTGAATAATAGACACTGCTGAGAACCAGAGCCCGATGCAGCCAGGTTTAAAAAGTGTACGATTTAAATATAACATAAGAAATGTAGCTTAGGACGTACGATTAATACCATTATGCGAACACTGGAAAATAAAAATGAAGGTTTCAGCTTTCTGGGTTGCGCAACTAGTCATTGCGCTACCTTCTTTGGAATTTGTGAAAATTTAATTTCTTACAGACAACTGTAAAAAATAAAATAAAAAAGCTTTATATAGGTCTTGGTAATCTGAAGATGTCACAGAAACATCAATATTTAAACAGTCAAAGCTCCTGCCATATTTTCAAAATGTCACCTGTGTTCAAAATGCGCGTGGCGGATAAACAGGTAGTTTAAACAATCCACGTTTGCTAAGTGCATGTATCATCCTTCATTATAAAACACCCCCAGACTACGCATCTACAGAGAAAAAAAAACTTTAAGGGAACCTTAGACACCGCAGTCGCTCAAAAACAGACCGGTGATAAATGTTAACATCAAATCACAATTGTCTATGCTACATGTAGTCCATGTATATATATATATGGGACACGGAGACAGGTGTTTTCCATAGTGGTAAATTGCACTGTCTTAGCACAGTGTGTCCTCAACAATACCAGTCAAGGTATGTGCACTTACGTTACCCCCAACAAAAACTTTCTGGACTCAAGGTGGGCTATACCTAAAACCCCATAGAAAAGCATAACTTTAGGAGAAAGGCGTTTTGTGGTACTCTACATGTCTGGCAATGCATTAGTAGGTTTCTGCCAGGCTGCTCCTCTCTGCCACACAGGTGGCATCAAACACCTTCATCCGTGTGCTTTCTCCTCCTACGAAGGATCCCAAGCCTTGTGGCACACTCATTTGTAAACTGTACATAAGTAAGTCTCATAGTGTTGCTACAGACGGCACAACCAGTAGAAGTTTACAAGTAGGGACCTAAACCAAAGCCTAGGCAGTGGCTAACAGGACCTGCACATCTATGCCACCATGTGCTAGTGGGAAAGGACTTCTGCTTGATGTTCAAACATTTGAGCTCCAAAGTCAATTCCAAGCAAGGGCAATATTCAATGCCCGATGGATGCTCCTCTGTCCTATGTTACGCCACAACCAGAGCGCTGAGGCTGCACTTACAAGTCACAACCCTAAGGACTGTAGGCCCCTTTTTTGGTGAATTTCATACAGTGGACTTTGAGAAACGCCCGGAGCCTTCAGATTAACTCTGCAATGTGCCTTCTTTAATCTGCTGGATGAAAAGATTCCGCTCATCCTCCGGTGTCCGCCCGTTCTGGGCGCGAACAATGCACGTGGGTCGGTGAAGATTAAGCATGTATATGAGATGTTGTTTCTCATTCTTTAACTCTTCGATTTGGGCTTTCAATTCAGCATTGATGGATTCCAGTTTTTCAGACTCCTGTTGACAAAGAAAAGTGAATTTTAGTACAGAGGCATGTTTAGCATGTTCCGCCGATCAACTCATACCTAATTTGGAAGCTCAGCTCACCCTCCCCTTACATGACAATTTTCGTGGAAAACATTTTTAATCCTCTTTTGTGGCTCTACAATATATGAACCCCAACACATGCAAACTGGTCTTTACCCTTGGTACAATCTTGTGTAACACAAGCAGGGGAGGCACTGTTCCTATCAGAAAGCAAAGAAGAGAAAAGGGAGGACGGGGAAATGGGAATCCTAATGAATATTTCTTGGTGCCCTCACACATACCTAGGGATGTCATGCTCCATCATCGGGCGTGCTCCTTATAGAGCCAGTGCTGCAATGCCCTACGGGCCCCACAAAGGGTCGCTTTAGCAGAGATCTTTTTGTTTGCCTTATGATGAGAGGTATCTATGTGTGGGCGTCGAGAATATGTGGGGTGGACTGTGTCTGTACACACCCAGTCTACCCCATATATTCTCTGCACCAAAGTATAACAAAGCCAAGACATTCTACACTTCCTACTCCACTTCCAATAGATACAAAGATGTAATTTCTGTCAACTGAGGAGGGTTCGGACACCTGTTTAGGAGTGGGACAGCAGTCTGTACCTGCATCAAGTCCATGAGTATTCAAGTTTCCCTCCCAGGGTGAGATCTAGCCTATTCCGCAACATAAACATTCAACTAAGGAGCATCAAAGTGGCCTTGCTAACTTTGAATCGATACCCCAGCAGGACAGTGTTAGACACAAACAAGTGGCGTGATGACAAACATTATCTTCTCACTAATATTTTTTAAATGAGGGTTACTGCAATAGGTGAACTACACACCCACTCGATCGACTTGGGCTGTACCACAGAGGATGTCCAAAAAAACTGAAGTAAAACGCCATCATTGGCATCAAGCGTAGAGCTCAGGCAGTCAACATCAGCAGATGCTCTTTCTGAGGCAAGACACAGCAGCCTTGCTTATCTCAGGTCTTCTTGAATAGTGTGAGGTTTATTTTATTATTTGATATTCAAATACCATGAGGTTCATTTTATTATTCCACCATCCTCCAGGCCATGCTGAGCATTGATCGCTGGATCCATTATTGACAGCAATGGAAAAAAACCTGATCCTCTGTCCCTACAGATGTAAATGCATGGACTCTGAAGGGTATTACAGAACGGTTGTACTGCATCAGGCTGTCCAAAGTTAAAAATGGTTAGAAGACTTAACAAAAAGGGACTTTTATTTACCCTAACCTTATCACTACTACTAGGTGGAACCTGGCTGTAATTTTCAAGGCAAATACAGAAGTGAGCAAAATTACAAACATCTTCTAATGGGCGCTAGTGTCAAGAAGTGCAAATACGATTTGCACCTATTTTAATCCCGGAGCATGGGTCAAAAGGGCCCAGCAATGGCTGGAGATCTCTTGATTCTAGGCACAGTATAGGAAAGGAGCATTTCACAGCAGATACTTACTTTCTGCAAACAATCCGTCTTTTCTTTCTTTTTGTTTCTGCATTTTGCAGCTGCCACCTTGTTCCTCTCCCGTCTTCTCCTCTTCCTGTCGTCTTCTACAGGCACATACTGTCAGAAAGAAAGTACATTATATTAATAGGTGTAATTCAAAATGCAGGTTGTCATGTTAAAAATGTACTTTCATGCTTCTTTAAGTATGTCCAATCTCGACAATGACTATGGTTATTGTGTGGTACAGCAAGTCCATCATTAGTGCGGGAGTGCTGGATCAATGTCAGATCTTCAGGATAATCACTATGTAAATGAGTTCTATATATATAAATATATATCTTATGTGAATATCCTGAACCTCTGGCAAGGAAACAGATGTCTTGAACCTAGATAAAACGCTCGTGCTCTACAGGAATTTTCACTCACTCATTTACTGTAAGTTAACAGCTCCTAGATCACAGTTCATCTAATCTAAGAAAGTAGTTCAAATCCAGTCCAGAGTATGCTTAGTTGTGATGGGATTGTTTGCCTTGGGGCTGTGAGTTGGTCTTCTCAAGGGCATCAAGCGGTAGGTACTTTGCATAGGACAGAGCTTTAGGTCTTGCTAGTAAACAAGTAGACAAAGGAAACTGGATTTTTACTACACCACAAATTAACTTTCTGCACTCAATAAACACTTGTGGGATTGATCTAAAATGTAGGGCCTCATTTGGATGTTGGTGGGACCGCCACCGACAGGTCGTCGGTGGTGGTCCTACCAACATCCAGGCTATCCCTCCGACTGCAGCACAATTATTTGGATGGTCGGACTGCAGCGGTCTGGGGGACAGACTGCCTCCTTCGACAGGATCAAAGATCCAGTCGGGGCGGCAGTCGGACTCCTATCCCTACCATGAGGGTGGGTGCCTTCGCAGGCACGGTCGTAGGGATTAAGATGTCCCTTTCTGACTGCCTTTTCATGGTGGTCTCACCGCCATGGAAAGGCAGCCGAAAAGGGACTTTGGAGGCCCCAAGCAGGAGCCCGTCCCCCATGGGCCACAGCTAAGTGGCCCAGGGGGGCATATGTAGTGCCCCCCCCCATCCATGCACCGTGTGCCAGGCCACCACATGGTGCCTGGCACACGGTGTATGGATGTGCACAAAGTGCCTTTTCCTACTGCGGCTTGTGCTGTGGCCCTTTTCCTGGGCCACAGCGCAGCCGCAGTAGGAAAAGGCACTTTCCGACCGCCTGCAGGGCGGTCCGATCATCATTGGGCAGGTGGGACCGCCAACTCATTGTCAGGCAGACACCTGCCCGCGGTGATGGCGGTCAGATGCTCGTCCGTCTGCCATCGCATTCAGGGCAGTCGTTCCTAATTATTTAAACCTTCGGACCAGCTCCTATTATTTCCTAGCGCCTTCCTTACTCTTGAAATATGGGATATTTCATGTAGACTCCTGGTTTCATTAAGATGACACCATCTCTATGTCCCTTTGCTGACTATGTGCCTTGCAGAAACTTGTACTACGAGGGCTGAGTGGTGGGAAAAATTGAAGCTCAGAAACCAGTCATTTTTCTCTTGTAGAAGGAACTGAACAGGTGCGAAAATGAGGGGAAGTCAACTGCTGTGTTTAATACACAATTTGAGAAGTAGAGACCGTCTCGAGAAATTTTGCCCCTGTGATGCGGCCTTCTAAAAATCACTTCCCTCTGTTTGCATCAGGCTTCATAAAATATACTGGAATAATACGCAATTTTTTATATTCCTTTATATACGATGGTCTTACTTTGATAGTTCTGGATTGCAGAAGCACCAATTATCAATACTTGGAAAAGTACAATTACCAACTTTCTTTTTCAATTTACTATTATATAAGAACCTGGACCCAAGATCCTACCTAATCTTAAATCTGGTCTAACCATCAGAACCTTCTGGAAAAATCTTAATGCAAGGCTCTGGTGAACACAAGGGAGTTTTACAGCCCAACAGGTTACTGAATCTCAGGGGAATTTGTAGCCCAGAGTTTTAATGTATTACTGGGAATCTTTAGCCAATATTCTAATGGTTGTCTGGAAATCCTGGGTCAAGTTTTTACTGACCCTCAGGAGATGATGTTCCTGAAGCTTCTATTCAAGTGGATGCCATGCACAACCCAGGATTCTTCTGAATCTCATAGGATATCATAAGAGAAGGTTCCAGACAACTTGGGAATTTCAAGCACAGTATTCTAATGAACCCCAGGGGAACCCCAATTCAAGATTCTACTGAATCTTAGAGGGTGGCAAATCCCAAGATTCGATAAAACTTCAGCAAAATCTGTGGCCCAATAACATACAGCCCTTGAGAGGACTTTGCAGTCATTGGCTCTTCTTAGTCTCATAGGAAATAGTAGCCCAAGACGCTACTTTCCTGAAAACGACCCATGTGCTTTGGGGAAATCAGCCTATTTAGGGACTGAGAAGCCAAAAGGATACCTGGTTTTGGGGAAATGTGAGCCAATTATTCCACCAGCACTCGGGTCTCTTATTTTAGAAAGACGTTAATGATCTTCTAGTGAAAGGAGCCATCCAGTGCACTACAGACATTCATGGTCAACTACAGACATGCACAGTCATTAAAGAAGTAAGCTTAGAAGAAACAAGTGATCAGAGTCACACATAAATCACATACTCCTAATCTTATCCAATCCACACCTCTTATCATGCAGGCACAATGAGGAGTGTTGATGTACCTCTGTTTTTAGAGGGGACGTGTCCATCGAGCTTTCTGATACCGTCACCGTATCCAGGCTGGACTCGACTCTAGTGGACAGGCACCGGTTTTGGATTGCAAATCTCAGCTCTTCCCTTACCAAGGGTGTTAGATTGGTAAAATCCTCAAATCCAAACGACATGGTGGGGGATAAACAAGGCACATGGGCGGATGCACTGACTTCTGCTGCAGAACTCTGGCCAGGGTGCTGGAGCATCATTTTGCTGTAAGAAAAAAAAAAAACATAATGTAAATGAAAGCCATCCATGTAGATTTATTTGCAATCTGTTCACTTGCTGAGGAGTGTCAGTGACATCCTTTCCAGTGGCGAAGTCAAACTAATTAAAAAGAGTACAGCGGGGACTGAGCAAGGGGCTAGAAAAAGACAGACATGACTGTTCACATAAAAGGGTACATTGTACCTATATATACCGCATACCCCCGAAATATAATGCTCATATGCAACGCACTATCAGGCAGTAAAGACCCTTGATGCCAGACAATGAAATGTGATCATTGTGACCAGGACCACTGGAATCATGTGGCAATGGAGGAGCATGTTATGTGGGAAGAAAAGGTATATATGCCGCACAATGGAACAAAATCTGTGGCAGTATTATTTCACACTTATGTCATTTTAACACACGTTAAAAAATTTCTGCAGCTGAATGGTGACCAGCTAACCTTTGCAAGGGATCTTCCACTGTAACCTTTGATCCATTTAAGCTAGTAATGTTTTTGTTTTGCTACAATTTGCAAAATATGCAGAAGATTGATTATATAGGGCAAGTGAATAAATCCAGAAGTATGCGGAAAATGTCACTGAATCGCATAATTTGCAGGGATGCTGATGTGACGTTACACAGAGCCCTGAACAGAATTACCTTAAGAGAGAAAACATAGAGCAACGGCCTCCTAAAGAAAAATAATGTTAGGTTGCGGCAACGAAAACTAAAACTCATTACACAAAGTTTTTATTTCGAAATTAGTCTAAAAAACACAAATGAATAGGTCCATGGTGCTGCAAAGGGCTTGTGCTGGGGTTAATGGCAGGAGTAAGGTGAGAGAAAGTTACGATTTAAGGAATGGGTCTGGCTTGGGGCAATGGTTGGAGCTAGGAGTACTGTTAATAGTTGATGTAGGCCGTGAAAGCTGCGCTCAGCGTTTATTGGCGGCGGCACTGCGAGGCAGCTCTGAGCCTCGGCACCTCACCAGGAAAAGATAAAACCACTGGGGTGAGAGTAGGGGCAATCAGAGCTCACAGTCCACTACAGCCTGCCATACCTGTAAACAAGACGTGTTTCTGTGGGTGCCCAGCAGCCGGGCTGTGACTCACCCCACCTTGGAATCACCCTTTCCCCTGCCCCAGACAGCGTGGAGTTTCCCACTGAAAGGTGCGGGCCACGGTTATCTGGAGGAGAAGACGGTGGCAGTGACTCTGCATGTTTACCCCCGCGAGTGAGTCAGCAGAAAGTGTGCGCACGTGGCGGTGACTCACCGGAGCTTGACGGTCGGTTTCATCATGACTTGCCGCACTCACAGGCAGAACATGCTTTTACATGTCGAAATGGTGCTCCGAACTTCTCATGGCTCATGTGGCCCAAGGATGACCCTTACTTTGTAGCTGGGCGCATGCTAGGTTTAATCCGGACTCTACCTTTACAGTACAGGGGGGGGGGCTAAAGCATGGCATGTAGTAACTGAGGTGCACATACACAATTTGCATTCACAGCGAAGCACTGCATTGCCGTTCGAAATTAGATTTGATGTACTCTCTTGTAGAGCGCTTAATTACATTAAAAACATGCAAGCCACCTTCAGGGAAGGTATGACGCGGCAGTTTGTTGATGTGTGGATACGTGACTGTTGTGGTTAATTTAGGAGCGCCATGGTATGCTCTAGGGAACATAAAAAAGGACTTCTAAACACTCCAGCGGTGTCTAACCTCAGTGTGCACTTTAGAGCTATGCAAGTGTTGGACAATCCAAGTGTATAAAGCCTGGATGGCACCCATTCCCTTTACTCACCTATAATGGGTACAATTATTTGTCACAGTTCACAGTCTCCACGAGCAGAGGCTTCGTGAACACCAAAAGTTGGCAAAAGTTTGTGAACGCCAAATGTTGGTAAAGTTGCCTTTTCATTGGTAAGTGACTCAGATGTCACTGTGTGTTCTCAGAGGTCAACAGTGTACAGCAATAAAACCAATATAGACGTGTAATATCACAACCACAACTTCCCATTCAGGCTTTGTTGGAAGCTTGTACAATATCTTGCCTGGGAATCATTAACTTCTACAGGAGACCAAAAAAACCTGCCTGCGCTCAACAGCACACTTTTAGCTGCATGGACTCTAACCCAAATATTTAACCCTGGGCGGTGAACTCCGCTCACTGAGTTTTCCGCACTCCGCGGAGCTCGCGGAGTTCCGAAAAACTCGGCTATGCGGAGCGGAGTTTTTTGTCCATGCTCGTGGTAGGCAACGTCAAGTTGGCGAGCGAGAAAAATCCAACTCCCGGCGAGCTTTTTCCAATGCGGGCGTTCAGATTTCTCATTGCGAGTGGTCACGAATGCCCGCGACCGCTTGCGTTGAGAAACCGTCCGTTTGCATGGAGAAAGCTGCCGCTTGAGTAAACAATCTACCCGAGCAGCAGAAAGGAAACAGTGCCCGCTTGCGCTGTGCATGGTGCCGTTCACAATGATTGCACAGTGCGGACAAACACCCGGCACTGAAAATCACCACGAACGGCATTTATCTAATGCACTCCGCCGCTTGCGGAGCTCCGTGTAGCGCAGCAGAGTTTTTTTACGCGGAACTCCGCCCAGGCTTACAAATATTGCTTGCTGCAGGTGGACGTTTCCTAAGCCACTTTCTCTGCAACAACACTAAACCACACGGTAGAGTTCACGTTACTCAGGTGTAGAAGTCGCAGATATGCCAATTCTACTGTGGTGGGAGGAACGTTGCCCATTACCGTGCACACCTGGAAAGACATTGACTCCGGTGTGAGAGAACCGCCACCTTTCTGTGGTATCAGCGAGGGATCCAAGATGCATCACACACTTACAAGGTAAGCATGACCTCTTTAACTCTTTCTGGGGCTTGGACAGCCAACCTTCTCATGTTAAGACTCTAATCTGGATGATTTGATTGCAGTGTTTTGTAATGTTAGTCCAAAACTAACAGCATATGATATTCTTTTGGACCCCCCGTCTGACAGGATTACTGCTGGTTAAGGATGGGTGTGGAGTGTATGAATGAATCATAAAGCACTTCCTAGCGAGTGAACAAGGTTCTAGGTGGACAGAGAAAGCAATGTCCTTCTACACGCTTATTAACTGATGGCTTGTCACAGGGATAGGAAGAGCCTATCACAGGGATAGGAGAGGTGTGGTGCAGCGGCCAGGGCAGCTGACTTCGGAGCACAGGGTTCACAGTTCGATCCCCGGCTCCGGCGGCAGCTCTGCTCAGCACCATGTGACTCTGGGCAATAGCTCACTTAATTTCCACTCTGGCCCCCAGCGCATTGAGACCCGTAAGGGTGAGTAGCTGCGCTATATAAAAACGGACTTACATTTTTTTTTTACTTACATTTATAGTTTAGGGCGACAGGGTCACTGGTTAATTCAAATAATAAAACACATGCCATGGAGTCTAGTAGTCCATATATCAGAAAAAGAACCCACCCTCACACAAGCTATATTACCTCGTCAACAAAAGTGCATTTAATTGTTTTCTAGGGCATTTCTAGAGTGCAGGTATCACTCCAAAGGAGCCTCTTGGCGCTACAGTAGAGCTATGGCAATGTGCAAGGTGCAGGTTAACTTATTCCTTGAACAACCAAGTTTTGAGTACTTTCCTGAACTTTAACAGCAGAGGGACGCCCTGGTCTCAAGTGGGATAGAATTCCGCAGATTGGCCCCCAGGACCCCGAAAGCTCTTCCCCCTTATTTAGCAAGTTTAAGAGGAACCACCAACGAGACTTTAGAGCCGGATCTAAGAGAGCGGCTAGGTATTAGTGTAAGTCTGTGCAACTCGCAGCTCCTCTTGGTCAGGCTTCCCAAGCATCACAAAGAGTGTAGATGAAATCAAACCTTTTACTCATTTGTGCCAAGACTGACCAACCACTCTACATCACAGACTCACTGCATCCCTCATGCATTTAGGAATGCCCGTAAGCCCATTTGACCCACCTTCAAACCTAAGGACGGATCTCTTCTCCCAACCTCGGCCGTGCTTCTGCTCGCAACCTCACTGCTGCACAGATGACTTTCATGCGCAGTACTCTGGGACACTGTGCATGTTGTAACTGGGGAGACCTTTAAAGTTGTTTTACAGTGTTTAAGGCCGACCATGGCATGTGTTTCAGTCTACAAAGCAATACATCAAAAGGCGATGGGAAGAATGCTTGCAGTAAGTCTAATCACTGGCAATAGCTTGGGGTAAAACTCTTGTACATCGTTCCTTTGCCCACCAAGTCGCCTTAGTTTGGATCCAGCCATTTGCAAACAGTCTCGACCTTGCTCCAGAAGGAACAGTCGAGCCTAAACTGTCAGGCCAGGTTCTCCCTGAACTGGAACACAAGCACCCCAAGACCGGTTTCACCCGGATTGGGGATCTTCAGTTGGGTGTAGCTTGGGACCGGTGGCACAGTGAGCATTGGACGCATGTCAGGCCAGACACTTCGAGCTGAAGTGCTCCTATTGAAGCAGGGTCAAGAACTGATTCGAATATGGCTGGGCCCAAACTAAGGTGTCATAGTGGGCAAAAGAACGATGGGTTTGAATGCTACCCCGAGTGATTACCAGTAGTCAGACGTATTGCAAGCATTCCTCTCATCACCTTTTGTGTATGTTTGATACAAACAAGTGAAAGCCAGAGATGGACAGCTGGCCGAACCGAAAGATGGAGACAGGCTATTTGTCTAGACAGACGGCACTAGAGGATGGAGAATTGATGGGTCTCTTGCCAGAACTTGTCAGTGAGGAGTTCCTGGTCAGGTTTGACAAAGACCGTCCGTGTAGCTGAAACATCAGTCAACAGTTAGTATGGGGGAGTGGCTAGGAGAAGACATGAAAACAGCAACATGCCCAGCGTTTGGCCACACAGAGTACCGAAGGATGCTCTGGCCTTCAAAGACCCCTGCCAGTGACACAACTCAACTCTAAACCAACTCCTACCATGCAGTCCTGTAAGTTGTCTGTCACTTAACTAGTCTCGTGCAGTGGGCCAGGAGAGCGCATGACCCCCAGGGTCATAAATCAGCACAACTCTAGGGGGCTTCATGCTGGTCAATGAGGACTTGACCCTGGGCCGAGAGATTATCGAGCCCTGTTTCGGTCCGGCCAGTGAGCCCATTGACTATGATGCAGAAGAATGAGGACCCTGCTTCAACCTGGTTTGTGAATTCATGACAACGAGTTGAGGGGACTCAGCTTTGCTACTTTCAGGTCAATGATTTTGTTACCCTGAGTTGAGGAGCGACTGCACTCGACTTCACAGTGGTGACCGAGTTGGTGGGCCCAAGACAGAGGTCACAGAGCCCTACTTCACTCTGGTTGGATCGATCATGGTTTTAAGGGTGAAAGGCCACAAAGCCCTGCCCACACTGGTTTACGGGTTCATGGCCCCTGGGCGAGAGTCACAGGACACTACTTAACTCTGACAGCGAGTTCATGGATCCTGGGGCCAGCGGTACAAGAACCCTGATTCAACCAGGTTTGTGAACCAATGACCCCGAGTTAAGAGGACAGGGAGCTGGGCTTTATTAGTGTCAATGAGTTCATGACCCTGGGTGGGAAGTGGCAGAGCCCCACTTCACACTGGTCAGCGAGTTCATGGACCCTGGAGTACAGGTCACAGAGTCCTACTTTACATTGGTGCCATTGTGCATGAGGTTAGGGCTAAGAGGACACAAAGTCCTTCTCACTCTGGTTTCCGAGTTCATGACCCCGGAGTGTCAATGATTTCATAAGCCCTGGGATGGCAGAGGTCCCTGGTTCCATCCTTCATACCTGCATGGGTGGGGTCACAAAGACTTACTGACACTGGTGAGAGGTCACAGAACCCTGCTTCGGTTTATGCACTGCAGCGGGCAATGGTAATAGAGACTTGCTTCAGTTAAACATGGATTCTATATCCATGTGGTGGTGACAGTTCAGAGCCCTGCTTCTCTGGGACGAGTCCCCTGGACCCCGGCAGGATGTGCAGCGGGCGAACTAACTCAGGCGTCAGCGGCTCACTGTTTCGTTGGGCAATGATTTCGCAACAGCTCTCGCCGTGCTTGGTAGAGAAGGGAAAAACTGCGTGACAGGACAATACGGGAAGGGAAGCAATGGCAGAGAGCTGAAGTTATATCGCGCCCAACCCCTGGGTTCTCAGCTCTAACAGCTTTTAAAAAACAAAACATACCGTGCACCCTCTTAGATGCGGATATGCGGCTGCCCGCGGCCCCGCAGGGGGCCACCCTAAACGGGCGGCCCCTTTAGTGCCATTTGGGCACTTCCCCACCCCCAATGATGTGTGGGACTCAAGGAGGAGTCCCCCTACCAGACGCGTCACTTCCGGCACGCAGAGGAGGTGGGGAGGTACTTATGCCTCCCCCGGCCATCTTGGCGTCCTCTTTGCGCCGGACACGCCGTCTGGTCGGTCATGCTGCGGGTTGCTGCTGTCCGATGCCCCGAGGCCGTGCTTTGGCTAGTGAGGTGAGTGCTATCATCCCCCAACCTGCCCCCGTCCCAGCCCTCACCTCAGCCCCGACCGCGGGCACAACCCAGCGGGCCCCGCGGGGTTGGGCCTGAGGGATTGTTACTGGGACAGGGTCCCACACGGGTCATCAGCGTGGTGGGACCCGAAGGGGGAGGGCGTAGCGCTCGTCCTGAACCAGGGAGGGTTTCAGCTCCTCCCGCCGGACACAACGTCTGCCGAGATCGCCAGGAACAGTGTGCGCGGTGAGTTGTCCCCCCTCCTAGCCCCACCAGTGGGGCAGTCCCTCAGGCTGGGTGGCCTTGTCCGGCCATCGCCGAGGCTCCTGCATGCCTGAGGGCGAGGTGGGGGTTTGGGCTGCTCCCGGCATGCATAGGCCAGTAGCTATGGCCTAGTCCTCACTCGGACATGTCGTGCGCCGGGGCGAAACGGGCCAGGAGTCTGGCCAGGCTCCCGTTTCAGAGCGGCGTGGGATGTATGAGCGTTTATTGCGGGCGGGGGTTGGAGCGCAACGGGCGCTGTGTACCCCCTCCCTGGTAGCTTGGCCAGCAGGGCCCTTGCTGCCTGCTCCCACGAGGGCCGGTCCACTAGCCAGGAGCGGTGCTTGCCTCCCGGTGCGGGCATACAGGCCTGTGCTGCGTGGGGGGTGTAGGTGTTCGCAGGGTTTCCACTGCGGTTATGTTGCAGGCTGGGTGGGCCCCAGGGCTGCGGCCGGCAGGCCGAGCATGACTGGGGGGTCGAGCAGGGCTCCAGTGGCGATTGAGGCACCATTGGGACTGCGATTGTGCAGGCGGGAGCCAGCCGGGTGGTTCGTAAAGGCCTCGATCCCCCCTTCAGGAATTGGTGGATTGACGGCCCGTAGGTGGGCGCGCCTCCGGGTGTGCAGACACCGCTAGGGGCGCGGCCGATGCTGGTTCGGGGGGGGGGTGTTTTCACGGCGGGCTGCCATGGGCAAGCGGGAGCCGGGTGGGCGCGCATCCTGGGGTGCAGGGACTTCCGACGCTTGCCAGGTGTTCGTGCATGCACGTCATGGTGGGCTGGGTGGCACAGCGCTGCGTGCGACACCCCTTTGTCACCCGCTATTCTCTAGACGGCTGGGCCGGTTGCACCTTTCAGGCCTCACGGTACGAAGGTCTCATGGCACGCCAGTGGGGGATTCTGACCCCCCAGGGCACGGCGAGCTCCAGCCGCACCGCACGATTCGTCGCACGCGGTACATATTCCTCTCCGAGGGACACAGCAACATGTATTGAGGAATTGCATTGCAACCTGCTGTGCTGTCACGGGGGCACTTTCCGTCCGGATCTTAACCTCCCCACGCTTGAAAGATCGGGCAGGTATCGTAGCTGTGGCCAGCAGGCTGTAACCGAAAATTGTTTAATGTTACTTTTCCGGTTGCTAAAGTATTTTGTGGTCAGGAGGGCTGAGTGGTCTAAGGCGCTGCGTTAATACCGCAGTCTCTCCTGGAGGCGTGGGTTCGGACCCCACTTCTGACATGCCTTTGACTGGTCTTGTGCTTGCTTTCCCGGGGTTGGATCTGCTGACGTCTTGCTGGTAGCTGGCGCGTACTTCCGCCGGCCGCCACCAAAGTGCAACGGAAGTTGCATTGGTAAATTTTGGCTCATGGCTTTTTATAGCTTGCGCAGGAGCAGCATCTTTACCGGGACACTCCCTCTCCAACCCCACCACGCAGTGGGGGGGTGGTGCTGAGGGGCTACATTTTGAGTAAAAATAAGGGGCGAGGTCCTTATTATTTCGGTTCCTCCGGGCGAAGGGGGCCCAGCAATTTGGGATCCCCAGCCCCTGGCGGGCCGGGGGGGGGGGGGTGAATCCCCATGTCATACTGAAAGGTCACCCTCGTGCGTCGCCACTGAGGCTTGTCCTAATTTAATAAAATAAATAAAAGCAGTTGGCGGCAAGAGTGCATGGTGCGGGCGCCCCCACACTTCACACCTTAATAGGAGGAGGCGTGCCGCTGCCCTGTCCGAGGACGAAGGCCTATATTTATGTGGTCGGCAGCATTTCTGCTGTTTGTCCTCTACATGTATTTGGGCCCGGATTCCCACGCAGCCTGCAGTGCATGTATGAGGGTGCGGAGTTGCTGCCCGGATCTATATATGTATAATCACGCCCACCCCGGAGTTGGCCAGGTTTGAGCGGGTGCCCACACTGGTGTTGCGTACTCTCGATGTCCGGGCTTGGGACGGCGGCCGCCTGGGGCTGGCGACCTGCGCATTATTGCACCGTCTCCCTAACCACCACCATGCCCGGTGTGGGCGGGTGCTTGTGGCTTCCGTGCATTGTCTACGAACATATCCGTGTTCAGTACTGCGGGCGGTGCGTCGTGTTGCTGAGTTGGGAGCCTATATAGGGAGCGGGCCTTGTGGTGGGGTAGCCTCACTGCCAGTGGCGGATTTGGCATCAGAACTAGCTGCTTCATTCGTTGCCATAGGCAGGAGTTCTCCAACACGCCTCCTGGGTGCGAGTTAACCTTGCATGGTGCCCACGCCCTGGAGCTTGCAGTGGGAGGGGTCTTGGCGGCAAGGCACGATGTTAGCTGCCCTGTCCTCAGCGCCCTCCCCGACATCAGCCAAGCACTGGTTTTGATACGTGTTTTGAAAGTGGTGCATTCTTGGGGAGCAACACTTATTCTAGACTGACATGGTTTATTTAAAGTACAGCCCGTCAAGCTGGTTGCTCCTTTGAGGTTGATGGTGTGCCATCGTCAAGAATGGGACCTCTCTGGAGGGTGTAAGTGGCCTGCGGATCGAGCTGTAATGATGGGTGGGGACCATGTCGAGTCCCGGCGCTGGTTAGCCACTTTTAGGGCACACAAATGCAGGTTCCTTTCGCCCAAAGTCAGTCTGGCCTTGGGCCCTGTTGATGCATTCGTTGGTTTGTTGCAGCATAGGTTGTGTTGCGGCGTCGGGCGCGGCAGTTTGTCCTCGCTGGCTTCGCTGTGCTAGAAAGGAATGCCAGACACAAGGTTACAGTTTTGATTCAGTTAAGAATGAGGTAGGCTGAGTTCAGTTTGGTGAATGTGGCTGGGGTAGGGACGGAGCACCAGGTTTTCCTTCCGTTCCATCAAGATAATGGGAAACCACAATTCCCCTGGGGGTTGCTCTCCCTGATAATTTCCGGACGGTGGTTCGGGGTAGAACTGTGTGGCAGCAACCAGACACGGGGGAAGTCTGGTCATTATTAAGCCATGAGCCAGATAGGGTGCTGTTTCCACTCAGCCCATGATTCCGTACATGCTGCAAAACATTGCAATTAGGAGGGACGCACCTGGACTGGTGAGCGTAGCACATTTCCACTAAGGCCTTGCTTTTCATTCGCTGTGGGCACAAGGATAGTTGTGCTGAATATGTATGTAACTGGCGCTCAAGCATAGCGTTTTATACCTTGGCGTAGCTTCATTGCTCAACAGTGTAAAGGAGTGTGGTGCCAAACCTGTGCAAGGATCTTGCGCTGGTTGATTGTCTACAGCCTCTTCTAAACTAGGGGCCCCTACCCCCACTAAGACATTTTATGCAGTACAGCTCGATTTTGATGAGTCTATCGTAGTTTCTGATCGATGTTTGGGTTGTTGGGCTGCACTGATATTCATGCTGATCCCCTGGGGCGAGCTGCGTGCTGGAGCACATGTCGCCATCAGATGGACAAAGGCCCTCATTTTTGGATGCTTGAACCTGGCTTTATAAGAATAGGTATTCCGTATGGAAAATGTGGTGTAGGCTCTTGGGCCAAATGTGGCATAGTGTACAGGGAGACGGCTCAGCAGGGAGTATACTGCCAAATTACCATCACTGTATACTAATTAGTTGGTTCTAAATAGGCCACCACATGGCTGGGGGGACAAGGCGAGAGTCGCGGCCTGGGAACTGCGCCACGGGCCAGGGTTTACGCCTTGCGGCAGTGATTTCGAATTTTAGAGGGCTATGGGACGGTCAAAGGCATTGCCCTGAGAGTACTATGAACGCCTCATTCAATGGGTTTCTCCTGAAAATATTTAAGGCGCACCTCATGCCTCGCTTTTAGTACCATGCTTGCAGTTGTATAAGGGCGCCGCTCCGGTTCTGAGGTCGTCTGGTTATGCTGGCGACGTACTCTCCTGGTGGGGCTGCCGTGTGCCCCGAGGGGGCCAAGTTTCTGGTGGCGGGTGGTGCGCGCCTGCTGCCTGGTGCCTGGGATATATTTTGGTTAGCTTGTCGCACGGGCCATTAATTGGGTGCCACCCCAGAGATAGTTGTGCCCACTGCACTTTCCCTCTCCCAGTTTGAGAGCAGGGGCTTAATTTGTGTAATAATTGGCGGGGGCCACTGCCATGTAGAGCTAACTGCCTGTAATATGGCGTAGGTCATGGTATCACGTGACGGGTGCTCATGCAAGGCGCCTCGATAACTTCAGCTTGAGTATGTGCGTGAATGAATAATGCCTCCATTCACTAATACCGATAAGGGGCATCGCTCCATCCTTCTCAGCTAAGTAGACATAAGTGGTTTGATATGTCCTTTGGCTTTGAGCGGGTCATTCAATGCTTTTCTTGCATAGAACTATTCTCGCCAATTTTAATTCGGCAGTTTGGATGGGGCATAGGTCTCTAATCCATCAATATTTCTTTGACGATCTGGTGACCCGCATTCAGGAGATGTCCATGGTTCTTGGTGGGGCTAAGTAATGTTTCCAGTACACAAAGACCCCATTGCTTAAGGCCTCATGCTCCTTTGTTTCAGCCTTGTTTTGGTCACACCATATTGGGGGCCAGTCACTTACACGTATAAACTGTGGGTGGGCTACGTCAGAAAGACCTTTCTCACACCCTAGATCTGGAGCCCCTATAGCTGCTTATTTCGGAGGAGAGTTGGTAAGACCACTGCCTCCAGGGGGTGTCTGCCCACTGTAGCACCAAGGGGCTAGGTCATGCGGGCATGTAGCACATTTGTTAATGGTGCAGGACAATCATTGTTTTACTCTAGGAAACTGGGATCTCATGACCAGGTTCTGACTTGTTGGATGTTAGTTACCGGCCCAAGGGGGGAAGCACAATTTTTATTTACTCTGTGCTGTTATGCGAAGTACAGTTGCTGCCAACAACTACGGGGTTGTGCTATCTGAGCTGTAGGACGGTGGCCTGATTGACCTAGTGAGTTATATAATACCGGTGATGTCATGATAAGGTTTGGTAGCACAGGGTAATAGGGGCAGATGGTACTAAGTCTCTCTTGGGTGGACGATACGCAGGGTATTTAGAATTGCCTGGTATGGAATCTCTGCTGCAGGTGCCACTGTGGGAGTGCGCATGGCACATTAAATTTAAACTGCCTCTGGGATAGCCAGTCTCTGCCTAGCCACCTAAGGGGTGGGCAGGAGTCAGCATAGTGTGCACTCCCTTCTCCGACTAGAAGGGTGGCTTCGGCCAGGCTTAGGTGCATACCCTAGCCTACCTGAAACTCCATTTACAACATGGGTAGAGAATGCCTAGGAGTGGCCTGCAGTCAATTCGCATCCGCCCTACAGGGCGAATGTTTTAGGCCACAAGGTTGTGGATGGCTCTTGCGTGGGAGCCTGGTGAAGAGCCAAGGTCAGGCTAGGAAGTCTCGCGCCTTCGCCGCACTGTTGAGGCCCAGTCACGAGCGCATTGTAGCAGGGTAAGCTGGCTGTGGGGCATGAAGCGCCAAGGCATCAGTAGCACTGAGCGGCTTGCAGCCGGAGGCGGTATCCGATGCATGGGGCACTTGTTAGAGTAGAGCCCTACTAAGAGGTACCGCCTTTAGTGCTAGGAGGTCTGTTGGCACCACCTTTCAATGGAAGCCATTGTCTAGCGGGCTGCTCTGAGCAGAGCATTGGCAGGCGTAAGTTACAGTATCCGTTACCATCTCAAATGTGCATCTTTCACAATTTACCCAGATATCTGTGACAGGAAGAAAGGTGGGCTGGATAACTCTTTCTTCTACCTGAGTGGCACATCTTGGCAGTAGTGTTTGTCAAAGGGATTGCACTTCAGCCAGGTAATGTTAGCACCCATCCACACCTAGCCGATCGTCAAGGTCACCCTGGGCCGCACTTACACAGCCCAGCAGGAGCCCCTTGTGGTGGTCAGTGCCAGGAATTACTAATTTGAACTGACAGGAGGCGTGTCCGTGGGTTCCAACAGCAGAAGTTTGGGGAGAGCTCGACTCCACCCACCCATGGTCAAGGTGTAAGTTTAATTAGTTGGAGTGGCACTCTCATTTGACCAGGGGTTCATTGCCACACGAGGGCATCGCTGAGTTACAGCCAGAGCACGGGCATTGTGCGTTTCCCAGGGAGCAGCAAGTGAAGGCAAGACTCTTCCCATATCTGGCACCAGAACACAAAGTAGTCAGGGCCTACTTGTCTGTTGGGTGACTTGGGTAGGCACTGGTGTAGTTGTCACTCCACAACTACACATGAGGGGTGAGTTGTCTCCAATAGAGGGCTCAATGCATATATTGCTTCAAACCAGAATTGACTCCATCAATGTGTTCACCAGGGTCTAGCAATCAAAGAGGCCTGTGAAATTCTGGTCAACGGCGCGGATTAAGTGCACTCTAGAACCGAGGTAGGTGACACAGGAGGGTGATTCAAGATACACAGGTGGTGTGAAAGGCAACGCGAGACTGTCCGCTTATGCTGGGTAGGAGGTTCCATATCACCAACCAGAAGGGTGACATGTGGCAAAACTGTGAATATGTTTAAGAATGACATAGATGCCAGTCAGGAGAGGTTTGTCTAAGGCATTACACTTATTGCCAGGCATTGCTAACTACCCATCCACACCAAGCCTATCCTTAGGCTCCCTGGGCCGCATACACATAGCACGGTATTAGGCACCTGCAGTTGTCAGCGCCAGGAGTTATTAAATTACAACTGTACCGTGGGCGTACTTGCTGACCGGGCAGTACTGCCACGGCCTCCAAGGGCCAATCAGTCAGACACCAGTAGCAGTAAGTGTGGCTTGCCCTCTGTGCAGTTGGCGGGGGAATTTAATTCCATGTACAGCCTATACTAAACTTGCTTCTAGCAGGTCTCGTGGGTGAGCGAGTTCACTGCTTTGAACAAGGAATAAAAAGGAGCATGGCGTGACACAGACTATTAGGAAGTAAATCAGGGACCGGGTGCCTTTACACACGATTCCGGGGAGGGCAATTAAGTCCGGGATAACCAAGTGTACCGGGTGTAGTGCCTTGCATCTTGGGTCAAAGCGGGTTGGCTCACAGGGGGTGTCTAGGATCGTCCAGGCACACCGTGCAGGGTAGAATGCTATAGAACTGCACGTTGCCACTATTTTGAGTGCAACAAATGGATCCCTCTCAAAGCAAACCTAGGTTGTATGGTCAGTGCACCACATACAACCATTCACTCCAGCTTCCTGAAGGCAGTCTGTTAGAAGAGGTGTCGATCGGGACGTCCTGCGCCAGGGTGCGGACATTGCACGGGCGACACAACAGATAGGGTGCTGTCAGACGAGGGTGCTTGCGGGCTAGGTGGCCAAGCAAGATAGCAGAACGAATTCTATGGACCTCTCTCCCCTCCTGACTGCCCGACACTGTGAGTGCAGGGGGATTTGCAATGTTACGGGTATTTTCCCGCCCATACAGGGGCAGAGGGGTACATTGCAGGTATCGGCATAAATAGAGTGGAGGCAGACCTACAGACTATGTGCACCAGTAGGCGCAAGAGGTTGGCGTTAGAGCAAAATCTCGCAGCGGCAAGGTAGCCAGGAGGCATGAGCCGGCTGGTTAGGCCAGAATGTCTGCTGTGGTTCCAATAGCGGTTTGAAATGTGTTTGGAGCTCCATCACTGACAATTCCAGAGCACACTATGCACCTCGGCCCAGTAGGTGAAGGCCATAGGCTCATGTGGGCTTGATCTTGTGGAGGGCAATATTCCCTGGATTAACAAGGTACTAGGTCATTAGCTGGGTTGAACATCAAGGGTCACAGCTGGTTAGCAAGTATGTGTGTATCTGTCATCGAGCTTTAGTTAAGCAAGCCTGGCAGGTGGCGTCAGTTGTCACTCCAAATGGTTGCGATGACTGCAATAGTGTGCGCTAGGCGATCAGCCCTGTTCGCCATGGTTTATTAACACAGAGGTCGGTGCACTTGTCTGGTCAACCTCAACAAAGAGGTGCACTCTGCTCCCTGGGCAGGTTACGGGTTGCTTCAGTTAAGCATGAAATGCCCCGCCCGCATAGCCAGAGTATATAGCCTGGTTGTGGAAGCGGTCTTCAAGCATGTGTGCTGCTGTTCCAGGTATTGGGGAAACAGGAGTTGGGGAGCACGAACTGCTAGAAGGCCTGCAACTTCAGGCTGCAGGAGGTGGGAGCCACATCAGCTTGAAGGGTATTACAGCGATGTTTAAGAGTAGCGCTCCCTCCTGGGAGGCCATCACATTCGTGCAGCGCATGTGAGGCACTGGTACATTCCCAGAGAAGGATTATCCGCTCCATGCGCTAGTTTGCAGAACAAGGGGCTTTGGCTTCATCAGGCATGAGCTATGCCGGGCGAACACCAAAGGTTAATTTGACAATGTTGGAGTGCACTTGGCACAGGTGGGCTTGGATCTGTTCCTGCTGGACATGAATGAGGCCCGGGAAATTGCAGGTTGCAGTGAGAAAGGAGCTGTTTTGGTGGGGGGCTCTTTAGGCGACGGGGGCCGCCTCCAGAGCTGTGGAGGAGTTACAGGGCGATCTGGAAGCAAATGGGTACAGAAGAGTACCTCTGCAAGAGCACAATAGGGGTGCCAGAGCCAAATCCCAGGAGCCTCATGGGAGGGTCCTGGAACAATTACGTCGGCGCCCCGTTAGTCCTTCGGGCGGTTGTAGGCCTGAACAACCGGGGGCTTGCCTTGCTACGCTCCGCCCTGAAAGGGGCGTGAGTAATAAGGGACCAATGTGTCACGTGATCCAGTAAGGGATCACCCCCATAAGGGTAGCGCTGATTGGTTACTCCACAGTGCTTGGCTCATCAGGCGGGCAGGGCAGCATAGGTTGGTACAGCTGCCTGCCCTTGGATCGCCCGTAAGATAACCCACCATATTGCATACTTTTGTATGGAATAAACCTGCAGCACTATTTTTCCCAAACAAAAGTTGTGTTGTGTATTTATTTATGCATGCATACTCTGTTGTGGTGTGGGTGGGGTGTGTTGCCAATAATGGGACTAAAGAAAACGAGGCGGAGGTCGGCGTCACCAGACTTCTAGACCAGAGGTACCAACATCACAATCTCCGCAATAAATAGTGGCCCCCAAATCGACCCCCCTCCCCCAATACACAAATAAAAACGGTTAAAGTAGGAAGCAGAAGAGGCATACGATATCTCAGTAAGTTAAGTGCTCGCTGTTGGGTCGCGAGACTCCGCTTTTCATCCTTCCAAGGCGGATATATGCCTACCACAAAGCTGGGCATGCGTAGCACGTGTTATTTCTAAAGTTACGATGTGGCAAAAACTGCAGTAGAAGGAAGTAAATAAAAGGCAAGCTGCTGTCATGTGCGACAACGGAGCTGTCGCTCATCGCCCATCTCCGGGAGGGGTCAGGAAGGCGCCCCTCTCTGCACCCCCACCCGGGATAAGGATAAACAATTCGAAGGAAGTGTTACTAAGCAGTTTCATCAGCCGCCCCCGCCGCCTACAGACCGGCGCTGGAGGGACGGCGAGGGCGGCTGACAGCAGCACTCCGGGTCTCCGAGCCCTCTCTGGCTCCTGAGGCGGGGGTCAGTGCCGGAAGGTGTGAGCGTGTCCCGGGTGATGGAGGATGTTGGGGGTCGCTCGTCTGCCCTGAGTACTTACTGCTAACAAATGGTGGGGAGCCTCGCCCACGACCCATCCACGGGACCCTTCAAAATAGTACCGCTGACAGTTTCAGCGCGGGTGCCCCCCTAAGACGACGAGACTAGGTTAATAGCAATTAGCACCCCACTGCCTCGTCAGACCTTCGAACCCCCAAAAGAATGTCAGCGTCTGTTCGTACATTACTTCCCTTAAGATTACTTCCCCCAAGAACAAGGGCGTACATCGTCTCCCGGACATGTCCCTACATCAGCGGCTGTGTGTCCTGTCAACACCGATCACATCAATAGATGTGGAGAAAGTGTTAGTACACAAGATTTCCGACTACGAGTTTATTGCTGAGAACTGCTGGTGCTCTCGCATCGTAGATATTGCAGCGCCGCTGGGAGCGGGAATACTCTGGCTTTCAAATTAATGAATGGCCAGAGCTTCCTCAGAACATGCCAGTGTACACCACAACTCCCCGAGACAGCAGAGCCATCCCTCCCTGCTCCTCGCGTGCCGGGTCCCCCTATCCCAGAGACCAGAGCGGCGCATCCTCACACTCCACCTTTGATAATGTACAGCGCGGCGGGACACTCACCTCCTGCTGCTGCGCTGGAATGCGGGCTCCGGGCTGAAACCAACGTGGAAGTGAACAGCAACTCTCGGGAAGCGGGGGGAGCCTGTGTGCCGCCGGGGCTCTGCCGGTTGCACTCTGTCCCTGCTCTTCCTCCCCGGCTGTCGGCGGGCTCTGTGCTGCCGGCTCCGCTCGCTCAGTGCCCTGCGCTCCCCCTGCTCTCTGTGCTGTACTTGCTTCCTGCCAGGGTTGCATCACCCCTTTTATACCGGGCGGCCACTGTTGGAATGGAATGATAGCTATGAGACTTTCAACATTGACGTAATTCTATTAATAGCCGGCGTGGGCGGGGCTGCTGCTGGTGATGATGCAAGGGCGCCCCGCCGCCCTCCGCCTCCCGCCCCATAACAGGAGCACGAGGGCACGGCTGGGGGGCGGGGCTGCGTGTCCACGCTCTGAGAGGCAGCGCTGACAGTTTGGACCATGACAGTATAGAGCTGGCAGGAGAGCCTGCCGGGGCGCCCACCCGTCCCGCTGACCGCTGGGGAGCGCGCGCTGCCCGGACTGCTTGGGCACCTGCCGGGCTGCTGCAACCACCCCCCACATCCAGCGCCCCGACTCTTCCCCTATAATACATCCTCTTAAAAATCTATCCTGGTCCATCACAACCCCTACCGACCGTGTCTGAACCGCTTTCCTTCACGAAATCCATTGTTCCACTGAACATACACAGCTTCTAAATACCTAGCAAACACGAAATAAACACTACCACTGAATCCCTGTTACTTGTAGACACTCCGTGAAGTGGCAACTTACAAACAGGTTCCACCGGCCGCAGTTGCAGCATGTCGGGCTTTGTACATCGAACAATGTAATATGTTCACTGGAAAAACCAAGGAAATTTAAAACCACATTATAAGAATACCACCTGAAGCCACTGCTCGCGAATATCAGCTTGTTTTAATAATTAATATATTTCTTGCTATAATGGTAACCTGCAAAAATCATACATGCCACATTTTAGAACAGGAAAGTGGGAGATTTTGACAAATAAATCGGGGGAATGTTTTTCCCCATTGACTTCTATTGAAGCAGAGGCAATTTCAGGTGGGAGACAGCTAAAATAAAGCCATTAACTACTACTATTATTCAGTGTTCGGAGGGGCCATGATTCACCAAAGCCTACAGTGAGTCATTATGCCCCGCCCCTCGCTCAATAATGGTAAGGAATAGCGTTTTATATTCTGCACATCTGCTGCACATGGTTTATTCTGTGGTATTTTTCATGAGTACTTGTTTTTAACACACTGTATTTAACCAAAACTAGGATGCAAGGGGTACATTTGTGCAGTATGGTAAAATCACACCAAAGAAACCTTGTAATTTGTTTCCCTGTGTAAAGTAATTTTTACATGCAAACTTTGAAGCAGTAAACATGTTTTCCTCGTTCAAAAATTGAAACTAGATTTTTGCACTGTAGCAATAAATATGTGCATGTGTTCTTATTACTGCAGTTGCTCTGAATAAGATGTTAGTTTGTCACATTTATTTTCACTGCCATTCTGTGTGTATATATATATATATATATATATATATATATATATATATATATATATATATATATATAAAAAATTGTGAAAACTACAGTTAAAGTGAAGTAATAGTTAGGTTTGTACTGCTGTTTTCTCACAGGTCTGTGTAAATTATGAGTTTCGTCATCAGTTTCATCAGCCCCAAGCTTGCTTTTATTGCACAAAATGCAGTGGTATAAAATTTAGTATTTATCACAGATGCTGTCATACCTGTGAACTATTTTCATATGTCACACAAATTACATAGTTCCTGTGAAATATAGATATTATCGAATAGGAGGTCTAGCTCCACTCTGATTTCCTTCCCTGCAGTTAATTAGGCTTTACACAACACCATGCATTTAGATAATGACAGCCCCAAACCATTGTTAAGAGCTTTACAATTTGTTCATTTATAATCAACATTGTATTGATGAAAGGTAAGCAAACACTGAACATTCTAATTCCAATCAGTGTCCATTGTTATCAGCACCTTGCAGAGAAAAACTTGTACAATTTCTTATTTTTATAGACAATGCGTTTAGTGAGATGTTTCTAAAATTCTACATTCTTAACTACATAAGTAAGTATTCTCTTCTTGTTAATATAGACAACCAAGTATATAAAGTCTAATATTTTGGATTGCTTACAGAATATCAGAAAGACGAAAATATCATGTGGACAGATTATCGTGTTAAAAATATTGAGGACCAAAATACTCAGAAGGTAAGTAAGATTTACTATTCTTTACTCAACATAAAGATATATGTATCGTCCAGGTACATATGTGTGGAGTTATATATATAGTAAAACTTTGCTCACCTATAGAAAATCACCTTCATAATATTTAGTCCCACAATATTTTTGTTTCCGATATTCTGCCTGAACACATAATATTTCACTAACTATTTTCAATCAATATGTTACTGTTTTTTTAACTTTCCCTTTTAGGTTGCACAACATAAAAGTGTAATATAAAAAATACATAATGGGTAATATGTGTAATAAGGTCTTGCATTATCATATTGGAGTCCTGGTGACATATGCATAGCACTTGACATTCAGCCTTGTGGTTTATGATATCACCAGAACCTCTCAATGGCAATATAGGACCATATTGCATGGTGACCCGTTAGTTAAACTTTATATTTTATTTTACATTCAATTTGAAGGTGCACCGAAAAATAAAATATCACAATCTGATGTTGATTTGTTCTTCAAGTTGAAGAACAAATCAACATCAGATTGTGATATTTTATTTTTCGGTGCACCTTCAAATTGAATGTACTATATGCTAAATCTGTTTAACAGTGACACTAAAGGGTGACGAGTGTCGAAGTGTGCACGACTAAATTAAGATAAAAGAGGGGCACAGTGACTAATGAGGTGCGATTCCTTTGGGTCCGTCATCCGATTTGCTTGTATTGTTAAAATTTTATATTTTATTTGTTTAGTTGCTTTTATTGTATACAACACATTGGTATAAAACCTATATTTCATAAGGATGATTTCATACCCATGAAATATTCTCATTATCCGTGAAATAGATAATTCCTGTGAATTACAGATTTCATCCAATGGAAGGCCTAGGCCAAGCCTGGTTTGCTTCCCGCACCTAATTAGTCTGCAGAGGTTTTTCATTGTGCATTTTTAATCAACTTTCTATTCTTAAAAGGTAAACACAACCTGAAAGTTCTAAGTCCAACCAGTGCCCAATTTTATCTGCACCTTACAAAGAACAGCTTCAACAATCACTTCCTTTTGCAGACAGAATGTGCTAAGAATACTTTATCTAAAATTCTATATTCTTAACTGTATAAGTATTTGTTTCTTCTCTTTACAAACAACAATCAAACTGTATAAATATGCTATTCACTTGCTATTTGAAATACATTTTCTTATTTGGAAAAAAACACCCTTTTTCAGTTAGTAAACATGTAGCGCATAAAGGGTAAACTGTGTAACATAGTTAGATATTGTCATTTTAGGGTTCTGGTGACATTTACAAACCACCCGGCATTGGGCCTCATGGTTTATGGTGTCACCAAAATCCCTTGAGTATTACAATGTGACCCTTAATGTGTTATCTATCTATCTATCTATCTATCTATCTATCTATCTATCTATCTATCTATCTATCTATCTATCTATCTATCTATCTATCTATCTATCTATCTTTCTATCTATCTATCTATCTCTATATATATTTATATATATATATATATATTCACTGAAAAAAACCAAAGGTTAAAGTAACGTTATACTTAGGTGAAATTTTAATTGACAAAGTAACCTTTTAATCTAAAAAAAAACTGAAATTCAACAGTTATAGTTATCTCTATAACTTGTGCCCTAACGTAACTATAACTCACACCCCTGCCATGCACAGCTTTCTTATCAATAATTTAATTGCAAATGTTGCAGTGATATTATCAATGATGTCATAGAAGATGTCATGAATGATGTAATATGTGGGGTAATATTTTATAACCATACGTAAAGCCAACCCCCGCGGTCACACCCTTTATCCAAACCCCCCCACCCCCTCACTGGTGCTCAACACTCTGCAGGCGCACAACCCCTTTTGTTTTTCTGAGGAGGGGGGGGCTGTGGATTCACCACAACACCCACCGTGACACCTCTGGGGATTCGCTCCCCAAGTCCTAAGATGGCAGCTGCAATGTTTACTTCAGATTGTGACCAGCCAATCACAATGCGCACAATGCGTGGTTGAGCGCTCAGATCCACCGCATTTCTGTCACAGTGTGAAAAATGCAAAGTTTTTGAGTCTTAATTGCACAAAAACTGAACGGATTTACACTAAATCATAAAAGCACTCTTTTTGGACAAAGATCTCGTTTTCTGCCAAATTTTGTGTAAACCTAATTAGCCGTTTGGGCTGTAGCTGTGTCTAAAGTTCCTATGGAAAAATGAATGGGGAAAATGCATTTTTGAAACCCGCCTCTTTTTATCGGCCCCCGGTTGACAGATCACCCCAAAACGTTCCATGCACAAACTAGGCAAAAAGGTAGCAATAAGCTGCACAAAAAAGCCATATCCTATGGAAACACAATCCTAACTATAGCTACCCAGTGGCAACCACCACTGGGCAATGAATGAATATATATTCATTATTCAGAGGTGGTTGCCACTCTGTAGTTATAATTAGGATTGTGTTTCCTTAGGATATGGCTTTTTTTGTGCTGCTTATAACTTTGGCGCCGTTTGACAAATCTTTAAGAAACTTAAACATATGTGTCACCTTATACCCACTCCATGATGAGGCCTATTCACAAACAGCATTTTGTAATACGTTTATTACAAAAGTACTACAGTACTACAAAATGCTATTCACAAACCCCCAAGTGTAAATCTATACCTCTCCTATCTTTTCTATGGGGAGCTTTCATTTGGAAGGCAGAAATGCATCGAAAGTCAATAGGTAATAACAGTTGCTCTACAATTCTGAGTTCCCCTAAGTCTCCCGATAAAAATGGTACCTCACTTGTGTGGGTAGGCCTAGTGCCTGCGACAGGAAACGGCCCAAAACGCAACGTGGACACACCACATTTTCACAGTGAAAAATTACCCTTTTTTTGCAAAGTGCCTAGCTGTAGTTTTTGAACCCTAGCTCTGCCGGCACCTAGGGAAACCTAGCAAACCTATACATTTTTGAAAACTAGACACCCAGAGGAATCTAGGATGGGGTGACTTGACTGGCTCTCAAAAGGTTCTGTTACCCAGAATCCCTTGCAAACCTAAAACATTGTCAAAAAAAACACATTTTCCTCACATTTCTGTGGTGGAAAGTTCTGGAATCTGCGTGGATCCACAAAATTCCACCCACCCCGCGTTCCCCAAAGTCTTCAGAGAAAAATGGTACCTCACTTGTGTGGGTAGGCCTAGTGCCCACGACAGGAAACGGCCCAAAACGCAAAGTGGACACACCACATTTTCACAATGAAAAATGACCCTTTTTTTGCAAAGTGCCTAGCTGTAGTTTTTGAACCCTAGCTCTGCCGGCACCTAGGGAAACCTAGCAAACCTACAAACCTATACATTTTTGAAAACTAGACACCCAGGGGAATCCATTATGGGGTGACTTGACTGGCTCTCACCAGGTTCTGTTACCCAGAATCCCTTGCAAACCTAAAAAATTGTCCAAAAAAACACATTTTCCTCACATTTCTGTGGTGGAAAGTTCTGGAATCTGCGTGGATCCACAAAATTCCACCCACCCCGCATTCCCCAAAGTCTTCCGAGAAAAATGGTACCTCACTTGTGTGGGTAGGCCTAGTGCCCGCGACAGGAAATGGCCCAAAACGCAAGGTGGACACACCACATTTTCACAGTGAAAAATGACCCTTTTTTTGCAAAGTGCCTAGCTGTAGTTTTTGAACCCTAGCTCTGCCGGCACCTAAGGAAACCTAGCAAACCTATACAGTTTTGAAAACTAGACACCCGGGGGATTCTAGGGAGGTATGGCTTGCGTGGATCCCCCAACATTTTCTTACCCAGAATCCCCTGCAAACCTCAAATTTAGCTGAAAAAATCACTTTTTCCACACATTTTTGTGTGGGAAAGTTATGGCATTACCGGGCTGACACAAATTCTCTACCACCCAGCGTTCCCCCGGGTCTCCCGATAAAAATGGTGCCTCACTCGTGTAGGAGGCCCAAGTACCCACGACAGGCAAGGGCCCAAAATGTATTGAGGCAACATCACAATTGCCTATCACAAAACGACCTGGTTTTGCAAGGGGGGTCACCTGGGTTTTTGGCCCGTGCTCGGCGGCCATCTAGGGAAACCTACCAAACCCACACATTTCTGAAAACTAGACACCCAGGGGATTCCAGGGAGGTATGGCTTGCGTGGATGCCCCAATGTTTTCTTACCAAGAATCCCCTGCAAACCTCAAATTTAGCTGAAAAAAATCACTTTTTTCACACATTTTTGTGTGGGAAAGTTGTGGCATCACCGGGCTGACACAAATTTCCTACCACCCACCATTCCCCCGGGTCTCCCAATAAAAATGGTGACTCACTCGTGTAGGAGGCCAAAGTACCCGCGACAGGCAAGGGCCCAAAACGTATTGAGGCAACATCACAATTGCCTATCACAAAACGACCTGGTTTTGCAAGGGGGGTCACCTGGGTGTTTGGCCCGGTGCTCGGCGGCCATCTAGGGAAACCTACCAAACCCACACATTTCTGAAAACTAGACACCCGGGGGATTCCAGGGAGGTATGGCTTGCGTGGATCCCCCAACGTTTTCTTACCCAGAATCCCCTGCAAACCTCAAATTTAGCTGAAAAAAATCACTTTTTTCACACATTTTTGTGTGGGAAAGTTGTGGCATCACCGGGCTGACACAAATTTCCTACCACCCAGCATTCCCCCGGGTCTCCCAATAAAAATGGTGACTCACTCGTGTAGGAGGCCAAAGTACCCGCGACAGGCAAGGACCCAAAACGTATTGAGGCAACATCAAAGTTGCCTATCACAAAATGACCTGGTTTTGCAAGGGGGGTCACCTGGGTTTTTGGCCCCGTGCTCGGCGGCCATCTAGGGAAACCTACCAAACCCACACATTTCTGAAAACTAGACACCTGGGGGATTCCAGGGAGGTATGGCTTGCATGGATCCCCCAACGTTTTCTTACCCAGAATCCCCTGCAAACCTCAAATTTAGCTGAAAAAATCACCCTTTTCACTCATTTTTGTGTGGGAAAGTTGTGGCATCACCGGGCTGACACAAATTTCCTACCACCCAGCACTCCCCCGGGTCTCCCGATAAAAATGGTGCCTCACTCGTGTAGGAGGCCAAAGTACCCGCGACAGGCAAGGGCCCAAAACGTATTGAGGCAACATCACAATTGCCTATCACAAAACGACCTGGTTTTGCAAGGGGGGTCATCTGGGTTTTTGGCCCGGTGCTCGGCGGCCATCTAGGGAAACCTACCAAACCCACACATTTCTGAAAACTAGACATCCGGGGGATTCCAGGGAGGTATGGCTTGCGTGGATCCCCCAACGTTTTCTTACCCAGAATCCCTTGCAAACCTCAAATTTAGCTGAAAAAATCACATTTTTCACACATTTTTGTGTGGGAAAGTTGCGGCATCACCGGGCTTACACAAATTTCTTACCACCCAGCGTTCCCCCGGGTCTCCTGATAAAAATGGTGCCTCACTCGTGTAGGAGGCCCAAGTACCCGCGACAGGCAAGGGCCCAAAACGTATTGAGGCAACATCAAATGCTAATGCCCCCATCAGAAAGACTGGAATTTTATGGGGGGAGGGGTGGGGACATTGGCATGCCCATATTGGGTAGCCCCCACCCTAATAACATATGGCAACTAAAAAATCCCTGGTGTCAAGTGGGCTTTCTGCCCTCCCGGGGGGGGCAGAAAGGCTGTAATGGTGGCGGTAGGTGGGGGCATTGGTGTGCCCATTTTGGGCAGCCCCTACCCTAATTATATATGCCCAAAAAAAAATCCCTGGTTTCAAGTGGGCTTTCTGCCCCCCCCCGGGGGGGCAGAAAGACTGGAATTTTGTGGGGGGAGGGGTGGGGGCATTGGCATGCCCATATTGGGCAGCCCCCACCCTAATAACATGGCATCTAAAAAATCCCTGCGTCAAGTGGGCTTTCTGCCCTCCCGGGGGGGCAGAAAGGCTGAAATGGTGGCGGGGGTGGGGGCATTGGCATGCCCGTTTTGGACAGCCCCCACCCTAATTATATATGCTAAAAAAAAATCCCTGGTGTCAAGTGGGCTTTCTGCCCCCCTGGGGGGCAGAAAGACTGAATATGCGCAATTTTTTGGGGGGAGCAAAGGCCCTTGCCCAAGGGGCCGCTCCTCCCTCCCTGGTGTCTAGTGGGTGGATCTCTGCTTGGGGATAGCCCTCCTGGGGCAATCCCCAAGCAGGGATCCATGAGGGAGGGGTACCATTGGAAAGGGGAGATACTCCCCTTTCCAACGATACCTCTCCTGACTTTCTACATGCTCAGGGGGCTGAGATAGCCCCCTGAGCACGTAGAAAGTGAAACTGAAATGAGCCTCTGGGCTCATTTTAGTTTCATTTTCATTGCAATGACGTCAGCGCGCCATGCGCGCGATCGGCATTGCAAAGAAAATGTAAATTGGCCTCGGGAGGTTGGGGAAGCTCTTCCCCAGCCTCCTGAGGCCAATAAAAAAAAAGGGAAATCCCTCTGCTGTTTACAGCAGAGGGATTTCCTGCCCCTGTCCTCATGACGGAATGGTTCCGTCATAAGCACAGGAGCACCGATGCTCATGACGGAACAATTCTGTCATGCGCATCGAAGGAGTTAAAGGACAAACATAAATATGCTGCAATACTTGCAAAGCTAGATTCTCTTTTATGGAAATATAGTCATCTATTGATCATTATAACTGGGGACTTCAATCAAAACCTCTCACTATCTGCATTGCAGAATTCAAATACAGAGGACCTAGATTCACTGTATAATGTCCCTTATCCTCACTCAGATCCGGTGGAGAAGCACAAGCGATTGACTTTTTCAAGAAGGCAAACCTATAACTTTTTATTCAACTCAGGTTATAGATCGCCTAACCGCAGGATGCTGAATGATCAGCCAGCGAAACCCACATTTTGTGGTTCGACTGCGCAGACTATTATTGAGTACACCTTCCTCCACTATACTTATTTTCACACATGCAAAAACTTCGAAATATTCAAGAGGACTGAAAGTGGTCATGATCCCCAGAAGATGATACCTGATCTCAAATTAAATCAGTCTAAATCACGAAAAACCTTAAATAACAACCATATTATTGTGGTGAATATGAAACCTCTGTTTTTTTCAGTGAATTTCTAAAGTTTTTTTAAATACTAATTTCTAACTATAACGTCCCTGAAACCTGTGGTTTTTTTCAGTGAATTTCTAAGGTTTTTTAAATGCTAATCTAACTATAACGTCCCTGAAACCTGTGGTTTTTTTCAGTTAATTTCTAAGGTTTTTTTATATGCTAATTTCTTGCTATGCCTACAAAGGTAGAACATGTGCAGAAAGAGGAAGAAAGGTGTAGAAAGAAGCAAAAGAAGTGCAGAAAGAGGCAAGAGAGTTACGAAAAGAGGAAGAAAGGTGCAGAAAGAAGCAAGAGAAAAGCAAAAAGAGGCAAGAGAAGTGCAGAAAGAAGCAAGAGAAGTGCAGGAAGGAGCAATAGAGGTGCAGAAAGAGCCCTACTACAAAGTAGCCTAATCACTAATCCTTCTCCCAAGATGTTTTAAACTCACTTTTCTCTTGAAGGTTCACTATTCATCGACTGCTCGGAATGTTAGGCCTACCAAATGTAAAACAGCAATCCTATCCATATCACTGTTGTAAGTCTCACCAAGTTTGTGAAGGTATGCATGCGTGTCTGTGCTTTTATCCAGTGACATGTTACTTAAAAATAAACATACAAATACTTGAATACCTGTGTTTCAAACAGCATACTCTGTAAATTTGTGTACAAGAAGGTGTATGTATTTCTTTCTGCTCATAATACAGTGCACATGGGTATTCAATAGTATATTTGAGGGGCTCTATAACACCTACATACGTAAGACATGTCTGCCTGTGCAACCGAATGACAGAGCAGAACTGAGAAGATTTGACCACCTATAGAAGAAGCTTCCCTCTTTGTAAGCTACCATCTTCAGATGCATAACACATGTGAGAATACATGTACATATAGACATATTCCTCAGTCAGGAGAGCAAAAAGATTTTTAAACTTGACAGCTTGCACTTCCCATTTGGTACAGAAAGAGGCAAGAGAAGTGCAGAAAGAGGCAAGAGAAGAGCAGAAAGAAGGAAGAGAGGTGCAGAATGAAGCAAGGGAAGTGCAGAAAAAAGCAAGCGAGGTGTAGATAGAAGCAAGAGAGGTGCAGAAAGAGGAAGAAAGGTGCAGAAACAGGCAAGAGAGGTGCAGATACAGGCAAGAGAGGTGCAGAAAGAGGAAACAGGGGTGCAGAAAGAGGAAACGGGTGCAGAAAGAGGCAAGAGAGGTGCAGAAGAAAGAAGCAAGAGGGGTGCAGAAAGAAGCAAGTGAGGTGCAGAAAGAAGCAAGTGAGGTACAGAAAGAGGCAACAGAGGTGCAGAAAGAGGCAAGAGAGGTACAGAAACAGGCAAGAGAAGTGGATAAAGAGGCAAGAGAGGTATAGAAAGAGGCAAGAGAAGTGCAGAAAGAGGCAAGAGAGGTGTTAAAAGAGGAAAGAGAGGTGCAGAAAGAGGTAAGAGGGGTGCAGAAAGAGGCAACAGAGGTGCTGAACAAAGCAAGAGAGGTGCAGAAAGAAGTAAGAGAAGTGCAGAAAGAAGCAACAGAGGTACAGAAAGAGGCAAGAGAAGTGCATAAAGAGGCAAGAGAGGTGTAGAAAGAGGCAAGAGAAGTGCAGGAAGAGCCAAGAGAGGTGCTGAAAGAGGCAAGATAGGTGCAGAAAGAGGCAAGAGGGATACAGAAAGAACCAAGATAAGTGCAAAAAGAAGCAACAGAGGTACAGAAAGAGGCAAGAGAAGTGCAGAAAGAGGCAAAAGAAGTACAGAAAGATGCAAGAGAGTTGCAGAAACAGACAAGAGGGGTGCAGAAAAAATCAAGAGAGATACAGAAAGAAGCAAGAGAAGTGCAGAAAGAAGCAACAGAGGTGCAGAAAGAAGTAACAGAGGTGCAGAAAGAGGCAACAGAAGTGCAGAAAGAGGCAAGAGAGGTGCACAAAGAGACAAGAGAGGTGCAGAAAGAGGGACGACGAGTGCAGAATGAGGCAAGAGGTGTACAGAAAGAAGCAAGAGAGGTGCAGAAAGAAGCAAGAGAAGTGCAGAAAGAGGCAACAGAGGTGCAGAAAGAAGCAACAGAGGTACAGAAAGAAGCAACAGAGGTGCAGAAAGAGGTAAGAGAAGTGCAGAATGAGACAAGAGAGGTGCTAAAAGAGACAAGAGAGGTGCATAAAGAGACAAGAGAAGTGCAGTAAGAGAGGTTCAAAAAGAGGCAAGAGAGGTGCAAAAAGAGGCAAGAGAGGTGCAGAAAGATGGAAGAACGGTGCAGAAAGAGGCCAGAGGGGTGCAGAAAGAAGCAAGAGAGGTGCAGAAAGAAGCAAGAGAAGTGCAGAAAGAACCAACAGAGGTGCAGAAAGAGGCAAGAGGGGTGCAGAAAGAGGGAAGAGAAGTGCAGAAAGAAGCAAGAAATGTGAATAAAGAGGCAAGAGAGGTGCAGAAAGAAGCAAGAGAACTGCAGAAAGAGGAAGAAAGATGCAGAAAGAGGCAAGAGAGGTGTAGAAAGAAGCAAGAGAGGTGCAGGAAGAGGGGTGCAGAAAGAGGCAAGAGGGATGCAGAAAGAACCAAGAAAGGTGCAGAAAGAGGAAGAAATGCACGGAAAAAAAGCGAGAAGTGCAGAAAGAGGCAAGAGGGGTGCAGAAAGAGGCAAGAGAGGTGCAGAAAGAGACATGCAGAAAGAGGGGTGCAGAAACAGGCAAGAGGGATGCAGAAAGAAGCAGGAAAGATGCAGAAAGAGGCAAGAGGGGTATAGAAAGAAGCAAGAGAGGTGCAGAAAGAGGAATAAAGGTGTAGAAAGAGGCAACAGAAGTGCATAAAGAGGCAACAGGGGTGCAGAACGAGGCAAGAGAAGTGCAGAAAGAGGAAAGAGAGGTGCAGAAACAGGCAAGAGAGGTGCAGAAAGAGGGAACAGGGGTGTAGAATGAGGCAAGAGAGGTGCAGAAAGAGGCAAGAGAGGTGCAGAAGAAAGAAGCAAGAGGTGTAGAAAGAAGCAAGTGAGGTGCAGAAAGAGGCAACAGAGGTGCAGAAAGAGGCAAGAGAGGTACAGAAACAGGCAAGAGAAGTAGATAAAGAGGCAAGAGAGGTGTAGAAAGAGGCAAGAGAAGTGCACAAAGAGGCAAGAGCGGTGTTGAAAGAGGAAAGAGAGGTGCAGAAAGAGGAAAGAGGGGTGCAGAAAGAAGCAACAAAGGTGCCAAAAGAAGCAAGAGAGATACAGAAAGAAGCAACAGAAGTACAGAAAGAGGCAAGAGAAGTGCTTAAAGAGGCAAGAGAGGTGCTGAAAGAGGCAAGAGAGCTGCAGAAAGAGGCAAGAGGGATACAGAAAGAACCAGGATAAGTGCAGAAAGAAGCAACCGAGGTGCTGAAAGAGGCAAGAGAAGTGCAGAAAGAGGCAAGAAAGTTGCAGAAACAGGCAAGAGGGGTACAGAAAGAAGCAAGAGAGATACAGAAAGAAGCAAGAGAAGTGCAGAAAGAAGCAACAGAGGTGCAGAAAGAAGCAACAGAGGTGCAGAAAGAGGCACCAGAAGTGCAGAAAGAGGCAAGAGAGGTGCACAAAGAGACAAGAGAGGTGCAGAAAGGGGGAAGACGTGTGCAGAAAGAGACAAGAGGGGTGTAGAAAGAAGCAAGAGAGGTGCAGAAAGAAGAAAGAGAAGTGCAGAAAGAGGTAAGAGAAGTGCAGAAAGAGGCGTGTAGAAGGAGACAAGAGAAGTGCAGAAAGAGGCAAGAGAGGTGTTGAAAGAGGGAAGAGAGGTGCAGAAAGAGGGAAGAGGGGTGCAGAAAGAAGCAAGAGAGGTGCTGAAAGAAGCAAGAGAGGTACAGAAAGAAGCAAGAGAAGTGCAGAAAGAAGCAACAGAGGTTCAGAAAGAGGCAAGAGAAGTGCTTAAAGAGGCAAGAGAGCTGTAGAAAGAGGCAAGAGAGGTGTAGAAAGAGGCAAGAGAAGTACAGGAAGAGGCAAGAGAGGTGCTGAAAGAGGCAAGAGAGGTGCAGAAAGAGGCAAGAGGGATTCAGAAAAAACCAAGATAAGTGCAGAAAGAAGCAACCGAGGTGCAGAAAGAGGCAAGAGAAGTGCAGAAAGAGGCAAGAGAGTGAGGCAAGAGAGTTGCAGAAACAGGCAAGAGGGGTGCAGAAAGAATCAAGAGAGATACAGAAATAAGCAAGAGAAGTGCAGAAAAAACCAACAGAGGTGCAGAAAGAAACAACAGAGGTGCAGAAAGAAGCAACAGAGGTGCAGAAAGAGGCAACAGAAGTGCAGAAAGAGGCAAGAGAGGTGCACAAAGAGAAGAGAGGTACAGAAAGAGAAAAGACGTTTGCAGAAAGAGACAAGAGGGGTGTAGAATGAAGAAAGAGGTGCAGAAAGAAGAAAGAGAAGTGCAGAAACAGGCAAGAGGGGTGCAGAAAGAAGCAAGAGAGATACAGAAAGAAGCAAGAGAGGTGCCGAAAGAAGCAAGAGAGGTACAGAAAGAAGCAAGAGAAGTGCAGAAAGAAGCAACAGAGGTACAGAAACAGGCAAGAGAAGTGGATAAAGAGGCAAGAGAGGTGTAGAAAGAGGCAAGAGAAGTGCACAAAGAGGCAAGAGAGGTGTTGAAAGAGGAAAGAGAGGTGCAGAAAGAGGGAAGAGGGGTGCAGAAAGAAGCAACAGAGGTGCCGAAAGAAGCAAGAGAGGTACAGAAAGAAGCAACAGAAGTGCAGAAAGAAGCAACAGAAGTACAGAAAGAGGCAAGAGAAGTGCTTAAAGAGGCAAGAGAGGTACTGAAAGAGGCAAGAGAGCTGCAGAAAGAGGCAAGAGGGATACAGAAAGAAACAGGATAAGTGCAGAAAGAAGCAACCGAGGTGCAGAAAGAGGCAAGAGAAGTGCAGAAAGAGGCAAGAGGGGTGCAGAAAGAGGCAAGAGAGGTGCAGAAAGAGACGTGCAGAAAGAGGGAAGAGGGGTGCAGAAAGAGGCAAGAGGGATGCGAAAGAAGCAGGAGAGGTGCAGAAAGAGGCAAGAGGGGTGTAGAAAGAAGCAAGAGAGGTGCAGAAAGAGGAAGAAAGGTGTAGAAAGAGGCAACAGAAGTGCAGAAAGAGGCAACAGGGGTGCGGAAAGAGGCAAGAGAAGTGCCGAAAGAGGAAAGAGAGGTGCAGAAACAGGCAAGAGAGGTGCAGAAAGAGGGAACAGGGGTGCAGAATGAGGCAAGAGAGGTGCAGAAAGAGGCAAGAGAGGTGCAGAAGAAAGAAGCAAGAGGTGTAGAAAGAAGCAAGTGAGGTGCGGAAAGAGGCAACAGAGGTGCAGAAAGAGGCAAGAGAGGTACAGAAACAGGCAAGAGAAGTGGATAAAGAGGCAAGAGAGGTGTAGAAAGAGGCAAGAGAAGTGCACAAAGAGGCAAGAGAGGTGTTAAAAGAGGAAAGAGAGGTGCAGAAAGAGGGAAGAGGGGTGCAGAAAGAAGCAACAGAGGTGCCGAAAGAAGCAAGAGAGGTACAGAAAGAAGCAACAGAAGTGCAGAAAGAAGCAACAGAAGTACAGAAAGACGCAAGAGAAGTGCTTAAAGAGGCAAGAGAGGTGCTGAAAGAGGCAAGAGAGCTGCAGAAAGAAGCAAGAGGGATACAGAAAGAACCAGGATAAGTGCAGAAAGAAGCAACCGAGGTGCTGAAAGAGGCAAGAGAAGTGCAGAAAGAGGCAAAAGAGTTGCAGAAACAGGCAAGAGGGGTACAGAAAGAAGCAAGAGAGATACAGAAAGAAGCAAGAGAAGTGCAGAAAGAAGCAACAGAGGTGCAGAAAGAAGCAACAGAGGTGCAGAAAGAGGCAACAGAAGTGCAGAAAGAGGCAAGAGAGGTGCACAAAGAGACGAGCGGTGCAGAAAGGGGGAAGACGTGTGCAGAAAGAGACAAGAGGGGTGTAGAAAGAAGCAAGAGAGGTGCAGAAAGAAGAAAGAGAAGTGCAGAAAGAAGCAACAGAGGTGCAGAAAGAAGCAACTGAGGTGCAGAAAGAGGCAAGAGAGGTGTAGAAAGAGGCAAGAGAAGTGCAGAAAGAGGCAAGAGAGGTGCAGAAAGAGGGAAGAGGGGTGCAGAAAGAAGCAAGAGAGGTGCCGAAAGAAGCAAGAGAGGTACAGAAAGAAGCAAGAGAAGTGCAGAAAGAAGCAACAGAGATACAGAAAGAGGCAAGAGAAGTGCTTAAAGAGGCAAGAGAGGTGTAGAAAGAGGCAAGAGAAGTACAGGAAGATGCAAGAGAGGTGCTGAAAGAGGCAAGAGAAGTGCAGAAAGAGGCAAGAGGGATACAGAAAAAACCAAGATAAGTGCAGAAAGAAGCAACCGAGGTGCAGAAAGAGGCAAGAGAAGTGCAGAAAGAGGCAAGAGAGTGAGGCAAGAGAGTTGCAGAAACAGGCAAGAGGGGTGCAGAAAGAACCAAGAGAGATACAGAAATAAGCAAGAGAAGTGCAGAAAAAACCAACAGAGGTGCAGAAAGAAGCAACAGAGGTGCAGAAAGAAGCAACAGAGGTGCAGAAAGAAGCAACAGAAGTGCAGAAAGAGGCAAGAGAAGTACACAAAGAGAAGAGAGGTGCAGAAAGAGGGAAGACATGTGCAGAAAGAGACAAGAGGGGTGTAGAAAGAAAGAAGAAAGAGAGGTGCAGAAAGAAGAAAGAGAAGTGCAGAAACAGGCAAGAGGGGTGCAGAAAGAAGCAAAAGAGATACAGAAAGAGGCAAGAAAAGTGCAGAAAGAGGCAAGAGAGGTGTAGAAAGAGGCAAGAGAAGTGCAGAAAGAGGCAAGAGAGGTGTTGAAAGAGGAAACAGAGGTGCAGAAAGAGGGAAGAGGGGTGCAGAAAGAAGCAAGAGAGGTGCCGAAAGAAGCAAGAGAGGTACACAAAGAAGCAAGAGAAGTGCAGAAAGAAGCAACAGAGGTATAGAAACAGGCAAGAGAAGTGGATAAAGAGGCAAGAGAGGTGTAGAAAGAGGCAAGAGAAGTGCACAAAGAGGCAAGAGAGGTGTTGAAAGAGGAAAGAGAGGTGCAGAAAGAGGGAAGAGGGGTGCAGAAAGAAGCAACAGAGGTACAGAAAGAAGCAACAGAAGTGCAGAAAGAAGCAACAGAAGGGCAGAAAGAAGCAACAGAAGTACTGAAAGAGGCAAGAGAAGTGCTTAAAGAGGCAAGCGAGGTGCTGAAAGAGGCAAGAGAGCTACAGAAAGAAGCAAGAGAGTTACAGAAAGAAGCAAGAGAAGTGCAGAAAGAAGCAACAGAGGTGCAGAAAGAGGCAACAGAAGTGCACAAAGAGGCAAGAGAGGTGCACAAAGAGACAAGAGAGGTGCAGAAAGAGGGAAGACGAGAGCAGAAAGAGGCAACAGGGGTGTAGAAAGAAGCAAGAGAGGTGCAGAAAGAAGAAAGAGAAGTGCAGAAAGAAGCAACAGAGGTGCAGAAAGAAGCAACTGAGGTGCAGAAAGAGGCAAGAGAAGTGCAGAAAGAGGCAAGAGAGGTGTAGAAGGAGGCAAGAGAAGTGCAGTAAGAGGGAAGAGAGGCACAGAAAGAGGGAAGAGGGGTGCAGAAAGAAGCAAGAGAGGTGCCGAAAGAAGCAAGAGAGGTACAGAAAGAAGCAAGAGAAGTGCAGAAAGAAGCAAGAGAGGTACAGAAAGAAGCAAGAGAAGTGCAGAAAGAAGCAACAGAGGTACAGAAACAGGCAAGAGAAGTGGATAAAGAGGCAAGAGAGGTGTAGAAAGAGGCAAGAGAAGTGCACAAAGAGGCACGAGAGGTGTTGAAAGAGGAAAGGGAGGTGCAGAAAGAGGGAAGAGGGGTGCAGAAAGAAGCAACAGAGGTGCCGAAAGAAGCAAGAGAGGTACAGAAAGAAGCAACTGAAGTGCAGAAAGAAGCAACAGAAGTACAGAAAGAGGCAAGAGAAGTGCTTAAAGAAGCAACAGAGGTATAGAAACAGGCAAGAGAGCTGCAGAAAGAGGCAAGAGGGATACAGAAAGAACGAGGATAAGTGCAGAAAGAAGCAACCGAGGTGCAGAAGGAGACAAGAGAAGTGCAGAAAGAGGCAAGAGGGGTGCAGAAAGAGGCAAGAGGGATGCAGAAAGAAGCAGGAGAGGTGCAGAAAGAGGCAAGAGGGGTGTAGAAAGAAGCAAGAGAGGTGCAGAAAGAGGAAGAAAGGTGTAAATAGAGGCAACAGAAATGCAGAAAGAGGCAACAGGGGTGCAGAAAGAGGCAAGAGAAGTGCAGAAAGAGGAAAGAGAGGTGCAGAAACAGGCAAGAGAGGTGCAGAAAGAGGGAACAGGGGGTGCAGAATGAGACAAGAGAGGTGCAGAAAGAGGCAAGAGAGGTGCTGAAGAAAGAAGCAAAAGGTGTAGAAAGAAGCAAGTGAGGTGCGGAAAGAGGCAACAGAGGTGCAGAAAGAGGCAAGAGAGGTACAGAAACAGGCAAGAGAAGTGGATAAAGAGGCAAGAGAGGTGTAGAAAGAGGCAAGGGAAGTGCCCAAAGAGGCAAGAGAGGTGTTGAAAGAGGAAAGAGAGGTGCAGGAAGAGGGGTGCAGAAAGAAGCAACAGAGGTGCTGAAAGAAGCAAGAGAGGTACAGAAAGAAGCAACAGAAGTGCAGAAAGAAGCAACAGAAGTACAGAAAGAGCCAAGAGAAGTGCTTAAAGAGGCAAGAGAGGTGCTGAAAGAGGCAAGAGAGCTGCAGAAAGAGGCAAGAGGGATACAGAAAGAACCAGGATAAGTGCAGAAAGAAGCAACCAAGGTGCTGAAAGAGGCAAGAGAAGTGCAGAAAGAGGCAAAAGAGTTGCAGAAACAGGCAAGAGGGGTACAGAAAGAAGCAAGAGAGATACAGAAAGAAGCAAGAGAAGTGCAGAAAGAAGCAACAGAGGTGCAGAAAGAAGCAACAGAGGTGCAGAAAGAGGCAACAGAAGTGCAGAAAGAGGCAAGAGAGGTGCACAAAGAGACAAGAGAGATGCAGAAAGGGGGAAGACGTGTGCAGAAAGAGACAAGAGGGATGTAGAAAGAAGCAAGAGAGGTGCAGAAAGAAGAAAGAGAAGTGCAGAAAGCAGCAACAGAGGTGCAGAAAGAAGCAAAAGAGGTGCAGAAAGAGGCAACAGAAGTGCAGAAAGAGGCAAGAGAGGTGCACAAAGAGACAAGAGAGATGCAGAAAGGGGGAAGACGTGTGCAGAAAGAGGCAAGAGAGGTGTAGAAAGAGGCAAGAGAAGTGCAGAAAGAGGCAAGAGAGGTGTTGAAAGAGGGAAGAGGGGTGCAGAAAGAAGCAAGAGAGGTGCCGAAAGAAGCAAGAGAGGTACAGAAAGAAGCAAGAGAAGTGCAGAAAGAAGCAACAGAGATACAGAAAGAGGCAAGAGAAGTGCTTAAAGAGGCAAGAGAGGTGTAGAAAGAGGCAAGAGAAGTACAGGAAGAGGCAAGAGAGGTGCTGAAAGAGGCAAGAGAGGTGCAGAAAGAGGCAAGAGGGATACAGAAAAAACCAAGATAAGTGCAGAAAGAAGCAACCGAGGTGCAGAAAGAGGCAAGAGAAGTGCAGAAAGAGGCAAGAGAGTGAGGCAAGAGAGTTGCAGAAACAGGCAAGAGGGGTGCAGAAAGAACCAAGAGAGATACAGAAATAAGCAAGAGAAGTGCAGAAAAAACCAACAGAGGTGCAGAAAGAAGCAACAGAGGTGCAGAAAGAAGCAACAGAGGTGCAGAAAGAGGCAACAGAAGTGCAGAAAGAGGCAAGAGAGGTACACAAAGAGAAGAGAGGTGCAGAAAGAGGGAAGACATGTGCAGAAAGAGACAGGAGGGGTGTAGAAAGAAGAAAGAGAGGTGCAGAAAGAAGAAAGAGAAGTGCAGAAACAGGCAAGAGGGGTGCAGAAAGAAGCAAGAGAGATACAGAAAGAGGCAAGAGAAGTGCAGAAAGAGGCAAGAGAGGTGTAGAAAGAGGAAACAGAGGTGCAGAAAGAGGGAAGAGGGGTGCAGAAAGAAGCAAGAGAGGTGCCGAAAGAAGCAAGAGAGGTACAGAAAGAAGCAAGAGAAGTGCAGAAAGAAGCAACAGAGGTACAGAAACAGGCAAGAGAAGTGGATAAAGAGGCAAGAGAGGTGTAGAAAGAGGCAAGAGAAGTGCACAAAGAGGCAAGAGAGGTGTTGAAAGAGGAAAGAGAGGTGCAGAAAGAGGGAAGAGGGGTGCAGAAAGAAGCAACAGAGGTGCAGAAAGAAGCAACAGAAGTGCAGAAAGAAGCAACAGAAGTGCAGAAAGAGGCAAGAGAAGTGCTTAAAGAGGCAAGAGAGGTGCTGAAAGAGGCAAGAGAGCTACAGAAAGAAGCAAGAGAGATACAGAAAGAAGCAAGAGAAGTGCAGAAAGAAGCAACAGAGGTGCAGAAAGAAGCAACAGAGTTGCAGAAAGAGGCAACAGAAGTGCAGAAAGAGGCAAGAGAGGTGCACAAAGAGACAAGAGAGGTGCAGAAAGGGGGAAGACGTGTGCAGAAAGAGACAAGAGGGGTGTAGAAAGAAGCAAGAGAGGTGCAGAAAGAAGAAAGAGAAGTGCAGAAAGAAGCAACAGAGGTGCAGAAAGAAGCAACTGAGGTGCAGAAAGAGGCAAGAGAAGTGCAGAAAGAGGCAAGAGAGGTGTAGAAGGAGGCAAGAGAAGTGCAGAAAGAGGCAAGAGAGGTGTTGAAAGAGGAAAGAGAGGTGCAGAAAGAGGGAAGAGAGGTGCAGAAAGAGGGAAGAGGGGTGCAGAAAGAAGCAAGAGAGGTGCCGAAAGAAGCGAGAGGTACAGAAAGAAGCAAGAGAAGTGCAGAAAGTAGCAACAGAGGTACAGAAAGAGGCAAGATAAGTGCTTAAAGAGGCAAGAGAGGTGCTGAAAGAGGCAAGAGAGGTGCAGAAAGAGGCAAGAGGGATACAGAAAGAACCAAGATAAGTGCAGAAAGAAGCAACCGAGGTACAGAAAGAGGCAAGAGAAGTGCAGAAAGAGACAAGAGAGTGAGGCAAGAGAGTTGCAGAAACAGGCAAGAGGGATGCAGAAAGAAGCAAGAGAGATACAGAAATAAGCAAGAGAAGTGCAGAAAAAACCAACAGAGGTACAGAAAGAAGCAACAGAGGTGCAGAAAGAGGCAACAGAAGTGCAGAAAGAGGCAAGAGAGGTGCACAAAGAGAAGAGAGGTGCAGAAAGAGGCAAGACGTGTGCAGAAAGAGACAAGCGGGGTGTAGAAAGACGAAAGAGAGGTGCAGAAAGAAGAAAGAGAAGTGCAGAAACAGGCAAGAGGGGTGCAGAAAGAATCAAGAGAGATACAGAAAGAGGCAAGAGAAGTGCAGAAAGAGGCAAGAGAGGTGTAGAAAGAGGCAAGACAAGTGCAGAAAGAGGTAAGAGAGGTGTTGAAAGAGGAAACAGAGGTGCAGAAAGAGGGAAGAGGGGTGCAGAAAGAAGCAAGAGAGGTGCAGAAAGAAGCAAGAGAGGTACAGAAAGAAGCAAGAGAAGTGCAGAAAGAAGCAACAGAGGTACAGAAAGAGGCAAGAGAAGTGCTTAAAGAGGGAAGAGAGGTGTAAAAAGAGGCAAGAGAAGTGCAGGAAGAGGCAAGAGAGGTGCTGAAAGAGGCAAGATAGGTGCAGAAAGAGGAAATAGGGATACAGAAAGAACCAAGATAAGTGTAGAAAGAAGCAACCGATGTGCAGAAAGAGGCAAGAGAAGTGCAGAAAGAGGCACGAGAGGTGCAGAAAGAAGCAACAGATGTGCAGAAAGAGGCAAGAGGGGTACAGAAGAAAGAAGCAAGAGAGATGCAGGAAGAGGCAAGAGAAGTACAGAAAGAAGCAACAGATGTTCAGAAAGAGGCAAGAGAGGTGCAGAAGAGAGAAGCAATAGGGGTGCAAAAAGAAGCAAGAGGGGTGCAGAAAGCGGAAGAGATGTGCAGAAAGAGGCAAGAGAAGTGCAGGAAGAGGAAAAAGCTGCAGAAAGAAGCAAGAGAAATGCAGAAAGAGGCAAGAGAGGCACAGAAAGAAGCAAGAGTGGTTTGCGCACCATTGGTACCAATTTAACACCCACATTAGCAATAAGTAACAGGTAATCATTCCAGCTTTACAAAGGGCCTTCCACCACGCTGTAACACTTGTCGCTGCACTTTTGGTAACGTTTGAGCTAGAAACAAGGTTTTGTTTTGTTCAAATCTGCAGATTATGTGGCAGATGATGGATTATGTGGCAGATGCGGAAAATATATAACTATGTGAAAATCGGTGCAGCCGAACAGTCTCATAATTCCAGTGGCCCTACTCATACCTCTGACTAGGTACAGAAGTGCTCGTCAGTGGTTCCTACTTTTTTTGTGTCTCATAGAGTTTATAGTTTATCTTCTATGGAAACGAGGAAGACTAAACCTGAGGTTACCACTCCACAACACAAACTACCATACCACATAATTACTCTCCATAACACATAATCCCACTCTACATAATTCCTATACACTAAATACCACATAATTTCTATCCACATAATTTCACTGCACAACATACCACATAATTCCACTACACACAACGTACATCCACTCCACTCCAAAAAACATTAGTAAAAACGTTTACATTTACAATGCCAATAGCTCTAACTCTCTCAAATGCGAGACCTATTGCATTGCAATTGCTTCTTTAACTAGTAGTCATGTTTGCAGAGTGTTGGAGAAAGGGGGCTGGGCCTCTGACCAGTGCTCATGAATTCCGCTGCATAGGACTTACAGGAGGCACCAGGAGGGCTTCTTGGCCCCCAAAGTCCCTCAGGAGTAAAGTGGACTTCATCCCCCAACCAGAAGTGTGCCAGGAGGTGCGTTTGCAGAGTGGTGGAGGAAGGGGGACGTGGCCTCCAAAGACCTCTTAGGAATCCCACTGTGTGGGACTTACTGGAGGTAACAGGAGGGGTAGTTGGCCCCCAAGGAAATCCTTGGGGGACAACTACACCTCCTATTACCTTCAGTAAGTCTACCACAGCAGGATTGCTAAGTTCTGATAGCAGGCCATGCCCCCTTTGCACACCACTCTGCAAACGCGCTTCCTGGCGTGCTCTTGGTTGGGGAATGAAGTCCCCTTCGCTGCTGGGGGTCCTTAGGTGCCAACTAGCCTACCTGTTACCTCCAGTAAACCCCACACAGTGGTATTGCTGAGAGTGGTCGCAGGCCACGCCCCCTTTTTACACCACTCTGCAAACGCGTCTCCTGGCGCACTGCTGCTTGGGGGATAAAGTCCACTTTAGTCCTGAAGTCCTCAGGACACAAGTCAACCTCATCGCCCCACCAGCAGTGCACCACAAGGCGCGTTTGCAGATTGTTGTAAAAAGGGGTGTGGCCTCGGACCACCTCAGCAATCCCACTGTAAGGGGCTTACTGGGGGTACCTGGTGGGCTAAAATAAAAAGGGAGAGGGGGTCACACCCCCCTCCCCAGGCTATATTTGGCCCTGGGGAACCCATCCCCAGGGGCTTGACCATTTTTTAACATTTATATTATTTTAAGGGAGGGGGGCCGCGCACCCCCCCCCTCCCCAGGCTGATCTCGGCCCTGGGGATCCCATCCCCCAGGGCCTGGCCATTTTTTTAAATTAAAAAAGGTAGGGGGCCGAGTGGCCCACCTCCTGGGCCATTTTTGGCCCTGGGGACCCCATCCCCCGGGGCATGGCCACAACATTGGGGACCGCGGGGGGAGCCTCAATGCCCCCATGGTCCCTGCCGGCTCCCCGTCTCCTGCGGGAGCCGGCATTGCTTTTGGGCAAAGGGAGCTGCTGACATGCAGCTCCCTTTGCCCAAAAGCAATTCTGCCACGTTTCATGGAAGCGAGAGCAGTTTCCCTGCTCTCGCTTCATGAAGCAAAGCAGAAGTTTGCTATGGCATGGAGGGAGCAGTGCCCCCGCCATGCCATAGCAAACTGCAATGACCCGGGGTGGGCACCCGGGACATTGCTGGAGCCGGGCCTGGAGGGTGGCGGTCCCCAGGGCCATGGAGGGCTCCTGGAGGGGGGCCGCGCTGTCCCCTCCCATCTTGTGAGTAGCCCCGGGGAGGTGGTGGTCCCTGGGGCTGGGGGTTTGCAACGGACCCCCGCATTAAAATAATGTATGGAGGTGGTGGTCCCCGGGGCAGTGTGGGGGGCTTGAGCCCCCCCACACTTCCTTTTTAAAATAAGCCCTGGGGAGGTGGCGGTCAATGGGGCTGCGGGGGCTGTGTGGCCCCCCGCACTTAATCATTAAAGCTCCGGGGAGGTTGCAGTCCCCGGGGCAGTGTGGGGGTGGGCAGGAGCCCCCCACACCTTTTATTTTATAAAAAGCCCCGGGGAGGTAGCAGTCCCTGGGGCAGCGTAGGGGTGGGCAGGAGCCCCCCCAAACCTTTTAAATAAAAAAAAGCCCCGGGGAGGTGCTGGTCCCCAGGGCTGCGGGGGGGCACGTGCCCCCCGCATTTATTGGATATCACCCCGGGGAGGTGGCAGTCCCTGGGGCAGCGGGGGCCCATGAAAGCCCCCGCTTCATATTACGGCATAGCCCCCGGGAGCCCGTGCTTCATTTAAAAAAAAAAAATTCTGCCGGATGAAAAAAAATGCTTTTTTCGCGGACCCCCTGAGCAGGCCCAGGGGGTCAGGGTGTTTCTACCCTGCCCCCTTTTCTTTTCATTTTTTTTTTAACAACAGATTTTATTCGGTTATTCCATTGAAATTTGGGCTGCAGCCCTACAAAGACCTTTAGGAGAGAAAATATAGCAGGAGTTCCGACATTTTGATTTTTTTTTCTTTTTTTTTTCCCCAGGGCCTGCAAAACAAGCAGGTTACATAACTTAAACAAAATGCAGACTGTACTAGATCTCGATATATGTGCACATGATACATTAGTAGAATGGCCGATTATCATACAATATGGAATGGTCCGATCAATGGACATTGGGAGAGGGGAGTCGCCTATCAGGGGTCTGTGGATGGTAGGGGGGGAAGATCTATTCCACAATACGTCGCCCATCGGGTCCAGATTTTCCTATGTTTTTTGGGGCAGCCACGAGCCATAAATACAGCGATTTCCGCCCCCATACGTCTGTCAAGTTCAGTTTTCCATTTACCTATAGTTGGGGGAGAGGTCCCTTTCCACAGTTGGGCGATATAGCGCTTGGCGATAGTGAGGGCTAAAAACAATAATAATAATGTTCTTATACTTATTTCCCCCAATGTCGTCTGCACTGTGTAAGAGGAAAAGTCGTGGCTCAAACGGAAGTTCCCATGATAGTATCTCGTTTAGGCAGGACAGAATTCTACGCCAAAAGGGCTGCAACGCAGTGCAGCTCCAAACTGTGTGTAAGAAAGTCCCATCCTCCCTCCCGCACAGTAAACATGTAGGAGACTGGATAACCCCCATCCGCCAAAGTCTGACCCATGTGTAGTATGCGCAGTGGAGATACTTGAACTGTATCAGGCGGTACCGTGTAGACAACGCAGCGCCCCGGGGGTTGGCAATGGCCTCGGCCCAGTCGTCATCTGTTAGGTCAGGAATATCAGCTTGCCACGCGCGTTGTGTCTTATCTAGCGTTGTCTGTGTGTGGGTCGTCAATGTCTGGTATATTTGCTTAATCTTATGTAGGCCCAAATCTCCCATCAGCAGACGGCCCTCTAATGGGTGGAATTCCAGAAGGGTCTCGAGAGCATGAATCAGGGGGGTCAAAGCATGGCAGAATTGGAGGTATTTATAAAATTGCTTCTTGTGTAACTGGTACTCGGCCTGTAGTTGCTGAAAGGATTTCAGTGTGGTACCCCGCATCACATCACCAAGGGTCGATATCCCCACCAGGTCCCACCCGCGGAATCCTGCCAGGGCTGCAACTGGACGGAGGTATGTGCCCTGCCATAATGGAGTTGTTTGGGTTAGTGTCCCGCACCACCCCATCTGTCGGACCGTACTTCGCCACAGGTGTATCACTACTCTACTCGCAGGGGGTAGAAAATCTAGGTGTGTGGCACTGTAAAGGAGTTGAAGAAGGGGAGTCCCTTCCATTGCCGCATGCTCAATTGCAAAAGCCGTGTCGGTTGGGGAGTTATACCACCATTCATTTACTATTAATAAGTGAGAAGCTGCATAATACGAATAGATGTCCGCTGCTGCGATCCCCCCACAATACGTAGATTGCACGCATGTGCGGAGTGCGACCCTAATCGCCCCTCCGTTCCAGAGAAATTTATTTTGTATGGCTTTGACTTGTGCAAACCAGGAGCGCGGGATTGTATATGGGAAATTTTGTAGTCGGTATAGAATTCGGGGCAGAGACACCATCTTAAAGATGGCCGATCGCCCGTACAGGGACAGGGGAAGGGGAAGGGGGGACCAGATTGCCTATTCGCCCTTCAGACTCATAAGCAATGGATTAATATTATGTGCCCAGGAGACTTTGGGGCATGGCGACACGAAAATGCCCAGATACTTGAAACCGTCCGTGGCGTGCGACGGATGTGATGCCCAGGCACCCCGTCCTTGATGACCACATACTGGAAATAGCACGGATTTCGCGGGGTTGGTGTGCAGGCCGGTAGTTTCCCCAAAAACTTTGAGGATTTGCAATATGCGAGGCCCCGAGAACCATAGGTCCGTCATAAAAAACAGGACGTCAGCTGCGTATAACGCGATGCAGTCCGATCTTGACTGAGACCAGTCAAAGCCACGGAGCACCGGGTCGCTCCTGACCCACGCTGCCAAAGGCTCAACCGCTAAGGCAAATAATAGCGGGGACAGGGGGCATCCCTGTCTAGTGCCCCTGTGAATGGGGAAGGGGTCTGAGCGATGCCCGGCTATACGCACCGACGCCGTTAAGTTTGTATAGAGCAAGCGGACATAGGCTATGAAACGGGGACCAAAATTAACTGCTTCAAGTAATTGAAAGAGGTAGACCCAGCTGAGTGAGTCGAAAGCCTTGTCTATATCCGCCAATAGTATAGCGGTCGGGCGTCCTAGCGCCGGGGCTGCTGCTATAGCGTTGTGTACTCTCCGGATGTTGTGACGGGTAGCTCGTTGGGGCATAAAGCCCGACTGGTCAGGGTGGATTACATCTGAGACGCACGTACGCAGGCGATCGGCTAGGACCTTACCCAGTAGCTTAGGCTCAAAGTTGATGAGGGAAATGGGGCGGTATGAGGAAGGGTCTTCCGGAGGGCGCCCCGGTTTGAGAAACAGAACGATCTCTGCATGTCGCCAGTCCTGGGGCAATATGTTTTGTTCTAGGGCCTCCTGCAGAGCCGCCAGTAAATGGGGGCCTAATAGGTGCATGTTCGGCCGCAGGAATTCCATAGGGAATCCGTTGGGACCAGGGGCCTGTCCCGGGTGTAAAGCATGCCTGGCCCCGGTCAGCTCGTCTAATGTGATAGGGGCTTCGAGTTGTTCGCGCATATGGTCAGTGAGTTTCCGAGGTGGGATATCTACCAGGAATTCTGCTATTAGAGCCTCTGAGATCTGTTCGCGACGTTCATAAAGTGACGTGAAATGCCGTGCAAATTCCCTGGCCACGCCCTCTGGCGACGAGCACAAGGCTCCCTCAGCGTCACGGATGGTGGGGACTACCGCTGGGGATTTGTCTGCCTGGCAGAGCCGATGGAGCATTTTACTCGATTTGAATCCCCCCACTGGTAAACTCGGTGCTGTGATGCTTCCCAAATCTCTTTCGCCTCCCCCATTAGATGTTGTTGTATTGTTTGTTGCACTTGCAGCAAGTTACGCCGTAGAGTGGGGCTGGGGTCTAGGTTGAGTTGCAAGGTTAGGGCTGTCTGGCGCGACTCGAGGTCCGCCAATTGCTCCCGTCGCGCACGCTTTTCTTTGGTGCGATAGCTGATTTCGGCCCCCCGCACGGTGGGATTTAAAGCTTCCCAGAGGGGGCTCCGGGATGGGGCGGAGGGGAAATTTGCATCTAGATAATTGGAGATCGCCATGTGTAACATGTCTTGATAGTCCGGACTCCGAAGGTGCCAGGGGAACATGCGCCATCAGAAAGGGGGTTTCCGAGAGAAGAAATATGTGAGGTACGAAAAAATAATCCAATCGGGATTGTGACCCATGGACCGCGGACATATATGTGTAACTATGATCTGTGGGGTGATACTCCTGCCAAATGTCCGCCCAGCCTAGGGTAGATACCAGTAAGTGCAATTTAGAGGGACCCAGTGGTGGTTGACTGTCCGCACTACGTTGTCGGTCTATTGGCCCCATAGTGTCGTTCCAGTCACTCCCCCAGGAGGGTCAGAACCTTTCGGCAGCTCCCCCCAGACTCTAGAAATCTTGCAGAGAAAGTTCGCTCCTAGCGGGGGGAGGAGGGGGGATTGCGTATAAGCTACCTATGGTGACCCGCTCACCGTATAGTGTGCCTGTGACGAATGCGAACCTGCCCCCGGAATCTAACCTGTAGGCCAGATGTTGAAACGTGACTCTGCGGTGTATCAGAATGGCTACTCCCCAGGAGCCCCTGGTGAACCCCGCATGATGAATAGAATGGAAACCAAATCGAGCTAAGCAAAGGGCTTTAGTACCTAGGAGGTGAGTTTTTTGGAGGAGTAAAATATCGGTCCCATACCTCTTGGCCTGACGTAGGACACCACCTCGTTTGACTTTATTTAGAAGACCCCGGACATTCCATGAAACCACAGTGAGGTCCCCAAGAGGGGCTGTATCACCCAGCACCATTATCCCGTATCTCTAAAGGCACTAAAATGGTGACATCGGAATCTAGATAAAAGGTCTGCATGTGAAATAATAACAATAAAACTACATTCCCCAAGTATCCCCCCCACCCGACACTGCCATGAACTAGGAGCATCTGTCGCGGTGTAGGGCGCACTGGGCCCCCAACAGGGGAGACCAGGGTCCCCACGCCAACGGTTCCCTACCCACCCATAAAACTTTAAACAAGGGGAGAACGAAGTGTCTCGGGCCTGGTAGTCCCATGGCTGGGCATCCACGCCCACTCAGAGGAAACATATATTCGGATAACCTCAGTGAGCAGTAATCTGTGATAACATGCGGCTGGCCGCCAGAGGTGTGACCGGAGAACTCAAGAGGCACTCTCCGGACTAGTGGTTTGCCTGTCCGATCTGGATCTATGACGTCTCTTAGATTTAGTCCTTCGTTGTGATCCACGGGAAGAGTCTGATTCCAGCGGAGGTGGTGAGTGCAGCTGAAGATGGGAACATTCGTCTGACCACGCAAAGATGGCCTCCGGGGTGTCAAAGAATAATGATTTCGAATTGAATATCACCCGCATCCTAGCTGGATATAAAAGCATATATTGCAGATTCAAGTCTCGTAACCTGCACTTCGCCGCTGTGAAAGACTGGCGCTGCTGCTGGACCAGGCGTGTATAATCAGTGAACACCATTATGGGCCTCGACTCATGCTGAAATTGCTCTTTATGTGTCCGAGCGAACTGCAAGATTGCGTCCCGGTCGGCGTAGTTCAATAATTTTGCAATGACCGGTCGGGGATTTTCGCCTGGGGGCGGCTTCTTGGTCAATGCTCGGTGAGCGCGCTCCACCACAAAGCACGAGGAGAGTAAATCCCACTGGGTAATAAAGTGGGTCATGGAGGATCCTTCACATCCCCCCGGCAGGCCCACAAAGCGCAGATTATTGCATCACGCTCGACCCTCTGCATCTTCCACCCTAGAAGCTAGCTCCTGTGACACCACAGTAAGTTTGTTGACCTTTTTCTGAAGGGTGGTCACAGAGTCCTCTACCGTCGAGACCCGTGTCTCTGCCTCCGTGATGCGGTCGACTGCCTTAAGAAGATCTTGGCGCAGGAATGAGAGCTCCGACCCCACTGCGCCAATCTTGGCATCTAGCTTGTCTCTGGCATCGTTTATTGCCGCTAGGAAGGCCGCATTATCAGGCATCGAACTCGCCCCCTCACTCCCTGTGGAGCCCCCAGTGGGCGCAGTGAAGTGATCCAAGGTGCTCTGTTTGGGGCCGGCCCCGCTGGGTTTGTCCCTGCCCATTGCGGTTGAGGCCAGGGAGGTGACGGCAGCTCTGGGAATATAGGCGCTGGTGTCGGAACTGCGTTGGCACAGGGGGAGGCACGACCTCAAGTTAGGAGAAAAGCGCGGGGACTGTGCTGGGTTCCATTACGGGGGCGCACCGTATGCGGATCCTCACAGATCCAGGTGTGTCATGGGCCGCAAGCTGCACTGAGCATAGCTCGGCCGCTTCCGCCGCCCACAACTGCCTGCCAAGGAGGCCCTATAGGAGGACCAGACTCGCCAGACCGCCCGCCGACAGTGCCCCCCAGAAGACGTTGATAACCGGGCCCATATATTTCAGCGGGAACTCCATGGGTCTTACAAGTCCAGAGATGTACTTATCGCGGGCCACAGAGTAGATGCGAGGGGAGACGGGGGCCCCCACTCACCGGATCACAATCGGCAAAGGGGTAGAAGCCGCATCAGTCGTCCACATGCCTCCCACGTAGACTCACCAGTGGTTTGTTCTGCCCACACAGAGTGCACTACAGTGGCCCCAACGTGTGCAACATGCCCCGGGATATGGCCGCGGCCTAGGCGAGGATTCGGGCCTTGGCGCTGGCAGGACGCATGGGAAGGCCGCCGCTGCGGCCGATGTGATCCCACAGCCGGACCATGGTGTGCACGACCTGCTCGACTCCCTCCCAGGCCGCCTTCGCCGGAGCACTGCGCAAGGAGAAGAAGGATGGTGATCAGGGCAGCACTCAGGGCCACGTCGCACGCATGGTGAGTGTGGGGGCCGCAGCCGCGACCAGTCGATTTCTCCACCCCCGACAGTGGTAAGGGCTGACGTCTGATAGCACCAATAGTCTCGGGGTCCCAGCAGCTCTCAGGGCCTCAGCTCCAGTAGGGCTTGTGTGGGGCCTGCAGCCGCGATCGGCCTGACTCCTTCACCCCCGACGATGGTAAGGGCTGGTGTCCGGCAGTATCTAGGCCTCAGGGTCCCAGCAGCTCGGTCCAGCAGGGAGGCCCCAGCTGAGGCCTCCCTCATCAAATGGCAGTGCTCCGGGGGGAGGGGCATGCTCCTCTATGGCACTAGTCCGGTACTGCCTCAGGATACTGTGCGTGGGGGCGCCGGGTAACACTGTGCACCCCCACTCGGCTGAGCCGCTCACCTCCGGGCTGCGTCCCAGCCCCTAACCCCGCTGCTGCGCTGCTCTCTGATGGTCTGGGCACCGGGCGGAAGTCCCGGTCTACACCTCCCTGGCGGCCGCCTGCGGGATGGAGCACTTGTCGCGGCCCACCGGCCGCCAAACGTAGGGAAATACGGCTCCTCACGCTGTCAGGATCACTCTCCTTGCTGATTTGGCTCCCCTGGGTAGGATTAATGCTGGATGATTGTCGGATTATGGCGTGGACGCGCGGAACCCGGTTAGGCTGCGTCCGCCATGATGGCTCTCCAAGCCACGCCCCCTTCTTTTAATTTTTAACCTTTTTTCTTGTATTTCGGTTCAACCGATTCACAAGATGGCTGCTAACACTTCCTAGTTTGAAGTGTTGGCAACCAATCAAATCTCAGGCTTGAGATCGGGAGGGTTCGCGGATCCTTTGCGGAATATATGGATATCTGTATATATTCAAATTTCTCAGAAACTACTGAATGGATTTACACCATTTAACAAAAAGGGCGCTTTCTGAATCAAGAGCTATCTTTTTGCCAAATTTGGTGTAATTCCGTTCAGCAGTTCGGGCTGTAGCTGTATCTAAAGTTTCCTAAGGAAATTAACATGGAGAAAACGTGTTTTGGGACCCCCCTTTTTTCTCGGTCCCCGCTTGACGAATTGCCCCGAAACGTCCAACACAGGAGCTGAAGTGAGTGGGCCATTAGTTTTGAAATTTTCGCAAAGATTCGTCAAACAGTGCCAAAGATATTGGCAAATCAAAAAACGCTTTTCCTATGGAAACTAGATCCTAACTATAACTACCTAATATATATATATATATATATATATATATATATATATATATATATATTATCTACTGGCGGTCGCCAGTAGATAGTTATAGTTACAACCTATTATCCATAGGAAATCCGCGACATTCTATTTGAAATAACGTTGGCGCCGGTTGACGAATCTTCGTGAAAGTTTCCAACTTGTTGGGGCGCTCCGCTCCGCTCCTACCCTGAAAGTCTCGGGGTGATACGTAAAGCGGGGGCCGAGAAAAAGGGGGTCCCAAAACGCGTTTTCCCCATTCATTTTTCCATAGGAACCTTTAGTCGCAGCTACAGCCCGAACTGCTGAACGGAATTACACCAAATTTGGCAAAGAGGTAGTCCTTGGTTCAGACTGGTGCCTTTTGCTTAAATGGTGTAAATCCGTTCAGTAGTTCCTGAGAAAATCAAAAGTAAAAGTACATATATATCTATGGGCGCGTCGGATACGCGTACCCTCAGCGCACCCTGCGCGCACCGTCCCGATCACGAGCTGCATGCTAATTGGCTGTCAGCTGGCTGTCAACATTCCGATTCAGGAAGTGTTGGCAGCCATTTTGTCCCTCGGTAGAACCGAGGGACAGAAACAAGTGCGCAAAGCGCAAAAGGGGGCAGGGTAGAAACACCCTGACCCCTAGGTCTGCTCAGGGGGTCCCACAAGGACCCCCTGGGCAGAAAAAAGATTTTTTTTTTTTAAAAATCGGCGGGATGCGCTTAGGGTGCGCGTATCCCGCCGAGAAAAAAAAAAGAAACAAGTGTGCAAAACGCACAAAGGGGGCAGGGTAGAAACACCCTAACCCCCTAGGCCTGCTCAGGGGGTCCCACAAGGACCCCCTGGGCAAAAAAAAGCATTTTTTAAAAAAAAAAAAAATCGGCAGGATGCGCTCAGGGTGCGCGAATCCTGCCGAAAAAAAAAAAATCGAAGCGCGGTCTCCCGCGCTTCGATTGTATTTTGCCCCCGGGTGGCCCAAGTCCCGGGGGCATGGTGGGGTGTTTAATTTTATGTGTGGGGGGCCTCAAAGGGCCCCCCAAGCCCCGGGGACCGCCACCCCCGGGGCTTTCTTTTAAAAATGGTGCGGGAGGGCTCTGAGCCCTCCCGCAGCCCCGGGACCACCACCTCCCGGGGCTTTTTTTTAAATTAAACAACCTGTGTGGGAGGGCTCCAGCCCCCACACGCCCCGGGACTGCCACCTCCCGGAGCACTAACAAATTAATATGGGGGTCCGTTACGGACCCCCAGAGCCCCGGGACCACCACCTCCCGGGGCTGTGTACTGAATGGGAGGGGGCCGCGCGGCCCCCCTCCTGGAGCCCTTGATGGCCCTGGGGACCACCACCCCCAGGGCCGGCTCCTCGCAGTGTCCCGGGGTGCCTACCCCCGGGACACTGCTGTTTGCAATGACAGGACGGGAGCCTCGCGGCTCCCGTCCTGCCATTGCAAACTTGCTTTGGATATTGGAAGAGAGAGCAGGAAACCTGCTCTCCTTCCAATATCCAAAGCCGATTGCTTTTCCACATGGGGAGCAGCATGTCAGCTGCTCCCCATGTGGAACAGCAATGCCGGCTCCCAAGGGACGTGGGGAGCCGGCGGGACTGTGGGGGGTTTGGGGACCCCCCCACAGTCCCCAACGAGAGGGCCAGCCCCGGGGGATGGGGTCCCCGGGGCAAGTAGTGGCCCGGGAGGGGGGCCACGCGGCCCCCCTCCCCAAAAAAGAGCAAAACAAATTTTTTTAAAAAAGGAAAGGCCGGCTCCGGGGGATGGGGTCCCCGGGCCTTAAAATGGCCAGAGGAGGGGGGCCACGCTGCCCCCCTCAAAAAAATAAATATAGAGGCCATGCCCCGGGGATGGGGTCCCCGGGGCCAATACAGGCCAAGGGAAGGGGGCCACGCGGCCCTCTTCCCGTTTTTTTTTTAAAGGTAATTTAAAAAAGGGGTAAGGCCCTGGGGGATGGGGTCCCCAGGGCCCAAAAAAGAAAAAAGGAAGGGGGCCACACAGCCCCCCTTCAGGGGAGAAAAATAAAAAAAAAAAAAAACGATCGGGCCCGCAGGCCCCGCCCCTTCCTTCACCACTCTGCAAACGCGCCCCTGGCGCGTTTGCAGAGGGGAACAATTCCCCTTGAATACTGGGGGTCCCTGAGGGCCAACTAGCCCACCAGGTACCTCCAGTATGCGCCAGGGGCTGCCTTGCAGAGAGGTGTACAGAGGCCACGCCCCTTTTACACCTCTCTGCAACGCAGCTCTGTGGCGCTTTTGGAGGTATATGGTGGGCTAGTTGGACTCCGGGGACCCTCAGGATTCAAGGGGACTTAATCCCCCAACTTAAAACGCGCCACGGGGCGCGTTTGCACAGTGGTGAAGGGAGGGGCGGGGCTTCAGGTGACATGTGTGCAAACAGGCCCCGTGGCGCGTTTTAAGATGGGGAATTAAATCCCTTCAATCCTGAGGGTCCCTGGGGCCAACTAGCCCAACAGGTACATCCAGAAAGCGCCACAGAGCTGCGTTGCAGAGAGGTGTAAAAGGGGTGTGGCCTCTCTACACGTCTCTGCAACGCAGCCCCCTGGTGCATATTGGAGGTTCCTGGTGGGCTAGTTGGCCCCTAGGGAGCCTCAGGATTCAAGGGGACTTAATCCCCCAACTTAAATCGCGCAACGGGGCGCGTTTGCACAGATGTCACCTGAGGCCCCGCCCCCTCCCTTCACCATTGTGCAAATATTCCTCTAAAATCAGCCGAAATACGAATTCCGATTTACTCACCTGTTATCAGGAGAGACCTCAGTGCTGCATCTTTCAGCCCAGTACTGGTCCTGAAAAGTAATTTTAACCGTACTTACCGGTAACTTGAATTTCCTTCATAGGCTAACATTGACTGGTTTCACTTGGAAATTCTTCTAAGTGTGGAGTTTTGGAACTTTAAAATATTCCTCTAAAATCAGCCGAAATACGAATTCCGATTTACTCACCTGTTATCAGGAGAGACCTCAGTGCTGCATCTTTAAGCCCAGTACTAATCCTCAAAAGTAATTTTAGCCGTACTTACCAGTAACTTGAATTTCCTTGCATAGGATATCATTGCCTGCTTTTTGCTGAAAAAGTTTCTAAGTGTTGATTTTTGGAACTTTAAAATATTCCTCTAAAATCAGCCGAAATCCGAATTCTGATTTACTCACCTGTTATCAGGAGAGACCTCAGTGCTGCATCTTTCAGCCAAGTACTGATCCTCAAAATTAATTTTAACCGTACTTACCGGTAACTTGAATTTCCTTCATAGGCTAACATTGACTGGTTTCACTTGGAAATTCTTCTAAGTGTGGAGTTTTGGAACTTTATAATATTCCTCTAAAATCAACCAAAGTACGAATTCCAATTTACTCACCTGTTATCAGGAGAGAACCCAGTGCTGCATCTTTTAGCCCAGCACTGACCCTGAAAAGTAATTTTAACCGTACTTACCAGTAACTTATATTTTCTAACATAGGAATCCATTGTCTGGTTTTCAGCAGAAAACTTTCAAAGTGTCGATTTTCACAAACTACAAATATTCCTTAAAAATCGCCTGTATGACTTAAACGCATTCATTCAACTGTTTACAGGAGATGCACCAGTGCTGGATCCAGGATCCAACACTGAGTAAGATAAAGTAACGATAACAGTTTTTACCTGCTAAGTGAATTTCCTTCCATAGGATAACATTGGTGATTCTATGAGAAAAAGTTTCTGTCAACTTTTAAAATACAATAATATTCCTTAAAAATCACGACTGTAACCAAAACGCTTTTACTCAACTGTTTACAGGAGATGTACCAGGACTGAATCTAGGATCCAGTCCTGTGGTTACAAAAGTAATCCATAAAGTAACTAATTGCATTTAACTAGAAATTCACATTGAGCTGAATGTTGCATTGTGTTTGAAAATGTGTTGCCCATTGCAACAACTGTAACTACTGTACTTAAAAGTCTATTGCCTATCTGCAAAGTATTTAAACTAAAGTAATTCATTCTGAGAAAGTATTTTTTGTAATGTAATGTATAATGTAATTACAATGTAATTTAAAAAATAAAATATGTAAAAAAAAATTGTTTCTAAAAATGTAGTAAATCAGTATGAAAAAAATTAATATAACAATTAATACATTTAAAAATTGTCATTTACAAAACCTTTGAAATTCACTGAAAAAACCGTAGGTTTCAGGCACGTTATAGTTAGAAATTAGCATTTAAAAAACCTTTGAAATTCACTGAAAAAACCATAGGTTTCAGACACGTTATAGTTACAAATTAGCATTTAAAAAACCTTTGAAATTCACTGAAAAAACCATAGGTTTCAGACACGTTATAGTTACAAATTAGCATTTAAAAAACCTTTGAAATTCACTGAAAAAACCATAGGTTTTAGGGACAGTTTTAGTTACTTGGACATTGCACTCGTACAAAACCCGTGAAATTCCCCCGTTATAGTTAGTTCAGCTAACTATAACTCGCGCCCCGCAATGCACTGCTGATGACGTCACATATTACATCACTCATGACATGGTCAGTGACATCACTGATGACATCACTGATGACATCTCAAATGACATCACTGATGACATCATCCACGTGATAATCTGATGCACCTCCTCACACCCTAATATAACCTTTGATTCACCCACTCTAAATTACAGACTGCCATTCGCAAAACCATAGACACTCCAACACCAATAACTACATACCCACTCACTGATTCTTAGGTCTACACACACACATCCACTCACTCACCCGTACAGTCACTCATACTTACGGTCACTCAGTACAGGACTATCATATGCACTCTTACTCCTATATAGACACTCAAACAACGCCACTCATCCATAGAGATACTCACACACCTAGTCAGTCATGCAAATAATTAAACACACTGCCATTTACTCACCTATACAGTTATACACACACCAGCTCACTTACTCATACAAATAGTAGCACATTGTTACGCTCTTATACAATCACAGATACAAGCACACACTCATCCATACAGCCACTATCACAATCACTCACTCTTGCTTATAGCTATTTATATACTCCAACACACATATATACTGCCTTTCACATATGTAGTTACTCACACATGTACCACTGGGACATACATTCACTCACTAACACACTCTTACACACACTTACCCACCCATACAGTCTATCACAGATGCACTCTTGAAACCATCCACCCAGTGAATCACCCACTCACACATCTATGCACAGAGTTGCACACACCCCTCCCACACAAACACTCAGGCACCCATACAGATACTCAGACAAGCATTCAATAACTCATATAGACACTCATTTAGCTATTCACAAACACATGCAGCCACTTACACAGCAACAGACAGACGGATACAGACATTCACCCAGTTTAGTCACTAACCCATGCATTCAGTAAGATACGTTAAATCACTCACTTATAGAGTCAGTCACGCACCTACTAAATCATCCATACAGACACTTACACACCCACTCATTCTTCAATACGTCTTTTCCTATATATATTAAAAATATTTAAACTTTACAGAAACACACAGTCACTGGATGATGTCATCAGTGATGTCATTTGAGATGTCATCAGTGATGTCATCAGTGATGTCACTGACCATGTCATGAGTGATGTAATATGTGACGTCATCAGCAGTGCATTGCGGGGCGCGAGTTATAGTTAGCTGAACTAACTATAACGGGGAATTTCACGGGTTTTGTACGAGTGCAATGTCCAAGTAACTAAAACTGTCCCTAAAACCTATGGTTTTTTCAGTGAATTTCAAAGGTTTTTTAAATGCTAATTTGTAACTATAACGTGTCTGAAACCTATGGTTTTTTCAGTGAATATATATATATATATATATATATATATATATATATATATATATATATATATATATATATATATATATATCCAATATTCGACCTCTTCACTGGGAAGCAATCGGAAGGACACAGCGGGGGCATCAAGAAGACTCTTTATTGCAGGAAATGTGGAATGACGCGTTTTGACAGTAATTGTCTTTATCAAATGCCTTCACATCGGTTTTGGCTCACAAAGTTGCTGTACTTAGGGGTTCCCTTCCCACGGCGTCGGTGCCTGCTAAACGGTGACAGCTGTCTCCTGGTGTGCCCCATCCTGTTGTGTTCTGCCATCGAGGCGGAGTGAAGGACTACTTTGAAATATATATATATATATACATACATCCTACTGGCAGTCTCCAGTAGGTATTTATAGTTAGGACCAAGGGGACCAAGGGGCTGATTATGATGGCGGTCACACTTTTGTCCCACTGCCATCCTATCAGGAATGGGACCGCCCGACTAGCTGTTAGCGGTCCCGCCATAGGCATTACAATGTGACCGTCTTCAAGGCGGTCGCAATGTGTATATGTTATATTGCAGTGTGTGCTGCAGGCTGCAGCGCACTCCGCAATACAAAATATACACATATTGCATATTCCTGCACTGTGTGGCAGGCATCATGCAGTGCCTGCCATATGGTGCAGGGATACAGAACACAAGGCTGATGGCAAGTGGGTAAGGGGGGTCTGCTAGGGGCCCCCAAAGTCCTTTTCCGCCTGCTTTTTCATGGTGGGTGAACCGCCATGAAACGACAGGTGGAAAGGGACATTGCAATCCCTACGGTGGGGCCTGAGCAGGTACCGCCACTGTTGTAGGGATACAAGTCCCTTTGACGGTCCGACGGACTCGTTGAGCCCGTCGGATCCGCAGCGGTCGGTCTCTCTGACTGACAAGTATCCGCTGCCATCATAATGTGGCGGGCGGTAATGCTGGCTTGTATGGCGTTGGGACCGCCACCGACGGGCTGACGATGGCGGTCCCACCGCCATCGTAATGAGACCGCTAGTTTCCATAGATGAAGCGTTTCTGTTTTGCGAATAAACTTGGCATCGTTTAACAAATCTTCAAGAAATTTTCAAAACTAGTTTGCCAGCTGCTATCTTGAAAGTTTCAGGATGATTCTTAAAGTGGGGGGCGCGGAAAACGGGGGGTCCCAAAACGCGTGTTCCCCATGCAATTTCCCATGCAGGCCATACCGGTGAATTGATTTATTTATTTTATTTATTTATTTTTAGGGTTTTATATAGCGCTGGCTAGACCCAGAGGTATCAGAGCGCTTTACAGGAGCTGGAGCAAGGCAAATATCAATGGAAACAATAGTTACATGCAAAATACAATTAAGAACATGAGAATCTCACCGTTGAATCAGGAGAAAGGAAGAAATCTTAGGATTCGAAGGTTATATACCGTAAAAAAAATAAGGGAGGTATAACCTAGGAGCACACAATAAAATATAACAAGGAAACATTTGTAGTGGTAAGAAAGGAAGGGGTAACTGAAGAGAGGTCAAGACAAATTAACAAAAACAAGCAAGAACGCCAAAAGAAACTTACAGCAATGTAGTTAGAGCTGACAAAATACATGAGAGACCAAGGAGAGCAAAGGCAGGAGTAAACGATAAGGAGAACACAGGGAAAACGAAAGGTCAGCAGGTTATCAGAAAGATGACCGATACAGGTGATCAAAGGATAGCAGGATCTGAAAGAATTATGGACTCCAGTATTTATTGAGGGGAGGACGTTTTAGATCTCTTTTAAAGCCAAGGTAGGAGGGGTTGCAGCAAAGGTCCCTCGGAAGGGCATTCCAGATGCTAGGCACATTTCCTGAGAAGGAGCGAGTCTGGGTGGATTTCTTTTTTAGTAGCGGGGAAACGAGGAGAAGAGCATTGGAGCTTCTCATCAGTCTGGCGCTGCCCGCTCTTTTGAGTTTATTTGTTAAGTAAACCGGAGATTGAGAGTGAAGAGCTGATGCAGGCAGTCTTGTAGATGCATCTTCCTTCAATGGGGAGCCATTTAAGGGATTTGAGGGCAGGCGTGATGTGATCAAACCGTTTGCAGTCGGTAATAAGCCTGGCAGCCAAGTTGAGCACGGCTATGAGGGGGGCCAGGTGAACTTTAGGGACTCCAGTGAGAATAGCGTTGCCGTAATCAAGTTTAGAGAGGACTAGTGATTGAATGACCCATTTAAAGTCAACTTGAGGGATGAAGGGTTTGATTTGTTTTGAGGTGTTTAAGAGTGAAAAGTGCTCCTTTGGCAGCGTTAGTCATATGGTCCTTCAGTGGCAAATGTTTGTCCAGGATGAAACCTAGGGATTTTGACGAGTTGGATAGAGTGAGCGGACAGTTGAGGGCATTGAGGTCAGCGATCCAGCCGTGGATAGGGAGACGGTTGCTTTTAGGGGAGAATAGAATGATTTCCATTTTGTTAGGGTTCAATTTAAGATGGTTGGAGTAAAACCAGGATTGAATCTTGCTCAGAGTGTTGTTTAGATGAAGGACATCGCTGTGTGATGTGATTTTGTAGTAGAGTGGGATGTCGTCAGCGTAAAGGAGATAATTGATCCCGGCTTGTTTCAGAATGATAGTAAGGTGTTTCATGAAGAGGTTGAAGAGAGAGGGGGAGAGAATTGAGCCTTGGGGGACACCCAGGGAGGCAGGTGTAGGATTGGAGCGGCAGGAGTAGATTTGTATTTGTTGTGTTCGGTGTTGGAGGTAGGAAGTGAACCAGTTAAGGACAGTGCCATTGAGGCCAGAGCGAGACTTGAGAGATTAAAGTAAGGATGAATGATTGACTGTATCAAAGGCTGCTGAAAGGTCAAGGAGGATAAGAAGGCAAGCCTCTCCATTCTCTAGGGAACAATAAATGTCGTCGGCAATGTTCAGCACAGCGGTTTTGGTACTACAGCCTTTCCTGAAACCAGATTGAAAGGAGTCAAGTAAGTTGTATTTGCCTATGTGGCTGTCGAGTTGAAGTAAGACACATTTCTCCATGGTGTTGGCTAGGAGTGGGAGGTTAGAGATTGGACGGAGGTTATTAGGATCATTAGGGTCTGCCTTTAGGTTTTTAAGAATGGGAGTTGTTAGATTTGGGGGTCTCTAGTTGGCAGAGGTAGGTACCTTTGCCCAAATAGGGACCCTTGAGTCTAGTCAGGGAAAGTGGGTACACTCCTGAAATAACCCCTGCTCACCCTCTTGGTAGCTTGGCAAGAGCAGACAGGCTTAGTTCAGAGGCAGTGTGTAAAGCATTTGTGAACACATACAGTAATCAAGTGACAACACTACAAATGGACACCACACAGGTTATATATTTATAAAAATAAGAATATTTTATATAGATTTACCACAAGACCATAAACAACAAAAATAATCCACAATACTGTCAAGAATACTTAGTTCTTATCAAAAAGGCTTAATTCGAGTTTCTGTGCGAGTCGGTAGCCTCCTCCGGCTACGGCGATGTCAAGAACAAACAGAGTCTAACAAATCCAGCTGACCGCGTCGAGACGGGCCAACACAGCGTAGACAGACTCGGTCACAGTACCTTTTACTTGAAGCGGCCGGCACGGGCGTGCGAGCCGGATGGCTGTACGTCGCGGTCACGATGCAAAATGGAAGCGTTGCAGGACGCGTTGTCCCTCAATGCGGTGCAGGCAGCGGCTCGTTGACGTCGTCGAGACGGAGTCGTGAGACCAGGGCCGTGCGTTGCAGGGCGAGACGGTGCTTCGATGCGGTGCTGGCAGGTTGCGGTGCGGCGACGGAGCCGGATTCGGGAGCTGGCGTCGATCGGTCCGGACAGCGGTGCGAGTTGGGCGGTGCATCGCGAAGCGTGCGAGCGGTGCCCAACTCCGGTGCGGTCACAGGACTCGAACTCAGCAGCAGTGACCGTGTCGGTTCGACCAGTTGGATTCGGTGTAGCGAGGCGTTGCGAGGTGCGTTGCTCACAGGTTACGGTGCAGGCAACGGCTCGTTGACGGCGTCGAGACGGAGTCGGTGAGACCAAGGCCGTGCGTTGCAAGATGCGGGCGGTGCTCAATGCGGTGCATTCAGGATACCGAGCCGGTCGTGAGAGTCGGTCACAGCTCCCTACCTCTGTAGCCACTGAAACAGCGTTTCCAGCAGCAATTCACAAAGGAGGTGGAGTCCAATGGTCCTGGGACTTCGATCAGGGGGCAAGCTCTCTCTCAAGCCCTTGGAGATCCTTCACAAGTTGATGAAAGTTACAGCAAAGCAAAAGTTCCTTTCTCCTTTCTTTGGCAGTCAGGCAAACCACTGCAGGCCAATCCCCCAAGCAGCACTTCAGGCTTAGGGATAGTCTCTCCTCAGTTTCTTCTTGGTTCCGCTCCTCAGCAAAGGTTTCTTCTTGTTCCCAAAAGTGATCTAAATTCTTGCGGTCTGGGTGCCCCTCTTATACCCTGATTCTCTTTGTTCTCTTGAGGCAGAGAGGCCTTTGCCTAGTTCAAACCAGTTCTGTGCAGCTTTGGAGCACTCTGTGTACATGTCTCCTTCTTTCCTTTCAAAATGTGGGGCAGGGTACTCAGATGCCCGGCAGGAGGTGGAGACAGCATTGTGGAAGGCAGGCACAGCCATATTCAGACCCAGATGCAACTCCTCCCTCTAATCTGGATGCAGATCTCTCTATTCAACCCTGGGCTGCCTCACCCTGTCTCCTGTAGCCACCCCCAGCCCCAGTCACGCACAAACCAGACACACAATACACAAGCTGGCAGAGGCAGGCTAGATAGTTAGGCAAGAAAATACCCACTTTCTAAAAGTGGTATTTTCAAACACAGAAGGTTAAAATCATCTTCACTAAAAGATGCATTTTATCATTCTGAGTTCAGGCACACTAAACTCGAATTTCTACCTAGTTCCCTGAGTCAGTTAAGGATTATAAGATGTTATAATCAAACTGCCCATTCTGGCCTATGGGGAACAGGTAGCCTTGCAATAGTGAAAAACGAAAATGGCTGTAATTCACTATTAGGACATGCCACACACACCAGGGCATGTCCCACCTTATCCTTACAATGCACCCTGCCCGTAGGCCTACCATAGGGGTGTCTGATATGAAGAAAAGGGAAGGTTTAGGGACTGGTAAGTGGGTGCACTTACCAAGTCGACATGGCAGTCACAGACTGCACACAGGCTCTGCAATGGCAGGTCTGAGACACACTTTACAAGCTGCTTCTGTGGGTGGCACAACCAGTGCTGCAAGCCCACCCGCAGCATTTGATTTGCAAGCCCTGGGCACACTCAGTGCACTGTACTAGGGTCTGACAGTAATTCAAATAAGCCAAACATGGAGTCACTAATTCATCACACTATTTACAATAGGGACCACTTGCACTTTGGCACTGATTAGCAGTGGCAAAGTGCCCATGAGCATCTGGTCCAGCAAAAACATATCGACAACAGTGGAGGCATTATGAAAAAATGGAAGGGAGACCCACGCCAAGGATGCCAGGTCTAACACGTGTCCCCTCCAGCTGAAATGTGGGGAGAACTATCCTACCTCTAGGGAGTTCTCATCACTAAGGCGGAAAAATCTGGACAGACCATCAGCATTGGCGTGTTGTGTACCAGGGCGGTGTTCCACCGTAAAGTCCGTCCCCTGTAGGGAAATGGACCACCTCAACAGCTTTGGATTCTCACCCCTCATCTGCATCAACCATCTGAGGGGCCTGTGGTCTGTCTGAACCCGGAAGTGAGTCCCAAACAGGTATGGTCTCAGCTTCTTCAGTGCCCAGACCACAGCAAATGCCTCACGCTCAATAGCACTCCACCTCTGTTCCCGTGGAAGTAACCTCCTACTGATGAAGGCTACAGGTTGGTCTAGGCCCAACTCATTGATCTGTGATAGAACAGCCCCTACACCATGCTCTGAAGCGTCTGTCTGAACAACGAACTCATTGGAGAAGTTGGGTGCCTGGAGCACAGGCGCTGTGCACATGGCCGTCTTCAAGGTGTCAAAAGCTTTTTGACAGGCGTCAGTCCAAATCACTCTCCTGGGCTGCTTCCTGGAAGTCAGCTCTGTCAAGGGGGCAACAATGCTGCCATACCCCTTGACGAATCTCCTGTAATACCCGGTGAGTCCTAGGAAGGCTCTCACCTCTGTCTGGGTCTTGGGGGGCTCCCAAGCCAGAATGGTATCAATTTTTGGTTGAAGGGGCGCCACCTGGCCGCTCCCAACCTGGTGTCCCAAGTACACCACGGAACCCTGCCCGATCTGGCACTTACTTGCCTTGATCGTGAGGCCTGCCCTCCGCAGCGCCATCAACACTTCCCAGAGGTGGCGCAGATGTTCTTCCCAACTGGCACTGAACACTGCGATGTCATCCAGGTAGGCGGCACTGAAATCCTCCAGTCCAACCAACACCTGGTTGACCAACCTCTGAAAGGTGGCAGGGGCATTCTTCATCCCAAAGGGCATCACCCGGAACTGGTAGTGCCCATCCGGTGTGGAGAATGCTGACCTCTCTTTTGCCCCATCAGTCAAGGCGATCTGCCAGTACCCAGACGTTAAGTCAAACGTGCTGAGGTACCGTGCAGCCCCTAACCGATCTATGAGCTCATCAGCTCTGGGGATGGGGTGTGCGTCAGTCCTGGTGACGAAATTGAGTCCCCTGTAGTCCACACAGAACCGGAGTTCGGGTGTGGCACCAGGCGCGGCAGCCTTTGGAACCAAGACCACTGGGCTGGCACCAAGGGCTGTTAGAGGACTCAATCACCCCTAGCGCAAACATCTTGGAGACCTCCTCCTTGATGCAGGCTCTGACCCTGTCAGTCACCCTGTAAGCCTTGTGCTTCACAGGAAGACTGTCCCCAGTGTCCACATCATGGACGCACCAATGAGTGACACTGGGAACCAGGGAGAACAGGTCAGGGAACTGTCCCAACAGCTGGCGACAGTCACCCTGCTGCTCAGGTGTGAGGGAGGTAGAGAGGTGTACTCCCTCCACTGATCCATCTTGCTCTCGGGCTGACAGGAGGTCAGGAAGAGGCTCGGTCTCCTCCTCCATCCCATCATCCGTAGCTAAGAGCATGCCCACTTGGGACCTCTCCAAGTGGGGCTTCAGGCGGTTCACATGCAGGACCCGCAAGGGGTTCCTGGGAGACTGCAAGTCCACCAAATAGGTAACTGGACTCTTGCGCTCCACCACCGTAAAAGGGCCGGTCCACCTATCCTGGAGCGCACAAGGCTCCACTGGGGCCATGACCCACACTTTCTGACCAGCCTGAAGCTCTACCAGAGTGGCATTCTGGTCGTACCACCGCTTCATCTCCTCCTGGCTGGCTTCCAGATTTGCCTCAGCAAGTTCTCTGAAACGCCTAGTCTGGTTCCTGAAGGCCAGCATGTAACTGTATACATCCTGGGGAGGTTTCCTGGGAGATTGCTCCCAGCCTTCCTTGACCAAACTCAGAGGTCCTCGCACCGGGTGTCCATAGAGTAGCTCAAAGGGGCTGAACCCTAGAGACTTCTGTGGCACCTCCCGGTATGCAAACAACAGGCAAGGTAAGAGGACGTCCCATTTACGCCTCATGGGTTCTTCCAGACCCATAATCATGCCTTTTAGGGTCCGGTTGAATCTCTCAACCAGCCCATTTCCTTGAGGGTGGTAAGGAGTGGTGAACTTGTAAGTTACACCGCACTCCTGCCACAGGGACTTCATGTACTTGGACACGAAGTTGGTACCTCTGTCAGACACCACCTCTTGAGGGAACCCCACACGTGAGAAAATTCCCATCAGTGCTCATCCCACCACGGGGGCCGTCACTGTCCTCAGAGGGATGGCTTCAGGGTACCGGGTGGCATGGTCCACCAAGACCAGGATAAACCTGTTGCCCATGGCTGTCTTGGGGTCCAGTGGCCCCACAATGTCAATACCCACCCGTTCAAAGGGGGTGCTGACCACAGGGAATGGCTGGAGAGGAGCCTTGTGCTTCCTCCCACTTTTTCCACTTGCCTGGCAAGTCTGGCAGGTCCTGCAGTGAATGCCGACACTCCTGCGCATCTGGGGCCAAAAGAAATGGGTGACAAGCCTTTTAAAGGTCTTGTCCTGCCCCAGATGTCCTGCTAACGGTACATCATGAGCCAACACCAGTAGGAAGGTTCTGAAGCGCTGGGGTACCACCAGCACACGGGCTGACCCAGGCTCAGCAACCTTAGGCTCTGAATACAGGAGACCATTCTCCCAGTAAATCCAATGTGATCCAGACTGATCACCTGCTGCCTGGTCTGTGGCCTGTTGCCTCAGACCCACGAGAGAAGGGCATGTATTCTGCTCCTCGCAGAACTCCTCCCTGGAGGGTCCTCCTTCTTGCTGCCAATGGGTCAGCTCAGGTAGGTCCCCCAGTTCAGCTACCTGTTCCCCTGTAGGCTCCAGGGCATCCCCCTCAGGGTCTGCCTCCTCCTGGACCATGGGAACTTCGGGGGCCGGTTTCCCGTGCCCCCTACCTCCTCTCTCTCCGGCAGGCACCTGGGCCTCCCTCTCAGGCTCCAGGTCCTCTTGAACACCTTTAGCTGCCATTGACCGGGTGGTCACACATGCCCAATCAGGCAAGCCCAACATTTCTAAATGCGCACTCCGCTCCACCTTAGCCCAAGGTGAGCTCTCCAAATCGTTCCCTAACAAACAGTCAACAGGCATGGCTGGCCTCACAGCTACTTGAAGAGTACCCGAGACCCCCCCACTCAAAGGGAACCTGAGCCACCTTGCAGTGACTCTCTGTGTTGTCAGCGGCAACAACTGGATAGAATGCATCAGGGACAACCTGCTCTTTAGACACCAGGTGACACTTGACAGCTGTCACACTGGCTCCTGTGTCTCTCAGAGCCTCCACCCTATGGCCATTGATGGTCACCCACTGCCTGCACTTTTTAGTGTTCTCAGGCAGCTGGGCCCTAGGGACCATCTCAGAGTCTCCTAATGAGACAAGGGAAAACACTGTGGGATCCCCCCCACCTTGGGCACCCAACTCCTCCCCCAGGGCTACACTAGCCAACTGCCGGGGGACTGCACCAGAGGGTGCTGGTTTTCCACAAAAAGGGCAACGAGGATCATTTGCCTTGTGGCCAGGGGCGCCACACTTGTAAAAAACCCAGTAGTCCCTGGTGAACAGGGGGGCCTGTCAGGGCCACTGGCTTCTTCTCAGGGGGAGGCTGGGAACCTTTCCCTTGGTTCCCTTGGGGTCTACTTTGGAGCCCTTTATGGAACTCCCTCTGTTTACCCTTGTCCCCCCCACTCTTCTGCTGGGGACCCTGCCCACCCTTGGCGGAGTCTCCCACGTGACCCTTGTGGACCCGGGTACTCACCCAGCGGTACGCCTCCTCAGCAAGCTGCCTAGGGTTAGTCAGCTTACTATCAATAAGGTGCTGGCGTAGCTCAGGAAAACAATTACTGGACAAGTACTCCCATGCAATCAAATCAGAGAGCGCCTGAAAATCAGTCGCTTTGCTACCCTTTACCCAACCATCCAAGGCTCTGCAAAAAAAAGTCACATATTCAACCCAGGTACTGCCTTCAATCTTCTTACAGTTCCTGAACCTCTGCCTATAAAGCTCAGGGGTCAAACCATACCTAGTCATTAAAGCATCCTTCATGTGGCTGTATGAATTATAGACTTCAGAGGGCAAATCCAACAAGCTATCCCGCCCTTCACTAAGGAACCGCCCCCACAACCCCGCTCCCCAATCCTTCTCCGGGACCCGGTGGGAAGACATGGCTACCTCATAGGCTTTGAACCACTGCCCAATGTCATCATTTTTAAAAAACTCCTTCACCACATCTTTGGGAATATACACCCTAGCTTCAACAGGCACAGGCGGTACACTGCCACCAGAGGGAGTAATCTCTAAACTTTTGGCTCTGTACTCCAACTCCCTCAAACTTTTCTCATGTTCCTGATCCATTCTTTTTCTCCTCTAGGGCCAATTTCCTAGTTTGCAATTCAAACTCCAACTGCCTATCAAGCTTGAGCTTGGTCAGCTCCATCTCATGCATCCTACTCTTTTGTCTGTCCTCCAGCTCTTCTGGGGACAAACCCTTGGCAGAAACACTGCTACCTGCTGGGGAGACTACCTTCTTCCCCCTTGGACCCAATAGCCCTTCCAGCTGCTCATCTGCATTCTCATCCCCTTCCTCATTCTCAGGGGGATTCCTAGCTTGCATCCAGGCCCTCAGCGCCTTTTGGAAATCCTCCTTTCTGGAGATGCCTGCCATAGAAACTTTGAACTTCCTGCAGAATTGCTTAAGCTGGTTAACAGTGTAGCATTCCAATTTCTCCTCTTCCCAATCACAATCAACAGATGCTACGGATGCTGGTTTATCCATGGTGATAAAACTTGGCAGTTGCAAAAATAGGAAATCCCAGAAAAAAAATGCTATCAAAGAGTATGTGGTTGCGTTTTGGTCTGCACTCACTAAGTAGTGTTCACCAATTACTGTACATGAGTCACAAATGCAAGTCCAGAATCCTCACCGCTGGCCACCAATGTTAGATTTGGGGGTCTCTAGTTGGCAGAGGTAGGTACCTTTGTCCAAATAGGGACCCTTGAGTCTAGTCAGGGAAAGTGGGTACACTACTGAAATAACCCCTGCTCACCCTCTTGGTAGCTTGGCACGAGCAGACAGGCTTAGTTCAGAGGCAGTGTGTAAAGCATTGTGAACACATACAGTAATCAAGTGACAACACTACAAATGGACACCACACAGGTTATATATTTATAAAAATAAGAATATTTTATATAGATTTACCACAAGACCATAAACGACAAAAATAATCCACAATACTGTCAAGAATACTTAGTTCTTATCAAAAAGGCTTAATTCGAGGTTCTGTGCGAGTCGGTAGCCTCCTCCGGCTACGGCGATGTCAAGAACAAACAGAGTCTAACAAATCCAGCTGACCACGTCGAGACGGGCCAACACAGCGTAGACAGACTCAGTCACAGTACCTTTTACTTGAAGCGGCCGGCACGGGCGTGCGAGCCGGATGGCTGTACGTCACGGTCGCGATGCAAAATGGAAGCGTTGCAGGACGCGTTGTCCCTCGATGCGGTGCAGGCAGCGGCTCGTTGACGTCGTCGAGACGGAGTCGGTGAGACCAGGGCCGTGCGTTGCAGGGCGAGACGGTGCTTCGATGCGGTGCTGGCAGGTTGCGGTGCGGCGACGGAGCTGGATTCGGGAGCTGGCGTCGATCAGTCCGGACAGCGGTGCGAGTCGGGCGGTGTGTCGCGAAGCGTGCGAGCGGTGCCCAACTCCGATGCGGTCACAGGACTCGAACTCAGCAGCAGTGACCGTGTCGGTTCGACCAGTTGGATTCGGTGTAGCGAGGCGTTGCGAGGTGCGTTGCTCACAGGTTACGGTGCAGGCAACGGCTCGTTGACGGCGTCGAGACGGAGTCGGTGAGACCAAGGCCGTGCGTTGCAAGATGCGGGCGGTGCTCAATGCGGTGCCTTCAGGACACCGAGCCGGTCGTGAGAGTCGGTCACAGCTCCCTACCTCTGTAGCCACTGAAACAGCGTTTCCAGCAGCAATTCACAAAGGAGGTGAAGTCCAATGGTCCTGGGACTTCGATCAGGGGGCAAGCTCTCTCTCAAGCACTTGGAGATCCTTCACAAGTTGATGAAAGTTACAGCAAAGCAAAAGTTCCTTTCTCCTTTCTTTGGCAGTCAGGCAAACCACTGCAGGCCAATCCCCCAAGCAGCACTTCAGGCTTAGGGATAGTCTCTCCTCAGTTTCTTCTTGGTTCCGCTCCTCAGCAAAGGTTTCTTCTTGTTCCCAAAAGTGATCTAAATTCTTGGGGTCTGGGTGCCCCTCTTATACCCTGATTCTCTTTGTTCTCTGGAGGCAGAGAGGCCTTTGCCTAGTTCAAACCAGTTCTGTGCAGCTTTGGAGCACTCTGTGTACATGTCTCCTTCTTTCCTTTCAAAATGTGGGGCAGGGTACTCAGACGCCCGGCAGGAGGTGGAGCCAGCATTGTGGAAGGCAGGCACAGCCCTATTCAGACCCAGATGCAACTCCTCCCTCTAATCTGGATGCAGATCTCTCTATTCCACCCTGGGCTGCCTCACTCTGTCTCCTGTAGCCACCCCCAGCCCCAGTCACGCACAAACCAGACACACAATACACAAGCTGGCAGAGGCAGGCTAGATAGTTAGGCAAGAAAATACCCACTTTCTAAAAGTGGTATTTTCAAACACAGAAGGTTAAAATCATCTTCACTAAAAGATGCATTTTATCATTCTGAGTTCAGGCATACTAAACTCGAATTTCTACCTAGTTCCCTGAGTCAGTTAAGGATTATAAGATGTTATAATCAAACTGCCCATTCTGGCCTATGGGGAACAGGTAGCCTTGCAATAGTGAAAAACGAAAATGGCTGTAATTCACTATTAGGACGTGCCACACACACCAGGGCATGTCCCACCTTATCCTTACAATGCACCCTGCCCGTAGGCCTACCATAGGGGTGTCTGATATGAAGAAAAGGGAAGGTTTAGGGACTGGTAAGTGGGTGCACTTACCAAGTCGAGATGGCAGTCACAGACTGCACACAGGCTCTGCAATGGCAGGCCTGAGACACACTTTACAAGCTGCTTCTGTGGGTGGCACAACCAGTGCTGCAAGCCCACCCGCAGCATTTGATTTGCAAGCCCTGGGCACACTCAGTGCACTGTACTAGGGTCTGACAGTAATTCAAATAAGCCAAACATGGAGTCACTAATTCATCACACAATTTACAATAGGGAGCACTTGCACTTTGGCACTGATTAGCAGTGGCAAAGTGCCAATGAGCATCTGGTCCAGCAAAAACATATCGACAACAGTGGAGGCATTATGAAAAAATGGAAGGGAGACCCACGCCAAGGATGTGTCTAACAGGAGTGATTTGCCCAAGTTGAAGGGAGTCAGGGACGCACCCAGAGGCAAAGGAGGTGTTAATAATTTTTGTCCAACATGGGGCAATGTTGTGGTTAAGGTTATGTACTAGCTTGGTCGGGAGTGGGTCTTTGGTGTGTGAAGTCGGCTTTAATTTTGCAATGATATTAAAGACTTCTAGCTCAGTCATGAGTTTGAAATTAGTCCAAGTGGTGTTATTTTTCAATTGTGTGTTGGAAAGGATATCTCCAGAACCTGTTGGAGTAGATTGTTGAAGGAAAGGATTAGGAGGGTGGGTAGATGTGGAGAAAGGGGGGATGTCAAGAGAAATTTGGGGGCTGGGCAAGGCCAATATTTGCGGGAAGGATTGATCAATTTTTGCAATTTGTTCCGTGAAGAAGTTGGCAATTTCCTCACATCTTTCGTTAGAGGCCGTCAGTTCAGGAGGGCAGATGAAGTTTGTCTTCTGACAATGTTAAAGAGTTCACTGGGCCTATTTTTAGCACGATTCAGTAGAGAACAAAAGAAAGATGCTTTTTCCATGAAAATGTGCTTATTGTATGTTGATCTTGCGGATCTGAGGAGGGCTAAATGAGAACGCGAGGGGTGTTGTCTCCATGTTCTTTTAGCTAGTCTAAGTTGTCTTCTTTCATTTTTGAGTTCAGGATTGAACCAATGGAATTACATCAAATATGGCAGAAAGCTACTTCTTGCTCCAGAAAGAGTGCTTTTTGTAATGTACTGCAAATCCATTCAGTAGTTTTGGAGTTATTAAAGGAAAAAGGAATATAGATATCTAGGGATATGAATCCTCTGCGGATCCATCAGATCTCTTGGAGAGATCTGATTGGCTGCCAACACTTCAACCAGGAAGTGTTTGCAGCCTTCTTGAGCTGAGCCCGAGTCCCCCCAAAAAACACAAAAAACAATAAAAAGGGGCAGGGTTGTAATACCCTGACCCCCTAAACCTGGTGGTGGGGTCCCACAGAGACACTGGCAGGGGCCAAAATCATTTAAAGAAAGGTTTTTGCCACTAATTCGCAGTGAATCTCCAAATCTGCAGCAAAAATGAAAAACAAAAACCAAGCGTGGTCTCCCGTGCTTGTTTTTTCTAAAGCCCCCCGGGTGGGCCAGCTTCTGATGGGAGGGGGAAATCGCTACATATTGAGGAGGGGGCGCACATGGCCACCTCCCTGGCCCGCTTTTGGGCCTGGGGACCTTAAAAATTAAGGGGGAGGGGGACCATGTGGCCCTCCTCCCCGGGCCAGTTTCAGCCAAAGAAACCCCACCCCCCAGGGTCCACCCTAATAAAATACCGGGAGGGGGCGTGCGGCCAACCTCCCACACCAAATTCATCCCTGTGGACCACTACCCCTGGGGCCTGGCCGTAATAATTAAGGGAGGGGGGCGGGCTTTGCGTCCCCCCTCCCTAAGCCATTTTCGGCCCCTGGAACCCCAACCCCCGGCAGTGCAAACAAATAGGAGGGGTCCAAGCAGCCCCCCTCTCAGAGCCATGCACTGGTAATTACCCCACATATTACATCACTGATGACATCCTCTATAAAATAATTAACAATATCGCTGCAACTTTTGCAGTACAATTATTGATGAGAAAACTGTGCATGGTGGGGGTGTGAGTTATTAGGGCACGAGTTATAGTTTCTTGAGATAACTCCAACTATAGCTGCTGACTTTCTATGGTTTTGTGTGTGTAAATTCTGAACCTAACTATAACGACCCTGTAACCTTTGATTTTTTTGTGAATATATGAATATATTTATATATATATGTGTATATATATATATATTATGTGTGTGTTTTAAACTAGATACACAAAATTCCACACACACATGAAGCAATATCGTAATATAACATCTATATACATCGATATAATAACTCACTGCAAACAATACATATTAATGAAATACATAAAACATTATAAAAATGCTTTAAAGAGATATCATTAATAAAAGAGCATTAACTGTAAAATTCTAGAAACAGTGCCATGTTTCCTCAAATATAATGCTTTCCTGGCCATATACCACTTCTGAGCTCTATGAAGTGCGAAACACATGTCAGAGATTGTCCTAAAAGTAATAGTAAATCTTGAAAACTCATAAAGGCTACTAAACTCCAGCCTCGCTTACCTCTGAAAAACCAAGGTGGTGAAACACTGAGAAAGTTTTTTTAAAACTTTTTTTTAGATTGGTTCATCATTACACCAATAAGGAAGGTATGTTTAATTACAATACAGCTACAATTTAGTTAAAATACAAGCACATCCGGCTATAGTATTCTCCTACCCTTTACAAGTGGCAAATAAACATAACTTCTAATGTGCAGTTTCACTCCTATTCAGTTGCACTGGATATGTGTGGAATACACCCCATGTTTTTAGGTCTCGCCTACGCAGCGCACATGCGCTGCATAGGAGGGCCTTTAGCCGTCGCTCTTCACTTTTTCAAACACTGCACTCGTGCTTGTGGCGGCATCCACCTTGCGGGAGCGAGCAGCGGCACGCCACAAGCACGAGTGCAGTGCTTGAAAAGTGAAGACTGCTCTCCTAAGCACGCGCGCGCGCCTCTCTCCTCGCCCACACGTCCCGGTCACTCACTCGCTCCGCCCTCTCCGTCTCCTTTTTTTGCTCGCGCTTCTCTCGCGTTTCTAGTTTTATTCACTTTGGAAGGATATAGAGTCGACCCTGCTGGGATTCAAACATGGGAACTGCAATTGTACGCTGTTATAGCAGTAAGAGGTTAGCTCACTTTTGTTGACATGCTCGGACTGGGGTAACCATATCACAAAGGCTCATGGCAATTTGATTCTTTGATTTTTTTTTCTGGTGGCATCGGAGGTTTGTGTTTTTTAACAGAAATAAAAAAATACGTGAATAGGAATTCTTCTTCAATGATACCTCATCCACATGCGTTTTTTTGTTGTGATCTCTGCGTGTATCGTCAGGCTAGTAGCTATGTGCCCATATAATACAGCACGCTGATGGAGGGGATGTGCGCCCAACGGATCTCTATGTAACCCCGAATTCAGACATTCCAGTTATGTACTAAATGACTCAGCCTTTCATTCTTCTGATGCCGATAACATGAGCTCATTTAGTTTAAGTAATGGCAATGCCTGTTGTTCACCACCCTATGATAAACAGGAAGCCAGAGAGGAAGCTTAGTGTAGCGCTACAGTTTCTGCCATTTCTAAGCGCTATAAACCTCACGTGTTATTATTACCCAATCAAATGTCCCTCAATGTGCCGACCTGACTTATATGCAAATAAATGGGTCTCCACTCCAGCTTTTTGCATTATTGCTCCGGCCGCCGGCTGCTGAGCAGAGCTTTAGGGAAACTAGGAAAGCGGAGCGCCAGCACAGGAAGCTTTTTTACCCTAAGACAGAGAAAACACAATGCCCTCAGCACTGTAGTAAAAATAAACATGTTATCTAGCAAGGCCTGCAACGGTCTCCCCAAGTTGTATTAAACAGCCAGCCTGCTGGTAAGGGTGATGTATTGTCTGTAAAACTGACTCCTAAATGCCACACACCAACCTCAATAATAACAGTAAGCGGCATATGTAGTAGGAGCCGCCTGCTGAATGAATATTCAGCAAATGAACATCAACAAAGCCAATAGATTTTCACATAGTTATATATTCGCCACATTTGCCACATAATCCATCATATGCCACATAATCTGCATTTTTTAGCAAATAAAGAATTTTGTTTATAGCCCAAACAGTTCAAACGTTACTAAAAATGCAGTATCACGTGTTGTTGTGGAGTGGAAGGCCTTTTGCAAAGCTGGACTGGTCACCTTTCTGTTGCTTATTGCTGTATTTAGGTATAAAACTGGTACTAATGAAGTGCAACCAATACCCAGACAGTTTTACAAAGTTTAATGAAGTAATACTATTACAAAATGAGCTGCATTATGCAGCATAATTTGACTTTTCTAGCCGCATATTTTGCTCAACCCTGCCCACATAATTTGGCCCTCTCCAGCTGCATAATTCCATTGGCCCTAACAATACCTTAGCTCTTAAGTGAACATATGCGAAATATATTGGCTTTGCATCTAGTAAGCCAAAAAATATAAACCACTTCTTCTAATCACATAGGGGCTTATTTACAAGCCCCTTGCGCCACTTTTGCGTCACTTTTAACATGGGATAAATGACGCAAAAGTGGCGCAAGGGGCTTGTAAATAAGCCCCATAGTTTTTTCAATATCCTGTTTCATTAAATTACTTTTGCTTTCACTCTTTGTTTCCCACACTCACTATTGCTTTGAAGCTAACTAAACTCTGGCTACGGTAATACACAGTAAATGGAATTCCATCCTGACTTTTGTCTCTATTATTTAGAGATCCTTTGATGTGCATGCTGTAACTTCATGCCTGTACAAGGGTGTGAAGTGCTTCTCCAGTTCACGGTTCTTCTCCATGCTTAGGGGGCTTTTGAGTTTGAAACGTTATGCTTTGGTACTTTGCTTTGGTTTACCAGACATCCCACAGAAATCACGCATTTGCTGCTATATTCCATGGCTGTGTCAAAAAGTTTAGATTTTGCAAGTAAGGACTTGTGTTACCTGCAATACAACATTTCATGAAAACAACTTTAAGCTGTATATTCATGGATATTATTACCTGGCTGTTTTGACATTCTGGCCCAATTGATACAAAAGTGATCTCAACACTAAAGAAAGTACGTAAACTTAGCAAGAAATGTGTATGCATCATAGAAACTTATGTACAGAAAACACAGGAATACATAGTATGAATGTTTCCCATTTTAAAATAATCTGTGTAAAAATATACAATACTTTTATAATAAGAAAGCAACTCTACCAAAATGTATTTCTTGTAATAAGTGTGCCTCTTTTATTCCTCATTTCACATTTATGCTTAAATATTTCATACCGTTTCATGTTTTATGTAAGTGTTATTTTTATAAGAAGGCACTTTAAAATGCAAGACCTTAAAAAGTGATGAACATGTACGAGATTCTTCTAAACTGTAAGTTTCCTCTTAATGTAACTGATGTTTGAAGAAACTGTGTGATATAAACATGAAAATGGATGAACAATGGAAAAAATATACGATAAATAAGGAACGATTCTTTCTCATATATTTGCAATTACTGCAAAATCCATACCCAAGTGTGCAGTATTCCTTTATCACCAACAACTTATCTAAATGTGCGGATATTGGTCCTGATCTGAATAGAAGAAAGCTCTTCGGTGTCTCAGTTTCTGGAACATATTTGAGATTTATGTATGCACAGAAGATTACCCATATACTGTCCAAACCATGGTTCAACTTCATTGGTGTATATATTTGTGCCTCCACTTGGTTTGCCTGGTTCAGGAACCTCGCATTCCCCCAAAAAATGAAGAATCATGACCATTTCAGGCAGAGTGCTACACTCAGATGCTTATTAACTTGTTCCTGAGACAGAAGAGGATTACAAGAACCTACCCCGTATCTAAAAGGGGCAAAGCACACCAAGCATATCTAGAAAATCATACCAGGGCCATCTTGATATGCGGGTGGCCTAAGGAGGCCATATATTCTTGGAGTCCCATGTAGATGTGACTCTAATAATTTCCACTCTTGTTCAAAATTGAGGTACCACGTCAAAAGGATGTCTTCTGATCTCCAACGTAGTACTAGGACTACTCCACTCTCCCAATAAGCTTTCTTCAGGGTTCACCATAAAATAGCCCTCGGAATGAGAATGCAAATCAGTACGTCACAGAGAAGGATTATGAAGTGTTTTCAAGTTCTAACCTTGCTGTGTTCTGTAGGACACCGTTTTCCAAACTGTTGGTCGTCACTGGTGGGTCCTTACCTGATTTTTGGTGGGTTGGGAAAGTCCGAGTAATAAATAAAGATGCCTTTAAATTCCCTATTTATCTTGTCACGTTTTCCTCAAAGACAGGAGTCAAATGTCAGGCTTTTTTGTTTAACAAATTGCTGCTTATTCTTTTAACTTGGGATTGGTGTTTATTTTTCTTCCTCTGACTGCAGAGTGAGAGGAGATTTTTAAAGTGAATTATGTGACCATCTTTGCTGAAGTACAGGGAGTGTGAAAGGAAAGGCTGTAGGATTTTTATTTAAATACCTGTAAATTAACTGTATGCATTCAGCAGTTAGGAAAGCAATAAATAAGCACATTTGTTTTTGGAATTATTAAGTTTGGTGGACACAGAGATTTTAATAGGATCAAAACAATAAAGACACTTTACTTAGTGATGCACAAATGATAAATATCACAGAAACCCGATTGTCACAGATTATCATTTGTGTGCAGTATAGGTTTAGTAGTAAAACTGTATATCTGTGTAAAATTAGTGGCCATTTCAATGGAAAATGTACTGTCTGTAAATGACAATGTGCTACCACATGATGCTTTAGTTTTTTTTAATTTTTTTATTTATTTATTTATGCATTTTCAAACATATGTGAAAAGAACAGGTACAGACAATGCCTCATATCATTTGTATAGACGCATTCGGGAATTGACAAACATGCAATTCAAGTATGTACTATGAGAGGGAACAGGCAGTAATGCGTAGAGCGGTATATGCTGTCAAAGGTAATACAATAGTTATAGCAACAACTTATAGATACCAGAGGCCATGTTTGCATCGGGTAGGTTAGTGGATTGCAGATAGTCACATCAGGGCAAATCCGATTTAGTCCGGCAATACAGGTGTAGGCCGTGCAGCAGCCTCATCAGCAATAGGGTGAGACAGCAGGTATGTCGTAAGGGGGCCCCAGTTGTCCCGGGGGCGTGAAGAAGGGGGAAGCAGTTCCGCAAAGGTGTACATTTGTTCCTGCCAGAAAACCATATCCCGGAGCCACTCCTTAAATTTAGGCGCCCTGCCCCGTCCCCATCTGCACGCCACCCGCCTTTTAGCTAAAAGAAGGCTGAAGGAGATGAACTTTCGGTGTGGAGCCGCTAGTGTCTTAGTATAACCCAATAAGGCAAGGAGGGGGGTGTGCTGTAGGCTCAGCAATGACATTTGGTCCAGAGCTGCGAGAACCTGACCCCAATATTCCTGAACAGCAGCGCAGCTCCAGGCCAGATGGAGGAAGTCTGCGCCAGCGGAGCCACAACGGCCACACCTGTCGTTATCTCTTAATTTGTAGCGGTGAAGCCGGACCGGTGTATAATACGTGCGGTGAAGGAATTTATAGTGTAAGATTCGAAGGCGGCTGCTGGAAGTGCTGTGTTCCGTCTGCATACAGCAGTAAGTCCACTGCTCATCAGTGAGGAGAATACCCATCTCAGCCGACCACCTGTCTCGGGCCATGTTATGTGTAGGCTCTTGAGCAGCCGAGAGGGTGTGATAGAGTGCAGAGACAAGGTGTGAAGCCCCATCGCTGCGCAGTGTGAGGCGCAATGCAGCAGATTCTAGTGGTTCATGAGGATAATCAGGTGTGTGCTCTTTAATGCCGTGACGGAGGCGAACATATAGAAAAAGGTCCATAGGGGAGGGTGGTTGCTTAGAGAAGAGTTGTTGCGATGTGCGGAATTGGCCGTTGAGGTAAAGATCCCCCAAGTCGTGAGTCCGTATTTAAGTCGAGTTTTTTTGAACACCCCTTCCTGGAGGAGAGGCAATTTTGGGTGATATACTAGGGGAAGGAGGGGCGAGTAGAGCATAGAGGCCTGGGTGCGCTTAGCAATAGCCTGCCACGCCTTCACAGTGTTAATGACGGGTGATGGATCGTCAGTGCGCGGTGCTACGACAGTGAATATGGCGCCCTCCAGAGGTACAGGGTCAGACAGCCATTGTTCGGTAGCCACTTGTGGCATGTACCGGGGAGGGTGGAACCAGAAATGGGCGTAATGGGCCTGGGCACAGTGGTAATAAAGTTCAAAGTTTGGAACATCAAACCCCCCTGCGAGTATGGCCGGGTGAGAAGATCCCATTGTATTCTAGGTTGTTTGCCACCCCAGGTGAGGCGTATCAATTCAGTGCGGAGAAGGGAGAAGAAGTGCCGACCCGGGTTGTATGGTACATTTAAGAATAGATAAAGGAGTTTGGGAAGTATAACCATTTTTATGAGGGAGATTCGTCCTGCTATGGAGAGTGGCAGTGCTATCCATCTTGTGACACTCGCTCTAATGCTCTCCAGGGCGCATCCATAATTCAGGCGTAGCAGTTCTTCATGGTCCGCGCAGACCCGTATACCCAGATATTTTACATCCTCAGCACACCACTCAATAGGGAAGTCAGGGACAAATTTGGCCACGGACGGGGTAAGGGGGAAGAGCTGAGACTTTGACCAATTGATATGTACGCCGGAGAGCCCTCCAAACCGGACGAGCTCTCGGAGTAACGGGCTAAGATTAAGTTGGGGCTCCCTCACATACAGTGTAATATCATCCGCGTAAAGGGAAATGAGGATATGCCTGGATGAGCATCGGAGGGCTTTATCGTGGTGATGCTGTCGGAGTCTCGCCGCGAGTGGTTCAACCGCAAGGGCGAAAAGGAGGGGGGAGAGTGGACAGCCCTGGCGTGTGCCCCTGGTGATGGGAAAGGCAGGAGAAGAGTGTCCATTTATGAGGCCTTTGCTTCGGGGTTGGTATATAACAGCCGGACCCAGGAGAGGAATCCCACAGGCAGTCCCATGTTTTGGAGGATGACAAAGAGGTAGTCCCATTCAACCGAATCGAATGCCTTGGTAGCATCGAGGAAAACGGCCGCCATGGGTAACTTCGGATCCACCGACCCCAATATTGAAAAAAGGGTGCGTAAATTGTGTGATGTTGCCCTGCCAGGGATGAACCCCGCCTGATCGGGCAGGACTAACTTTTCCATGAGGAGACTGAGACGATTAGCCAGGAGTTTGGCCAGTATTTTGGCATCTGTATTTATTAAGGAAAGGGGTCGATACGAACCACAGCAGTCCGCGGGCTTGCCCGGCTTTAAGAGAGAAGAGATCAGGGCCAGCCTCATGGATGGGGGAAGGTAGCCCAATTCCTGTGCTTCGTTGAAAACATTCTTGAGGATAGGGAGCAGTTGAACAATGTAAGTTTTATAAAAGTCGATGGGGAGGCCATCCGACCCAGGGGCCTTCCCGGATTTCATTTGCATGATAGCTTCATGCACCTCATCGTTTTCAAAGGGCGCAGCCAGGAACTCCCTCTGGGAATCACCGAGCCAGCCAAGAGTTATATCCTGCAAATATGAGGCAAAGTCCGGAGATTCAGCTCTGCCGGAGCCATACAAGTCAGTATAAAAGTCGGTGAAGGTGCGAAGGATATCTCGGCCGTCCCTATGACGCGTACCGGAAGAATCTTTAATTTCAAGAATATAATTAGAGAAGCGCGGTAGACGGATGTCCTGCGCTAATGCCCTGCCCGGACGCCCACCCTCACCATATCGACGTGCAGTGTGGTATTTCCCATGGAATCTCACCTCTGACTCTGCAGTGCGATTATATTCGGAAAGTTTGTCCCGGAATGTTGCTAAGCGTTGCCCGGAGTTGTCTCCCCATAGGTCACTCTCCAATTGTTTAAGTTCGTCTTCAAGTGAGCCCAGTGTGCGGCGGAGATCTCGCAACACCCCAAAGCTTTTGGCAATGCAGGAGCCTCGGATGGTGACTTTAAAGGCTTCCCACACTGTGCCCAGAGAAGAGACTGAGCCTACATTAGTGCGGAAGAAGTCAGTAATTTCAGTGCCAATTTCAGCCTTGAAAACGGCATCCAATAATGCTTCCAGCATAAGCCTCCACAATCTAGGAGAAGCGAGTAAATTAGGCGGGACTAGTGTGATGAGCACCGGAGCGTGATCGGAGAAAGTCCAAGCAAGATGGGTTGCATGTGTGACCCATGAAACCGCCCCACGGGAGACCACCCAGTAGTCTAGGCGGGCCCAAGAGGCATGCAATGCAGTGTAATGAGTACCTTCCCGTCCACCCGGGTGAATATGCCGCCAAGCATCGATGAGTCCGTGGGCCTCAAAGATGCCCGCGAGAACCTCACGCTTCCGTGTATAATGTTGGGGTGAAGCATTAGATCTGTCAGCAGCAGGGTGGAAAGCAGTGTTAAAATCACCCCCCAAATGATGTGGGTAGAGCCTACCTGGAGTATGCGCCCCCATAATGTGGTGTAAAAATCGGGATCATCAATGTTGGGCCCATAGCAGCACACCAGCGTCACCGATTGGGTACCCAGCGTGCCCCACAGTATGCAACTACGACCAAGTGAGTCCTGCTGTGTACCTCCCAGGAGAAAGGGAACCCCCGTTTTATTAGTATTACCGTGCCTCTGGAATAAGTAGAGTAAGAGGAGAACACACGGACCGCCGCCCACCTGCTGGCAAAGGTGGGAGGACGAGCTGGGTCCAAGTGTGTCTCTTGTAATACCGCGATGTGGGCGTTGTGCCTGTCCAAATATGATAAAACCTGCCTCTGTTTCCGGGGATCCCGAAGGCCCCTAACATTCCATGTGATGAGGTTAAGTGTCAACGACCTAGTGTGTGTGGACATAGTACCTTGTAGTGTAACTCTGTATTATGTTGCGCTCTACTGAAGAAAGAGGAAGGTGCGTCTGTAAGTACAAGGCCTGTGGTTACCTGCGGACAAAACATTTCACGTGAAACATTAGAACAAAATTCCCTCATCCCCCCCCACCCACAACAGCACCCCAAACGTGCCGGAATTGTTAATCCCACCCTTCCCCAAAAAAAACAATTGCAACCATACAATAAAATAAGAGTCATAAATGTAGTACAAGGAGAGCACCCGTGTGGGAAACGCCAGTGGGCAACGAGATCCTCCCTCTCCCCGTGGGAGTAAAGTCTGGCTCCTGGTGATGGTTGGAGGCTAGCTAAGAGGGAGGGGGAGGAGGTGCTTGGCATAGGTCGAGATGGGCGTCAATAGCACAGTAGGTATCATAGAAGTTACTATCTGCCCATTTATAGCAAAAGTGGCAACGTAAATATTACAGAGCTTATCTGAAGTGGAGTGGCAAAGCAGGGGGGGGGTCAAGCCCTTCATGAACATGTGAAGTCGCATCCCCCAACATGAAGTCAAAGGAGCAAGACCATAACCAGACGTAAGCCCCCAAAAACAGCATGGAGACGAATCACAGCAGCTGCGCTTGCCAGGCAAAGGCCTGAAAGATCAAGGGTCGTGCATGTAGGCCCTCAGTCACAGTCTAAAGTCGGATATTGAGAAAGGCGTTCCCGCGTATGATGGGAGGGAGAGGCTTTCCTGATGTTGCGAAGGAAGTCATCCACTTGACGCTCGCTTGTGAAGAAGTGGTGCTTTCCATCATACATGACTCGTAGGCGGGCCGGGTACAGTAAGGCGTATTCAATTTGTAGCTTGCGCAATTTCTGTTTGGCAGGCAGCATCTTGCGGCGAGCCTCTTGCACCGCCATGGTAAAGTCAGGGTACAGCGAGAAATTGGCCCCATCGAATTGCACATGTTGTTTTTCCCTGGCCAGCTTTAATGCAGTGTCCCGGTCCATATAGTTTAGGAGCCGGGCAATTATCGGACGGGGATTCGCTCCCGGGGGAGGTCTAGGGCCTAGGGAACGGTGTGCCCGCTCCACGATTAACTGAGTGGAGAAAGCGTCTCTACCAAAAGTCGTGCACAACAAGCGTTCAACAAAGTCCTCCATATGGCCAGTATTCGTGCTTTCGGGAATTCCCGTGACGCGGATAATATTGCGACGACTTCGTGCCTCCAAATCTTCATTTTTGGCCGCAATAACCCTGAGCAGCTTGTCCATTTGAGCCACTTGCTGTGTTACCTTCGTCGTAGCATCCTCATTGTCAGAAATCCGTTGCTCAGCCTCCTTAATTTGTTCGCTATGTTTGTCCACTGTAAGCACGATGTAGTCCATGCGGGAATTCATGGAGTCCATTTTGTTGGAGAGCTCCGTGAGGCTACGCTGCATGGCCAGAAGGAGGGATTTTACTTCATCCGCCGGAGCAGGCTGGGGATTCGAAGTCTGCGCATCTGGATTCTGGTCTAATTCTTCGGTAGTCGAGCGCGTGACTGCTTTTTTTGCGTCAAAGGGGAGCTTGGATTGCCTACCATCTATCTTCCCCATGGCGGAGGGTACCCTCTGGAAGACGAGGTAATGAAGAGTGGACACCTGGTATGCGGACGCCAGCCGCCGGGATGCAGCCGATGGGCTCGGGCAAGGGTCACCACCCACGGCAGGTTCGGGAAGGACCTGCGTCGTTGAAGAGGCCCCCGATGAGGCACCGCCCGCGCTAATTCACGGCACCAGGACGCGCCGGCTTCAAGAGTCGGTGTTCGCAGGGAGGACGAGGCAATAGAGGAGAGCAGTGGCGGGCGTCAGGGAGTGAGCAGCGCCTCCAGCCAGGATGTCCGGTACTTGTATGTGTCCGGCGCCTCCGCAATGCTGCAGTGGAAATCGCGGGTGTAAGAGGCCACTAAGGGCAGGATGCGCAGTTTTTGCCTATTCCCTGGAGGCGTCTAGCCGATGCGGGCCCCCGTGGGTGTGTTTCCGGGGGTAGGCGTCGCAGGTCCCCCCGGCCGCCGCAATTTGAATGGCGCGGGGTGCCCAGCAACCCCCCGGGGCCGTTGGCGGAGGGGCAGCAGCCGGCCTCAGGCACCCCCAGCACGCAGCTTCAGGAGAGCAGGGTCCCCATGCGCAGTCTCACCGTATGTCGAAGCAGAGCAGGTTGATGCAGGTACGGGGGGTGGAGGCCGCCGCGTCGCAGCCCAGGGACAGTCAGCCTCCCCTCCGGCTGATATAGTGTGCAGGCACTGTAGTTCTGTCAGCTGCTCAGTCCGCCTGCAGTAGGGCTTACATGCGCCGGTAGTGCCGCGGGCTGAAGCCACGGGAAGCACCCGCCGCGGCGCACGGCCCAGCGAACACGAGGAATCCCCGGCGCTCTCTCGGCACACAGGCCGCCAGCGAGGCTCCGCAGGACGTCCCCGCACCTCCGGGCAGATCAGCACCAGCCCAGCGCTTCGCCCCACGGGGGTCCCCGGCGGCAATGCAGATACCGGAGCACTGCCACAGACCTCAGGAAGCTCGTCGGGCAATTGGAAATGTTATACTATGCCATTAGCGAAGGATAAATGATGAGTCTCCCTGCCAAGCGACCAGAGCCTCACTGGTGTGCGGCCATCTTGGTCGTGCGCCACCTAGCGCCCCCATGATGCTTTAGTTACATTAAAAAATCACCACTTGTCATGTCCATTAAAGGTAGGTGGGTCTCAAAAGTTTGTTGTTCTAAAAAATGGGTTGTGTTTCTAAAAGGTTTGTGAACCACTGCTGTAGAAGTACACTGTGGCAATTTCCCCGCAGTCCCAGGTCACCTGATGGTTACTGGGCTCAAATTGTAACAATAAGACCCTTTTACCTCTGGTGTTCCAGAGCTTATCCTATTGCTGGAGCCAAAACTGAGCACCTAGTATACTGGTTTATCCCTTGACCCTCAGGAGAGCAAGGTAGAGCGGACCAAGGCTTACTGAGACTCCACATTTAATCAGGCAAATAACAACTGATAATAAATCAATGTCCAGACAGTGCTTTTGCTTAAAACAAATTTAAATCACAACACATACTAAATATTATACAGGAAATGTAAAGGCCAAAATTGCATTCACAGTTTTCAGAGGGCATTTTCATGGAGTCAAAGTTACCCAGTTATGACTGCAGTGCCACTCCTAGCTTCTTGCGAGTGGAATGACAAAAAAAGGTGAAACAAATTAAGCTAGTGGGGGTGCAATCTCTGTACGTTTCACAAGATGGTTGAGTCGACATGACTATCATTGAAGTGCAAGGGCTGTCTCTGAGTCGTTTATATACAGGCCTCGAAAAATCATAGAAATGTTAATAAACCTGCAGGTCTCGTGACATGAATAATCGATTTGACCTATCTATAATGTACTTGGCCCCTAATCTGGTCTCATCTTGTGGGATCCTAGCAAATATTTTATTTTACGGAACCCGCATTTTTTTCATTATCACATATGAGAGCACCTTAAAAAATGCAAGTTCAGCATTTGTGCTGTACAAAAAAATATTTTGTTTGATTTAATAAACTAAACTTTAGCTCCATATATAACAAGCATTGGCATAGCCAATAGGTCTCGCCTTTGGGACCTTATAAGTGTTTAGTTATACAGCACAATATCCTTGGTGCAACAACATCAACTGTTGCATGGCTAAACACTTATAAGGTCCCAAAGGCGAGACCTATTGGCTATGCCAATGCTTGTTTCAAAGGGTTTTTGACAGCCATGTATCTCTCTCAGCATTAGATCTTAGTACTATACTTTCAAAGCTTTTCTTCTCCACTAATCCATAAAGGGGGTACTGCTATCCTTGAACATTTATTAAGAGTATATCCTGGAAGACAATAATAATGAAGGGCTGTTACAGCTCAACCTCACTGGAGGTGCACGGACAACAAATGAAATATTCAAGACTATATTGATGATGATACAATGATGATACAATGTATTGAGATTCGGTGAAATGTGTGAGGTTTTGAGCAATGAAATCGGGGGAGTTATGGTTGTGTTGCTCACCATAACTGGCAAATGTCACAGTTTTAGGGGTTTGCCTCTATGCTATAAAGTCTTTTCTACTGACATATTTAGGGAAATTGGATTTATTTTCAGAACAAAAGGTCTTCAGGGGTATACTTAGGGCCTGATAATGAGTATGGGGGTCCCAGACCGCCACAAGACCGGTGGTGGGGAAAGCGGCAGGCAATGGAGGCGGTGCCGATGCCGGCACCACAGTGCTGATTACGACCTGCCTTTCGGCCAACCATTTTATGGTGGGGACCCCGCCAGGTAAAGGTCGGTGGAAAGGCAGGGAAGGGGTCCCTTACAGGGCCCCCAGCATTTTAGCCATTGGGCATTTGTGGCTGGGGGCACATGTTGTGCCCCCCCATGCATGCACTGTCGTGAGTGCACTGTGTGCCTTGCACTATATGGTGCATCACGACAGTGCAGGTGCTGCAGTGCGGCGGCATTGCCTTCAGGCTCTCGCTGTGAGCCAAAGCATGCTGCCGCCCAAGTCTGCTGCTGGCACACCACCAGCCCGACGGTAAACTCCAAATGCGACAGTCGGGATGCCGCCGACTTGCTGCCGTTCTCCTGACCGCCGACGCTGTGGCCTGGCGGTCCGACCGCCAGGGTCGTAGTCAGGGCCTTAGTATCTGATGTTGATATACGTTAGCCCAAACTTCAAGGAACTGCAGTGCTGTGTGCAACAGGCTCTGGCCCTTGTGCCCAGCCCCTGCGCAACCAGAACCCACCAAAAACAACTTTCAGGCATGCACTGTTGACTTTTAAACACAGGTTGTGTTTCATTCATATGCAGCATACAAGGAATGGGGGTGTGGATGAGAGAAGGTGGAAAATGCTCACATGTATGCTCTCGTTTGCTCAAAATACACCTCGAACCAGTATGTTGTTCGCTAACCCATTACAAACAGACTGCCACCACCTATGCTTTACAAACTGTAAAGCATGGCTTGTCGAACTTCGGGCACCGTTATAGTACTGTGGTCATGATTTGCTGCTAAATTTAAAAAAAATGTAGAATTATAAAACAAAAAACACTAACGAAAAAACTAAAATTAACTTTTATGAAGGAATGTTGTTGGTTGGGCATAAAATATAATAAACACGGAAATTGTCCAGTTTTGGTTATTATTACCACTAGAGCCACAATGTATTCATGATCAAACGCAAACAGAAAAGAGGCATGTGTTTAGGGTGCCTTGGGACCATCACAAAAACCATATTCCAGAGTTTTTACAAGACGATTAGGCCATTGCTCAAACATTTCAAATGCTGCTAATTTCGTAATAATGGACCTGCTTTACGGAGACGCTGTTTCAACGACCTGCTGCTGCTAAAAAACCAAACTTCTGATGAGTCTGTGAGTTTTTGTTCAAAATTATGCAAGATCTCACAGGAATTTGTTAAAAATTCAATCCTCAATGCGCTATTACAACATAAATATTACAAAAGGCATGGCAATTTAGAAAACAGCTATAACATTCATTATTTTCAGATATATCAAATAGCATGATATTAAGAACCTATTTAAACAGACTCGTTTTCCACAAATATTCTAAGCCTTTCTCTAAAGGGAGACAGTGGCAAAATAAACTGCATGACCCATAATATATTTCTTGTATGACCTATTCGTTAGCTAGTGTGTCATTATGAAGGAGTGTCTTTTTCAAACTCTTGTACAACACTAAAGTAATGAATTCCCAACCTGCAAAATATGTTTCACTGTTTCTTTAGCAGGCACCAGTTGCACCAGTGTTTGCCATGGCACATTCTTTCACTTCTTTGCTCCAAATAACCATATTAGCAGCTCACTTTTGCAGACAACATAGTGATGGTTGATTTGAGCCTGACAGATCTTCAGTGGAAAATAACTGCTCTTGAAAAGCATTGTTTGTCTAACAAACTCGAGATTAACATCCCAAGAATTTAAAGTGACAGCGTGAGGTGCGAAAAAAATAATTTAAATTGGTCGTTAAAAAAACCTGGAAATTGTAGAGTGTCAAGGTATAGCCGTTACCAAACTTTATCGTCAATGATTCGTGCTATTAGACTTGGAATTCTTTGTGTGCCTGGGACTCTCAAGCAGTTGCATGCCTGACAAATTCTTCACTAAAATGACATGAATCGGAACAATGTAAATTATCATTTGTCAAACAAAATGTAAACATTTTGTAGGATGTTTACAATATAAATTCTTTATAGCCTTATTTCCTACAATTTAACATTTATTAAATGCTTTTCCAAGGGCTAACGTTTTCCGTAAATCATCCCAGAATGTTGTGTTGTGTAATGTGTTTTCAATGACAAAAATTGACAAGACTTTATTTGGATTTGACGGCATTGGTCCTTTGGTCTAAGTACACTTTAGGAGAAGTTAGAGTGGATTAAATCTCTCCGATTGTTCAGGTCCTCTAATAAGATTAGTCTTTTTGAAATGGAAGATGAGGGTTTATTCTGATTGGCTAATTCCTGTTTGTGTGCAGTTCATGGATATCATATAGAGGTAGCCAGAGGTAGCTGCTGCCGCCCCGGCTCATCCTTTGGTATCCCAAGCATTGGTGTTTTTATGCGGGATCACAAATACAGTTAGTGCAACAGAAAGCAAGCAGGGTTCTTAATCCGTGTTTCCATTCTTTAGTTTGCACTTCTTGCCCTTCTCCTAGCACTACAGCAGTAAACAAACAGCTGTTGAGGAGCGAAAGCGTGAACAAGACGTCCACAATGTGATGTCATGGGGGTCAAAGGGCAGGTGGTGTCACTTAGCTATTTTTGGAAATTTGGCGAATAAATGCCTATTTTGCAGTTAAGTATAGTCAGTGCTTAATTGAGCCAGTGGTATCCGGTGCTGGGCACTGGCACTTAATTGTCAGCACCGGCACTTATGACAGCTGGCACATGGTGGCACTGTTTGTAAAATTTAGAGCTGAACAGAACAGCAATTGCTTATTAATTCAGTATACATTAAAAATAACTAATACCTGCCACCCAAGCCTTTTTTTTAGCTTTGGCGGCCAGGAATAGTCTCAAATGTCACACTTTTAGCAGTATGCTGGTTAATAGTTGTGTAGGTACTGTCATTGGCAACAGTGGCAGTGGCAATGGGTGGTGCAAGCTGCGGAGGCCTTCGACAAGGGCCCTGTCACTTATATTTTTACAAATTAAGTACTGCTGATATAGTTCTAAGCATTTCCTTGCAATAGGCCTACCTTTATCATCACAGTACAAGGCTTTTATTTGCTGAGCATGGAGGTATGTTTTATTGCAGTTAAACAATAAAACGTTTGAGAAGAGGGGTCATGACCTTACTTTGACTGTAGTATCTGGTACTATACTATCTATAGTATGCAAAGCAGCATTGCATTTATGTTCCCAGCTAATATTCACACAGGAAGTAAACACTGCAAATAATAAGTAAGATTAAAGTTACAAACACTTGTATTATGTCTTCTGTGCCATAACAACTACAGTTATTCGAAATTCTTACTTAATAGGCAAGCAAAAAAACTGTTAAATGCCAACTCTTGAGGAAACAGAGAGCACACGAAATATAAACAAAACATAACAGATATTGCCTCTTCTTTCACTTTCTTATTTTATCATTGTGCTTCTTTGGGCAGGCCTTTCACCAGTGATTTTTACACTCATTTATTTGAGATACCCCCTTTCTTGCATTTGAACAGATAGTATCACATTCAGTGCAGCCGACTTGGGTATTTTGTAAGTACGACCCTTTTCATTCTGCCAATAAAGTATAAATAGGCGTTTGCACGTGCTTAGTGCACCATTTCAAGCGTGTTTCTAAACACCCTTTGAAATGTTAAGCATGTTCCAACCTAAGGACATTATTCCTTAATGGCCTACTCATGTTTAACCTTATTGCAACTAAATTACGATTTTCTATTAAAAATGTAATAAATAAATATTTAAAGTTTACAACTTCTGTAACGTCAAGGCAACTACCTAATTATTTTGGTGTTTGTGAAATTCAACCGAACAATGGAAAAACCTGTGGTGTTACCATTGATAGATGGACCATGTCTGAGATGTCACAAGCCTCTACTCTCAATTGATCACTATCTGTGAAATTATGCCTAGTAAGGAAAGAATTTGCTTTAAATCCCTCTGTATTGTACACAAAGCAGTACATGAACTGGGTCCAGTTCCCCTGCAGGAGATGTTTACCTGGTATAATCCCAGGAGGCAGCTTCGCTCTTCGAGTGCAAATCTGATAACAACCACCAGATTTAAGAGATCCAGGATGGGGGGCAGAGCTTTTGGTGTGGCCGCTGCGCGCCTATGGAGCGAGCTGCCTCAGAACCTTAGACAGGCCAGTTCTCTGACCTGTTTTAGGAAGAGTCTGAAAACTTGGCTATTTCCAAGGGGTGAACACTAGATCCCCCCACTGACAATTGGTTCTGCTGTTACAGTGGCTATTTTCAATCTAAGCGCCAGGATACCCGTAGGGTGGCAGTTTTGCGCTATATAAGTTTTTAATTCAATTCAATTCAATTCTGTGACTAGAGAGCAAGACACTGCTACTTTTTAAGGGGGATATATAGGGACTAGGCCCGGGTTAAGTTTTGTTAACGCCGGCATAATCTAACGTAATTTCAGGTATGTTGTGTTACTCTTCTTATGAGAAATTCCCAAAATGATGGTATTGCGCCACATTGCGTAATTGAGTGCCATTTGTGGTAAAAAAATTAACACAATCACACAGGAACAATGCGAACAACAAAACACAAGCGGCTGTTGTTCCTGGTGCTTTTATTTTTTGCACTATTTTTACCACAGAAATCATCTTCGAATTCAAAGTGGAAATTAATTTCGCGGTAAAATACAGCGCCAAATAAAAGTTGTGCATTTTGCATGATTACATAAAATGTAGCATAATATTTCTGAAATTTCATGCAATTACACAAAAGCAAATGACGTGAATTTTGCACACCTCTAATAGGGACACGGTGCACCTCTCTCCAAGCTAGAGAATCTTCCAGACAGAATAGATGGTGGAACAGAGTTGAGGACTAAGATTGCACTGTGATCCTGGCCCCTGTAAACAGATGTGAACTTTCAAAGTGGTGGGGCATAAACCTTTTCCTGCAATTAGACTGAGCAAGCCATCAAGCCCAACATTTTTAAAGGGGGTTTATGGGATCCTCCCCAAGGAAAAGTTTATAAAACACAGGACCTTAAGGTGTATTTCACAGCACAATTGTCACATAAATTGCGTTAAAGATCTGAAGTTCTGATGGGGCAATAGGGAAATATTCAAAAACGGTTGCAGGCAAGCATTATCCTCCCCAGTGGTGTTGCTGCTCACTTTGAAAAAAAAAGTGGCAACCTAGGATTTTTTCAATATAATGTCCCCGAAAAGCTAGCTAAAGAAGTATAAGCGTGATGTGCAATGCTATTTGGCATTCACAAACCCTGTGATTCGGAAAAACACAGAGCCTCTGACCACAAAGTGTTTTTTTATATAATGTACTAAACCCTTTTTGCAATTCGGGAAAGCCTTTTTAAATTGCAATTAGGCGGAGTCTGTAAGGGCCGACCCCATCCTATTTGTAATTTGCAATAACATGTAATCAATGGTCTGTGACTGCAGTAAAGGTCACAAATCGTTAACACCTCAAGCGAGGTGGTAGTTGATTCATAAAGGGGAAGCTGTCCCTGTTGGGCAGGCTTTCCTTGCGAGTTGTGTTGGGTGGCCTACGGAGGGTGGAGGTGGGGAGATGGTAGGCAGTGGTCCAGTGTACCACTTCGTGCTCACCAATGTATTCCAAACCAGGAAGCATCTTTTTTTTAAAGCATCTCTTCTTCCTGCAAGAGAATTGACTGCTTTCAAAAGTTGTTTGGTTGTCTGGTGTGCCTTGCAGGCCACCACCCTGTTCATAAACCATCCATCACAGGGGGTCGTTAATAGTGCATTGCATGGTAAATATTCGATAGGCAGGTTGTTCTGCAACCCCTTGCAACTGGGCATTTTGTGTTGTGACATATTGGTAGATAGTTTGCATCATAAAATGAAAGGCAGGTCTCAAAATGTCAGTTCGTAAATTGCACCCACTAATTATGACCTGTCTTTTTGTACCTAAGGTCCAATATGTGTTACAGGTAGTTAAGAAACTTTGGTCTTGACGGGTCCCTTGGCCTATTGTTTTTCAAAATGTATACAACTTTCTTTACTTAATTTCTCCACCCATGGCCTTTCAAGTCGATTTCCAATTATATGTTATCACTGAAACTCTACAAGTCATGGGGAACTAACCAATGTTTTACATATCTCACAATCGCAGGGTGTAGACAAAACAGCTCTCACAGCAGTACTACAGATGTGTTACAAAGATATAATGGAATTAGAAAACTGACCTCAACATTACATGCTCAGGACTATGTTACACTTACACTACTTTCACTCTTGGACAGCCTCTACTTTTCATAACCATTTATCATCTTGATCAGACACCATGGATGCCCATCATATGGCACAGATGTATGCCACCACTATAACATGGACAGCCAGGACTGTGTTAAGGATGGCCATAAAAAGCCAAGGGATGCCAGGGATAGCCAGAATCTGGTCAGGAAAAGCAACCTATAGCAAGGATGAGCTCTTTTAAGCAGAGATAGCCAATATTAAAGCACTCCATCCAATAGCCCTTCCAGCCTTGCTGCCGTGTTGCTTGGTATGAACATGCTTTCAAGGTACACATTACGGAACATTGCAAACATTGTACTGTGTGTTCAGTTAAGTATACACATCAGGGAAAAAAATGACATCAGTGTGCGAGGGCTGTGACAACCATATGAAGCCATTTCAAAGTGCACCTGTGACTGGTCAAAGTGTGGCTTCACAATTGTGGTACCTGATGCACTGTGTGATCTGGGTAATTTCAGTCTCTCCCATTCGCAGGTAAAAGGCTTCTGAGCTGGGGCCGGCCTGCGATAGGTTAGGTCGCACTTAATTTCTGCACTTTTGCACCAACCGAAAGGCACACAAACATTGGAGAATGTATGGTAATGAGAATGCCCCATATATAGTCTGGTAAAGGATAACACAAGAAAGTGTCATACATGCATTGAAGACATCCACCGATCAGCCCTGTAGAACTGCAGCGGGAATAGTTCCCTCAAAAGACAAAAGTAGTCAATATGACCCCTCTTTATTTTTCAAACCACATTTGTTAAATATTTTGATCTTGGGTGTCACTTACTATTTCAATGCTATAAGGCACTACAGATAAACATATAGGGCCCAATTCACAAAAGGCATTTATGAGTAAGTGAAGTAGTACTCCTGCCATAAATGCAATTCATGTAGGTACATCTGTAGATCTACGCCTACACCTGTCCTGCCTTATAAGTGCCGAGTACTCTGCTGAGAGTGCATACAACCCGCACACATCGTTCTACATCTTAGGTGTAACTGTGGGCTTGGCAGGAAAATGGGGAATATCTTCTACAAAGTGGGAGAAGGAAAGGGAAAATCAAGGAGAGGGGTGGGGAGGGACATGCAAATACAAAACCATATCTGCAATAGGGTAAGCCACTTGCAACTCATCTATTCTTGTACTGCCACTGCCACAGCCCCACCACAAACCCGTTCCAGCCGAGCCTCGGAGTGCATAACACAGCACAAGGCCGTTCACAGGGTCTACACGGGAATCACACGGAAATGAAGAACAATAATAATAATAGAAATACTGATAATAATAATAACAACAACAACAACGATAATAATAATATTGTTATTAATAATAATATATGAAGAATGTATCATGGTAATATTAACAATAAACATGCCCATGGAGGATGTAATAGCTATAGTTGCTGGGCATCCAATTACAGCCAGTTACATTTCACTTTCTAATATAAATTGTAGTCAACTTGTAATGTTTCTGTAACTGCAAGCTCAAAGGGGATGAAGAAATGAAGACAATATCTGTGTTGCTGATGAAGAGAAATGTGCTCCGAAGCTGGCCGTGGCAGCATGCAGCACATGGGAGAAGGATGAAGACCCTCCCATCGCATACAGCATTTGCAGCAGGTTGAATGGAGGAGAATTTGTGACTGCACGTGCCCTAGGATGTTCTTGCTTTCGGAATGGCAGCGTTATAATGTGATCTGCCTAAAATAACCCACAGTTGTCGCCAATAAAATGATCCCCTCTCAAGTGCTGTGACAACCATGATTTAATTTCCTTTAACTGCACAGCAGGTTTCAGCTGCAGAGTTTATATGAATCAGTCCAACATCCCGGTAGTCATAGTGTTGTCAGCCACGGTAACACAATCGCATTGCCATTCGATGCGCCGTTCGAGTGTAGGGTTACTTGGGTCTTTGTTGGTCTCCTGTGGACCAAGCCTTATCTCGATGCACGGAGGTAAATTGATGCTCAAGACAATAGTAGCATTGGACTGCCGTACTGATGATTGTGGCGTAATTAAGACATTATGCTGCAAACATTTTGATTGCAGAAAAAGCTTTCAATATTTTGCAAATTGTCTGTGTTGATTCCCCTCCAGGAGAGGGGGCATAAGAATGCAGAGGAACATTTTTGTGCTCTTTTACAAGATAATAGTGTGTGCCCAGGATCCAAAGAGAATGAATCTAAACCACACTACTTTGACAACGCACCCCAGTATTGACGGGCTACAGAAGACTGAAGCTCCCCAGATCCGCTAACCGGAGTGGTTTTCTCTATGGACTGGTGCTTCTCTTAAACCACTCAAAGAAATTGGCGGAAGAGAATTTGACCTTAAAAGGATTAATTGAGTGATGATGGAGTCAGGGCCGGTTCTTGGCAAGGCAATACTAGGTGGCCACATAGACTGCACCGGCAACACCAGGGCGACACCATTTTTTTACCTCAAAAGAGCAAAAATGGCCAGGAGTTATAAAAAATATCACATTTTCTGGGGCAATTGCTATCCTTGAATGGTCCCTGAGCATGTTTGCTGGCATGTTTGTTACTTCTACAAGACAGTACTGAGATTATAGAAATGTCAGATAAGAGCCTGGTGGGCAGTTGTTAAAGGGGACTGGTTTACATGGAACCCGACAACTGTAATATCTGTGTGCATCACACTACATTTCCTGTGAAGAAGTAGGAGAAAAAGATTTAGAGATTTTGGGACCCATTTACAAAAGCATCTGTGAATATGGGGATTAATACTATAGGAGTAGTTTTTTTTACTAATTCCTACATACCTTTGTGAGTCGATGCCGAAACATCCAACTGCCTATTAGTAAAAGTGCAAAGAGGGCACAGTCCTTTCTATTTGTACTAATTGTATACGAATATTCGCTGAATATTCCAATTTTAGCAGTTTTGAGGTCAACTCACAAATGCATGTAAGAGTATGTAAAAGAGTGCTAGAACGGTACTACTCTACTTATGCCAAAATGCCTTTGTAAATAGGACCCCAGCCTTTTAATTCATTGTGCACAGATGGCCCAGAAGAGAGCAGTGTAAATGACGTGGATGTGTTGTGCACTCCTGTATACAAAATCACTAAATTCTGTCAAACTACTCGTGCGTGTGCTGCACTGAATCGTATGCTGCCTTGCATGCGTAACTATAGAACAGTAATAAGCCAAGTGTACCTAGAAACTTGGACTCTGTGTGCACAGCCAATGAATTTATCAGAAATAATAAAACATTGTCATCGAACTGAAATTTCTTTACATGAATCTTATTTATATTGTGTAATCAGACAATTATCAACATTAATCTGATAATAATACAGTTTGTTTGCTCCTTGTTGCTCAAATAACAGTACTTAAATTACAAGAAATGCGTATTATACATGAACATAAATCTTAATGAAGGTGTTAATGCCCAATGCATTTCGGGACATTGTCCCTTCTTCAGGAGGCAATCTATAAAAAAGAAACGATAATACAGGAATGGTGTAATCACATAAGGATATACTAAACATACAAATGTGCTGACTGCACAATGATAATGGTGATGAACATGCAGATATACAAATATGAATAGCTGCTGAAGATAATATTAAATGCCTTCAACCAAGAATAAAGAACTATAAAGCCAAAAGTCTCACCCAAAGAGTGATAAAGATCTACTTTGTAAATACTCAAAAAAATTGTGCAGACACAGCTACTCATGCCTATCCCAAATGTGTCCGGATGAAGAAGCCAGCATTTACTCAGAGCTAAATCCACGTCATAAAGTAAAAAGAATACCACGAGGTCTAAGACTCTCTATCAAACCCATGCTTTTTAGATTTCAACACAACAGCGTGTTTATGGAGAAATGGTACGCTATACTAAATAAGTGTTCACTGGACCTCATCTTACTCTTAATTGAAGAGCTTTCACATACCGTTCATGATTTGGTAGAAGAAATTTATACTATAAAGAGAGATTTGGAAGCTAGGATGGAACCTGACATATGGAAAGTAATATTGGATGACCTAAACATTAAGCTGGATGCTTATGAGAAGGAACTACAAGAAAGAAAATTACGCAAATTTAAGTGAGATACAATTGACTACAAATTAAACAAAGCTTATACATGGGCGGAAATGTATGCACAGAGAAGATTAAACACTAAAAAAAAGGATGACATCTTCAGAGGAAAGTGTAGTTTCGGACAAAGACATCGAAGCATCCTGTTTACCTCTCAAACCAGTGGCTCCAACACCAGATGAATCCAATACAACCACAACAATAACTGATTTGAGTCAAGCTTCTACGCCAGTGGCTTTTTTATCCAACATACCGGACTCAGGACAACCTGCCGAACAACATATCCAAAAATTGCAAACATCCACACTAAAACCCAGAGAGGAAATGGAAAAAGAAAAAAAAATTGAGAAGCCAGAACAGAGTCTAGTCATAAATATATCATCCACTTCTCTAACACTTGAACAAATAGCGGTATTGAACAAAGGAACGTCATTTGTTCCAACCAATAAGACAGATGAATTGAAATGTGAGATTGCATTCTTCAAATTTATGCGGAACCTAAGATTGAGCCATTTCTTTGAGAACATTGTTCCACCTAAATGTGACCAAGAGGAACCAGCTTTTATGGAATGTAAATCTAAGAGTACGTTTCAAGCACCAGTGTCACATAAAATGCTAGATACATTCGAAATACTGGTCAAAAAAGATATAAAGTCCTTAAGGTTTAACAAGACAAGAAGCACTAATGTTTCCAGAACAGAAATTAGCACTTTGAAGGCATTGGCAAACAACTCTGACATCAAATTTCAACTAGAGGACAAGGGAGGAGCTCTGGTCATGATAGACAGAATTTATTATCAAGACAAAGTGAATCAACATGTTAGAGACACAACCATGTACATGAGGTTGCAACAAGACCCCACAACAGAACTGATATTGCTGCTCCAAAGATTATGTGATAAAGCTGTGGAAATAGAATGGATTAGTACTTCTACTAGATCGTTTTTGACAGTGACGAACCCAAGAAGATCGTAGCTATATATGCTGCCGAAAATTCACAAGAATAATTTTGATCCACCATTTCGTCCCATAGTATCGGGCTGCAACTCACTCTTTGAACCTTTGGGCAAATATTAGGACTTTTTTTGCAACCGTTTGTCCAAAACTGGAGGTCCTATGTAAAAGATACTACTGATTTCTTACTCAAATTACAGGCCCTGCCACGAAGAGGCATGAATCATTGGTGGCTTTGTGCGATAGAAGTCTCGTCCTTTTACACCTCAATTCCACATCAAGAAGGTTGAGAAGCTATTGATGGGCTTTACTTCAACATATAGATGTCAGAGCACACAAAGTTTTCATATTAGAGTTTACATTTCTGCCTTCACCACAGTTATTTCAAATGGCAAGAAGAATTTTTCCTTCAACTGACAGGGCCATCAATGAGGTGTGGGCTCTCCTGTGTATGCCAACACCTTCATGGCAAAGTTTGAGGATGACTACATTTTCAAGATTCCACGTGGCAAGAGAATGTAATATTCTATTATCCCTATATTAATGACATCTTCCTCATTTGGCAGAACAACAAAGAAAATCTGGAGCATCAAATTTGGAATTTAAATACACAGAACCCCAGGATTCAATTCACTCACTCTATCAATGAGACCCAGATTTCATTTTTGGATGTCTGGGTAGAAAAGACGGAAGTGGATATCATGACACAATTGTATAGCAAATCTACAGACAGAAATAATGCATTGATGTATCAAAGCTTTCATCCAGCCAGTCTAATTCGGAATTTGCCATATTCACAATTTCTCAGAAATAAAAGAATTTGTTCAGATTTGAACACATGTACATCCACTTTACAAGAACAGAAAGAAAGATATTTAACCAGGGGTTATCCCATACAGATTCTAGAAGATGCCGAAACAAGAACCTTGACTATTGACCGCAACAGTTTGTTGAAAAAACAGGATAAAACAAAAGCAGAACGAGTTGTTTTTGTATCAAAATATTCAACAGGCTCTAAAAGAATCAGAAGTATCATCAACACAAGATGGGAGTTACTCCAGAGTAAGTCTGAATTTCTGGGAATATTCAAGCATAAACCCCTGTATGCTTACACAAGATCCAAAAACCTTAAGGAGTTACTGTCATCACTGAAGCAATTAGTTTCTAAACCAGCAGAAGGCACCAGGAAGTGTCTCAATTGTATTTACTGCAACAATGTAATTACAGGTTCTACCATCATGCACCCAAGGTCGGGGAGACTATCAAGTTAAGCCATTTGGCGGATTGCAATTCCAACAATTTGATTTACAGCATCAAATGCCCTGTGGGCTAATGTTCATTGGCAAAACAGAGAGAAAAATTAAGACCGCATTACTGAACACAAGAGCATGATTCGAACTAAGAATATGAATTCTAGTTTGGCAGTCCACTGGATGGAATCTAAACATATGATCTCTCAACTTCACTTCCAGATCATTGAAGTACTAAAGAATTCACCTGGCTGCAACATTACAAAATCTTTATTGCAGAGAGAAATGTATTTGGATTAAACAGTTTGACACTATTTCACCAAAGGGTTTGAATGACAAAATTGACATGAGCTGTTTTATATAAACACAGTCAAATATATGTAATATGTTATTTTCAGCATCATTTTGACATAAACACATCGTAGAAAGGCTATACCATTTGGTATACTTCAGAATGAGTGTTATAGACTGTGACCTTCAGCACGTTTTTCACTCAGTTTACTATAACTGCTCACAGCTAGGACTTGTCTGATTCATTTTATGGAAGTTATTTCGAATGTACATTAGGTTTTCTTGTGAATATCATGTTCATGCTTATATATGCTGCGTCCCTATTTCATTCATGTTCATTGACTCACTCTTCACTATCCAGCACAAATTCCTCTTTTCCTAGACAATACTGTTCACTCAAGTTTTTCTATCTATCTGATCACTATTGACCATGGATTTTTTCATGATCCACATTATTAAGTATTATGTCTTGCTACCAGCAGATTGAGTAAACATGAAGATCTGTCACAGTGTTGTGGTCGGCATTAGACGTGTATGCACGTTTTGAATTTATTACAGCACCTTCATTTGATGTAACTGGTCGCTCTCATATCAAATGGAGTAATTGGATTGTTCCCAAAAACAATTTTTAGTCCTCGGTTTTAATTTATGGCAGACATATGGTTGTGTACATATTTGAGGAATTTGGTTTTTTGTGTGTTGTTGTTGGGTTTATGTTAGTACCATATGTTAGAAAGTGGCTAGGCCACTTCATTTTCAGAAGTGATTTTCGCGATTAGTATTAATTTTCAATATGGCGAGTCTAGGATTCAAGGGCTTGGACTATCACTTTAGTCTTACATCTATTTCCATCTACGCTATGGTAGCAAGCAGGTAAATTTGACGTTGATCACTGTAGTCCACAAGTCGTTGCAGTTTCGGTGTCGGAGCCCGCATTCGCGTTTCTCTTGCTCTGGTATGTACACCATAGCTTTTGGGGCAGCAGGGTTTGTATTATTCCCTGAAATTCTCAGTATTTATAACGTTTTTGTATTTTTTTGACAGTGTTGGGCACAATTGTGACACCGGTGGTCTTACATACACACAGACATGCACAATCATGATTCAATAGGTATGTTCAGGCTCTCTTTTTATTCTGGACATTTCAGCTTGGGGTTTTTTCATATTAGGTATTTATTCACATTATCTTTGCAGCTTGAGGCATACGTATAGGAGGACAACATAATTACCAGTTAATAACTTACACGTGGATCCAGCTCTGAGTAAGTGCTGGCTTCTTCATCCGGACACATTTGGGATAGGCATGAGTAGCTGTGTCTGCACAATTTTTTTGAGTATTTACAAAGTAGATCTTTATCACTCTTTGGATGAGGCTTTTGGATTTATAGTTCTTTATACTAGGAGTGGCGGAATTTGCGTAGTCGTGCTACGCAAAGCTCCGCGAAATGGTAAAAAATCTCCGCGAGCACGCAAAAGTTCCGAGAACACGCGGAATTGCTTGTTCCGCCCGTTCGCAATGCTTTTTACCTGTTCGCGAACGCTGTTTGCATGCTCGGGGAGAAATATCTCGCGAACACGCATTTTGAAAGCGCGAACAAGCAAAAAACTCCGCAAAGCCGCGGATCGCAGAATTTTTGGCAATTCCGCCTTCTCCGCGGAACGTGAAATTACCCAAATTACCCAAATTCCGCGAGCGGAACGGAATTTACCGCCTAGGACTATTTTATACTTGGTAGAGAGCATTTAATATTATCTTCAGCAGCTGTTCATATTTGTATATTTGCATGTTCATCACCATTATCATTGTGCAGTCACCACATTCGTATGTTTAGTATATCCTTATGTGATTACACCATTCCTGTACTATTGTTTCTTTTTTATAGATTGGCTCCTGAAGAAGGGACGAAGACTCGAAATGCATTGGGCGTTAACACTTAAATTAAAAAGTATGTTCATGTATAATACGCATTTCTTAATGTTTATAATTGTCTGATTATACAATATAAATAAGATTCATGTAAAGAAATTGCAGTTTGATGACAATTTTTTATTATTTCTGATAATTCATTGTCTGTGCGAACTGAGTCACTAACATGAGCAGTGTGTACTGGTGTATGTTGTCTGTGGACCTCCTGTAGTAGAACTCTGGACATACACCTGCACCACCACCACCATGGAGACAGAGACACTCAAGAGGAACAGGAACTTCAGAGAGGAGGAAGCAGGCATTTTACCTCATGATGTAGTGACCCATTATGGTGAGCTATATAGTCAGCCACTTCACAATCTCTATGCTGCTGAGAAGAATACATGCCTTATTTTAACACTCTCACCAGCTCATTTATGCAATTAAAGTTTACCTCACTGGACAGATTTAAGCCCTTCTGCTAATGGCTTGCTATTTAATGACCATTCATCAGCAATATATGTGTCACTCATGGCATCACTACACTGATATGGCAAAGACACCACGAAGGAGTTCAAGAGGCATAGACAGGATATTAAGAAGTGTTAAATGAGAAAGTTACAAAAGGGCATGTGAGAGCTGAATTGCTTGGAGGTGATCTTGCATCACACCTTCAACAGATGGCCATGGGCCAAAAGTTTAAGAGCATCAATCACTCCCAAATTCCACATGGCCTAGGCATTTCAGAGACCACAATGGTATGTCTCATTGGTATAAAGATCTATAGTATCTTGTCAGTCTCTGTTCCTTGCTTCAACGTCCTCCCTCTCCAAATTCCAATTCACCACTTCTACTTGGTCTTTTCTGTTGCCTTGTACACCTATATCCCCATAGCCCTGTCCACCTGTCTCTTTCTTCTATTTCACTTGTCTTCCTGTTTTTCATATTCCCCTGTTTTCCCATCCTCTTTCAGCTCTCATTTCACAAATCTCCTGCTCTTCTCTGTTGCTTGTTTCCAGTATTGGCCATATGTTATTTATCCCTTAGCTAGGTTCAGGGCCGGCTTTAACACTGGTGGCGCCCTGTGCGACAATGTCTGTTGGCGCCCCCCCCAATGACCACCTCTGCCACGGATTCCCTCACTAGCACCCTTTAACAGTGCCCCTCAAGTATCCATAACCACTGTCTCTCAGAATTATTTAGTTTTATAGCACCGCTCATACCATTGTAAGGTGTCAGAGCACTTTACATCACACACACATATATGCGTAAATCAGTGTATAGGAAATGTTACATCAGGCATGACTATAAGGTGTAGGAGTGACATGTCATTGATACTCGTAAGTTTAAGAGTCCTTATTCTGGAAAAGCACAAATTCTGAATTTAAAACGTAACATCATAGTTAGGGGTTCTCTTTAATTATAAGAATTGTTTTCTACCCGAATGAACCCTTTTCGAAAGATTAGGATAATTAAAGACTGGGCAAAAAAACATATAGCTCCCACAAACATTCCTTACAGTTTGCATGCAGCTCTTTGATGACAGTTAATAGCTCAATGTTCTATATTAGGATTTTGACTTATAAACGACAAGTTACAAAAGGAGCTCTCTTACAGAAGCAGTAACCTACTGACCTATTTACATTATATACACTTTGTTATCTGCATAGTACAGGTTCTTAGCAGCAGGCATTTTAACCCTCTGTGCTACCTTAGGATGAGTCAAAGGTTCCACTAGACCAACCTCCAGTCTCTTTCCAGGAAGACAATTAATCACCAGAGTTATCTTGACATTTTAATTGATGCCTGAAAGTTGCTGGATGCCAGGAACGCGGCAGCAGGTGCTTTTAAAATGATAATATACTTGTAAAAATGATGCCCCGACCCCAAGCCAGCGCCCGGCTAGGTTTCAGCTGTACATGCCTCATTACATTTTTAATATCTTTTTTTATGGAAGTGGGTGTCCACAATCTTCCTTGGACCGTGCAACACTTTTGGAGGAAGTCCATTACCCCATCCACCCTTGGGGGTCATGTGCTGGATTGACTGTCATTGACTCTCCAAATATTGCCGTGCCTCACAACTCCCATTCATTTCCAATACTCAGACAGCTAATCTTCAATTGACTAATCCAGGTTATCTTTAGCAATCACCTGACAAACTCTCCTCAGTTAGAGACTGCTCTGACACACGTATCTAATTTCATCTCGTCTGACAAACCACAATTATTTCTGCACTATCTGAATCTGCCTCAGCTTTCTTGTAGTGTCTGATTCAGCCACCGACACTACAGTGCTGGCTACCTTACCTCCCTTGGCATCACTAACACAACACTTTACTGGTTCTCCCTACACATTCTCCATCTCCTGGCATTCCTCGCTCTCATCGCCTACATCTCTTCCACCAGGCTCCAACCTTGACTTCCTACCTTTCTTTCACTGTGTGATCTGCCCAGGTGACATTATGGCTCCCTTTTATTTCTTTCATAACCGGATAACATGAAAGTCCTTTTCTCCTTCTCTAAAATCTCATCTTACCTCAATCTTGAATGCTAAACTGCTTGATATCCATGAAACAATGGATGATGCTAGCTCTTTATGACAAATGCTTCGGAGGCTGAGATTATCTGCTTCCATTCAATTTCTGTCTCAGCTACCACTGTCCATTGCGTTCCCCCAAATTGTCATGCAGTGGGAGTGGTTCATAGTCATCATTATCAAAGCAGCCAGATATCAGGTTCTCAATGTCAGAAAACATTGTAATCTTCAATTCCAGATAGAGAAATCTTTCCTCAACTCCTGAGGAATGAATAAACATGATCACTGTAATAGACTCCTACTCAGCCTTCCTCACTAGATAATGTAATCAGCTTTGCCACACAAACCATTTTTAAACTCTATCAACACATCTCATTTTATCTACACATAGCTGAATCCTCATACATATCTTGAAACCTTTCATGGAGAACCTCTATTATCCAGTTGAAAGAGACTTGAAGAATACAACTTTGACAAGTTTAATTAGATGAGAGATTAGAGTGATGCTAAATAATGGTTAAGTTGAGATTTAGCTCAATTAAAAATGGGAAAACATATAAACTGACAAACATATATATATATATAACTTCCACCCGATACTGCAGTTAGCGGTTCCCTGCCTTCGGCGTCGGTGCCTGCCAGCGACAGCAGCGACCACTTCAAATTTTCACAAAATGTCCCAGTAGATGCCCCAATCGGCCAGAACAAAGAAGGCGGCACACCAGGAGAAGGCACAATAAATTATTGTGCCTGCTCCTGGTGTGCCGCCTTCTTTGTTCTCGCCGATTGGGGCGTCTACTGGGACATTTTGTGAGAATTATCTACTGGCGGTCGCCAGTAGATAGTTATAGTTAGGACCTATTTTCCATAGGAAATCCGCAACATTCTATTTGAAATAACTCTTGCGCCGGTTGACGAATCTTCATGAAATTTTCAAACTTTATGGCCCGCTCCGGTCCGCTCCTACCCTGAAAGTTTCGGGGTGATTCGTCAAGCGGGGGCCGAGAAAAAAGGGGGGTCCCAAAATGTGTTTTCCCCATTCATTTTCCCATAGGAAACTTTAGCCACGGCTACAGCCCGAACTGCTGAACGGAATTACACAAAATTTGGCAAAGAGGTAGTTCTTGGTTCAGAAAGAACCCTTTTTGTTAAATGGTGTAAATCCGTTCAGTAGTTGCGGAGAAATTAAAAAAATAAGAGTCACAAAATCAATTTCCCATAGGAAACTTTATGCAAGGCTACAGCCCGAACTGCTGAACGGAATTACACCAAATTTGGCAAAGAGGTAGTTCTTGGTTCAGAAAGAACCCTTTTGTTAAATGGTGTAAATCCGTTCAGTAGTTGCTGAGAAAATCAAAAGTAAAAACACATATATATCTGGGCGGAGCCTAACCACACATGTCATCGTGAGATCTGATTGGCTGTCAGCACTTCATCCTGGAATTGCTGGCAGCCATCTTGGGACCAATATAAATGATAGTACCCCATTGAAATGCATTGTAGTGAATCGAAGATTTTGAGGGTTACCAAAAGGAGAACTATAAAGGGTGATAACAGACTTTAGTTACATTAGAATTCATTTGTTGATGGTACCATACTAATTTCAGGAATTGTGGTGTGTTCTAAGGTGATTTTACCCTGTGAAAAACCTTCTGCTGGGATATCATGAATCATGTTTGAGAGAAAACTATTTTCACATGCTTGTCCCATACAGTTTTGGAAGGTGCTCCAGAAGCTAAAATGAGAGCATATTTTCTGTAAATTCACATTATCTTTCTCAGTCATGTGAGAATGAAGTCTGACATTCTCAGTAAAACATGTACATCCAACAAGGGCAGAGACTGTCAGTTGATTCCTTTGTGTTCTACTGCAGCTTCCCAGAGTGTTCTAAAGAACAACTAGAGTGCTAACAGCCTTACTTATGACAAAAGTATGGCACACCTGAAGCCATCTTGATTGGAATAAACTGGTAACACTTAAAACATTTAATTTAAAAAGGAACAAAATGATGGGGTTCATCTTGTCATAGAAATTATGGTTAGTGCTCTGGAAAGAAAAATTAGGACATGTTTCAAGTGTGATCTCAAATATCTTCCTGTTATATTTCAACAGGAGCAGCCTGTCAGTTGATGCCTTTGTGTTCTACTGCAGCTTCCCACAGTGTTCTAAAGAACAACTAGAGCGCTAACAGTCTTACTTATGACAAAAGTATGGCACACCTGAAGCCATCTTGATTGGAATAAACTGGTAACACTTAAAACATTTAATTTAAAAAGGAAAAAAATGATGGGGTTCATTTTGTCATAGAAATTATGGTTAGTGCTGTAGAAAGAAAAATTAGGACATGTTTCAAGTGTGATCTCAAATATCTTCCTGTTATATTTCAACAGGAGCAGCCTGTCAGTTGATGCCTTTGTGTTCTACTGCAGCTTCCCAGAGTGTTCTAAAGAACAACTAGAGCGCTAACAGTCTTACTTATGACAAAAGTATGGCACACCTGAAGCCATCTTGATTGGAATAAACTGGTAACACTTAAAACATTTAATTTAAAAAGGAACAAAATGAGGGGGTTCATTTTGCCATAGAAATTATGGTTAGTGCTGTAGAAAGAAAATTTAGTGCATGTTTTAAGTGAGATCTCAAATCCTCTTCTATTTCATTAGAAAATTCTGACATGCAGACTGAAACAATCACTTTCAATACCAGCAGTAGACTTCCAGTTAACTCCTTGGTGAGCAGTAGCTTTACTACAGTGATCTAATGAACAACTAGAGTGCTAACATTCTGAATTTATGGCAAATGTGTGACACATCTGAATGCCTTCTTGATGGAATCAAAGTAAAAAACTGAAGCATTTCCTACTGAGGAGACTGCAGTAAATGAGGAAATTAGGAAACTTCATAACAAAGAAGTCTTCCAAAATGGCCACCAGTGAAAAAAGAGCCCAAATGTAGCACAAATATTACCCAGATGTAGCCCACATATAGCCCAATGACAAAAGTGTGCAAAACACTTTTTATTTTTAGTTTTTTTGCAGTTTTATGTAGTGCCGACTGGTCAGGTATTGGAGCGTTGCATCTTGAAACATGACCCCCCTACACTACAAAAACACCACTGCACTACCCTAAACCCTAAAACACTACCCCCAGCATGACCCCCTACACTACACAAGCACCACTGCACTATCCTAAACCCTAAAACACTACCCCCAGCATGACCCCCTACACTACACAAACACCACTGCACTACCCTAAACCCTAAAACACTACCCCAACACCACTGCACTAACCTAAACCCTAAAACACTACCCCCAGCACGACCCCTACACTACCCAAACACCACTGCACTACCCTAAAACATGACCCCCTACACTACACAAACACCACTGCACTACCCTAAACCCTAAAACACTACCCCCAGCACAACCCCCTACACTACACAAACACCACTGCACTACCTTAAACCCTAAAACACTACCCCCAGCACGACCCCCTACACTACCCAAACACCACTGCACTAACCTAAATCCTAAAACACTACCCCCAGCACGACCCCCTACACTACCCAAACACCACTGCACTACCCTAAACCCTAAAACACTACCCCAACACCACTGCACTAATCTAAACCCTAAAACACTACCCCCAGCACGACCCCCTACACTACCCAAACACCACTGCACTACCCTAAAACATGACCCCCTACACTACACAAACACCACTGCACTACCCTAAACCCTAAAACACTACCCCCAGCACGACCCCCTACACTACACAAACACCACTGCACTACCTTAAACCCTAAAACACTACCCCCAGCACGACCCCTACACTACCCAAACACCACTGCACTAACCTAAATCCTAAAACACTACCCCCAGCACGACCCCCTACACTACCCAAACACCACTGCACTACCCTAAAACATGACCCCCTACACTGCACGAACACCACTGCACTGCCCTAAACCCCGAAACACTACCCCCAGCAAGACCCCTACACTGCCCGAACACCACTGCACTGCCCTAAACCCTGAAACATCACCCCCAGCAAGACCCCCTACAATGCCCGAACACCACTGCCCTAAACCCTGAAACACCACCCCCAGCAAGACCCCCTACACTGCCCAAACACCACTGCACTGCCCTAAACCCTGAAACACCACCCCCAGCATGACCCCCTACACTGCCCGAACACCACTGCACTGCCCTAAACCCTGAAACACCACCCCCAGCACGACCCCCTACACTGCGCGAACACCACTGCACTGCCCTAAACCATGAAACACCAGTCCCAGCACGACCCCCTACACTGCCCGAAGACCACTGCACTGCCCTAAACCCTGAAACACCACCCCCAGCACGACCCCCTACACTGCCCGAACACCACTGCACTGCCCTAAACCCTGAAACACCAGCCCCAGCACAACCCCGTACACTGCCCGAACACCACTGCACTGCCCTAAACCCTGAAACACCAGCCCCAGCACGACCCCCTACACTGCCCGAACACCACTGCACTACCCTAACCCCTCAAACACCAGCCCCAGCACGACCCCCTACACTGCCCGAACACCACTACACTGCCCTAAACCCTCAAACACCAGCCCCAGCAAGACCCCCTACACTGCCCGAACACCACTGCACTGCCCTAAACCCTGAAACACCACCCCCAGCAAGACCCCCTACACTGCCCGAACACCACTGCACTAAAGCCTGAAACACCACCCCCAGCAAGACCACCTACACTGGCCGAACACCACTGCACTAAACCCTGAAACACCACCCCCTGCACGACCCCCTACACTGCCCAAACACCACTGCACTGCCCTAAACCCTGAAACACCACCCCCTGCACGACCCCCTACACTGCCCGAACACCACTGCACTGCCCTAAACCATGAAACACCACCCCTCAGCACGACACCCTACACTGCCCAAACACCACTGCACTGCCCTAAACCCTGAAACACCACCCCCAGCACGACCCCTACACTGCCCGAACACCACTGCACTGCCCTAAACCCTGAAACACCACCCCTGCACGACCTCCTACACTGCCGGAACACCACTGCACTGCCCTAAACCCTGAAACACCACCCCCAGCACGACCCCCTACACTGCCCGAACACCACTGCACTGCCCTAAACCCTGAAACAACAACCCCAGCAAGACCCCCTACACTGCCTGAACACCACTGCCCTAAACCCTGAAACACCACCCCCTACACTGCACGAACACCACTGCACTGCCCTAAACCCTGAAACACCACCTCCAGCAAAACCCCCTACATTGCCTGAACACCTTTGCTCTGCCCTAAATCCTGAAACACTAGCTCCAGCACGACCCCCTACACTGCCCGAACACCACTGCACTGCCCTAAACCCTGAAACACCACCCTAAACCCTGAAACACCACCCCCAGCACGACCCCCTACACTGCCTGAACACCACTGCACTGCCCTAAACCCTGAAACACCAGCCCCAGCAAGACCCCCTACACTGCCCGAACACCACTGCACTGCCCTAGACTCTGAAACACCAGCCCCAGCAAGACCCCTACACTGCCCGAACACCACTGCACTGCCCTAAACCCTGAAACACCAGCCCCAGCATGACCCCCTACACTGCCCGAACACCACTGCACTGCCCTAAACCCTGAAACACCAGCCCCAGCACGACCACCTACACTGCCCGAACACCACTGCACTGCCCTAAACCCTGAAACACCAGCCCCAGCACAGCCCCCTACACTGCCCGAACACCACTGCACTGCCCTAAACCCTGAAACACCAGCCCCAGCACGACCCCCTACACACCCCGAACACTACTGTACTGCCCTAAACCCTGAAACACCAGCCCCAGCACGACCCCTACACTGCCCGAACACCACTGCACTGCCCTAAACCCTGAAACACCACCCCTGCATGACCCCCTACACTGCCCGAACACCACTGCACTGCCCTAAACCCTGAAACACCACCCCCTGCACCACCCCCTACACTGCCCGAACACAACTGCACTGCCCTAAACCCTGAAACACCACCCCCTGCACCGCCCCCTACACTGCCCGAACACCACTGCACTGCCCTAAACCCTGAAACACCACCCCCAGCACGACCCCCTTTACTGCTCGAACACCACTGCACTGCCACAAACCCTGAAACACCACCCCCAGCACGACCCCTACACTGCCCGAACACCACTGCCCTAAACCCTGAAACACCACCCCTGCACGACCCCCTACACTGCCCAAACACCACTGCACTGCCCTAAACCCTGAAACACCACCCCCTACACTGCCCGAACACCACTGCACTGCCCTAAACCCTGAAACACCACCCCTAGCACGACCGCCTACACTGCCCGAACACCACTGCACTGCCCTAAACCCTAAAACACCACCCCCAGCATTACCCCCTACACTGCCCAAACACCACTGCACTGCCCTAAACCCTAGAACACTACCCCCAGCACGACCCCCTACACTACCCGAACACCACTGCACTACCCTAAACCCTAAAATACTACCCCCAGCACAAACCCCTACACTACCCGAACACGACTGCACTGCCCTAAACCCTAGAACACTACCCCCAGCACGACCCCCTACACTACCCGAACACCACTGCACTGCCCTAAACCCTAAAACACTCCCCCAGCACGACCCCCTACACTACCCGAACACCACTGCACTGCCCTAAACCCTAAAACACTCCCCCAGCACGACCCACTACACTACCCAAACACCACTGCACTGCCCTAACCCCTAAAACACTACCCCCGCATGACCCCCTACACTACCCAAACACCAATGCACTACCCTAATCCCTAAAACACTACCCCCGCATGACCCCCTACACTACCCTAAACCCTAAAACACTACCCCCGCACGACTCCCTACACTACCTAAAGACCACTGCACTACCCTAAACCCTAAAACACGACCTCCTACACTACACAAACACCACTGCACTACCCTAAACCCTAAAACACTACCCCCTACACTACACAAACACCACTGCACTACCCTAAACCCTAAAAACTACCCCCAGCAGTACCCCTACACTACCCAAACACCACTGCACTACCCTAAACCCTAAAACACTACCCCCAGCAGTACCCCCTACACTACCCAAACACCACTGCACTACCCTAAATCACTACCCCCAGCACGACCCCCTACACTACCCAAACACCACTGCACTACCCTAAACCCTAAAACACTCCCCCAGCACGACTCCCTACACTACCCAAACACCACTGCACTACCCTAAACCCTAAATGTACCCCCAGCACGACCCCCAACACTACCCAAACACCACTGCACTACCCTAAACCCTAAAACACTACCCCCAGCACGCCCCCCGACCCTACCCAAACACCACTGCACTACCCTAAACCCTAAAACACTCCCCCAGCACGACTCCCTACACTACCCAAACACCACTGCACTACCCTAAACCCTAAATCTACCCCTAGCATGACCCCCTACACTACACAAACACCACTGCACTACCCTAAACCCTAAAACACTACCCCCAGCACGACCCTCTTCACTACCTAAACACAACTGCACAATTTGTTACAGGCGTTGCAACGCAGGCCTGTGGTGCTTACTGGAAGTACCTAGTGGGCTAGTTGGGCCCCAGGGACCCTCAGGATTCAAGGTGACCTAATCCCCCAACTTAAAACGCACCACGGGGCGCGTTTGCACAGTGGTGAAGGGAGGGGGCGGGGCCTCAGGTGACATGTGCGCAAACACGCCCTGTGGTGCGTTTTAAGTTGGGGAATTAATTCCCTTTGAATCCTGAGGGACCCTGGGGGCCAACTAGCCCACCAGGTACCTTCAGTAAGCACAACAGAGTTGCGTTGCAGAGAGGTGAAAAAAGGTGCGTGGCCTCGGAACGCCTCTCTGCAATTCAGCTCTGTGGTCCTAACTGTAGGTACCTGGGGGGCTAGTTGGGCCCCAGGGACCCTCAGAATTCAAGGGGACTTAATCCCGCAACTTAAAACGCGCCACGGGGTGCGTTTGCACACATGTCACCTCAGGCCCCCCTCCCTTCACCACTGTGCAAACGCGCCCTGTAGCGTGTTTTAAGAGGTAGTTTTAATCCCCCTGCCCTATTATGTACTAGGGACTTGCAGAGGAGGTCATGCTAATCACAGGGGTACCCCAACGCATAGTGTTCCCTAGTGTATGTAGGTGTTTTCACTGTATTCTAAGTGTCTTTTAGCATAGCACTGGCTCTGGTTAGTCAGAGTCAGTTACCACCAGTACCCGTCTGAAAAAGTTGTGGGCACAGGATGATTTTGCTGCAACAAGGCCTCTTTCTGCTCCTCTGTTGGTTCTTTCTGCACATCTTTTGCTTCTTTCTGTGCGTTTTTTCTTCTTTCTTCACATATCCTACCTCTGTAGGCATAGTTAGAAACTAGCATTTAAAAAACCTTTGAAATTCACTTAAAAAATCATAGGTTTCAGGCACGTTATAGTTAGAAATTAGCATTTAACAAACCTTTGAAATTCAGTGAAAAAACCATAGGTTTTAGGGACAGTTATAGTTAGTTGGACATTTCACTCGTACAAAACCATAGAAATTCCCCCGTTATAGTTAGTTCAGCTAACTATAACTCGCGCCCCGCAATGCACTGCTGATGACGTCACATATTACATCACTCATGACATGGTCAGTGACATCACTGATGACATCACTGATGACATCTCAAATGACATCACTGATGACATCATCCATGTGATAATTTCATGCATCTTCTCACACCCTAATATAACTTTTGATACAGCCACTCTAAATTACAGACTGCCATTCTCAAAACCATAGACACTCCAACACCAAAAACTACATACCCACTCACTGATTCTTAGGTCTACACACACATCCACTCACTCACCCGTACATTCACTCATACTTAGTCACTCAGTACAGGACTATCATATGCACTCATACACCTATATAAACACTCACACACCGCCACTCATCCATAGAGGTACTCACACACCTAGTCAGGCTGAGGACAGCTGAAACGCGTCAGTGTATGGACGAGCTGCAATAAAGAATTGTAAAAAGGACACGCCGTCTGGAGTGCCCACTTTTTGTTCTGCTTGGCGGGAGGTACTGTAAATATATATATATATATGAAATGACTGTGAAACCCACCAATGAGGCTTTTTCCTTTCGAGGGCAACCTTTATTTTGGATTTATTACGGCACGTCCAGCCGTGGAAATTGCCCGCTACTGAAACGCGGACCAGCGGACAGCATGTGCGTGTCTGCATGGACTGGTGGGTGTCTTTAATTTAGGCTGGATATTGGCAGAGAGCAGGCTGATGGAGTGAAGCCAATCCACTGGGATGTTTATTTTGGCTTGAATTGGGAACAACGGGTTGACCCACTGTGGTGAAAAGATGCGGGACTCTAAATACCATAAGGCTTTGAGGCTCATGTGGGCGGGACATGCATTGAATTTAAAAGAGGAACTGCCACCAGCTCGTTTGTTTTCCTTGCCTTGCCTGTGATCAAGGGTGTGTGAGACCCGAAACGCGTCAGGCTTGTTTTTATGGATTCACGCTGTCTGTTCTGCCGACTGCACCTTCATTAAATGACTGTGAAACCCACCAGTGAGGCTTTTTCCTTTCGAGGGCAACCTTTATTTTGGATTTATTACGGCACGTCCAGCCGTGGAAATTGCCCGCTACTGAAACGCGGACCAGCGGACAGCATGTGCGTGTCTGTATGGACTGGTGGGTGTCTTTATTTTAGGCTGGATATTGGCAGAGAGCAGGCTGATGGAGTGAAGCCAATCCACTGGGATGTTTATTTTGGCTTGAATTGGGAACAACGGGTTGACCCACTGTGGTGAAAAGATGCGGGACTCTAAATACCATAATGCTTTGAGGCTCATGTGGGCGGGACATGCATTGAATTTAAAAGAGGAACTGCCACCAGCTCGTTTGTTTTCCTTGCCTTGCCTGTGATCAAGGGTGTGTGAGACCCGAAACGCATCAGGCTGTGTTTTTATGCATTCACACTGTCTGTTCTGCCGACTGCACCTTCATTAAATGACTGTGAAACCCACCAGTGAGGCTTTTTCCTTTCGAGGGCAACCTTTATTTTGGATTTATTACGGCACGTCCAGCCCTGGAAATTGCCCGCTACTGAAACGCGGACCAGCGGACAGCATGTGCGTGTCTGCATGGACTGGTGGGTGTCTTTAATTTAGGCTGGATATTGGCAGAGAGCAGGCTGATGGAGTGAAGCCAATCCACTGGGATGTTTATTTTGGCTTGAATTGGGAACAACGGGTTGACCCACTGTGGTGAAAAGATGCGGGAATCTAAATACCATAATGCTTTGAGGCTCATGTGGGCGGGACATGCATTGAATTTAAAAGAGGAACTGCCACCAGCTCGTTTGTTTTCCTTGCCTTGCCTGTGATCAAGGGTGTGTGAGACCCGAAACGCGTCAGGCTGTGTTTTTATGGATTCACGCTGTCTGTTCTGCCGACTGCACCTTCATTAAATGACTGTGAAACCCACCAGTGAGGCTTTTTCCTTTCGAGGGCAACCTTTATTTTGGATATATATATATATATATATATATATATATATATATATATATATATATATATATATATATATATATATATATACATATATATATTTTACCTACTGGCGGTCGCCAGTAGGTAGTTATAGTTAGAACCTAGTTTCCATAGGAAATGCGTTTTTTGTTTTGCCAATAACTTTGGCACCGTTTGACGAATCTTCGCGAAATTCTCCCAAAAAATGTTTCATCCAGGTCAGCTCCTATCCTGAAAGTTTGGGGGTGATTTGTCAAGTGGGGGCTGAGAAAAAAGGGGGGTCCCAAAAAGTGTTTTCTCCATGTTAATTTCCATAGGAAATTTTAGCCAGGGCTACAGCCCGAACTGCTGAACGGAATTACACCAAATTTTGCAAAAAGGTAGCGCTTGGTTCAGAAAGCGACCTTTTTTTTAAATGGTGTAAATCCGTTCAGTAGTTGCTGAGAAATTCAAAAAATAAGAGTCAAAAAATCAATTTCCCATAGGAAACTTTAGCCAAGGCTACAGCCCGAACTGCTGAACTGAATTACACCAAATTTGCCAAAAAGGTAGTGCTTGGTTCAGAAAGCGACCTTTTTAAAAATGGTGTACATCCGTTCAGTAGTTGCTGAGAAATTCAAAAAATAAAAATATCGATATCTAGAGGCACGGAGGATCCGCGGACCCTCCCGACCACGAGCTTCATTCTAATTGGCTGCCAACACTCCAAACCAGGAAGTGTTGGCAGCCATCTTGTGACTCGGTAGAACCGAGTCACAAGAAAACAGTGAAACAAACGCGAAAAACAAGAAAAGGGGGCAGGGTAGAAACACCCTAACCCCCTAGGCCTGCTCAGGGCCCAAAAAAGCATTTTAAAAAAAGAAAAATTGGCCGAATTCGCGCTAGTTGCGCGAATCCGGACGAAAAAAAAAAAAACGATTGCGGGCTCCCCTGCTTCATTTAAATGAGGCCCCCGGGTGGGCCAGGTCCCGGGGGCATTGCCCAATTTATAGTTTTTCTTCAATGCACAGTATTGCCAGGTAAACTCAGAATGTCATCAGTGTGCAGCATCACCAGACACACATGATCCTAGCAAGGTTCAGTATGACCAGGTATTCACAGGACGCCATCCCGGAGTATCCATTACTATACACAGAATGCCAAGAGGTTTCCGTACTACCACAATGAACAGACCTGGATTGAAAGGTCCACCTGGGACAAATGTATGCACTCAAGAACTCCTAGGAAATGTAACAAGCAGATCTGAGTTGCTAGCAAGACTCTTTGCTGAAGTTAGGGGAAGCATGGTCGTTACATTACTGTGACCACATCCGGAGTGGGAAACTGCTGAGACAGAAATACAGCTGAAGAGAGTTCTTGGCATACACTCTTTCAAAGGATGTGCATGAGTTGTTTGCAGCCAGCACAAAGCAATGCTGGAGCATCCATGCAGAAGCACGACGGAAAAGGTGTTACCTGCAGGCAAAGCAACCAGCTGTAAAACCTAGGATTCTTGCCAACAGCTTCATACTAGCCAATCGTTTTGTGTGATCGGCAAAAAGAGTAATGCGGAATGTGGTGACGAACATTACATCCATCACTTGCCGACCTACAAAGGTAGGTACAAATACACTATTGTCAGTATTGTTTAAAGCCTCACAAAGCGGTCTTTTTTCATGTCGCATCGTCAGCGGCTCAGGAGGCCGGTAGTACAGGGACCTGTGTTTGATAGGTACAGGTTTAAACCCCAGCTGGTGCACTCACTCTTTCATCATCCCAACGTAGTTAAAATGAGTACCACGGAAATGGGTAACAATAAAATCTGTTATCTGAGAAGAGATGCAAAGAATTCCTCAGAGATGAACTTGTCGGTTATGTTCCCGTATTTGAGGAGCAGTGTGCACAGGGACATACATGTGATTGGCGGGCTGGATGCGGCCTCGCTCGCAGTCCCTTGAACGCCTGTCCTGACCAAGAACTGGGCAAGTTGGGAATGGAGAGCTGTGTTGTGATTCCACATGTGACTTGACCGTACCCTCTGGCATGACGGGATGCCTGAATACTTGCACAGCTACCTTTCCAAGGGAAGAAAGGGTTCATCCGCAGAAGGTCCCTTTCCATAGTCCTTTCTGGCTAGCCCGGTCCCAGCTCAGCCAGCCTATCTGTAGCTGGGTGGTTTGAACCACTGGGGCCTTCTGAAAGACATACACCTTTTGAAGACTTGTCGATGGGATATTTTATTAGGTCAGACTTGACTATTGCTAGACCTGACCTAATCAACAGAAAAATAATTTTCAAAAGTAATGCAGAGAGTGGGGCTTCGGCTCCACCCACATGTTGATGCCTCGAATGCAGCATCTGATTGGGAAGAGGGTCTGTGCTTCCACTGAAAAAGAGTGCTTATGCTGCACTTTTTGCCTTCTGTGACAGTTAGTGCTCAACATAGCGGGACTGTTTTGGTTCTGGAGGCAAGCCACCAATCAAGACCATAGGCCGGATCTGTTCCTTATGAAAAGTGGAGACAAAGGCAGTGGGCCTGGCATATTTATTGCAAACATACGTACAAGTGAATAGGCATTGAAGGGTTATAACTTCCATTTTTTTAAAATAAAAAATAAAAAAATAGGGGTCAGGCCCTGGGGGATGGGGTCCCCAGGGCCCCAAAAATAGGAAAGGAAAAGGGGCCACACAGCCCCCCTTCGAAAAAAAATTTACAAAAAAAAAAGCCGGCATCGCGCCAGAGGCCCCGCCCCCTCCCAGCAACACTATGCAAACGCACCCTGTGGCGCGTTTTAAGTTGGGGAATTAATTCCCCTACAATCCTGAGGGTCCCTGGGGGCCAACTAGCCCACCAGGTACCTCCAGTTAGCGCCACAGGGCTGCGTTGCAGAGAGGTGGTCCGAGGCCACGCCCCTTTTTACACCTCTCTGCAACGCAGCTCTGTGGCGCTTACTGGAGGTACCTGGTGGGCAAGTTGGACCCCAGGGACCCTCAGAATTCAAGGGGACTTAATCCCCCAACTTAAAACGCGCTACGGGGCGCGTTTGCACAGTGGTGAAGGGAGGGGGCGGGGCCTGATGTGACATGTGTGCAAACAGGCCCTGTGGCGCGTTTTAAGTTGGGGAATTATCCCTTCAATCCTGAGGGTCCCTGGGGCCAACTAGCCCACCAGGTACCGCCAGTAAGCGCCACAGAGCTGCGTTGCCGAGAGGTGTAAAAAGGGGCATGGCCTCTGAACACCTCTCTGCAACGCAGCTCCCTGGCGCATACTGGAGGTACCTGGTGGGCTAGTTGGCCCCCAGGGACCCTCAGGATTGAAGGGGAATTAATTCCCCAACTTAAAACGCGCCATCATCCACGTGAAAATCTGATGCACCTCCTCACACTCTAATATAACCTTTGATACACCCACTGTAAAATACAGACTACCATTTTCGAAACCATCGACACACCAATACCAGTTACTACATACGCACTCACTGATTCCTAGGTCTACACACACATCCACTCATTTACCCATACAATCACTCATACATACAATCACTCATCAATACAACACTATCATATGCACTCATACACCTATACAGACACTCACACACCGCCACTCATCCATGGAGTTACTCACACACCTAGTCAGTCATGCAAAGAATCAATCACACTCCCATTTCCTCAGCTATACAGTTATAGACACACCACCTCACTTATTCAAACATATACACACTCATCCATACAGCCACTCTCACAATCACTGACTCTCACATATAGTCATTTATATACTCCAACTCTCACATACACTGCCTTTTACATATGTATTTACTTGGACATGTACCACTGAGACATCCAATCTCTCACCAACACACCCATACACACACTCATCCGCCCATACAGCTGTTTCCACATGCACTCTTGAACCCATACACCCAGTGAATCAACCACTCACACATCTATGCACAGAGTCACACACCTCCCACCCACCCACACACACACACTCAGTCTCCCATACAAATACTCAGGCAACCAATCAATAACCCATATAGACACTCATGTAGCTACTGACCAACACATGCAGCAGCTTACACAACAACAGACATACTGATACACACATTCAGACAGTTTAGTCACTAACCCATGCATTCAGTTAGACACATTTAATCACTCACTTATACAGTCAGTCACGCACATACTAAATCCTCCATCCAGACACTTATACACCCACTCATTCTTCAATACACCTTGGCATATATATAAAACATATTTAAACTTTAGAGAAACACACAGTCACTGGATGATGTCATCAGTGATGTCATTTGAGATGTCATCAGTGATGTCATCAGTGATGTCACTGACCATGTCATGAATGATGTAATATGTGACGTCATCAGCAGTGCATTGCGGGGGCGCGAGTTATAGTTAGCTGAGCTAACTATAACGGGGGAATTTCTATGGTTTTATACGAGTGAAATCTCCAACTAACTATAACATCCCTGAAACCTATGGTTTTTTCAGTGAATTTCTAAGGTTTTTTAAATGCTAATTTCTAACTATAACGGGCCTCAAACCTATGGTTTTTTCAGTGAATATATATATATATATATATAGTTCAGGCTGACCGTGATGGAGTGCAGGTCAAATACATTCTGAGGTTAGTCCCACTTACATTTTCCTTTCTCAAATTTTGTGCCGAGTCCCTTTAGCATTGAAGAGGGTCGTGGGGAGCAAGGAGAGCATCGCTGGTGGGGGTCGGTGTGGTATGAAGGACAGACAAGGCGTCGCGGACGGGCGGGCTGGAGCTTTGCGTTGGTGGTCCTCCTTAGGCTGATCAATGCTTGTGCGAAGAGACTGGCTGGCAGCGGCTCATGCTGATTTTCGGTGTGGGCAGCACTGTCCCGGTGCACAAGGGCTCGTTCACTGTTGCGAAGAGCCCAACACCTTGATTGAAAGAGTCAGTGAGCCACACCAAGGGTCCAGGACCTAAGAGGCACCACTTGGAGGTCAAGAACTTGCTGCAGCTGGGTCTAGGAGCTGTTTGGGGAGCCTTTTATGTCCCTGAGGCTCAGATCAGGAGGCCAGCAGACTAGCCCTTGGAGTCACTCTGGGGTCCTGGGTTCAAGATGAAGTTGCAAGCCCAGGAAAGAGGGCAGCGGATCAACACAACAGGGCAGCAGTTCCTTTAGAGCAGCAGTCCAGCAGAGTGGCAGTCCTTGTAGCAGCACAGCAGTCCTTCTTCTTGGCAGAGTATCTATAGGTCCAGAAGGGTACTGAAGAGTTGTTGTCTGAGGTCCTGGTTCCCTGGTTCTGGAAGATGGGAGAAGCTTCTAGCCAGTGGCTTTGAAGTGCATGAGATTCCCTGCATCCCCTTCCCTGGCTCCACGCTGGCTGCACTGACAATGTAGGGTTGTTAGGCCCTTTGTGTGAAGGCAGAGCACAGGCTATCCATTTGTAAGTGGGACTGTGCTCAGCTTTGCCCCCTCCCATCCTGCCAGCAGATGGCCCATTGAGGCACACCTAATCCCTGTATTATGTGACTGTCTGGGAGGAATTCACAAAGTTAAACGTCAGCTACACCCAGTCATGTGACCCAAGACCGGCTGCAAGCACAAAGGGCTAAAGGCAGGAAAATGCTAACTTTCTAAAAGTGCCATTTTTAAAATTGTAATGAAAAATCTGACTTCATCATTAAAGAGGGTTTATCATTACAATCTCAGGGGCACCAAGCATGACATATCTACCTGCTCCCAATTAGGAATTACAGCTTATTAAATGGAATAAGGAGTCTCCAATGATCCCAATGTATCATATGGGAGATACAGACCTCACAGTAGCAAAAAACAAATTTGGGAGTTTTTCACTACCAGGATATGTAAAACATAAAAGACCATCTCCAACCTTTTAATTACACCGCACTGTGCCCTACAGGCTACCTAGGCATAGTTTAGGGGTGGCTTATATGTAATAAAAGGGGAGTTTAAGGCTTGGCAAGGGGGGTTTTAATGCCAAGTCGACATGGCAGTTTAAAGTTGCATTCAGGCTGCAATGGCAGGCCTGGGGCTTGTTTTAAGGTGCTACTTAAGTGGGTGCAACTATCAGTGCTGCACACCCACGAGCAGCGTTTCCTGGGTACATGTAGTACCACAATACAAGGGTCATATAAGTAAATTAAATATGTCAATTAGGTATAAGTCAATTTTACATGTTTTAGGGAGAGAGCACAAGCACTTTAGCATGGTTAGCAGTGGCAAGTGCACAGAGTCCTAAGGCCAACAAAAACAAATTCAGAAAAAAAAACAGGAAGAAGGCAAAACATTTGGGGATGACTCTGCAGAGATCCTAATATCTATCTCTTTTGGGGAGTGTAATCCCTCCAACACCCCTTGTCCTTTTTGTTGTATTTTTATTTTCAGGCTTGGCATTAGCCAAAACTTTTTGATTTTAATAAAATTATATAGCCAAACCGATCAGGTGTTGGGAAAGGAATTGTGTGATAGGCCAGATATAACCTACAGGAAAAGTGACTCTTTGAAGGACATTTTGGTCCACAGCCACTTCCAGGAGATATCCCCTAAAAATATTGAAGTGACAGGATTTTATCCTTGTGCAAAATGCAAAGCTTGTAGAAGCAGTACAAAAGTAAAAGCATTTGAGGTGCCAGGCAGAAAAGAGAATAAGAAAATTACCAAATTACTGAATTGTAATTCGGATTTTGTAATTTACTGCCTGGTCTGCCACTGTGAAAATAAATATGTGGGGAGCACAGTCCATCAAGCAAAGAAAAGGGTCTTGGAACATATCAGAGCCATCAATAACCGGGATAACACTTATCCGGTTGCAAAACACTTTGCAGAAGTCCATCAAAGCAGGGAAGATAAGCTGAGATTTTTCTGTATGGACCAGGTGCAACATAAAGCAAGAAGAGGGGACAGAATCAGGCTTTAAAGACAAATGGAGTCCAGATATATAGTAGACCTCCGCACCAGAATCCCGATAGGGCTCAATACAGAAGAAGAACTGTGGCTCCATGTGGGATAATGAGAAACCACTTGCTTCTTCTAGAGATCATTATAGAGTGCTCTAGGTGATAGGCTCAGTAATCTGACACTTTTAGTTGTTTTTCACTTTTATCACATAGATGCACCATTGCACATCTATCAGCTGTGACACAAGCCACCCGCTTCTAGATCAGAGTTCACATCACTTCAGAGCAGAGGCAATTGATCTTTGATATATATTGTTATTGAGGAAAGGTCGAATTCATATGCCCATTTGATCACCGATGCTGCTATTGTATTCTATATATATTTTTATTGCACGTACTATGAACTATAAGTGCCTAAAGCAATGAATTATAGAATTTTGCACTGAAGCTCACTAAGGAATTGGCCCATGCAGGGCGATATATGGAAACAGCCTATTTAGGCAAGATATTTCATGCATGCATTTTTTTTTTTTTTTTTTAAATCAGCCTTGGAGCTGATCTAGGATTAAACCCATATAGGGCTATATAAGAAATCAGTCAGCCCATGCAAGACTAGATATTCTGAGCATGTATTTTGGAACCTATACAAAAGAGGTTTCAGGCACTACAACAAAGCATGTATTATAACATCTCATTGCAGCAAAAGAAATCGAAAGTCCATTAGACAGGAGAACTATCACTGAGAGACTACAGGCATTCACATAGTTTATTCCCGCTATTAAAATTTAGCATAATATGTGCGTTTTAGGAAATGAGTAAATAGATATGTGGATTGAGAAGTATTTAAATCATGAAAGTTGATTCTGTTTAGTATATGTGCAATCATGTTGATATATTGTGACTTACATGAACAATGGAAACTCACTCCGATTCAATAAGGATTATCGAGATTTAATCTTGTAGAGCACAATGCAACCTTATCTTTGTACTTGTATGCGTATGCCATATCCTGCAACCACAAAATGGCCACCATGTTTACAGTATTGTGGGAATGAACTGAAATGGCAGTCCTCTGTCTATGTGCATGTTCAAAGACTCTTCCAATCGCATTACGTTGTTTTAACATATGACACAGCTTGTCACTGTGGGTAGCTGACATTGACAAAGGCCAGGGAGCCGAAACACGTTTGTCAGCTTTAGGTTGCATATATATATATATTCACAGAAAAAACCATAGGTTTCAGACACGTTATAGTTAGAAATTAGCATTTAAAAAACCTTTGAAATTCACTGAAAAAACCATAGGTTTTAGGGACAGTTATAGTTAGTTGGACATTTCACTCGTACAAAACCCGTGAAATTCCCCCGTTATAGTTAGTTCAGCTAACTATAACTCGCGCCCCGCAATGCACTGCTGATGACGTCACATATTACATCACTCATGACATGGTCAGTGACATCACTGATGACATCACTGATGACATCTCAAATAACATCACTGTTGACATCATGCAGTGACTGTGTGTTTCTGTAAAGTTTAAATATTTTTAATATATATAGGAAAAGACGTATTGAAGAATGAGTGGGTGTATAAGTGTCTGTATGGATGATTTAGTAGGTGCGTGACTGACTCTATAAGTGAGTGATTTAACGTATCTTACTGAATGCATGGGTTAGTGGCTAAACTGGGTGAATGTCTGTATCCGTCTGTCTGTTGCTGTGTAAGTGGCTGCATGTGTTTGTGAATAGCTACATGAGTGTGTATATGAGTTATTGAATGGTTGTCTGAGTATCTGTATGGGTGCCTGAGTGTTTGTGTGGGAGGGGTGTGTGCGACTCTGTGCATAGATGTGTGAGTGGGTGATTCACTGGGTGGATGGTTTCAAGAGTGCATCTGTGATAGACTGTATGGGTGGGTAAGTGTGTGTAAGAGTGTGTTAGTGAGTGAATGTATGTCCCAGTGGTACATGTGTGAGTAACTACATATGTGAAAGGCAGTATATATGTGTGTTGGAGTATATAAATAGCTATTAGCAAGAGTGAGTGATTGTGATAGTGGCTGTATGGATGAGTGTGTGCTTGTATCAGTGATTGTATAAGAGCGTAACAATGTGCTAGTATTTGTATGATTAAGTGAGCTGGTGTGTGTATAACTGTATAGGTGAGTAAATGGCAGTGTGTTTAATTATTTGCATGACTGACTAGGTGTGTGAGTACCTCTATGGATGAGTGGCGGTGTTTGACTGTCTATATTGGAGTAAGAGTGCATATGATAGTCCTGTACTGAGTGACCATAAGTATGAGTGACTGTACGGGTGAGTGAGTGGATGTGTGTGTGTAGACCTAAGAATCAGTGAGTGTGTATGTAGTTATTGGTGTTGGAGTGTCTATGGTTTTGCGAATGGCAGTCTGTAATTTAGAGTGGGTGTATCAAAGGTTATATTAGGGTGTGAGGAGGTGCATCAGATTATCACGTGGATGATGTCATCAGTGATGTCATCAGTGATGTCATTTGAGATGTCATCAGTGATGTCATCAGTGATGTCACTGACCATGTCATGAGTGATGTAATATGTGACGTCATCAGCAGTGCATTGCGGGGGCGTGAGTTATAGTTAGCTGAACTAACTATAACGGGGGAATTTCACGGGTTTTGTACGAGTGAAATGTCCAACTAACTATAACTGTCCCTAAAACCTATGGTTTTTTCAGTGAATTTCAAAGGTTTTTTAAATGCTAATTTCTAACTATAACGTGTCTGAAACCTATGTTTTTTTCTGTGAATTTTAAAGGTTTTTTAAATGCTAATTTCTAACTATAACGTGCCTGAAACCTATGGTTTTTTCAGTGAATTTCAAAGGTTTTTTAAATGCTAATTTCTAACTATAACGCCCCTAAAACCTATAGTTTTTTCAGTGAATTTTAAAGGTTTTGTAAATGACAATTTTTAAATGTATTAATTGTTATATTTATTTTTTTGATAATGATTTACTACATTTTTTAAAACTATTTATTTTTAGATATTTTATTTATTAAATTACATTGTAATTACATTATACATTACATTACAAAATATACTTTCTCTGAATGAATTACTTTAGTTTAAATAGTTTGCAAATAGGCAATAGAGTTTTAAGTACAGTAGTTACAGTTGTTGCAATGGGCAACACAATTTCAAACACAATGCAACATTGAGCTGAATGTGAATTTCTAGTTAAATGCAATTAGTTACTTTATGGATTACTTTTCTAACCACAGGACTGGATCCTAGATTCAGTCCTGGGACATCTCCTGTAAACAGTTGAGTAAAAGCGTTTTGGTTACAGTAGTGATTTTTAAGGAATATTATTGTATTTTAAAAGTTGACAGAAACTTTTTCACATAGAATCACCAATGTTATCCTATGGGAGGAAATTCACTTAGCAGGTAAGTAGTGTTATCGTTACTTTTTCTTACTCAGTATTGGATCCTGGATCCAGCAGTGGTGCATCTCCTGTAAACAGTTGAAAGAATGCGTTTAAGTCATACAGGCGATTTTTAAGGAATATTTGTAATTTGTGAAAATCGACACTTTGAAACTTTTCTGCTGAAAACCAGACAATGGATTCCTATGGAAGGAAATATAAGTTACTGGTAAGTACGGTTAGAATTACTTTTCAGGGTCAGTGCTGGGCTAAAAGATGCAGCACTGGGTTCTCTCCTGATAACAGATGAGTAAATCGGAATTCGTAGTTCGGTTGATTTTAGAGGAATATTATAAAGTTCCAAAACTCCACACTTAGAAGAATTTCCAAGTGAAACCAGTCAATGTTAGCCTATGGAAGGAAATTCAAGTTGCTGGTAAGTACGGTTAAAATTACTTTTCAGGATCAGTACTGGGCTGAAAGATGCAGCACTGAGGTCTCTCCTGATAACAGGTGAGTAAATCGGAATTCGTATTTCGGCTGATTTTAGAGGAATATTATAAAGTTTCAAAAATCGACACTTAGAAGAATTTCCAAGTGAAACCAGTCAATGATATCCTATGGAAGGAAATTCAAGTTACTGGTAAGTACGGTTAAAATTACTTTACAGGACCAGTACTGGGCTGAAAGATGCAGCACTGAGGTCTCTCCTGATAACAGGTGAGTAAATCGGAATTCGTAGTTCGGCTGATTTTAGAGGAATATTTGTATGTTTCAAAAATTGACACTTAGAAACTTTTTCAGCAAAAAGCAGGCAATGATATCCTATGGAAGGAAATTCAAGTTACTGGTAAGTACGGTTAAAATTACTTTTCAGGATCAGTGCTGGGCTAAAAGATGCAGCACTGGGTTCTCTCCTGATAACAGGTGAGTAAATCGGAATTCGTAGTTCGGCTGATTTTAGAGGAATATTTGCACAATGGTGAAGGGAGGGCGGGGCCTGAGGTGACATCTGTGCAAACGCGCTCCGTGGCACGTTTTAAGTTGGGGGATTAAGTCCCCTTGAATCATGAGGGTCCCTGGGGCCAACTAGCCCACCAGGAACCTCCAGTATGCGCCAGGGGCTGCGTTGCAGAGACGTGTACAGAGGCCACACCCCTTTTACACCTCTCTGCAACGCAGCTCTGTGGCGCTTTCTGGACGTACCTGTTGGGCTAGTTGGCCCCCAGGGACCCTCAGGATTGAAGGGGATTTAATTCCCCATCTTAAAACACGCCACGGGGCCTGTTTGCACACATGTCACCTGAAGCCCCGCCCCTCCCTTCACCACTGTGCAAACGCGCCCCGTGGCGCGTTTTAAGTTGGGGGATTAAGTCCCCTTGAATCCTGAGGGTTCCTGGAGTCCAACTAGCCCACCATGTACTTCCAAAAGCGCCACAGAGCTGCGTTGCAGAGAGGTGTAAAAAGGGGCGTGGCCTCTGTACACCTCTCTGCAACGCAGCCCCTGGCGCATACTGGAGGTTCCTGGTGGGCTAGTTTGCCCCCAGGGACCCCCAGTATTCAAGGGGAATTACTTCCCTTCTCAAAACGCGCCAGGGGCGCGTTTGCAGACTGCTGCAGGGAGGGGGCGGGGCCTCCGGCACGATGCCGGTCTTTTTTTTTTTTTTGATTGGGAGGGGGCTGCGTGGCCCCCTTCCCTTGGCCACTTTTGGCCCCGGGGACCCCATCCCCCGGGGCCTGAGCATTTTATTTTATTTTTAAATAAAAAAAAACGGGAAGGGGGCCGCGTGGCCCCCCTTCCCTGGGCCTGTTTTGGCCCCGGAGACCCCATCCCCGGGGCATGCCCTCAATTTTTATTTTTTTAATTTGGAGGGGGCTGCGTGGCCCCCTCCTCAGGCCATTTAAGGCCCCGGGGACCCCATCCCCGGGGCCGGCCTTGCCCTTTTTTTTATTTTTAATTTTTATAATTTGGGGAGGGGGCTGCGTGGCCCCCTCCTGGCCACTTATGGCCCCGGGGACCCCATCCCCCGGGGCCTGGCCTCTGGTTGGGGACTGTGGGGGTCCCCAATCCCCCACAGTCCCAGCCGGCTCCCCGCCTCCTGCGCGAGCCGGCATTGCTTTCCACATGGGGAGCAGCTAACATGCTGCTCCCCATGTGAAAAGCAATTAGTTTGCATTTTGAAAGAGAGAGCAGGTTTCCTGCTCTCTCTTTCAAAATGCAAACCAAGTTTGCAATGACAGGACGGGAGCCGCGAGGCTCCCGTCCTGTCATAGCAAACTACAGTGTCCCGGGGGTAGGCACCCCGGGACACTGCAGGAGCTGGCCCTGGGGGGTGGCGGTCCCCAGGGCCATCAAGGGCTCCAGGAGGGGGGCCGCGCGGCCCCCCTCCCATCCAGTGCACAGCCCCAGGGAGGTGGTGGTCCCCGGGGCTTTGGGGGTCCGTAACGGACCCCCATATTCAAATCTTTAGTGCCCCGGGGAGGTGGCAGTCCCGGGGTGTGTGGGGGCTGGAGCCCCCCACACAGTTCAATTTTTTTAAAAAGAAGCCCCGGGGAGGTGGCGGTCCCGGGGCAGCGGGAGGGCAAAGAGCCCTCCCGCACCATTATTTTTATAAGCCCCGGGGGTGACGGTCCCCGGGGCTTGGGGGGCCTTAGAGGCCCCCACATATTAAAAAGAAACCCTGCATGCCCCCGGGACTTGGCCCACCCGGGGGCCAGTAACAACGAAGCGCGGGAGACCGCGCTTCGTTTTCTCGGCGGGATCCGCGCACCCTGAGCGTATCCCGCCGATTTAAAAAAAAAAAAATGCTTTTTTCTGCCCAGGGGGTCCTTGTGGGACTCCCTGAGCAGACCTAGGGGGTCAGGGTGTTTCTACCCTGGCCCCTTTGTGCGTTTTGCGCACTTGTTTCTTCTGGGTTTTTTTTCTATATGGCAGGATCCGCGCACCCTCAGCGCATCCTGCCGATTTAAAAAAAAAATGCTTTTTCTGCCCAGGGGTCCTTGTGGGACCCCCTGAGCAGACCTAGGGGTCAGGGTGTTTCTACCCTGCCCCCTTTTGCGCTTTGCGCACTTGTTTCTGTCCCTCAGTTCTACCGAGGGACAAAATGGCTGCCAACACTTCCTGATTTGGAGTGTTGACAGCCACTTGACAGCCAATTAGCATGCAGCTCGTGATCGGGAGGGTGCGCGAATCCGACGCGGCCATAGATATATATGTGATTTTCCTTTTGATTTTCTCTGGAACTACTGAACGGATTTACACCATTTAACAAAAAGGGTTCTTTCTGAACCAAGAACTACCTCTTTGCCAAATTTGGTGTAATTCCGTTCAGCAGTTCGGGCTGTAGCCGTGTCTAAAGTTTCCTATGGGAAAATGAATGGGGAAAACACGTTTTGGGACCCCCTTTTTCTCGGCCCCCGCTTGACGAATCACCCCGAAACTTTCAGGGTAGGAGCGGACCGGAGCGGGCCATAAAGTTTGAAAATTTCGCGAAGATTCGTCAACCGGCAAGAGAGTTATTTCAAATAGAATATTGCGGATTTCCTATGGAAAATAGGTCCTAACTATAACTATCTACTGGCGACCGCCAGTAGATAATATATATATATATATATATATATATATATATATATATATATATATATATATATATATATATATATATATATATATATATATATCCAAAGAGCTCCGCTGCTAAACCTTATCTCCTCGCAGAAAACGGATACGGACCACAAGATTTGTGCAGAATTATTTATTGTATGTGCAAAATGTCGCCATGACGCGTTTCAGCCCCTTCACGGGCCTTGATCACATGACACAGTCAAGATTTTACTATTGGCTTAAATAGTGAACAGTACAGGCGTAATCATTGGAACATGATCAACATTGAAGAAAGACTTAAAAATGAAACATCACGAGTCTTTCTTAAATAACAATGTAAAATAGATCATAAAAGCATAAAACCTTTGAAGACCGATTTAAAAAGAATTAATGTTGTCATAAATTTAAATCTGTTAAGAAAAGGGGTCAAGTCCATGATAGTATAAATATAATTACGCAATTTTTTTTTTTATATAAAAGTGCAATATGTGGTATTAGTGCAAAAAAATGTGCAAAAGTGCTATAATAAAATATAATATATATAAAATATAAACCAATGGACCAACAATAAATGTGAATCAATTGTGACACCCAAATTTCTGTATAAATACACAGTTAAATAGTATCATAAATAATGGATACTATTGGCAAATGGGTTCCTGGAGCCCCAGTAAACCCATACTGAGCATAGCAAAAACAGTGGTCATCCACTTGAACCTGTTGTGGATCAGCATTGATCAAAATTTATCAAGAGTTTGATTGAGATGTCGGTTTGAATACCCAAATTTCATTCTTCTCTAAGCATTGTAAGGCATCATAGTATTTATGAGTATAATCAAAATGTGGGAAACAAAGTGTCAACATAGACCCTACCGACATTTTCTAATCCTCACACACATAAATAGATAAATACATATATAATAAATATTTTATAAGCAAAGTAATGCAATCAAAAATAGATAAAATCTGCTTAAATATTCATATATGCAGTAAATAAATATGTATAAAAGCACCACTAAAATGTCAATAAATAGTCAATAAATACACCTATAAAATCCACAAACAATACAATCTCATAAAATATATGAACTCAAGATGTTTCTAAAATCTACAGTATAAATAGGTCGACAATTCTGAAAATCTAAAGACATGTAAAAAGATCCTCTGTTACATTTAGACCTGATGGATGTTTTGTATTAAGTTCCAAAATGTATCTAGTTTCCAACTGGCGTAATTTATGTTCCCTGTTACCGCCCCTCCTACTCGCTGGAACTGAATCTATAACAAAGTATCTAAGGTCTTTGCTCCTGGATTCATGTTTGGCTTTAAAGTGGCGAGCCACCGGATATGTATTATCCTGATTATTTATTGCTCTCAAGTGCTGTAATATTCTCTTCTGTACTTGAAGCTTGGTACTTCCTACATAAAGCAGGTTACACGGGCATGATAATACATAAACTGCAAATTCTGTCTTACATGTAAGCAGTTTAGAGATTTGGTGTTTTTTCTCATTAAAGGGAGTAGTATAAGATGTTCTATTTTCTCCCTGTTGGCACGCCTTGCAGGTTTTGCATTTAAAAAAGCCAGTGTGGGTTTGTAGCCAATTGGTTGACTCTATGACTTCAGGACTAGTTATAACTAGGTCATCTCTCATTGAGCGACTTCTGCTGTAGGTTATGGACGGTCTTTTGGGTAACAGAGAACAGATTACTGGATCACTAAGAACCAACAATGAGATATTATAGATTCGATCTTTTTAGATTGTTGACTAAATTGGATTATAATTCTAAATTCCATTTTTGTCTCATCAATCTGTGGCAGTGCTCCAATAGAGTTGGTCTCAGTTTTAGATTTGGATTCTGTCTCACTTAACAGCTCATATCTACTCCTATGTATAGATTTATTGATAGCTCTATCAATGACCTGTTCTGAGTAACCCCGTTCTCTGAATCTCAGTTTGCTCTCAACCTGGGCTTGTATCAAATCACTTTCCTTGCTATGAATACGCCTCAGCCGAAGCATTTCCCCATGGGGGATACTGGTTACTAGATGTCTAACATGGGAGCTACTAGCGTGTAGTGTAGAGTTGCCAGCGGTTTCCTTGCGAAATAATTTAGTTTGTATTTTGTCATCATCTATATATACATCGGTATCAAGGAAACTCACTGTGGATGCACTGATGTTTGCCGTAAAGTGTAAATTCAAATCATTTACATTGATTGCCCGTACAAATTCTTGAGCCTCATCTGCACTGCCATCCCATATAACAAACAGATCATCAATGAAGCGCAGCCACAACTTGACATTAGTTGTCATTGTCCCCCGGTGTTCAGTCATGAGGACCAGCTCCTCCCACCAGCCCATGTGTAAACACGCGTAGCTGGGAGAGAAGCTGGCCCCCATCGCCACACCCCTGATTTGTCTGTAAAGTAGATTGTTAAACATAAATATATTGTTCGTGAGGCAAAAATCAACCATCTCAATAATCATTTTCTTATGGGCTCTCATGTTACCCATTATTTTATCCAAGAAATAGTCAAGTGCTCTTAATCCATCAGGATGCTGAATGCTCGTATAGAGCGAACTAACGTCCAGTGCGATGAATAAATATATATATATGTGTGTATAAATATAAATATGTATATATACATTTATACCTATATATATATATATATAGATGTATATATATATATATATATATATATATATATATATATATATATATATATATATATTATCTACTGGCGGTCGCCAGTAGATAGTTATAGTTAGGACCTATTTTCCATAGGAAATCCGCAACATTCTATTTGAAATAACGTTGGCGCCGGTTGACGAATCTTTGCGAAAGTTTCCAACTTGTTGGGGCGCTCCGGTCCGCTCCTATCCTGAAAGTCTCGGGGTGATTCGTCAAGCGGGGGCCGAGAAAAAGGGGGTCCCAAAACGCGTTTTCCCCATTCATTTTTCCATAGGAACCTTTAGTCGCAGCTACAGCCCGAACTGCTGAACGGAATTACACCAAATTTGGCAAAGAGGTAGCCCTTGGTTCAGTGTCGTGCCTTTTGCTTAAATGGTGTAAATCCGTTCAGTAGTTTCTGAGAAAATCACAAATAAAATCACATATATATCTATGGCCGAGTAGGGTCCGCGTACCCTCCCGATCACGAGCTGCATGCTAATTGGCTGTCAAGTGGCTGTCAACACTCCAAATCAGGAAGTGTTGGCAGCCATTTTGTCCCTCGGTAGAACCGAGGGACAGAAACAAGTGCGCAAAGCGCAAAAGGGGGCAGGGTAGAAACACCCTGACCCCTAGGTCTGCTCAGGGGTCCCACAAGGACCCCCTGGGCAGAAAAAGCATTTTTTTTTTTAAATCGGCAGGATGCGCTTAGGGTGCGCGGATCCCACCGATTAAAAAAAAGAAACAAGTGCACAAAACGCACAAAGGGGACAGGGTAGAAACATCCTGACCCCCTAGGTCTGCTCAGGGGGTCCCACAAGGACCCCCTGGGCAGAAAAAAGCATTTTTTTTTTTTAAATCGGCGGGATGCGCTTAGGGTGCGCGGATCCCACCGAAAAAAAAATCGAGCGCGGTCTCCGCGCTTCGAAGTTAATTGCCCCCGGGTGGCCCAAGTCCCGGGGGCATGCAGGGGTGGGTTTAGATTTTATGGGGGGCCTCTAAGGCCCCCCAAGCCCCGGGGACCGCCACCCCCCGGGGCTTTAAATACAAAATGGTGCGGGAGGGCACTCTGCCCTCCCGCAGCCCCGGGGACCGCCACCCCCCGGGGCTTCTTTTTTTTATTTTTAATAACATGTGTGGGGGGGCTCCAGCCCCCCCACACGCCCCGGGGACCGCCACCTCCCCGGGGCACTTAGAAAATAAATGTGGGGGTCCGTTTCGGACCCCCGAAGCACGGGGACCACCACCTCCCCGGGGCTTTGCAGATGGTGGGAGGGGGGCCGCGCGGCCCCCCTCCTGGAGCCCTCCATGGCCCTGGGGACCACCACCCCCCAGGGCCGGCTCCTGCAGTGTCCCGGGGTGCCTACCCCGGGACACTGTAGTTTGCAATGACAGGACGGGAGCCTCGCGGCTCCCGTCCTGTCATTGCAAACTGCTTTGAATTTTGGAAGAGAGAGCAGGAAACCTGCTCTCTCTTCCAAAATTCAAAGCACATTGCTTTTCCACACGGGGAGCTGCATGTTAGCAGCTCCCCATGTGGAAAAGCAATGCCGGCTCCCGCAGGAGGCGGGGAGCCTGCAGGGTCCGTGGGGGAGTTGGGGTCCCCCCACGGACCCCAAAGGATAGGGCCAGCCCCGGGAGATGGGGTCCCCGGGGCAAGTAGTGGCCCGGTAGGGGGGCCACGCGGCCCCCCTCCCCAAATGTTATTTTAAAAAAAACAAAGGCCGGCCCCGGGGGATGGGGTCCCCGGGGCCATAAGTGGCCTGAGGAGGGGGGCAACGCAGCCCCCCTCCATAAGTTTTTTTTTTTTTTAAAAAGAAGGCCATGCCCCGGGGGATGGGCGCCCCGGGGCCGATTAAGGTCTGGGGAGGGGGGCCACGCGGCCCCCTTCCAAATTTTTTTAAAAACAAAAACAAAATATTAGTGGGCAGGCCCTGGGGGATGGGGTCCCCATGGCCAAAAAATTAGAAAAAGAAGGGGGGCCACACAGCCCCCTTCTTAAAAAACAAATAAACAAAAATACCGGCATCGCGCCGGAGGCCACGCCCCCTCCTTGGAGCACTCTGCAAACGCGCCCCCTGGCGCGTTTGCAGATGGGGAACGAATTCCCCTTGAATACTGGGGGTCCCTGGGGGCCAACTAGCCCACCAGGAACCTCCAGTATGGACCAGGGGGCTGCGTTGCAGAGAGGTGTACAGAGGCCACGCCCCTTTATACACCTCTCTGCAACGCAGCTCTGTGGCTCTTTTTGGAGGTACATGGTGGGCTAGTTGGACTCCAGGGACCCTCAGGATTCAAGGGGACTTAATCCCCCAACTTAAAACGCGCCTCGGGGCGCGTTTGCACAGTGGTGAAGGGAGGGGGCGGGGCTTCAGGTGACATGTGTGCAAACAGGCCCCGTGGCGCGTTTTAAGATGGGGAATTAAATCCCCTTCAATCCTGAGGGTCCCTGGGGGCCAACTAGCCCACCAGGTACGTCCAGAAAGCGCCACAGAGCTGCATTGCAGAGAGGTGCAAAAAGGGGCGTGGCCTCTGAACACCTCTCTGCAACGCAGCTCCCTGGCGCATACTGGAGGTACAGGGTGGGCTACTTGGACCCCAGGGACCCTCATGATTCAAGGGGACTTAATCCCCCAACCTAAAATGCACCATGGGGCGCGTTTGCACAGATGTCACCTCAGGCCCTGCCCCCTCCCTTCACCATTGTGCAAATATTCCTCTAAAATCAGCCGAAAGACGAATTCCGATTTACTCACCTGTTATCAGGAGAGAACCCAGTGCTGCATCTTTTAGCCCAGCACTGACCTTGAAAAGTAATTCTAACCGTACTTACCAGTAACTTGAATTTCCTTCCATAGGCTAACATTGACTGGTTTCACTTGGAAATTCTTCTAAGTGTGGAGTTTTGGAACTTTATAATATTCCTCTAAAATCAGCCGAACTACGAATTCCGATTTACTCACCTGTTATCAGGAGAGAACCCAGTGCTGCATCTTTTAGCCCAGCACTGACCCTGAAAAGTAATTCTAACCGTATTTACCAGTAACTTGTATTTCCTTCCATAGGAATCCATTGTCTGGTTTTCAGCAGAAAAGTTTCAGTGTCGATTTTCACAAACTACAAATATTCCTTAAAAATCGCCTGTATGACTTAAACGCATTCTTTCAACTGTTTACAGGAGATGCACCAGTGCTGGATCCAGGATCCACCACTGAGTAAGAAAAAGTAACGATAACACTACTTACCTGCTAAGTGAATTTCCTCCCATAGGATAACATTGGTGATTCTATGTGAAAAAGTTTCTAAGTGTCAACTTTTAAAATACAATAATATTCCTTAAAAATCACTACTGTAACCAAAACGCTTTTACTCAAGTGTTTACAGGAGATGTCCCAGGACTGAATCTAGGATCCAGTCCTGTGGTTAGAAAAGTAATCCATAAAGTAACTAATTGCATTTAACTTCAAATTCACATTGAGCTCAATGTTGCATTGTGTTTGAAATTGTGTTGCCCATTGCAACAACTGTAACTACTGTACTTAAAAGTCTATTGCCTATTTGCAAAGTATTTAAACTAAAGTAATTCATTCTGAGAAAGTATATTTTGTAATGTAATGTATAATGTAATTACAATGTAATTTAAACAATAAAATATCTAAAAATAAATAGTTTAAAAAAATGTTGTAAATCAGTATCAAAAAAATAAATATAACAATTAATACATTTAAAAATTGTCATTTACAAAACCTTTGAAATTCACTGAAAAAAACCATAGGTTTCAGACATGTTATAGTTAGGAATTAGCATTTAAAAAACCTTTGAAATTCACTGAAAAAACCATAGGTTTCCGGCACGTTATAGTTAGAAATTAGCATTTAAAAAACCTTACAAATTCACTGAAAAAACCATAGGTTTTAGGGACAGTTATAGTTAGTTGGACATTGCACTCGTACAAAACCCGTGAAATTCCCCCGTTATAGTTAGTTCAGGTAACTATAACTCGCGCCCCCGCAATGCACTTCTGATGACGTCACATATTACATCACTCATGACATGGTCACCAGGAACCTCCAGTATGCGCCAGGGGGCTGCCTTGCAGAGAGGTGTACAGAGGCCACGCCCCTTTTTACACCTCTCTGCAACGCAGCTCTGTGGCGCTTTTTGGAGGAACATGGTGGGCTAGTTGGACTCCAGGGACCCTCAGGATTCAAGGGGAGTTAATCCCCCGACTTAAAACGCAGTGGTGAAGGGAGGGGGCGGGGCTTCAGGTGACATGTGTGCAAACAGGCCCCGTGGCGCGTTTTAAGATGGGGAATTAAATCCTCTTCAATCCTGAGGGTCCCTGGGGGCCAACTAGCCCAACAGGTACGTCCAGAAAGCGCCACAGAGCTGCGTTGCAGAGAGGTGTAAAAGGGGTGTGGCCTCTGTACATGTCTCTGCAACGCAGCCCCTGGCGCATACTGGAGGTTCCTGGTGGGCTAGTTGGCCCGTAGGGACCCTCATGATTCAAGGGGACTTAATCCCCCAACTTAAAACGCGCCAAGGGGCGCGTTTGCACAGATGCCACCTCAGGCCCCGCCCCCACCCATCACCAATGTGCAAATATTACTCTAAAATCAGCCGAAATACGAATTCCGAGTTAATCACCTGGTATCAGGAGAGACCTCAGTGCTGCATCTTTCAGCCCAGTACTGATCCTCAAAAGTAATTTTAACCGTACTTACCGGTAACTTGAATTTCCTTCATAGGCTAACATTGACTGGTTTCACTTGGAAATTCTTCTAAGTGTGGAGTTTTGGAACTTTAAAATATTCCTCTAAAATCAGCCGAAATACGAATTCCGATTTACTCACCTGTTATCAGGAGAGACCTCAGTGCTGCATCTTTCAGCCCAGTACTGATCCTCAAAAGTAATTTTAACCGTACTTACCAGTAACTTGAATTTCCTTCCATAGGATATCATTGCCTGCTTTTTGCTGAAAAAGTTTCTAAGTGTGGATTTTTGAAACATACAAATATTCCTCTAAAATCAGCCGAAATCCGAATTCCGATTTACTCACCTGTTATCAGGAGAGACCTCAGTGCTGCATCTTTCAGCCCACTACTGATCCTCAAAAGTAATTTTAACCGTACTTACCGGTAACTTGAATTTCCTTCATAGGCTAACATTGACTAGTTTCACTTGGAAATTCTTCTAAGTGTGGAGTTTTGGAACTTTAAAATATTCCTCTAAAATCAGCCGAAATACGAATTCCGATTTACTCACCTGTTATCAGGAGAGACCTCAGTGCTGCATCTTTCAGCCCAGTACTGATCCTCAAAAGTAATTTTAACCGTACTTACCGGTAACTTGAATTTCCTTCATAGGCTAACATTGACTGGTTTCACTTGGAAATTCTTCTAAGTGTGGAGTTTTGGAACTTTAAAATATTCCTCCAAAATCAGCCGAAATACGAATTCCGATTTACTCACCTGTTATCAGGAGAGACCTCAGTGCTGCATCTTTCAGCCCAGTACTGATCCTCAAAAGTAATTTTAACCGTACTTACCAGTAACTTGAATTTCCTTCCATAGGATATCATTGCCTGCTTTTTGCTGAAAAAGTTTCTAAGTGTGGATTTTTGAAACATACAAATATTCCTCTAAAATCAGCCGAAATCCGAATTCCGATTTACTCACCTGTTATCAGGAGAGACCTCAGTGCTGCATCTTTCAGCCCAGTACTGGTCCTGAAAAGTAATTTTAACCGTACTTACCGGTAACTTGAATTTCCTTCATAGGCTAACATTGACTGGTTTCACTTGGAAATTCTTCTGTGTGGAGTTTTGGAACTTTAAAATATTCCTCTAAAATCAGCCGAAATACGAATTCCGATTTACTCACCTGTTATCAGGAGAGACCTCAGTGCTGCATCTTTCAGCCCAGTACTGATCCTCAAAAGTAATTTTAACCGTACTTACCAGTAACTTGAATTTCCTTCCATAGGATATCATTGCCTGCTTTTTGCTGAAAAAGTTTCTAAGTGTTGGTTTTTGAAACATACAAATATTCCTCTAAAATCAGCCGAAATCCGAATTCTGATTTACTCACCTGTTATCAGGAGAGACCTCAGTGCTGCATCTTTCAGCCCAGTACTGGTCCTGAAAAGTAATTTTAACCGTACTTACCAGTAACTTGAATTTCCTTCCATAGGCTAACATTGACTGGTTTCACTTGGAAATTCTTCTACGTGTGGAGTTTTGGAACTTTAAAATAGTCCTCTAAAATCAGCCGAAATACGAATTCCGATTTACTCACCTGTTATCAGGAGAGACCTCAGTGCTGAATCTTTCAGCCCAGTACTGATCCTCAAAAGTAATTTTAACCGTACTTACCAGTAACTTGAATTTCCTTCCATAGGAATCCATTGTCTGGTTTTCAGCAGAAAAGTTTCAAAGTGTCGATTTTCACAAACTACAAATATTCCTAAAAAATCGCCTGTATGACTTAAACGCATTCTTTCAACTGTTTACAGGAGATGCACCAGTGCTGGATCCAGGATCCAACACTGAGTAAGAAAAAGTAACGATAACAGTTTTTAACTTCTAAGTGAATTTCCTTCCATAGGATAACATTGGTGATTCTATGAGAAAAAGTTTCTAAGTGTGAACTTTTAAAGTACAATAATATTCCTTAAAAATCACGACTGTAACCAAAACGCTTTTACTCAACTGTTTACAGGAGATGTCCCAGGACTGAATCTAGGATCCAGTAATGTGGTTAGAAAAGTAATCCATAAAGTAACTAATTGCATTTAACTAGAAATTCACATTGAGCTGAATGTTGCATTGTGTTTGAAAATGTGTTGCCCATTGCAACAACTGTAACTACTGTACTTAAAAGTCTATTGCCTATGTGCAAAGTAATTAAACTAAAGTAATTAATTCTGAGAAAGTATTTTTTGTAATGTAATGTATAATGTAATTACAATGTAATTTAAAAAATAAAATATGTAAAAAAAATTGTTTCTAAAAAATGTGGAAATCAGTATAAAAAAAATTTATATAACAATTAATACATTTAAAAATTGTCATTTACAAAACCTTTGAAATTCACTGAAAAAACTGTAGGTTTCAGACATGTTATAGTTACAAATTAGCATTTAAAAAACCTTTGAAATTCACTGAAAAAACCATAGGTTTCAGGGACGTTATAGTTACAAATTAGCATTTAAAAAACCTTTGAAATTCACTGAAAAAACCATAGGTTTTAGGGACAGTTATAGTTAGTTGGACATTGCACTCGTACAAAACCCGTGAAATTCCCCCGTTATAGTTAGTCCAGCTAACTATAACTCGCGCCCCGCAATGCACTGCTGATGACGTCACATATTACATCACTCATGACATGGTCAGTGACATCACTGATGACATCACTGATGACATCACTGATGACATCTCAAATGACATCACTGATGACATCATCCACGTGATAATCTGATGCACCTCCTCACACTCTAATATAACCTTTGATACACCCACTTTAAATTACAGACTGCCATTCGCAAAACCATAGACACTCCAACACCAATAACTACATACCCACTCACTGATTCTTAGGTCTACGCACACATCCACTCACTCACCCGTACAGTCACTCATACTTACGGTCACTCAGTACAGGACTATCATATGCACTCATACTCCTATATAGACACTCAAACACCGCCACTCATCCATAGAGGTACTCACACACCTAGTCAGTCATGCAAATAATTAAACACACTACCATTTACTCACCTATACAGTTATACACACACCAGCTCACTTACTCATACAAATAGTAGCACATTCTTACGCTCTTATACAATCACTGATACAAGCACACACTCATCCATACAGCCACTATCACAATCACTCACTCTCGCTTATAGCTATTTATATACTCCAACACACATATATACTGCCTTTCACATATGTAGTTACTCACACATGTACCACTGGGACATACATTCACTCACTAACACACTCTTACACACACTTACCCACCCATACAGTCTATCACAGTTGCACTCTTGAAACCATCCACCCAGTGAATCACCCACTCACACATCTATGCACAGAGTTGCACACACCCCTCCCACACAAACACTCAGGCACCCATACAGATACTCAGACAAGCATTCAATAACTCATATAGACACTCATGTAGCTATTCACAAACACATGCAGCCACTTACACAGCAACAGACAGACGGATACAGACATTCACCCAGTTTAGTCACTAACCCATGCATTCAGTAAGATACGTTAAATCACTCACTTATAGAGTCAGTCACGCAACTACTAAATCATCCATACAGACACTTACACACCCACTCATTCTTCAATACGTCTTTTCGTATATATATTAAAAATATTTAAACTTTACAGAAACACACAGTCACTGGATGATGTCATCAGTGATGTCATTTGAGATGTCATCAGTGATGTCATCAGTGATGTCACTGACCATGTCATGAGTGATGTAATATGTGACGTCATCAGCAGTGCATTGCGGGCGCGAGTTATAGTTAGCTGGACTAACTATAACGGGGGAATTTCACGGGTTTTGTACGAGTGCAATGTCCAACTAACTATAACTGTCCCTAAAACCTATGGTTTTTTCAGTGAATTTCAAAGGTTTTTTAAATGCTAATTTGTAACTATAACGTCCCTGAAACCTATGGTTTTTTCAGTGAATATATATATATATACATATATATATATATATGCACACAACATCCAGCTCCCACAGAAACATCCATGGAAGAAGGCACAGACTCGAGGCAGTCAGGATACGGCATCTGTTTATTTAATCAGGTCACCTTCAATCCCAAAGATGAAAGAGAGACGCGTTTCGGCTTGCTAGAAGCCTTTATCAATCTAGTTGGCGCCATATGCACAAACAATAAATATAGCCCTTCCCACTTGGACCATAGATAGACATAAAGAAAATACTATGAAGTATTTAACTTCCATGTATACTGCATGCAAAAAATGTTCTTTTTAGCTGAAAGTCAGCGTTATTTCAGGTAAAGCATATTCTAGTGAATGCATTGCATGGTGCTTGTAATTAGTTATATCATAATTGAACATTGCAAGGGCAAATAAATAAGCGCACACACAATATACAAATCGCCCGCCATCATGGGAATGTTGTGGGTATATAAATTGCGCCGCCAGACTTCTCATCCATAATGCCTAAAACTAAAAAGTGAAATGTACTGAATGTTTAAAAGAACGTGCTGCTAAGCGTCACTAACTTTGCCAAATGAAGACAGTCTCTGTCCCGGAATCTGAGCCCAAGCTGAATACAAGTCCACCGGTATGTGACCTCTGACCTTAGTTGCGAGATCAGAAATAGCTTCTGCCGTGATATAAAAGTCACAATCCCAAACAAGAAGCGGCACAAGGACAGGATAATAACAGCAGCTGCAACCCGGGGTCAATTTACACACAGTGTGTGAACTCTCGACATCAATGTCAATCCCCGAGCTCATGCTTCAAACCCCATGGGACTACTGATCCCATAATGCCGTTCGATGGTCCCATGCATTGCAGAAGTGAACAAACAAAAATCCGATGCAAAGTCAGTGTCAAGGTGCATAAAGCCGAGGCAAAGGCAAATGTCCCAATGTCATAGTTGACGGGCAGCATTAAAATAAAGTTCTGTAGGACACACATTCGGGGTTGAGGGGGACCGATGAACAAAAATGATTACGCCAAACAAACCGCATCGGCATAGGCGTCCGCGGTGCCCAGTCACCAGATGGCGCCAGTCTTCTGGGCAAGGCATTTCTTGCTAGGGAAACGTAGATCCCGTGCTGGCAGTCGCGAAAACCGCCCCGCTGCGTGCCCTTGGTCTCCCACTGCAGTCATCCTCATTCCTCTTCCCGGCCACCAAACTGGGGGCTCCCCCTCTAGTACTCCCGTACTCCTCCAGAAACATGTGGTCAAAGGGGAGAGCCACAAACGACTGGTGTTCCGTGTATAGCGTGACGACCGCTCACGCTGGATTGAATGCACACAACATCCAGCTCCCACAGAAACATCCATGGAAGAAGGCACAGACTCGAGGCAGTCGCCAGTAGGTAGTTACAGTTAGGACCAAACTTTCCATAGGAAAAGCGCTTTTTGTTTTGCCAATAACTTTGGCGCTGCTTGACGTATCTTGATGAAATTTTCACAAAACGTCCCCTTTTTGGTTCAGCTGCTGTGTTGAAGTTTTGGGGTGATCCATCAAGCGGGGACTGAGAAAAAAGGGGGGGTCCCAAAACGCGTTTTCCCCTTGTTATGTCTATGGGGATTTTTCATTTTCTGAACACGTCTACAGCCCCAACCGCTGAACGGAATGACACCTAATTTGGCAGAAAGCTAGATGTTAGTCCAGAAAGTGTGCTTTTTGTGATTTGGTGTAAATCTGTTCTATAGTTTCTGAGATATTTCACTTAAAAAATATAGATATCTGGGAACACGAGTCCTTGCAGTGGACTTGCGAATCCTACTAAAATTTGATTGGCTGCCAACCAGGAAGTGTTGGCAGCCATCTTGGGACTCGACTTAAAGCCAAGCCCCACAAAAATTGTTTAAAATAAAGAAAAGAGGGCAGCGTAGGAATACCCTGACCACCCCAGGGACCCCCCTGGGGTTTATAAGCATTTTTTTTCATTTTGCTGCGGATCTGCGAATCCACAGCAAAATAAGAAAAAAGATGGGTGGGCTCCCACCCGTCTTTTTCATTAAGCGCCCGGCTGGGCCAAATCATGGGGGCTTGTTTTATAATAATGTGGGGGGTGGCCATGCGGCACCCCGGTGCCCCATGGACCGCCACCTCCCAGGGGCAAACTTATGAAACTGGCGTGGGGGAGGCCCTTATGGCCTCCCCCGTAGCTCCGGGGACCACCACCTCCTTGGGGCTTTATCTATAATGAAAGTGGGGGGGCAATGACACCCCCAGAGCCCCAGGGGCCGCCACCTCCCCGGAGCTTAAAACTTAAATAATGCAGGGGTGACACATGGACCCCCCAGCAGTCCCCGGGGACCACCACCTCCCTGGGGCTTTCCTTTTCAATAATGGGGGGCCGCGTGGACCCCCCAACCCCGGGGACCGCCACCTCCCTGGGGCTTTATTAAAAATAAAGGCGGGGCGTGCGGCCCCCCTGCAGCCCCGAAGACCACCACCTCCCTGGGGCTTTCACTTTCTATAATGGGGGGCCACATGTTAAGCAGGTAAAGGAGAAAATTCTAAACATATACAAAGTTAAACAAGATGTGAATTGCATAGTAGGAAGGTAGGCCAGTGCTGTAAACAAGAAATAAATGTTAGATTGGGAGGCTACAGGTCTATTGTTGCATGTAGCTAGTAAGGAGCAGTCCTTTGACTTCTTTTTTGAATGATGTCATTTGAGATATCATCAGTAAAGTATTGAATTATGTCATTAACATGTTATGAGCGGTGCCATATGTGAGGTCATAAGCAGTGTATGGTGGGGCGCAAGCTATAGAAACCTCAGTAAGTTATAACTGTTGAATTTTGGTGAATTTTTGGTTTTTAAAAACGTCAGTGTTTGTGTTAAACCAACCGTTCTAGGACTTTCCTGCCTTGGATATAAAAACATGCCCACACACTCACATATTTTCAGGTGGTGTAGGGTGAAGGATTAGTTCACCTGAAAGTTATTTTCCAAGTGCAAAAAAAAAAAAGGATAAGGTGCATAACTTTAACCAAACATCAGCATATTGGATTTATGCTTTTTTATGAATTAAGCCAATAATCTGTTAGATAACAGTATACACACCCCAGCCTTCACCAACACTCCAGAGCTTCCATCTTCTGGAATACCTTTGTTTTTTCTACATCTGGGAGAAATTTCAGTTACGCCGGTGTAATCTCGCATAATTTCGGTAATTTTGCATTACACTGCAAAATTCCTGAAATTATAATAGTACACCATGTCACGTTGTAACTTACACTCCATTCACAGCAGAAATTTAGCTCAAGCACATAGGAACAACGCAAACAACCAGAATGCAAGTGCCATTTGTTTTTTGCCCCATTTATTTAGCTTAAAATGCACCTTCCATCCAAAATGGACGCAAGGACAAATTTTGCGCTACAGTATAGCACCAAATGCCGGTTTTCCATTTCATGTAATTTTGTGTAATGTTTCCAAAATTTCAGGTAACGATGCAAACACACATTATGTGAATTTTGCACACCCCTAGTTTTTCCCACTCATCAGAACTGCCCCGGCAACTGGACCCCGTTCATTGTCATGTTCATACTGACCTATCCTGGGCCACAGGCATTTACATGGATGCAGAACACATTTAGAGTCCTTTTTTTAGATAGTGTATTAATGTATACCAGTTCTTGTGTGTATATGGTGCTGAGGAATATCAGGAAGAGGTTTTGAGTCTTTTTTTCAATATAATAGAGAACTAGTGATTCTCAGAACTCGGTGTCACTTATGATGTTGGACACAGCTTCAGGTGTCTCTACTGGTTGACTTATTCGGTTACTTTTGGGGTCGCAAGTAAGCATTTGGGTAACACCTACCCATTGCCATAATATTGCTGGATTGGGTGTTGAGCATTATTTATTATATGAATATAAGTGAAGAGGAAAGAACCACTACAACATGTATTCTGTGATTTTATTAACCCCCCGAAGAAGGTCAATAGAACGAAACGCGTTGGCTGGCTTTATTAATTTTTAAAGAAGATTTTTTGGAACTTAATAAAGAGGAAATAAGAAAAACTACTGTGCTTGCCATGACCATGCTTATAACTGGACTGGACTTTTAACTGTTCTCTATTATGTTTGTTCTACGTTAGCCATTAGCAGCTGGCGCTGTACAGAGTGAGCCCCAAATTAACAACAGGGGACAGATTTGGATGTGCTATCTTTCTTACCTAGCTGATATATTAATTGTTTGTTTTTAAAAAATATATATTTTGTGTGTGAGGCCTGGTGGCACACCAGGCACACTGAGGTCATGGACTCGGCTGATTGAAAGCCCAATCGGAGGATCTGGGGTGAAATTTGGGGAACTGAGGGCCAGAGCAGAACAAGGTCCACCTAGGGTGAACTTAGACCCGAGTAGAACAGAAACTGTGCCAGGAAAGGGCTATCAGGGAGAACTGTGAAGCTCTAACTCCTGTTCCTGCCCTATTCATTCTCCACGGGCGCAGACTTCTCCAGCTTACCATCTGCAGAACAGCCGCGGCCCGTGCAGGTAAGAGCGGTGGGGCGGAGGGCCAGGGTGAGGGGGGATTTCGACGGACGATGACCAGGGAAAATGAAATAAATAATTAATTTGCCCTGGTCATCGTCTGTACGGGCCACGGCTGCTGCAGATACAGGATGATGATGGGGAGGGAAGTGGGTCAAGTCTGACAGGGCAAGGAAAGAAAGGGCTCTCCATGGTTTGCTGAGGGGTAGCAGACGCGATCCAACGTGTAGTGAGCATTGATGCCTTTCCTTTTACCAGTTATCACTGGCACTCACTGGGTCTGCACTTTTCCTGAGTGACGAAAACGTGCAGATGAAATGTGCTTCTTTAACCGGATTGCTACGTTTAGGGTTTGGTTTCCAACACTGGTCTGCAAAGGCCAGATTCACGCCTTATTTTCAAAATGGCTACATCAATTAATCTGGATGGAAATTATTTACAGAATCAGTGGTTAGTCTGAAAATCTATCTCTGATTTGGCGCTTGTACACCTGTGTTGAATATCCTTAGTTAGACAGAGCAGTGCAATTCTTGTTCTCCCTCAGTCTCCATCACCGAAGATGAGCCAGGCTACTTATGACCAATGTTTATTTTTCTGTGATCGTTGGTCTAAGCTCATCTTTTTTCTCAAAAGGAGCAGAGAGCTTTTGGTGTGTTCCCTCTAGAAACCTTACTTTTTTTCTTGAACTTATTTTCTACATTTTCCAAGAAGCGTGGGCTCAGAGTCAGCTTGAGGCTTTTAATGGGCACTAACATTAAAATCATTTTTACACTCCCTACATTTTTTTACAAATCCATAGCTGTTTCTCAAAATATACAAAGCAGATGGCAATTCGAAAGTTTTTATCAAAGTGGAAAAAAGATTTTAAAAGTTACTGGGATAAGAAATTAACAATTTTTAACTGAGGGATGCTGTAACCTTGCGTAATGCCTCTTTTCTTGGAAGCCGGTCACACAGTAGAGGCTCACTTCTATCCACTGACTGAATGTGCCAAGCACTTGTGTTCAAGGCGCTCAAAGGGGGCTGACGAAAAAACATGCACAACCGAATTAGAGGCAGTGTAATTTTATAAAAGAACAGGTGCTGGGGCCCAAAGTTTTTCTCAGAAGCCAGCAGACGGCACTGCCCAATGTCAGAATTGCCGAAAACCAAGGCTGCGTAGTCTTTATTTCACCTCAAGCCGCTTTCAACCACCACCACACACTCCCTTCTCCTGTTTTTCATTCTTGCAGGTACTTTTTTTAATCTCTATTTTCTCTCTGTCAGTTTTTTTCTTCCTCCTATTTTCCTCTCTTCTGACCTTTTTCTCCCTCTGGGCCAAAGTCTAATGATGAAAAATAAGTCCTGGTCCCCAAAAATGAGTGCTGCTCTGCCCCACCGGCAATTAGTGGCTCAAATTTGACACTGGTTAAAGACCCTGCATGTCAGTTTTCATGCTTTTGGTACATTCGGGTATGTTGAAAATAAGTACATGGAGTGGATGCAATTTGATGTAGTTTGAATATAGCTAGCCTGCATGCCTGGTTATAGGAGCAAGCTGCAATGCTAGGAATTCAGGAGAGATTCACTGGACTGGACAGACAGGGAAGAAGGTCACACCACTTTGGGTGTTGCATTTCGTATCTTTGTTTGCTGAGGGTTTATGTGCAAATTATGTTCAAGACTGTGATACAACCCTGAAAATGTCTACATTAGTGGCCAATTTCATTCCTGAACAAGGTGCCATCTTCTATGGAGTGCACTAGGCACAGTCAAGTGTAGGGTGCATATTCCTGTGTGTGTGTGTCAGCCGACCCCTGCTCTACCAGTGAGGAGGTGGTTTATCGGCTGCTGGTGGGGGCCTGTAGTCTTGTGGAAGAGGTGTGGCGCAGCGGCCAGGGTGCCTGACTCCAGACCACAGGGTTCACGGTTTGATCCCTGGCTCTGGCGGCAGATTAGCCCAGCACAATGTGACTCTGGGCAATAGCTTGATTAATCTTTCCGACGGCCCCCAGCGCCGGGACACCACTTCGGAGGTAGCTGTGCGCTTTACAAATGCTGGCATTTACATTTATTTTTTGAGACCCCTTAGCCACTGTGCAGAGGCACGGAGATGGTTAAGATTACTTCATAACGCCAACTTGGCCTCTTTTGATGAGAGGCCTGGGCCCTTTGTGGGGCGTTAATGGCCCTTCCAGGGCCACCTAGAAAGGCCTTTTCCTTTTGCAGCTCAGGAGCACGTAAGTGACCACGCCACACACGGAGCTCTTTGACACACGTCTTTATTCTTTGTCATGCAACCGTTAACTGAACGAATTGCGTCATAAACTTTATTGAACACACCCAGGCACACTCCAACTGATTACGTAACACCGCACATGATCACATGACACTACAGCACCCTTCCTAGAGCACTGACAGACTAGGCTCTAAAGAGTACTTGCCAAGAAGTGCTGCTCAGTCCTCCACTCCCTACCCCAACCTCCACTGCAGACCCCCGTCCCGCAGCATGTGTATTCTAATGGCACAAGCAGAAAGGAGGCCTGGGATACCCTCTTTTCAATTCATAAACCCGCAATGCAAACGAGGCAACAGGTAACTTTGACGGCACAGTACTAAATGTTTTCCATTTTACTTATTGTATTAATGGTGCTCTTTTGTCCTTTGTCTAACGCCTGTATTAAAGGTGGTCTTTGGTTCTTTCTCTAAAACCTGTATTAAAGGTGCTCTTTGGTTCTTTCTCTAACACCTGTATTAAAGGTGCTCTTTGGTCCTTTCTCTAACACCTGTATTAAAGGTGCTCTTTGGTTCTTTCTCTAACACCTGTATTAAAGGTGCTCTTTGGTTCTGTCTCTAACACCTGTATTAAAGGTGGTCTTTGGTTCTCTAACACCTGTATTAAAGGTGCTCTTTGGTTCTTTCTCTAACACCTGTATTAAAGGTGCTCTTTGGTCCTTTCTCTAACACCTGTATTAAAGGTGCTCTTTTGTCCTTTCTCTAACACCTGTATTAAAGGTGGTCTTTTGTCCTTTCTCTAACACCTGTATTACAGGTGGTCTTTTGTCCTTTCTCTAACACCTAGTGCTCAGCCACAAAAGCCTGCAGTGTGCATGCACATTTGGCTGGCAATGAGCAGAAGAAAGGCGTGATGAAGCAGCCTCGCCCTTGCATCATTAAAACCTGGTGAAGGGCAGCCACAGATACTGTGAGCTCAACTGAACCTCCTTAGGTTCCCCCAACAGAAACATCTTCATTCTTTTGGTCTCAGGATTTTCTTGCACCTGCTTGAGAGGTTTGAGGAAGCAAACACAATAAAGCACTTACTTATTCACGCCATATTCCTTTTTGATCATGCTTCCTTCTTTCTGCATGGCATCTTCCCCAAGCCCTCGTCATTTCTCATTTGCTTACTGCGACTGCATGAGCAGAAAAGTACAAATAACAGCGACCTTCCTTTCCTGGTAGACTATTTTTAGGCGAGTTGTTGGCTCGCTGAGCATCTCGGATGCACAGGTGCTTTTCATGAATATAACAATTTGCTTTATTGTATTTTCAAAACGATGGTGACACAACTTCTTGCTCTGTTTTTTTCCAACAGTTTATGCTATTATGTTATATTGGCTGATTGTATTACCTCCTTTTGCAAACTTCACCAGCTTCAAAGCACCCCTCTTCCCAAAACTTTACTGGTGGATGGAAAATGTGGATAGCAGACTTAGGTCTTTGTCCTTCTCTTGGTAAAAATGATCTTCTCACCTCTGCGAAACTCTTGGCAGTACATTTGGGACATTTTCAAACCGCATTCTCAATGCTTAATTTGTGCCGTGGCAGACCTGGACTGCGCAGGGCCGGACTCGGAAACCAAAAGGAGCCCTGGCAAAAAACGCTCAAACCAGCCGCGCTCCCTTGCTCTGCTCTCTTTTACCGTCCATCCATGCTCTCCCCTCTCTCTACAGACACATCTCTCCCTCTATTCCTGTCTCTATGTTGAAGCCCTGTTTCCCTGCAGCAGTTAACCTCGGGGAGGTGTAGAAAGTGACTGAAACTCATTGCTTGGGCTTACGAAATTGACCTCCAATGACTCCAACCCACTGGGGAAATGCCCGTTGGAATAAAAGCCCAGTCTCGCCCTGGCTGGTGGTTGCAGGTGGTGGAGACTTACGGAGACCATATTTAGAAAACCAAAAATGGGGACATTTCACAAAAATAGAAGGAGGACTTCAACTTTACACAAACCAGCGACTCAGAATAACAGTGGTCATCAACATAGAATTAAAGAAGAGTCACCAATGAAATAAACAAAATGAAATTTTTAAACTCAGTATTGTATCTGTTAATTAAATTGCTTTCTTGTAACAGCTGCTAACTAGCCCAGCTTTGGAACACATAAAATGTGCCTCCCGATGTTTTTAGTCAGCCCTCTCTAAAAACAGCAGCGGCAGGTGCAGGCAATCGTGGTGAGGCGGTGTGGCGGGGCGAGGGGGATATCGACAGACGACGACGGAATAGGGCAAATTAAATAAATCAATTACTCCTATTCTGTTGTCTGTTGACACACCCCCCCCTCAGTGCCCCGCCCCACCACACTTACCTGCACCAGCCGTTGCTGTCTAAAAACCAGGGCATGAACCACATTTGGTGAAATCTGCCGGGATAGCTGGTGAAAACCTGGGATTGTCCTGGCAAATCAAGGACCCCCGGTCCCCCATTGCAGACCGTCAGCCATTTGTGGGACCAGGACTTGTTTTTCATCATCAGACTTTAATCCCGAGCAACACAGAGAGGGGGAGAACATTAAAAGGGGAAAAGAAGAAGGAAAAGAGAGACAGAACACAGTGACAAAGGAAAAAAGCAGGGGCGGAACAGAGCCTGAACGTGTGAAATAACGAGACATGAAGTATAGTCTGTAGGAAGAAAGAGGCATAAGGTGGCATCCAGAGGAGGCAGCCTCTGTTCTCCAGCACCAATGCACTACACAGTGTGGCCCCATAAGGCAATCTTTAGGGCTCTTGGCTTTTTTTTTTTTTTTTACAAATTAACCACTTTGCATTCATTCCCCAAGATACACTGTCCCTGTTGCAGTGGTTTTGCCATGTAAGCCTGAAAGGTGTTAACTTATATATTCAGTACATTTTCTTTTTTTCTTTACTACTTCCTTCTATGTTTTTATAAAGCTCTTGTCACCTCTTATTTGGTTGCTCTTTTTTTCTGAGTAGAAAAATGTGAATAACAGTTGATTTTCCTGGTAGACTATTTTTAGGTGATGGGTTGGTTCTGTGCTAGGCTCAGCTGCTGAATATGCCTGAGGCACAGGGTCCTTTTACAAATATATCCGTTTGTATTTTTCCATTCACAAAAGGCTGGTGAAATAGCTGCTTCTCCCCTTCGTTCTGCCTCTGATCGAATCCTACGAGAGTTGCTACAAAATGTTTGTTAAAGTTAGACGTGGATGGCGTTGCAAGGACGGGAGAATGCAGTGCATGGATTGGCAGAGGACGGGACCAGTGCAAGGGGGTATCCAGAAAAATCAAACACCCCCCACTTTGACCCACATATAGTAAATAATGTGCGAGTAAAGGGAACAATCCAAGCCCTTCCTATGCAGTGTCACGGGAACTGTACCGCTGGGGATAATTTGCAGAAAATGGTGTAAAATGCTGAATATTTCAGCTGGATTTTAAAGGAATTTGAACAAAAACGACATATTTGCCAGAATTGACCTATTTCTCTCCTTCATCTTTTCCATTTCCCTTCTTTCTTTTCATGCTTCTTCTTTCCATCATCTTTCTTTTGTTTTTATGTGTATTTCATTTTTTCTTTTGATCTTTATTTCCTTCTTTCTACCCTTCTCTCACTGCATCAGTTCTTTTTTTCCAGCTTACCATCCTTTTTTATATCCATTTATTCTTATGTTGCTCCTGGCATTCTCTCACACCTTCTTTGCATCTTTTGGTCGTATTCCTTCCATTCGTTAATTCTTTCTCTTCTTTCCTTCAATTGCCCATCCTTTCATCTCACATCTCTCCTTTGTTATTTAATTCTACTTTTCTGCTTTCCTTCTTTCTCTCCTTTCGTTTTACTTGTTCCAATCTTTCCTTTCCTTCTATATACCCTTCATTCTTTATTTTCTTCCTTCCTTTTTTACACCTTTTTTCCTTATTTCTTGTGTTTATTTTCGCCCTCTTTTCTTCATGCTTTCTTTTTCCTCCTTTCATTATTTGTGCTGTCTCACTCAATTGGCCTCTACCTTTTTCTCTGTCATTTTAATAGTTTGTCTTTATCTGTCACCGTTTTAGGCTGCCTTTATGTTTTGTTTTGTTGCCCCCACCACAGCTGTGTTATTATAGTTTATTCTTGTGAAATGTATTAGTTTTAATATCGGACTCGCAATGACCTGGGGGCCTAAGTTAAATATTATGAGAGGATATAAAATAATTTGATCTGTCTCAGTAGCACCCCCTCTTAGGCTGGTATAGCGGGTGGTTCACTACGCCTGTGGACTAGTATGCTGGAAGAGGAAGTAACATACAGGACAAATGGTACGTAAAATAAATGTGATCCTAGACTACCAGTATTAACAAGGGCTCACCATCCTCTGGGTGCTGCTGGCGGCATATAGAAAGCAATGGGTCTCGCGTTTGTGAAAGTTAGAGCTATTGGCATTGTAAATGATATTGTTTTTTACTTATGTTTTTTGTTTGTAGTTGAGTGGATGTATGGTGTTTTAAGTGGAATTGTGTGATTAAATTGGAATTGTTAGTTGTGAATTGTGTGGTGTGTAGTGTATTTGTGTATTGGAAATAAATGGCATGGTGAATAGATAGGGGTTAGAGCTGTATAACATAGATAGAAAGTAAGATTAAGAGTGATAGGTAGTTTGTGTATAAATTGGTGAATGAACTCTAGATAGAGTCGTGGAAAGAATGTGTGAGAAAGAGAGAATGAAGGGGAGAGAAGGTTATAGACGCAAAGGGAGGCTAAGCAATTTTTAGAAATGCTGGATGAGTGCATTTGTGTGCAATGGAATTATATGGATAGTAATTATGTGGTATTAAGTGCAGTGTAGTTATGTGTAGTGGTATTGTGTGTCATGGAGTGGAGTGGCATGTATTAAGTGGAATTATGTGGCGTGGTGTTCAATTATGTGGCATTATTTGCAATTCTGTGGGGTGGATTGGATGTATGTGGTGTGTAGTGGAATTATGTGTTCTGGAGTGGAAATTTGTGCCCTGGAATGGAATTGTGTGGTATTGAGTGAAATTATGTTGAGCGAAATTATGTTGCATGGTGTGGAGTGGCACTGCTGTGCTGTAGCGACTTTATGTGTGGGAAGCTGCAGTACTGCGCTGCAGTGATTTTATGTGCAAGAAGCTTGCACTGCTGAGGAGCTGTAGCGATTTTGTGTTAGTAGTTGCACTGCTGTACTGCAGCGGTTTTATGTGCAGGAAGCTTGCACTGTTGCTGAGCTGTAGTGGTTTATGTGCGAGACACTTGCACTACTGGTGGGAATAGTTTGGATGAAGGTGCATGGCGAGAGGAGTTCCCGGAGCTAGAATAACTGTGCACAGTGGTATTTAGGTCATTAGGTGCAACATGGAGTGAACCCACACGCAGTTTAAAAATGTCCGGGTGCAAGACAAGGAGTAACACCAAGCGCAGCCTTGGTTAGGTGCATTTGGCTCCGGTGAATACTTCGGTAAGTACATAGAGCCAGTGCTCTTATGAGAGCAGCTTGCTCGTCAGCATGTCAAGTACACCAGGTCTATGCAGTAGAGTAACAGAAAGGCGAGCAGGCAGCACTGCACTGCTTCAGTGTAACCATTAGACAAGGTTGGTTTCTCGTGGCGGAACTACAGACATGCTGACGAGGGGTCAGAAACGTGCACCAGCATTGCCACTAACGACAGGACGCAAACTGCCAAGAAAAGGCAGGAATGAGTGAGCACACCGGGAATCTACATCCAGTGGCACCAAATTCACGCCGAGCAAGGAAAATCCCACGAGAAGCAGTGCCCGTGCCAGTCCAGCTAAAACAAGCAGGCAAGAGAGTCTGTTAGTAGAGGTCACCCAGAGTCAATACCTTCAGCATATGCACGATCATTCTGGTGTTCATATCAATGCATATAAGTCGCTACCAGGGCCGGACTGGGAACCAAAACCGGCCCAGGCAAACTGCTCGGCCGGCCCCCCTGTGGGGGCTGAGGGGGTGCGGCCGAGCTGTTTGCAAGGGCCGGTTTTGGCCTATTTTGTTACCGGGGGCCGATATTGCAGCCCCCGCTAACAAAAACGGCCCCCCAGTGGCTCAAAACCGGCCCCCACCCTGGCGGCCCACTGGGGAAACGCCCGGTGCCTGCTACGGCCAGTCCGGCCCTGGTCGCTACAAATCATCCCCTATTGGCCACAAGCAGACCAATTACACACAAATAGAAGAATAGCAGTTATCCTAATTGTGAAAAGACATTCCATACATAGCTGCTCAGTGCTCAGCCCTAGCGCGGGGGTCTCTGGTTCCCTTCCCACTAGGCAGGAGCATTCCACTGGCAGGGTCTCCAAGCCCCTTCTCCCACATAAGGTGGACTGCGGAGACTGGGAATTTAGTACTATAGAGCTGGAAATGCACAATTAAGTTTAAACTTCCAAGGAGCTCTGAAGAGGCAATTTGGGCATGCACAGCGGGAGGCGCTGGAGCACTGATTGACCAGCTTGCTCGAGTCAGACTGATAGAAGAGGATAGGCTTCAGAGCACTCACTCAAGTACACATTAGTTGACTATGGTCGACTATCCTAAGGCGTTTGTAACCTTCCATGTGGTGCAGCAGTGTGGCGACACCCCATATTAATATACGTAAAAAAATACACAAAAAAATACTAAGGAGCGCCTCGCACGAGTACCGGTGCACTCCTCCACACTATCCCCTTTGAGAGGTTTGCCGGCTTCCAGGCACCTCCAGCAAGTTCATGGGTTAAAATAAATGAGGGGATGTGGCTACTGCTAAGCCAAAAATTAAAGGAGGCCAATAGTGACACATGGGGCAATACTGCTGGTGCTAATTTCTTGATAGGACAGCACCACCCATTATCGCTTAGCAGAGAGGGGAGTCAGAGCCTTACCTGTGACCCTGGCGTCCATAACTTCCTCCGTATCTTTGGGGTGGCAGTCCCCTGCAGTTGTGGTGCGAGTCAGGTGACCTTTTTTACGCTGCATTTGCACCCGAGGTTGAGCCAATGTAAAACGGCTATGTCCACGTGCCCAGAAAAGGGAAAGGAGGAGGGACGGGTGCTCGGCTTGCACGCACTCTTATGAGCAGCGCATAAGAGCAGATAAGCAACCAAAACCAAATAAACACAGAAACCGAAACTAAATTACATGAACAACGTGAGGTGTGTGCCCCTGTTGGTAATTAGTGTGGGGTTGCTTGTGGTAACATAGTGGAAGTGGATTCTGAAACCTTGCTAATAATTGCTAAACTATGAGCAGGACAACAACAAGAGCACTGGGGGGATGACCGATACGGAAAGCGGCATTGCAGCCGTAACTCCAGCACTTGTGTGGAGAGCTCACAAAGAGGAGCGATGGGGGCGGAAGAGAGAGACGGGTAATATGCAATGGGCAGGAGGGATGACAGCAGCAACCATGGGGGCAACAAGAACAGAGTGTGCAGGAAGGATGGCAGGATCAAGGAGAGAGCGGGAAGAAAAAGTAGTGCACTGGAACTAAAACATATGGCCAATATTGAAAGGAGCCATGTAGCGGGCGCAATCTGCAGAGTGAAACAAAACAGCCAAAAGGCGGGACAAATGTATACTATCCACCAATGAAAATGAAGGAATTTATAAAGGCAGACAAAAGAACCAATGGTAAGTGCTGGGCGTGTTCAAAGCCCATAGAACTGAATACCACATGCCTCTAAGACAGTGCATGCGCTGCCTAGGCGAGACCTAAACATTCTACCAATCACTGGTCTGCCTTTTAGTAACTATGGTTTGCGATGAGGTACATAAATACCCGTTCAACACAGAGAGGCAACCACTGCTCCTTGTTTCTGAACTTTGCTATCTGCAGCTTAAGCAATAACATGAACAGCTACTGAGTCAGTGTGTGTATGTACTCTAGAAACAGCAACTTCTTCCACAACAGGCAGAAAGCAGCTTCATTCTACACCCACACAGGTTCATGATACGGCTCTAGTTGTTCAAATAGGACTGAAGACACCCAGACCAGACAAATGGTACCTGGCACGGTACACACTGACAAGACCAATTGCTATAACTCCCAATAAATTAAAAACACCTGAAAGTATTATTACCACCTAATAGACGGTATAACTTTGAGTAACAGCAAAAACTAAAACTGTATTGATTGTATGGTACAGTTTTTCCCAACAGCAACTTAGTTCCCAGTCCAGGAGTGGACTCCCCTCCAAATTTTATGAATTGGGGACGTAAAAGGTAGGGCGAGAAGTCTATAGGTAGTTAAAAGATCCGAATCAAATGTTATTTTGGGGTTGTAGAAATAATAAGAAAGCAATTTGTCAGTTGCATGACAAGTCAAGGAGGAATGGCTAGCCCTGATGTTGATTGTCAAACCAAAGGGTGACCCCAATAGGTTAGCGGTAGTGCAGTATTTTACTTCATGCATAGCCACCCCAATTCCTAAACTGATTTCGTTTCAGGGCATGTTACTTGCACTATTCAGTATAATCTACATGTCAACACGTGTGGCAACATCTTGTATTGTATTACAACATTTATATACCACTTACTACCCCTCTGTGGAGGAGCTGAAGCTCTTCCTACGTAGGTAGCATGCTAAACCGTGTAGGGTATGTGGCTGAAAGTGTTGTCTTTGTTTTGATCCTATGTGGTTAGTGCTTCCATTTCACACGTGATGACCACTGAGGTGCAATTATCATGTTATGGGATGCAGTGCTTAGCAGTGTGATGGAAGAAGAAGTGTGAGAGAGAGTGAGACACGCAACAAGTAAAAATATAGACTCACATATAGGAAGAAGAGTCCGAGTCTGCGAAATAGTAGACGAATATATAGTTTAAATTAAGTTGAATTTTATATCCTTCTATAAACATTGTTGTATATTAAAATGTGGATTTATGAGCAAAACAATTACCACGATTGTGCAAGAGAATGATTCAATGCAATGTGTTATATCAATGGCGAATATGAAAAAACCTTCTTCTGTTTTTTAGGCAAAATCATCTCTGTTATTTGCATAAGGGGCGTATAAAGACCTTTGTGTTTTTCAGCACCTGCCCCAGTTGTATTTTCAAAATGATGGTGAAACAACTTCTTGCCTTTCTCTTGCCCTGTGTTTTTTACCCAAAGTTTATACGTTCTATTGGCTGTTGTAGTGCCTTCTTCTGGAAACTACAGCAGCCGCAAAGCACCCCTCTTCCCTAAACTTTACAGGTGGATAGATAATGTGGATCACAGACTTTGTGCTGTGTCCTTCTCTTGGTATACTCCAAAAGTATATTTAATGCAAGGTGAGGAGGGGCCTGACTCCCAGGCTACCCAAGGGAATCAGGGTATTCCTCGGTTAAACCATAAGCTTATGATCTAAGAATGAGAATCCATGATAGATTCAGTTTTGTACACAGGTTATGCCTCCTTGGGAGGTAAACACACAGCCGCGGCCTGTGCAGGTAAGAGCGGTGGGGCGATGGGGCCGGGTTGGGAGGGTGGATTCAACAGACGACCACAAGGGAAAACTAAATAAAAATTAATTTTCTCTCGTTGTCGTCGTCGAAATCCCCTGCCCCCGCCCCACCATCCCACTGCTCTTGCCTACACGGGCCACGTCTGTAAACATATTTTGACCGCCAATCAAATGGCGCTGGTGGAGGGGGTCTTCATCAGGACCTCGGGCAAGATGTGGCATATTGAACATCCACTGTTTAGTTGATAGAAAGGGTTGGTACTTCAGTGGGGGATCAGCATGTAGTCTCTTAGAATGTTCTGAGCAGTATTCTCAAGTCACTTGTTTTCTCACTCTGCACTCTCATTCCTGCACATGGACTATGCTTTTTTTAATCTGTGACCTTCCATGCTCCATATAAGGTTTTCCTGGACATGAGAATACACTTCAAAAGAAAAGAAGAGGCCACTCGCTGACTCCCCACTGAAGCAGTGACCACTGCCATTTGCATAACAATAAGCCACATCTTTTCCCCCAAAGCTGGCAAAGACCCCACCACAAGCACCAGCTACAAGATGTTGAAACGTGTTGACCTCCAACAGAGGACATGACCAACTTGCTCCTTTGTCCCTAGCAACTGTCGGAAGGGAATACAAATGGTCCTGACTGCAGCTAATCCTGAAGAATGCATCTGCCTGTTATCTTATAGGCACTGCCCCATATGGTATATTCTAGGATCAGAGCAAAACTTGCCCTACCTAATATCTTCTTTGTTTACGGAAACTCCTCTAACCTGACTGATTTTTTGAACATCTGAAATAAATTGAACTGGCTGGCACTGCGCTGCTGCACAACTAATAAGGGCTGACCATTGAGGCTGGATCTCCCCAGTACTGTTCCTGGTGTGATGCCTTCTGAACATGGAGCAGCTTGCTGTTATTTCCTCAAGGCTAGTTCTAAGTCTGATACTCTTCTGATGTTCTTCTAGCCTCCCTTGCTTCTTCATCCTTCTTTGACCTCCACCTTGCCCCTTGTTGGTACCCACTGCCATCTGTTAGATGACACTTTGAGCAGAGGCTCATCAACACTCTCAGGAGCCTGGGTGCTGGAAGAGGTGTCCAGAAGCCCCACTTGAGAGTCCCCTGACCCCACCTTGCTGAGCTGAGGTCAATCAACCAGCTGCCTTATGCCCTTGTATGATCCCGAAGGTCAAAGCGATCCGGTGTGGTCCTTATACTTGTCCATTATGTTCATGAGGCCATACTTGAACTTCCCTCTAGCACCAGCCCAGGTCTGGCGCCTCTAATCCAAAGCAGTATCTGTCCATCTTGGACTTGGAGGCATTGATCTAGTGTCATTGCTACATTTGAGTAGTGAGATATCAAACTTTAGAGGAACTGTCAAACCTTAACCCTAAACGTGGAGCCATAGACTCCCGGGCAATAGGCGTCTACTGCAAACATTGAGACTCTTGATTTTAGTGTTAGAATCTTGTCATTTATCCAGGTACATTACATTCTGCATATGAAATGAATGAAATGTAAACCAGTATTTAATAAAGCGCACATCTACTCAAGCTAGAGTGTCTTGGCGCATAGACAGCGGGGAGAGATGAGTGGAAGAAGCCAATTATTGATTAAACAGCCATGTTTTTAGATTCTTTCTCAACAAAAGTAAGTTTGGGTATGGGTTTTCTTTGTTGCAATTTTCAGTCAAACTCTATATTAAGAAGTACTATTTTGGTAGAAGAATCTTGTTCCTCTTTGTTCTCAAATAAATATTTACAGAACAGTGTTTGCAATAGTAGTGACAGAGAATAATACATATTGATAGTCATGTGGCTAGCTAGTGTTGCTATTGTATTTTTTATTTTGTTGCTTTAGCAAGTTGTGTGGTTCTTTTTATTTAGTTCCTACATCACTATGTGTTTAAAATGCTATTGAAATGTTGATATTTTTATAGAAAATTACCACCTGGGCTAGACATTCTATCTTTAATAAAACTGTTCTAGCTCTGTTATGCTGTGTTTAACCTTAACCTCAGTACCACCTGCTTACTGCCCAACTGAGCAACCTTGGAGAGAGTCAAGAAGGCTTGGAGGACAACTTTCTGTCGCAGGCAAAGCACCAGTGTCCAGTCTTGTATGGACACTTGCTCTTTGATATTGTTCAGTAGTCCTTGCGACTCCTACAGGATTGTGATATTTGCTTGTCAATGTAGGAAGACTACAGGCAAAGAGCTGCCCATATAACATATGACAAATACCCAATACCCCACAGAAGCAGCAATGCTGAGCATCAATACTGCTGAGTATCAACCTAGACAATACCAACCCTATGATTGCGTGAATGTTTAATCCTGTTCTAGTCACCACCATTTTCACACTCGCATACATATTGCTCTGTGTAGCCACCAAAAGCTAGCATAGCGGCGCTATATGAAAAACCAAAATAAATAAAGTGCAATATTTTTCTGCCCCTCGAAACCCTTGCAGTTCTCTTAGGGTATTGAAACGGGTTCACTGCCTGTCCTCCCTACCCCATGTCCGGGGCAATGATGTGCAGAAGGGCATATTTCAGGAAGAGATCATATCCAAGCACCCAACCGCTACTCATATTGTTTATTTATTTATTTATGTTTGCTTGTGTGTTTCTTTATTTACTTATTTATCTATTTGCAGGCAAACACATATATTCCATTCCGGCGAAAGATCAGGGTACATGGAAACATAAATTTAACATAGGACACAAAATATAGGGGAAATTAATGTGATCATGATTCATAAGAGAAAACATACACTGGAATAAACAGGCTTTCACGGATATCTGTTCCACACCAGCACTTTTTTAAAACTACTTTATAAAATTATAAAGTCTCAATTCCAGAATAAAAGAAACGTTTATGGTTACAATATCAGGAAATAGGAAGGAAGAATAAAAAAAATAAAACTGAACCGAACAGGTAATAGAGCAATGCCTCCATGGATGCCTGGAAGCATGTATGGAGTAGTGCTACAGAGCATGGGTCATGCACACAGTCATGGTGTATTGCACATAAAAAGAGAGACGGGAGTAGTAGGGACAGTGGTGAATAATAAAATACTACAAACTAAAGAGCCGATACACAATGTAGTGCCCGATTCACAAAGGTAAACTTACACTTTTGTGTAAGTTTACTACTTTTCGGTATTCACAAAGGTAAACTTAGACCAAAAGTTTTACTTTACTACTTTTCGGTATTCACAAAGGTAAACTTAGACTAAAAGTTTAACTTTACTACTTTTCGGCATTCACAAAGGTAAACTTAGACTAAAAGTCTAACTTTACTACTTTTCGGTATTCACAAAGGTAAACTTAGACTAAAAGTCTAACTTTACTACTTTTCGGCATTCACAAAGGTAAGTTGCTACTAGTAAAGTTAGACTTTTGGTCTAAGTTTACCTTTGTGAATACCGAAAAGTAGTAAAGTTAGACTTCTGGTCTACATTTACCTTTGTGAATACCGAAAGTAGTAAACTTACACAAAAGTGTAAGTTTACCTTTGTGAATCGGGCACCTTGAACATGCGTATATGAACTCAGCTGCAGACAAACTATAAAATATGAAGGCTAACGTAAAGTTTCCCAAAAGCCACTGAATTGATGAGAAGCACATCCCTGTGGCCTCACAGGCCTGATTTTCAAGGGAGCATCGTGGGTCTGTTTTAAGATGCAGCCACATGGACCCATAGAGTGGTCTGAAGGAGCATGTGTTCATCGGAGCCTACATGGAAAGTGCACTCAGGGCAGAGGTCAGAGATTGTGTTACTGCAGCTCGTGGGCGGGGTTCACATTTCAACACAAGGACTTGTGACTTCCTCATGCCTCTTGATCAGCCATTCTTCACATGAAGTGTAGGGAGGAGGCGTCATGTTCCAAGAAGGAGCATGATGCAAATGCCGGGACGTGCTTCACAAAGCGAGTCAGCAAGGGGCCACGATGCAGCACAATGTGGAGCATGCTGAATGTGATACTACCGAGAGTATATCATCTGTGCCCAGTGGTGTCAAGGGTCAGACACCAGATGCATCGGGACCTTCTGTGTCTAGCATAAGGTAAATCACAGGCGTCACAAGGAAACCATAAGAGCAAAGATATGGCAAGGATAGAACACATGAAACCACAATATAGCCCTCATCCGTGGCTGCCTCGCACATGGGCTTGTTTGGGCTGGGCAGCCGTACAGGCCTCTGGTGTTGGCAAGCGCAATCCTTCAGCGCTCCTTCAGCCAGCGAAGGCTCCCAGTTTTTAGGTCTCGGCTGGCGTTGGAGCGCGCATGCGCTCCTCGCCTGCGAGAGCTATAGTCAAACAAGTCAGTTTCGAGAAGGGGACTCGAGCCCCGCCCCTCATTTCCATTGGGTAGCGTCAGCGTTTATGGTAAACGCTGGCTTCCCATTGGAAAGGAGGGTTTTTCGTTGCCTCCCTTTGGCTTTTTGGTAGACTGTCTCGCCTGCTTCACGGCTGTCGTGAAGACATTTCTTATCAGCTTGTTTATTTAACAAGCTGATAAGAAATGTCTTCACGAGAGTCGTGAAGGAGCATGCACCAGGTGTCCTGCAGCCACGCTGGCTTCACGCCTGGAGCATGCGCCAGTCAGCTCTCTCATTGGTCTGCAGCGCGGTCCTCCTTTCACTTTCGGCACGCACTCTGTTTGCCTGCTCGCGGTTGCCTTGTTAGCACTGGTAGGTGAAAGTAATGTCTTGCATGGGTCAGTGAGGGCAAAAGCCTATATGCAACTGTTGATGCACATGTGGTGGTAACTTGGGCTTTACACAGACTGGTCATTATAACCTGTTTTGCAATGGCGTTTAATTCCGCAAACCAGACAAGTGTTGTAAATTACTACTTTCTAATCTAACGATGCTCCATTTACCGACCCGGGAAGCATGGAGGCTAAATGTGCGGGTGCACTCATTTTCAGTAAAAAAAAAATACGTGTCCCCCTCCCGCGTCAGCGGCCGCAAAGCAGGCAGAGCAGCCCTAGCTCCTGTCTGGAAGCATTGCCGCCGCAAAGCGCTGTGTCAGCCAGGCAGGAAGCGGGCAGCCGCCGAGCCCAGCCAGTGAAACACAACACTGCAGCTCCCAGCCTGCGCGCCCGGCGGCCCACCGGTGCAAGGAGCAGGAGAGCGAGGGGCGAGCTGCCAGGACTGATGTCTGTGTGTGTGAGGGGGGGAGGGGGAGGGCAGGAGCGCTGGAGAGGGGCGCTCTGCCGCCACCGGTGTGTGTGTCGGAATAAAGGAAGGGGCAGCCAGGCTGGAGTACAGTGGCAGAACTGTGTGTGCGTGTGTGTGGAGTGGGGCAGGCAGCGGTGGAGCAGAAGAGGGACAGGGTGTGTGTGTGTGTGAAGAGAGAGGGGTGAGCTGCCAGGACTGATGCCTGTGTGTGCGTGGGGGGGGAGGGGGACCGTCACCAGGAGCGCTGGAGAGGGGCGCTCTGCCGCCACCAGTGTGTGGGAATAAAGGAAGGGGCAGCGAGGGCTGGAGTACAGTGGCAGAACTGGTGTGTGCGTGTGTGTGGAGTGGGGCAGGCAGCGGTGGAACTGAAGAGGGACCGTGTGTGTGTGTGTATGAAGTGAGGGCATGAATTGCTGAAGTGCAGTACAGAGCGGCGTGGGTGTTGGAGAAGAGTGTCACAACTCGTGTGTAGAGTGCAAAATGAGGCAGAAAGGGAACTGAAGAGGGACGCTGCCAGGACAGGTGTCTGGAGGGTAGAAGAGGCACATGGAGTGCAGGGTTATAGTGCCACAAAGTGTGTGTGTGTGTGTGTGTGTAAGTGGGTAAGGAGTGAGGGAAAAGAATAGGGACACGCTGACAGGGCTAGTGTCTGCGCGTGTGTTGAGGTATGGGGGCAGGGAGTGAAGCGGTGCAAAAGAAGGACTTTTCGCCAGTAACTGTGCGTGTGTATGTTTGTGTGGCACACTTTAATAACTCGTGTGTGGTAAGGGGCACACTGTCAGAACTGGCATCACTGCCAGGGTTGCCGACTGTGGAGCTGGAGAGCCAGATGCGCGTCTCGGCGTAAACTCAACATCCTGTGATTCTGGGCAAATCACTTAATCTCCCCGTGCCTGCAAAACATGAATGTGTCCTTGTGTACTGTAGCTGGTGCCCATGTGATGCGCTCCAATGCCTTCGAGTCGAGTTCGTGCTATATAAAACTGCAAAAAGCAGAACGTGTGTGTGCGGAGGGGCCTGAGAACTTTAAAACTAATGAGCACATACATTGTCACAAGTCGTGTGTGGGCATGGAGAAGGGGCGGAAGCTGTTTAGCATAACAGAGGGGCGCACTGCCAGAACACCCGAACTATGAGATAAGAGGAGTGTACAAGGAGCGCATTATTAGTAAAAGGGGCACCGCACTTCCCCCCTCCACTCCCTCCAGAACTCATGTGTGAGAAGAGGACTCTGGGCCAGGTGTAAGGGAGTCAGATACCTTTTAAAGGATGGCACCTTGCCAATGCCATAAGTTGTGAGGGCCATGGGCCTTGATGTCAAGGAGTCCAGGAACGTCTGAGAGGGCCACGCTGCTACAAATCACGAGATGGGCACACTGCTTGTACTTATGTGCATGTGTTAATGAGGGCAGGGGGCAGAGATGTCAGAAAACTAAAGAGGGGCAAACTGACTGAATGAATGCGAGTGTGTGTGTGGGGGGGGCATCAGGGGGTATAGGAGGTGCTCAGCGCTGAAACATGGGAGAACGTTGAGAGGTAATGTTGCCATGTATGCAACTGGTGCCTGTGTGGGCAGGAGATCCGGGCGGTCAGGGTTGGGTGGGGGAGGGAGGACTACGCTGAATGGGAAAGAGATATCAGTTGCAGTGATAAGGGGCACGCCCTTAAAACGTGTGCGTGTGTGGGTGTTGTTGAGGGACGTACAACCCAGAGCACAAAAGAGGGGCACTTTCCTAGAACTTTTATAAGAGGTGGGCACGAAGCCCAGGCTATATAAATACAATTACAATAAGAGGCAGCTTATTGCAGAGGAAGGCATTGCGCCAGGAGGGAGAGATTTCAGGTAGTTTTTGATATGTATTTATTTAATGTATTTATTTTTGTTATTTTGGTTTACTAGTTTTTTTTTGCATAACGCTATTACCCGAAGAGATCCTAAAGTGCTTTGCACATGACATGTCTGAAAAGATGATAAGTATATTTACATCAAGAAACAAGTTACAATAGTTGTCTAAAACAGATTCATTGGATGTGTTTGACAAGCGGGAATTAATTACCAATAAATGTATACAATGAGTTTTACAGTGTGGGCCCTGCATACAAAGTGAGCTGGGGGAAAACAGATTTAAATTTAGGTTGTTTATATCTGGACTAGCAGCAGAAGATTTTTTATCCGGCCTTCAAAAGATGTAAAGGGCAGTGCTAGAAATGGAAAAATTGAAGTGCAGGTACTTACCTGTACCAGAGTACCTGCTGTGAGAAGTTGGCCTGGCATATGCTGTCCACTAATTATAGTGGGCACCTTGCACCAGTCCAAACAACCCCTTATTGGAGATAGGTTAAAGACAACCTTATTGAAAGCTATCCTAGTGGTAGCTATGGAGAGCAGCCTTCAGGCTAAGTCTTGAAGGAATGTAAAGCAGCTTGTTTTACCAGTCTATAATCTCTTGAGTGACCAAATGAAAGAGCACCACACCAGGTTTATATTCAAAATATATGTATTTATTGCTAAACACACCCCTCTAGTCTCTTTATGAGGCTAGAGCTCGAAGTACATAAGTTATAAGTTATCAAATCACAGTAATAGCACAAATACACGTTTGGGCCCTAGGGGCGTACCAAACCATATACCAATAAAGTGGTATGCGAACCACGACTGAACTAGACACTAGGCCTAGAGCCTCTAGAAGTGCTTGGACCACAAGGAACCACCCAAGGTAGTGACACAGGGGACCTACGGGAGACGCGTGCAGTGTAAATACACAACCGCGATACGCCGTTGACTTCTATGGAGAAAGTCGGGATCGGGAAATTAGAGAAAAGGGACACTTAAAAGAGGACTAGGACAAAACCCTTTGAGATCTAGGACTTTGAAGAGTCTCTACCCACGGGAGCACCGGAGTACTCGTGTTACCTCACCCAGGGAAGCCGGGTGCATAGGTGCCTTTCGGGGTCGGGTTTCGTCGTCGATTCGAATGGCGATCTGCTGCAAAGTGCTGCTGGCGGCCAAGAGAAAAGTGTCCGGGTGGATCCAAGAGTGGATCGGAGTTCTGAAGAACCTGAAAGCAGAGGGGACAGAGTCTGGGTCACTAGCCAGTGACCAGGAAGGCGATGGACAGATGCCCACCGATGTCGAGTGCTTCAGGTGCGTTGATGGTCGTCTTGACTCTTCAGCCACGAGGTCCAGGAGGCGTTGTCGGCGACCAGGAGCAGGATTCGGGCTGGTACACAATGTCTGTCGAGTGCTGAGGTGTCGGCGACCGGATTAGACCCAACAAGCCTTGGCAACGGCAAGTCTCGGTGAAGATGTAGATCGTCGATGGTGCAGACCAGCAAGGTCTGTGGAACTCACCCAGCAAGGGTAAGTGAGGGCTGGCCTGGTGCAACCAGGATGCCAAGTAAGAAAAGGATTGGCCTTCGTTAAGGGCTACTAGCCAATGGGCTAGCGACCGCGAAGGAGCCTCGTGACGCCGCACGTGGAGATGGCTTACAGGACACTCGTGGAGTGGGGGCCAGTGATCTTCGGTGCAGGTGGTGCTGGAGGCTAGGGCTACTCGGAGCCCAAAGCACGACTTCTTGGGAGACCCAGAAGATGATGCACTTGCAAATGTGCTTGGTGTCCAGGGGTCACGGTCTCAAGTCACCCACGATAGCCACGGGCCTCAGCTTTGCTGGGGACTCAGGGTAGCCTCGGGGAAGTCTGAGAATCCACCTCTGGTGATGCGATGACTTCGGCGTCCGACGGGAGCTTCAGAAATGCGAACCGGACAGATGCTTCTTTGGTGCCTGCCAAGCAGGGGAGTCACTCCTTGACCCCAAGGGAGATTCTTCTGTCCTCTAATCGGGAGTAGAGCGTCGAAGGTCCAGGATTCTGTTTCAGAGTTTCGTCCAGGGATAATCTAAAGTCCTAAGGACTGGGTTCCTATCTTTATACTAAAGATAGGGGTTGGACTACTCTGTGGCCCCACCTATGGGTGGGTCAGGGCAGAGGGGTGGCTACACCCCTTTCCCTTTGTCCAGTTCGCGCCAAAGCAGGGGCTGCAAGCCCCTGATCCGGTTTGAACTGGGGTATGCACTAGGGACACCAAATGTGCCCCCAGTGCAGGACTTCAAAGCACACAGATGGTGCTCCCGCCCAGCCCCAATACACATTATCTTGTCTGGGGAGGTGGTCACACCTCCCTGCAACAGGAAACCTATTGTCCAGGCCTCCCCTGCCGGAGTTTCGTCCAGCAGCAGGAGGCCAGACTTGTGTCTGTGGCAGCAGCATCCATTTTGTGATGCCAGGGCTCTGGAGAGAAGTTACCGGGTTAGTCAGAGTTAACATGTCTTTCCCTCTAGAAGGGTGGAATGCTACCCCCGCCGCCAGAATTGGCGGGGGGTAGTATTCCAAGATGTTTGACACCAAACACGACATGTTTAGGTGCAGCCATTCCAAAGTTAGCATTTTACCGCGAGGTTATAATGCGCTTAAGAGTATATGGTCAGGCTGCACTACAAACAGCATCAGAGATGGTCTCCGAATGCTGCAGAGGGGCCCTGCTCATGCAGGGGCACCCTCTCACATAGGAACCACGCACTCTGCCTTTAGGATTGATAAGGCCTGCCTTAGGAGTGACTTATAGGTTTATATGTGTGTATGTATGTAGTGATATAGGTAACCTATATCACAGTAAGGGGTGCATGCACCACCTTACCCAGGCTGCAGTAGCAGACCTGTGGTGTCAGTTTGGATGGTCTTCCAGGGGTGGCACAATACATGCTGCAGCCCCTGGTAGGCCTCTGAGGTACCTATGCCCTTGGTACATAGTATACCATATACTAGGGACTTATAAGGGCACTCCAGATTCCAATCAGAGATGTGCCTAAGGCACATGGAAACCTTTTACAGAGAAAGCAGATAGACTGGGGCCCTGAATAGCAGGATCCCAGTCCAACTAAGTCATAAACCAGCAAAACACCATAAAAAAAGTGGGGGCAACCATATAGTCAGATTCCACCTTCCTACATAACCCCCCCAAACGAAAGGAGATAAGGCTAACCTTGGCCAGTTGAGCCTTCATTGACTAAGTGGTCATATAAGGAAGCACCTGCACTAGCATGGTTGCCCCCTGTCTTATGGTCCACTAAGCAATCCCTCACCCTAAGGGTATAAGAGGGTCTCCACCATGGGGAATCACTACCTGTGGTGTGCTTAGGTAAAGTACAAGGCTGGTGAGGTGTCTGAGTAGGGAAGTGAGGCCCTAGGAATGTTGGCCTCAGTTTCCTCAGATCACTGGTCACCATGTATGCCTGTCTTTCCATGACTGAGTTGCACTTTGCTCTAAGGGTCAACCTTTGGCTGCCTACAGCTGGGGGTTGGGTCCCTTTGGATGGACTACTGGAGGGACAGGGCAGGTTTGGAACCTTCAGGTCCCAGGTTTGCCCTTGCCTACCAGTGTCCTTCTGGGGAGGTCCCTACATAAAGGCATGGGGGATCCCTCAGTGTGTAGAGGAGTTTTCACCTGGCTAGGGCTACTAGACTGGGTGCCCCTAATCTTCTGATGGGGGGTTCCTCTGGACAGGGGGCCCTGGGGGGTCCACTGACCTCCCTGACCTCTGCAGCCCTGGGCTGGCTGAGGCAGGGTAGAGAGGGGCAGGTTACCTGCTCCAGGCTGGGTACCACCTTGGAAGGGTCCTCTGCCATCAGGGGTGTGGCCAGGCCAGGCCTGACTACCTCTGGGGCAGTTCCTTCACTAGGGGTAGGGTCAGTTCCCTGAGGAGGCTGACCCTTACCTACTGTCTGGAGGGAAGAAGACTTTTCTTCAACCCTTGTGCTCTCTTTTGGGGAGAGTGGGCCATTCTTTCAGGCTCCATCTTTCCAAATTCTTGGGCTGGGGCTGTGGCCATTACAGCCCCACTAACCTTTACAGGGACGCCCAGCATCCTGAGATGGGTTTGGTGTTCAACTTCAGCCCAGGCTGAAATTTCCAGATCATTGCCCATCAGGCAATCCACAGGTAGGGTTGAGGACACTGCCACTCTTTTTGGGCCTGTGACCCCCTCCCAGCTGAGATTGACTATGGCCATGGGGTGATCTGTTCTGACACCATCAATGTTGGTCACCTGGTATTTAAACTCAGGTAAAAGCTGGTGAGGGGGACTAGTTTCCCTGCCACCATGGTGACACTAGCCCCTGTGTCCCTAAATGCCACAGCTTTCTGACCATTAATTATTGGCTCCAATCTGTACCTGCCCAATGCTATGGGACCCATGGTAAAGGTGGCAAATCCTATACCACCATCAGAGTCAGAGGAGTCTGTTGAGGGGTCCCTGTCTAAACTAGGGCCCACCTCTGTTCCTCTTGCAAAAGCACCTAACTTTTTGGGTGCACTACTCCCAACTGGAGGATTACTACTGGTAGTACCAGGAGGGGTGGTAGTAGTTGTGGGAGGAACATTTTCTTTATTGCCAATCCTGGGGCAACTGGGATCAGTTTTCCAGTGCCCAGGCTTTTACAGACATGGCAATATGGTTTCTTTTCAGGAGAGGAAGGAGTTTGGGACCCACCCCCAGAAGAGGAATTTTGGGGCCCTGTAGGGGACTTATCCTTAGATTTATCCCCCCTTTCTCTTGGGACTTAGTAGAATCTTTCTTCTGGTCACCACCCTGATTTCTAGTTTTTACTCTGGTTCTGACCCATTTGTCTGCCTTCTTTCCCAATTCTTGGGGAGAGGTCAGATCAGAGTCCACCAGATACTGGTGCAAAAGCTGGTTTTGACAATTATTAAGGATCTGCTCCCTCATAATCAAATTGTACAATCCTAAAAAGTCATGCACTTTGTTGCCATGTATCCAACCTTCCAGAGCCTTTGTAGCACAATCTACAAAATCAACCCAGTCTTGAGTCTGAGCTTTTGGGTGTCTCTGAACTTCAACCTATACTGTTCAGTGGTTAGGCCAAACCCATCTATCAGAGCACTCTTCAAGACTGTGTAATTGTCAGCATCCTCTTCTCTCACAGTGAGGAGCTTGTCTCTACCTTTGTCTGCAAAGGAGAGCCACAAGATTGCTGCCCACTGCCTCTGGGGGACCTTCTGAACTTTACAGGCCCTCTCCAGTGCAGTTATCCATTTGTGGATGTCATCCCCACTCTGGTAGGGAGGGACAATCTTGTTTAGGTTTCTATGGTCATAAGACCTTTCCCTATCTCTAGGGATATTGCTGCCACCATGGGACTCTAGTCCCAACTTTCTTCTCTCTCTAAAGAGATCTAGGGACTCCCTGTCTATGGCTAGTTGCTTCTTTTTGAGTTCAAGCTGAGCTTCCTCATATAGAACCAGCCTCTTTCTTCTCTCATGAGAGGATTCCCTCCTATGAGATGAGACAGAGCTCCCTATTGAGGTGCCAGAGTGGTTAGACTCCTGAGAAGAAGATCTAGACCTTCTGGGCACACTCACAATCCTTCCTGGGGGACAAAGGGGGCATCATTCTGATCCTCCTCTTCATCTTCCTCAGGAGGGGTTGGATTATCCAGGTCAGGGCCATTGTCGCCCTCCTGGCCAGTTTCAGAGGGGGGGCTGGGGGTACTGGTATCCCTGGTCCCATCCTCATCATCTGCCCCACCCTCAGCTCCTACCCCTTCAGTCCCCAAGGGCCTACTAAGGTCATAAGCCACCAACAACTCCTTGAGGTGTTGGGTGGTGGGGCTTTGGCCTGTCCTTATTTTTCTCAAGTTGCATAAAGCTCTCAATTCCAAGAATGGGAGTGTATCATACTTGGAGGGTGGAAGCTCAGTGGCTTCCTGCAAGGATTCTTTAGATCCTACCCTTAAAGACATTACTAGTGTGGTGTGGTGTATGCACTACCTACTCTAGTGTTGCCTACTAAACTCTCTTGAGTTGTAGAAAGGGTTGTGCTATCCCTTAACACACAACTCTAAGTTCAGTAGAACTTACTGTATTCTAAGCTTAAATTATATGTACCTTAGGTACCTTTAGTGGTTTTCAGTTGATCAATTCAATTGAGATTATCTGGTAAAACAATAGCAAGCTGGAATCCCACCGCTGCCACCAATGTGGGAAGTTGGCCTGGCATATGCTGTCCACTAATTATAGTGGGCACCTTGCACCAGTCCAAACAACCCCTTATTGGAGATAGGTTAAAGACAACCTTATTGAAAGCTATCCTAGTGGTAGCTATGGAGAGCAGCCTTCAGGCTAAGTCTTGAAGGAATGTAAAGCAGCTTGTTTTACCAGTCTATAATCTCTTGAGTGAACAAATGAAAGAGCACCACACCAGGTATATATTCAAAATATATGTATTTATTGCTAAACACACCCCTCTAGTCTCTTTATGAGGCTAGAGCTCGAAGTACATAAGTTATAAGTTATCAAATCACAGGAATAGCACAAATACACGTTTGGGCCCTAGGGGCGTACCAAACCATATACCAATAAAGTGGTATGCGAACCACGACTGAACTAGACACTAGGCCTAGAGCCTCTAGAAGTGCTTGGACCACAAGGAACCACCCAAGGTAGTGACACAGGGGACCTACGGGAGACGCGTGCAGTGTAAATACACAACCGCGATACGCCGTTGACTTCTATGGAGAAAGTCGGGATCGGGAAATTAGAGAAAAGGGACACTTAAAAGAGGACTAGGACAAAACCCTTTGAGATCTAGGACTTTGAAGAGTCTCTACCCACGGGAGCACCGGAGTACTCGTGTTACCTCACCCAGGGAAGCCGGGTGCATAGGTGCCTTTCGGGGTCGGGTTTCGTCGTCGATTCGAATGGCGATCTGCTGCAAAGTGCTGCTGGCGGCCAAGAGAAAAGTGTCCGGGTGGATCCAAGAGTGGATCGGAGTTCTGAAGAACCTGAAAGCAGAGGGGACAGAGTCTGGGTCACTAGCCAGTGACCAGGAAGGCGATGGACAGATGCCCACCGATGTCGAGTGCTTCAGGTGCGTTGACAGTCGTCTTGACTCTTCAGCCACGAGGTCCAGGAGGCGTTGTCGGCAACCAGGAGCAGGATTCGGGCTGGTACACGATGTCTGTCGAGTGCTGAGGTATCGGCGACCGGATTGGACCCAACAAGCCTTGGCAACGGCAAGTCTCGGTGAAGATGTAGATCGTCGATGGTGCAGACCAGCAAGGTCTGTGGAACTCACCCAGCGAGGGTAAGTGAGGGCAGGCCTGGAGCAACCAGGATGCCAAGTAAGAAAAGGATTGGCCTTCGTTAAGGGCTACTAGCCAACGGGCTAGCGACCGCGAAGGAGCCTCGTGACGCCGCACGTGGAGCTGGCTTACAGGACACTCGTGGAGTGGGGGCCAGTGATCTTCGGTGCAGGTGGTGCTGGAGGCTAGGGCTACTCAGAGCCCAAAGCACGACTTCTTGGGAGACCCAGAAGATGATGCACTTGCAAATGTGCTCGGTGTCCAGGGGTCACGGTCTCAAGTCACCCACGATAGCCACGGGCCTCAGCTTTGCTGGGGACTCAGGGTAGCCTCGGGGAAGTCTGAGAATCCACCTCTGGTGATGCGATGACTTCGGCGTCCGACGAGAGCTTCAGAAATGCGAACCGGACAGATGCTTCTTTGGTGCCTGCCAAGCAGGGGAGTCACTCCTTGACCCCAAGGGAGATTCTTCTGTCCTCTAATCGGAAGTAGAGCGTCGAAGGTCCAGGATTCTGTTTCAGAGTTTCGTCCAGGGATAATCTAAAGTCCTAAGGACTGGGTTCCTATCTTTATACTAAAGATAGGGGTTGGACTACTCTGTGGCCCCACCTATGGGTGGGTCAGGGCAGAGGGGTGGCTACACCCCTTTCCCTTTGTCCAGTTCGCGCCAAAGCAGGGGCTGCAAGCCCCTGATCCGGTTTGAACTCGGTTATGTACAGGGACACCAAATGTGCCCCCAGTGCAGGATTTCAAAGCACACAGATGGTGCTCCCGCCCAGCCCCAATACACATTATCTTGTCTGGGGAGGTGGTCACACCTCCCTGCAACAGGAAACCTATTGTCCAGGCCACCCCTGCCGGAGTTTCGTCCAGCAGCAGGAGGCCAGACTTGTGTCTGTGGCAGCAGCATCCATTTTGTGATGCCAGGGCTCTGGAGAGAAGTTACCGGGTTAGTCAGAGTTAACATGTCTTTCCCTCTAGAAGGGTGGAATGCTACCCCCACCGCCAGAATTGGCGGGGGGGTAGTATTCCAAGATGTTTGACACCAAACACGACATGTTTAGGTGCAGCCATTCCAAAGTTAGCATTTTACCGCGAGGTTATAATGCGCTTAAGAGTATATGGTCAGGCTGCACTACAAACAGCATCAGAGATGGTCTCCGAATGCTGCAGAGGGCCCTGCTCATGCAGGGGCACCCTCTCACATAGGAACCACGCACTCTGCCTTTAGGATTGATAAGGCCTGCCTTAGGAGTGACTTATAGGTTTATATGTGTGTATGTATGTAGTGATATAGGTAACCTATATCACAGTAAGGGGTGCATGCACCACCTTACCCAGGCTGCAGTAGCAGACCTGTGGTGTCAGTTTGGATGGTCTTCCAGGGGTGGCACAATACATGCTGCAGCCCCTGGTAGGCCTCTGAGGTACCTATGCCCTTGGTACATAGTATACCATATACTAGGGACTTATAAGGGCACTCCAGATTCCAATCAGAGATGTGCCTAAGGCACATGGAAACCTTTTACAGAGAAAGCAGATAGACTGGGGCCCTGAATAGCAGGATCCCAGTCCAACTAAGTCATAAACCAGCAAAACACCATAAAAAAAGTGGGGGCAACCATATAGTCAGATTCCACCTTCCTACACCTGCTTGTTTCGGAGAAGTGCCGGTACTCTACAATTAAAAGTATTACGTCTGTCTTGAGAAGTGCCGGTACTCTCCCTCTCAAAATAAAACAAGCATTGGCATAGGCAATAGGTCTCGCCTTTGGGGCCTTATAAGTGTTTAGAGAGCTATTGGCTTTGTTAACGTTTTTAATATGTGTTGTAGAGCATTGTGAATGTTGCGCAGCATGTTTAAAAGTTATAAGTAATAATTAAAAAAGTGTTATAACCATTTGTCACTTTATATATAACCTAGAAAACATTATATACAACTGAAGTATCCTAATAAAAACCAGAATTAACACCAAAAATGTGTTCTAGTTTTACGCTGGCAGCAGTCAGATGCGCGCTCCTGTCCAGAGGTTAAAGGGGCTGTGGAATACGGACATTCCTCAGCCCTCCGCTTCACAGGAGACTCTGCGGGGCTCTCCTGGGCCAATTACCACCTCCAGGAGGGACTCGGGGTTGTCAGGCGCAACGGTCCTTCTTAATTAAAGGCCACATAGCTTCTATAAACTCGGGGGGAAAGATAACCCTAGTAGTTTATAACCAAGAAGCCAACAGCCCCATCTCTGTTGTCAATACACAGCCACAGAGTAAAATGCTTTTTTGTGCACCCTCTTGTGGTATTTTCTTAAAGCAGATGAAAAATAACATCCCATTTATTCATTGTAAAGTTTTTACTACAGCGCTATAGACCTTGGACGAGTGACAGTGCACTTTGAAACAAGCATTAAAAATGCAATAGGTCTCGCCTTTCATTAAGTTAAAGCCATTTGCTTTGCTATACAATACCATTAGCAAAGCAAATGGCTTTAACTTAATCAAAGGCGAGACCTATTGCATTTTCAATGCTTGTTAATTGAAGCAGTGAATAGAGACGGCTGTATGATGGAGCAATGTAGGAAAAAACATTGCATGCCTCTACAGCGCATTTTTTACCCCGCATTTGTTTAGCACGCATATGCTTTTACCTTGCATGCCTTTTACCACGCATTATTAGTCTAACTAATTTAAGTATTAATAAGGAAGTTTAAATATATATATATGTGTGTATATATATATATAGACACACACATATATCTATATATATATATATATATATATACACACACACACATACATACATACATATATATATATATATATATATATATATATATATATATATATATATATATATTTCATTTTTATCTTTTGGGGGAGACCCCCCCAAACCGCCATATTTACCTTAAATGTGTGGGTAAAGGCATGTGTGGTAAGGGCCTATAGTTGGTAAAAGCTTGCATGGTAATAAATGTGTGGTAAAGGCACTGTGATGTAAAAATTGCGTTGTAAAGACTGTTTCACATAGAGACTCACAAACCTGTCTCCCTTCTCTCCAGAGCACCACAACAGTCTCCTGTCTCAGCCTTTTGTTGTATTTGCTAACCCCCCAAGGGAGACAGACACAGATTATTTTTTTTGTCTCAGCCTTCCTCTAACCAGGTGCTGTCACGCTGGGCTCTCCCCTAAGGGGAGAAAGAGGATGGATCTTAGTAACCAGTACTTAAGGTGTCAAGTCAACAAAAGAAAGTGGGCCTCACCTAAGCCTTCCTGACTCCCTGGTTAGATGTGGGCTAGCACTCAAGACGTAACTCAAGGTAGGTGTGCGGAGTGCGTCTAGTTACAGTGCATCACACTTTTCTCATCTCCAATAAAGTATGAATATTCAGGCAAGGTTGTGTGTTTTACAACACCTTAAGTAACATCCCATATACATTAAATGCATTTACAGTGTCAACAGTAAACACAAAAGAGGAAGCACACAACACAGAAACCACATCCATATCACAGTTATGATGCAGTGAATGGGTAATCTCACAATGAGAAAGGTAATCTCGTGTAGAAAAGGCTGTCTGTAAAAGCCGACGGTGATTAAAGTATACAACAATGAAACCAGGGCCTGCCTAAACATTCTATATGATGTTCACAAAGATCTAATGCTCACAAGGCAATAATGTCGCAAAGCTCTAAGGTTTGCAAAACTCAGGACACAGCTAAAATGGAGAGATACAAAACTAATTCAATTCACTAAGAATACAGGAAAAACAGGCTTCACAAATAGCAGTTTTCAAACTTTTAAACAGACACTATAGCTAAATGGAGGATCACAGCGATGCTGCCAAGGCAAGCCACTTTGTATGGCTGTGGTATTGATTAAGGTGTACAACCTAATGGTTCATGAAGATCTAAACAGCAAAGAACAGAGTGCACTATGGTAACTACAGTGGTAAGAGCGCCTCTAAAGGAAGGGGACAGCCTCTGAGGTCATGGTTGACCATGGGTCTGCAGCTCAAGGACTCAGGCCTTGAGGGGTCTCTGGATCAGGCAGGTCGATGCAGGGAAGGTGTGTGCACACGGCAGACTCTCAACCCATCTCACATGCACATTGAGGATTCAATTGTAGGGAGAGCACGCCTTTGTCTCTGGTGAGGGGCTCGGTGAATGTTCATAAACATCAGTCGTTGAGGTGAATTCTTCAGCAGCTTGTCTTTGATCTCGTGGTGAGGGATAGTGTGGGCTTCACAGCACTAGGCTGCTTCTCTGGCCTCCTTGGTCTGGGTGGGGGCTTCCCACAGGTCAAGCAGTAACAGCAGCAGGGCAGTCCAGCAGATCTTCAAAAGGGTTTTCAGGCTTAGTCCTGGCTAAGAGAAAATAGACAGCATGCAGCTCAGTGCTCTGGATACCCCAACAGCACAGGTCCAAGCAGGTTCAAGTATGCAAAAAGCATGAGTGGAAAGGCGTGATGATGCCACCCTGTAGTCACACATTCGCCAAGGTTCAGTATACTCGCTTCACTGACGCTGCCTTTCACCCTCCGTTGGTATTATTACTACTATCCCTTCATGAGGGTTAGACCCATTCAGTACACTTTATACCTAACTTACAACATCACATGCAATACCACAAGTATACTGGTTTAATTTCACTCTGCTTTCCCTACATTACATACACTTAGGAGTTAACCGCACATAGTAGGGCCATGTTTAGGTGATCTATAGGACCTGATGAAGGCCATAGACCCATTCTGGACTCTTATTTTTAGCCGAAAAGTGTTGAACAGTGGACGGAGGGACTAATTACTGTCCGACACGTTCCATTTTCCTTTTTTTAACCTTGACGGGGATACCTGAATAAAAGACTGATAGGTTGACTGTAGGAAGGTGGAATCTGACTATATGGTTGCCCCCACTTTTTTCCTGGTGTTTTGCTGGTTTATGACTTAGTTGGACTGGGACCCTGCTATTCAGGGCCCCAGTCTATCTGCTCTCTCTAAACGACATGGAGTGCACTCTAGGTGCACTAGTGATTGGATACTGTGGTGCCTTATGAGTCCCTAGTATATGGTACCTTAGGTGCCAAGGGCATAGGTACTTCACAGGCCTACCAGGGGCTGCAGCATGTGTTATGCCACCCCTGGGAAGCAGTCTAAATCTGACACCACAGGCCTGCTACTGCAGCCTGGGTGAGGTGGTGCTAGCACCCCTCACTGAGATATAGGTTTCCTATATCTCTCCTGCACACACATATAAACCTATCAGTCACCTCTAAGGCAGGCCCTATCAATCCTGAGGGCAGGGTGCTTGGCTTCTATGTGAGGGGGTGCCTCTGCATGAGCAGGGCCCCTCTGCAGTTCTCAGAGTCCATTCTCTGGTGCTGTTTGTGGATGCGGTTAAACCATATACTCTTAAGTGCATTATATCCTCGCGGTAAATGCTAACTTTGGAATGGCTGCATCAAAACATGTCGTGTTTGGTGTCAAACATCTTGGAATACTACCCCCCGCCCATCTTGGCGGCGGGGGTAGCATTCCACCCTTCTAGAGGGATAAGACATGTACCTGCTGTGGACAAACGCGGTAGAATCCTAAAGAGCCCTGGCATCACAAAATGGATGCCACCAGTCACAGACACTGGGCTGCCCTCCTGCTGATGACCGAAACTCACAGTGGAGGAAGCCCAACAATAGGCATCCTGTCACAGGGAGGTGTAACCACCTTCCAGACAGGGTTTAGTGTATTGGGGCTGGGTGGGTGCACTCTTAGAGTGCTTTGAAGTCCTGCACTGGGGGAGCAGAAGGCTCCTCTGTGCATATGCCAGTTCAAACCAGCTCAGGGGCTACCTGCCCCTGCTCTGGCGCGAAACTGGACAAAGGGAAGTGGGTGTAGCCACCCCTCCCTTGACCCTCCCATAGGTGGGGTCATAGAGCTAGTCCATCCCCTCTTTTTAGTATAAGAGGGGGAACCTTGCCATTGCAAAGCAGATAACCCCTGGACGACGCTCTACAGAAGAATCCTGGCCCTTCGACGTTCCACTACCTTTGGAAGACAGAAGAATCTCCCTTGGAGTCAAGGAGTGACTCCCCTGCTTGGCAGGCACCAAAAACGACAACGACGGTCGCAAACTACGCCGCTCCCGCCGGAGTCCGAAGTCCCTGCAGCCCAAGAAGTGGATTTCCTGACCTCTCCCAGGCCATCGTGAGTCCCCAGCGAAGCTGAGGCAAGTGGACCCCACGAGTAACGAGGAACCGCGACCCCTGGGTACCGTGCACTATTGTCGAGTGCAACCCCTTCACAACGTTCTACGAACTTGTGCTTTGGACCACGTGTGGTCCCGACCTCCAGCAGGAATCCCTCCGAAGATCAGAGGCCTACACCGTCCCGAGTGACCGTGGGCCCCTGTTGAGTGATTCCGCCCGAGGTGTCTTCGCGATCCCTTGCCCGCTGGCTTGTGGGTCCCCAGAAGACTTCTTAAAGAAACCAAAGGGCTCCCCTGGTTGCTCCAGGCCTGCCCTGACTTACCCTCGCTGGGTGAGTTCCACAGACCTTGCTGGTCTGCGCCATCGACTTTTCTCCATCTCCCCGAGACTTGCAGCTGCCAAGGCTTGTTGGCTCCGATCGAGTTGCCGACACCGCAGTCAGCTGCAGACGTCGAGGGACACACCGAATCCAGCTCCTGGTCGTCGTCGACGCCTCCTGGACCACGTGGCTGAAGAGTCAAGGCACCCGCAACCGACCTGAAGCGACCGACGACGGTGGGCATCCATCTTCCTTGCCCCGGGTCACTGCCAAGTGACTTTGAACACTGTCCCCTCTGCTTTCAGGTCATCCTTCTTCAGAATCCAGGCTTGGATTCCACCGGACACTTCTTCAGCTCCCGCAAGCAGCAAGTCTTCTTTGTTCGCCATTGAAAACGACGCCGCGACCCGACACCAAAGGACACCTGTGCACCCGGCTTCCCTGGGTGAGGTAACTCCAGCACTACGGTGCTCCTGTGGGTGTGGGCCCTAGAACTACTTACCCTGTAAGTGACTTGCTTGTAGGTTCTCCCGAAGTATCCTAAAACTCTTTATTTCCAACCGCGACTTGCCCCATTGAAGTTAACGGCGATTCGCGCCTGTGTATCCACACTGCACGCGTCCCCCGTGGGTCCTTTACTTACCTGCCTTGGGTGGTTTCGTGAGGCCCCAGCACTTCTGAAGGCCCTAGGCCTTGTCTCCTTGCAAGTCGTTGTTTCTAAGGCTCTTACTTAGTATATGGTCTGGTACGCCCCTAGGGCCCCAGCCATATTTTGTGCTTAACTTATTGTGAAACGTTGATTTGTGCATATGTTTGTCTTCTAATCTCATAAAGAGATTAGTAGAGAGTTATTTAGAAATAAATACATATATATTTGATATATATACCTGTGTGGTGTCTTTTCATTTGGTGATTCAAGAGATTATATGGTAAAACAAGCTGCTTTACATTCCTCCGAGACTTAGCCTGAAGGCTGCTCTCCACAGCTACCACTAGGATAGCTTTCTATAAAGGTTGTCTTAAACCTATCTACCATAAGAGTCGATTTGCCCTGGTGCAAGGTGTCCACTTTAATTAGTGAACAGCATATACCAGGCCAACTTCTCACATTGGTGGGCAGCGTGTGGGATTCCAGCTTGCCATTGTTTTACCAGAAAATCTCTATTTGAATTACTAACTGAAAACCATTATAGGTACTCAAGGTACATATAAAGTCAAGCTTAGTATCAATAAGTTCTACTGAACTTAGAGCTGTGTTCAAAGGGATAGCACACCCTTTCCACAGCTCAAGCTAGGATCAGTAGGCCACAAACTAGTGTAGGTAGTACAACACTGCACAACACTAGAATGTCCTTGAAGGGTGGACCCAGTGGATCCACTCAGCCTCAGTATAAGGACATGGCTTTCTCTGACTTGAGAGCCATGTGTGTTGACAGACACCTGAGACTAGGACAGAGTCCCTCAACCCTGCACCTGATAGATCTGCTAACAGCAGATGACCTTAGATTGGCTCTAGGAGCTAAAGGGTTTGAATCAGTGGGTGGGTCAGTCATAGTATCTGGGTCAGATGATGAAAATCAGAATGACCAAGACTCTGTGGTTGAAGGGCCAGGCTTCAAGGAGCCTGAACAGGACAGAGGAATTCTCCCTAAGAGAACTGGCAGAGTGGATGAGAGGCACAGATCCCCTTCCAGGGAATCTGAGCACTCTTATCACTCTGGCAGAGAATTTGTCCAAGAGAGGAGCTCATACTTTAACTTAAGAGAGACCTCCTCTGAGAGAAGGTGCAAACTGCTCCAGTATGAGGAAGCCAAAGTGGCCCTCAGAACCAAGCAGTTGGCACTGGATAGAGAAGCCCTGGAGATCCAGAGAGCTTCCAGAAGGGAGGGTTTAGAACCCCCTGGTGGCAGCAACAGTGTCCCTAGAAGCAGAGAATATGTCCCTGACCATAGGAACCTGAGCAAGGTTGTTCCTCCCTACCAGAGTGGGGATGATATCCACAAGTGGATAACTGCTATGGAGAGGGCCTGTAGAGTACAGCAGGTCCCCCAAAAGCAGTGGGCAGCAATCTTGTGGCTCTCCTTTTCAGATAAAGGTAGAGACAAGCTCCTCACTGTTAGAGAAGAGGATGCTGATAATTATGAGGTCCTGAAGAGTGCACTGATAGATGGGTTTGGCTTAACCACTGAAGAGTACAGGTTGAAGTTCAGAGATACCCAGAAGGCACAGACTCAGGACTGGACAGACTTTGTAGATTGTGCATCCAAGGCTCTGGAGGGTTGGCTGGTTGGCAGTAGGGTTACTGATTTCAAAGGATTTTATAATCTAATGATGAGAGAACAGATCCTTAATAATTGTCAAAACCAGCTTTTACACCAGTACCTGGTGGACTCTGATCTGACCTCTCCCCAAGAATTGGGAAAGAAGGCAGACAAATGGGTCAGAACCAGAGTAAGGCCTAAGAATCAGGGTGGTGACCACAAGAAAGATTCTACCAAGTCCCAAGAGAAAGGTGGGGATAAATCCAAGGATAAGTCCACTACAGGGCCCCAAAATTCCTCTTCTGGGGGTGGGTCCCAAACTCCTTCCTCTCCTGAAAAGAAACCCTATTGCCATGTCTGTAAAAAGCCTGGGCACTGGAAATCTGATCCCAGTTGTCCCAGGAATGGCAATAAAGAAAATGTTCCTCCAACAACTACTACCACCCCTCCTGGTACTACCAGTAGTAATCCTCCAGTTGGGAGTAGTGCACCCAAAAAGTTAGGTGCTTTTGCAAGAGGAACAGAGGTGGGCCCTAGTTTAGACAGGACCCCCTCAACAGACTCCTCAGATTCTGATGGTGGTGTAGGATATGCCACCTTTACCATGGGTCCCATAGCATTGGGCAGGTACAGACTGGAGCCAATGATTAATGGTCAGAAAGCTGTGGCATTTAGGGACACAGGGGCTAGTGTCACCATGGTGGCAGGGAAACTAGTCCCCCTCACCAGCTTTTACCTGAGTTTAAATACCAGGTGACCAACATTGATGGTGTCAGAACAGATCACCCCATGGCCATAGTCAATCTCAGCTGGGAGGGGGTCACAGGCCCAAAAAGAGTGGCAGTGTCCCCAACCCTACCTGTAGATTGCCTGATGGGCAATGATTTGGAAATTTCAGCCTGGGCTGAAGTTGAACACCAAACCCATCTTAGGATGTTGGGTGTCCCTGTAAAGGTTAGTGGGGCTGTGATGGCCACAGCCCCAGCCCAAGATTTTGGAGAGATGGAGCCTGGAAGAATGGCCCACTCTCCCCCAGAAGAGAGCACAAGGGTTGAAGAAAAGTCTTCTTCCCTCCAGACAGTAGGTAAGGGTCAGCCTCCTCAGGGAACTGACCCTACCCCTAGTGAAGGAACTGCCACAGAGGTAGTCAGGCCTGGCCTGGCCACCCCCTGATGGCAGAGGACCCTTACAAGGTGGTACCCAGTCTGGAGCAGGTAACCTGCCCCTCTCTACCCTGCCTCAGTGAGCCCAGGGCTGCAGAGGTCAGGGAGGTCAGTGGACCCCCCAGGGCCCCCTGTCCAGAGGAACCCCCCATCAGCAGATTAGGGGCACCCAGGCTAGTAGCCCTAGCCAGGTAGAAATTCCTCAACCCACTGAGGGATCCCCCATACCTTTATGTAGGGACCTCCCCCAGAAGGACTCTGTTAGGCAAGGGCAAACCTGGGACCAAAAGGTTCCAAACATGCCATGTCCCTCCAGTGTTCCACCCAAAGGGACCCAACCCCCGGCTGTAGGCAGTCAAAGGTTGACCCTTAGAGCAGAGTACCACTCAGTCATGGAAAGACAGGCATACATGGTGACCAGTGAGCTGAGAAAGCTGAGGCCAACATTCCTAGGGCCACACTTCCCTACTCAGACACCTCACCAGCCTGGTACTTTACCAAAGCACACCACAGGTAGTGATTCCCCATGGTGGAGACCCTCTCATACCCTTAGGGTGAGGGATTGCTTAGTGGACCATAAGACAGGGGGCAACCATGCTAGTGCAGGTGCTTCCTTATATGGCCACTTAGTCAATAAAGGCTCAACTGGCCAAGGTTAGCCTTATCTCCTTTCGTTTGGGGGGGTTATGTAGGAAGGTGGAATCTGACTATATGGTTGCCCCCACTTTTTTCCTGGTGTTTTGCTGGTTTATGACTTAGTTGGACTGGGACCCTGCTATTCAGGGCCCCAGTCTATCTGCTCTCTCTAAACGACATGGAGTGCACTCTAGGTGCACTAGTGATTGGATACTGTGGTGCCTTATGAGTCCCTAGTATATGGTACCTTAGGTGCCAAGGGCATAGGTACTTCACAGGCCTACCAGGGGCTGCAGCATGTGTTATGCCACCCCTGGGAAGCAGTCTAAATCTGACACCACAGGCCTGCTACTGCAGCCTGGGTGAGGTGGTGCTAGCACCCCTCACTGAGATATAGGTTTCCTATATCTCTCCTGCACACACATATAAACCTATCAGTCACCCCTAAGGCAGGCCCTATCAATCCTGAGGGCAGGGTGCTTGGCTTCTATGTGAGGGGGTGCCTCTGCATGAGCAGGGCCCCTCTGCAGTTCTCAGAGTCCATTCTCTGGTGCTGTTTGTGGATGCGGTTAAACCATATACTCTTAAGTGCATTATATCCTCGCGGTAAATGCTAACTTTGGAATGGCTGCATCAAAACATGTCGTGTTTGGTGTCAAACATCTTGGAATACTACCCCCCGCCCATCTTGGCGGCGGGGGTAGCATTCCACCCTTCTAGAGGGATAAGACATGTACCTGCTGTGGACAAACGCGGTAGAATCCTAAAGAGCCCTGGCATCACAAAATGGATGCCACCAGTCACAGACACTGGGCTGCCCTCCTGCTGATGACCGAAACTCACAGTGGAGGAAGCCCAACAATAGGCATCCTGTCACAGGGAGGTGTAACCACCTTCCAGACAGGGTTTAGTGTATTGGGGCTGGGTGGGTGCACTCTTAGAGTGCTTTGAAGTCCTGCACTGGGGGAGCAGAAGGCTCCTCTGTGCATATGCCAGTTCAAACCAGCTCAGGGGCTACCTGCCCCTGCTCTGGCGCGAAACTGGACAAAGGGAAGTGGGTGTAGCCACCCCTCCCTTGACCCTCCCATAGGTGGGGTCATAGAGCTAGTCCATCCCCTCTTTTTAGTATAAGAGGGGGAACCTTGCCATTGCAAAGCAGATAACCCCTGGACGACGCTCTACAGAAGAATCCTGGCCCTTCGACGTTCCACTACCTTTGGAAGACAGAAGAATCTCCCTTGGAGTCAAGGAGTGACTCCCCTGCTTGGCAGGCACCAAAAACGACAACGACGGTCGCAAACTACGCCGCTCCCGCCGGAGTCCGAAGTCCCTGCAGCCCAAGAAGTGGATTTCCTGACCTCTCCCAGGCCATCGTGAGTCCCCAGCGAAGCTGAGGCAAGTGGACCCCACGAGTAACGAGGAACCGCGACCCCTGGGTACCGTGCACTATTGTCGAGTGCAACCCCTTCACAACGTTCTACGAACTTGTGCTTTGGACCACGTGTGGTCCCGACCTCCAGCAGGAATCCCTCCGAAGATCAGAGGCCTACACCGTCCCGAGTGACCGTGGGCCCCTGTTGAGTGATTCCGCCCGAGGTGTCTTCGCGATCCCTTGCCCGCTGGCTTGTGGGTCCCCAGAAGACTTCTTAAAGAAACCAAAGGGCTCCCCTGGTTGCTCCAGGCCTGCCCTGACTTACCCTCGCTGGGTGAGTTCCACAGACCTTGCTGGTCTGCGCCATCGACTTTTCTCCATCTCCCGAGACTTGCAGCTGCCAAGGCTTGTTGGCTCCGATCGAGTTGCCGACACCGCAGTCAGCTGCAGACGTCGAGGGACACACCGAATCCAGCTCCTGGTCGTCGTCGACGCCTCCTGGACCACGTGGCTGAAGAGTCAAGGCACCCGCAACCGACCTGAAGCGACCGACGACGGTGGGCATCCATCTTCCTTGCCCCGGGTCACTGCCAAGTGACTTTGAACACTGTCCCCTCTGCTTTCAGGTCATCCTTCTTCAGAATCCAGGCTTGGATTCCACCGGACACTTCTTCAGCTCCCGCAAGCAGCAAGTCTTCTTTGTTCGCCATTGAAAACGACGCCGCGACCCGACACCAAAGGACACCTGTGCACCCGGCTTCCCTGGGTGAGGTAACTCCAGCACTACGGTGCTCCTGTGGGTGTGGGCCCTAGAACTACTTACCCTGTAAGTGACTTGCTTGTAGGTTCTCCCGAAGTATCCTAAAACTCTTTATTTCCAACCGCGACTTGCCCCATTGAAGTTAACGGCGATTCGCGCCTGTGTATCCACACTGCACGCGTCCCCCGTGGGTCCTTTACTTACCTGCCTTGGGTGGTTTCGTGAGGCCCCAGCACTTCTGAAGGCCCTAGGCCTTGTCTCCTTGCAAGTCGTTGTTTCTAAGGCTCTTACTTAGTATATGGTCTGGTACGCCCCTAGGGCCCCAGCCATATTTTGTGCTTAACTTATTGTGAAACGTTGATTTGTGCATATGTTTGTCTTCTAATCTCATAAAGAGATTAGTAGAGAGTTATTTAGAAATAAATACATATATATTTGATATATATACCTGTGTGGTGTCTTTTCATTTGGTGATTCAAGAGATTATATGGTAAAACAAGCTGCTTTACATTCCTCCGAGACTTAGCCTGAAGGCTGCTCTCCACAGCTACCACTAGGATAGCTTTCTATAAAGGTTGTCTTAAACCTATCTACCATAAGAGTCGATTTGCCCTGGTGCAAGGTGTCCACTTTAATTAGTGAACAGCATATACCAGGCCAACTTCTCACATTGACCAACAAGCAATTTTATTGCCTGGGTTTAGTTTCTATTTCGTATAAAATACTCCCAAATAAAAGTTCAGAAAGAGCTTCATTCACATTGGAGCCATTCTGACAGATAGCATGTTGGTAAACAATGTCTTAAAATCATGTAATGCATTGACGTGGAGGCTTACGGCGCAGGTCTCTAAACGAGAAACAAGACGATGTTGGTCAGAATGAGAAAATTAGGAGCCAACTGTCAATATCATACATACCTTTGTGCTTTATCCCTAATTCACCAGCAATACCTCTAAATTCTATTAAACCAATTGATGCCACTGACTCATCAAAAAGCTGCTGCTTTCAGTTCCACCTGTGGTTTATACCAATGCCTCAAACTGTTCTTAACAGGATAACCCAAAGGTAAGTACCCGCAATATACAAAAACAAGAAATGCAAATAACAAGCCAGCTAGCCTCAGGTATTTGGGAGTTGAGCAACAGCATTACGGCAAGAACAACAGCAGCAATAAACACAACACATCTCTCATGAAATTCTTTCCATGCTCGTTACAAGGCCTGTGAACTTTGTGTCTCCATATTTATGTTCATTTTATGAATTCAAATGTTATACCCTGTGGCTGACAGGAAGTCTTCTGTAAATGAGAAACCCTGTACTTTCCAGCTTCCTTCAAGTTAAAGTGTAGGAAAAACAGAGAGTCGCTGACTTATGAGGAACGTCTTTCGAGGATTTCAATTAATTACAAATTCTGGACAACTAAGTATTCATACTTTGGACTCAACTTCAAACATGATCATGTGTGGTTACTCATTGGTCCCAATATTGACTGCCAGGGTCAAGCACCCTATGTTCTATGTACTTATGTCTTCTTCGAACCAGGGACTAACAGTTAATCAGGAGAAGTTTCTGTCTGGATTTCTCCTTCTGATCTTCAATTTTGCTTGGATGTTTCTTGTTCTTTTCACCAGACAGCTTGTAAAGGGCCTAACGTTGCATTGCATCCTGCCTGACTTCTTGAAGAGCTGGTGTAAGTACTTTTGTCTGGCTTCATTTATTCCTTTTTGTCACATTGCTTCGGCATCGAACTTCATTTTGTTATGATACCTTGGGGAAGATTGTCAACTATTTGTGTATTAAGACGCTATGTTCCTCATTCTTTGCAGAATGCTAGTTATGCCCTAAACCATGCTCAGCCTGTAACTTTTCTCTATGTGAAAATGCCATCCATTCTTAGTGGGGCATTTCAGTTACGACTGCAAAACATTCCTCCTAGACCCCTGTGGTAAAATTCATCTTATGTTATGGTTTACCTCTGAGCACAGGAAGGCTGCTGAAAACCTCCCAGTTCATTGATTCCATGCTGAAACATGGCAACTAAGTGGCAAAAGTAAATCGCTGTGTTTGTCTTTTAGGTAAGCCCGTGGTAAAAAAGCGAGAGAAAAAAACTGCAGAAATGGCATAACAGGCAACTGATTTATGTAGTATGCAGGGTAGCCTCACATTGCCCACATGCAAGACTTTAAAATTTGGTAATACTGTGGTACAGCAACTCTGTACCACTGCATGCCAAACGGTGGCTTTTTTTTAATGTCAAATTAACACAATCTGGTAGGTTTAATCCTACATGTAACAATAAATAAGCCAACGCTAAAGTGTTGTAACACACAGAGACCAGTACCTAATGTTTAGAAGTAAAATATGTAATCTATGTTAACTTGCTTGACTCTTCAGTAACAGGGTCTAAAGGTGCTCTTTACTGCACAGGCAACGGTAGCTTTGCCATTGGCACACCAAACTTTACGTTTATAACTTGAAATAGGAAGGGGGCGTGGCTTAGCGCGCAATCAAGATGGCCGCGCTGTTTTGAGCTCCGTCGGACGCTCTTTTTTCTACAATGTTCCGGTGATTTCTGATCACCATTCGATAGCATTGGGCGGCGGAACACCTCAGGAGCATTGGGGTCTGCTCGTTGGTGCTTCAGTCGTTTTCCTTCAGTGCTGCAGGGCTCGGTGATATTTTCCTCACGTATCAGCTTCAAAATGGCGGCCGGCACGGAGATATCGTCATTATAGATTCTGAGAAGATAAAATCAACTCCTTTGCTTGCGTGGACCTCTCATTCATTTCCCTGGGTCAACATGAGGTATTGTCATGTCCATTTTTATACCTCTTTATCTCAGGACTTGTGTCGTTTGTGGAGTCGCTTTTACTTTTTATTTTTCATTAAACACTCTCACAAAATGGAGACCAATGTCAGGACTGTTCTAGATATCATAATGCACAGGGTCAGACTGATTTGCATATGGCCATGTCTGAACTGGGGTGGCGGAGTGAGCTAAAGAATGATGATGGATTAAACCCAGATCAGTTGACTGGGGGTGAGTGCTTGCAATGTTCAACACTCCGTCCATCATCCCCTTTGGTTTTGCTATGTTCGCCCTAAGTTGGCAGGGTATGCCCACACGTGGGTCCCTTGCTCACTTTGCCACTGGATTCAAGACAGCTTGGCTGATGACGGCTGTAAGCCAGAAACCGGTCCCAGGATGCTTGTTTCTGGTCCAGGGAAGACATGGCTTGGCAGTTCGGGCTGGACTGTTCCCATGAGGCACAGGGTCAGGCTGATTTGCATATGGCCATGTCTGGACTGGGGTGGCGGAGTGAGCTAAAGAATGATGATGGATTAAACCCAGATCAGTTGACTGGGGGTGAGTGCTTGCAATGTTCAACACTCCGTCCATCATCCCCTTTGGTTTTGCTAGATATCATAATGCCTAATTAATGGCCTTCTACTCTGCTGGCTGTACTTTCGTGGTCTATACTATCATTTGTGCAGCATGTCTTTTCTTCAATTTTGAGCTTTAGTTCCTGCACTGATTATTGCTGGTCGTGTGGAATCCACTTAATTCTGCTATCCATAGGTCACGCTACCTGGCGCTTTTGGTAGTGGCAACTTCATATGAACGCTCTGTTGTCGTAAGTCTTCATGCCTCTTGTTTTTTCACACATTTCATTGATGAAGTGGTTTTCGATTTGTCAGATATTACTACTTTGTTCTCCACTAAGTAATTTTTACTGAACTCTGTGCTCATTTCGCAACGGCTACGCTATTTCAGCCAGTTGGTGTATCTATTGTATCTGTTTCCAATGGCGGAAAGCATGGGTGTCACCTCCAAAGATAGAGATTCTAAAGGGAATCTGAAGAGGTCTAAACAAAATTCACCCACCCCGAAATTACCAGCTAAGGGTAATTTGGACTCCGTTTCAACCTTAGACACGATACTACTTAAACTCAATTCAGTTCATGACATAGCACAGAGCACCAAAACGAACACAGATTTACTTCAAATTGAGGTGGCGGCAATTTGTAATGACCTCAAAAATCTGTCATTACGTGTCTGCGATGCAGAAATCGGAATAAGTACTGTTGAGGACTTCACGAACAAGCAAGCAAAACACGTTCAAAGTATGGAGCGATCTTTGGCTTCACTGAGGAGAGACCTCACTGAGCACGAAGACAGGAATCGTAGAAGTAACCTTCGTATTTTTGGATTACCGGAGGACTGTGAGAAATCTGGTCCTTCAGTGTTCGATTTTTTGCTTACTTAGATTCCTACTGGGCTGAACATTTCATTTCAAAAGGACTTTGAAATAGAACGTGCTCATAGAGTTCCCACCTTTAAGCCTAAATCTTTGTCTTCTCCGAGACCATTGATTTTTAAACCCCTGCATCACCAACACACTGAGCAAATACTGGCGCAAATGAGGAAGATTAAAACATTACAATGGGAAGGCCACAGAATATCAATATCACAAGATTTTGCCAGAGACACTGTCATTCGTCGTAAAGGTTTCTTGAATCTCCGCAGAGGGCTCATAGATATGAATATTCCATTTTCCTTTGCAGGTCCCTCACGATTCAGAATAACTTTCAGAGGTCGTCAACAGATTTTTTATGAACCTTCAGAGCTTTCTACTTTTTTGGATAATCAGTCTGAATCACAGATGGACTCTGAGTCTCTTCCTAGCACGTCTCATCCTTAACGTCTCTCAGTGTCTGATAAGTGGGCTCCATGTTTTAAGTGCCTTGCCACAAGTATAGGGCTATTATTGCACCTCTGTGTTCCTTTTTGATATGATAACTATGCATTGTTAAAGTTGGTGCTATATACTGGTTATTATCTCTTAACTGATTTTTCCTTCACAGGTTGTATGGTTTACCATATTTGTATGAATGCTTTTCTTGAAGTTACATTCAATATGTTGTTACTCTTTCGGTGTTATCTTGTTAACTATTGGATGACATTGTGTCTCTATTTACCTCTTTCTTTTTTCTTTCTTCATATCTTTTTATATCTCTGACCTATTCCTATATTGCTCCTGCTTTTTACTTTTTGTTTCTTCTTCTTATGGGCTTTTTTTTTTTTCTTACTTTATGATGATGAAATCTACCTTGGCATATAATTTTAGATAATTGGTTTTATCTGGATTTTTCTTTCTTAATATTGTTTATGACAAAATAAATATCTCTTCTTCTACTTTCCATATTCTTTCTCTTTGGCTCGTTCTTCTTTATTCATACTATTTGTTTGCTTATTCCACTTTTTGCTTGACTTGTTCCTCCTCTCTTCTCATAATCTTATGTTATAGTCTTATGTTGCTGATAATTTTTATGTGTATCTGTATCGGCGTTCTGTATGTTCATTTCTCTATATATGAACTTATTTATTATCTTGATTCTTTTGTTTTCATTCCTTATGTACTTGGGACATGAATTACTTTTTATCTTATCTTTATACTCTAGTATTGATTCCTAGATAATATCTAGTTTGTAGTGTTTGTTACGTTCTTGGGTTGGGACTTATAATGTTGTATATTGCTTTTTATATTTGCTTAAATTGTCATTAATTTCACCTCTTCTTAGTATTTATTATGCCTTAGGCTGCTATTTATATTGCCTAATATTACTATTTATAATGCCTTAATTAGCTATTTATCTGCAATTTTATATCTAGGATATGATAATATGTTGGTTACACATCAAATATGACATATTTATAATGTTATGCCTTAGACGGTTATGTACCTTATCTAATATTGCTATTTATAATGCCTTAATTTGATATTTATCTGATTTTATTCTCTCATGTTTCTATTCAAGTTATGAGAATAGGTTGGTCATTTTGCAAATATGAGATGTATATTTGTTTGGATCTTGTATTGTTTATTCCTATTGATTGATTTTTAATAGTATAGCAGATATAAACTTTTATATATTTGTTCCGTCGCTTAATGAAATTGTTATTGTTGAGCGGTCTGCATTGTGTTCGCTGGCCTCTGTGGTTGCTCCTCCACGTTATTTCCCCCATGCAAATTGTCTATTATAGACATCCCCTGGTGGGACTTTTCTTTTTTATGCTCCTTTTTTCTTTGGAGTTCTTTTGCTCTTTACTTTCTTCTTTCTAGCCTTTTCTTCCTCTTTTACTATCTCTACTTCTCTGGGGACTCCTGCTTCAATATATTTTTTACAATTTTTTTGCCTTCCTTTCACCCCTATATCTGATGGCCTATTGATTTACCGTCTTTTTTTCTTTATCAGACGTCTTTATCTATGTTGCTTTCTGTGTCCCTATGAATGGCTTAAATGTTGTCTCTCTCAATGTTCGTGGGTTGAACCATCCTGTTAAGAGGGTAAAGATCCTTGATTATTGTAAAAGTGTGTCTGGTGATATTGTTCTACTTCAGGAGACTAAGATAGCCTTTAAGGAAGCTTTGCTTTTGCGGAAGGAATGGGTTCTTGATGTCACTTGTTCTGAAGCCTCTGGTAAAAAGAATGTGGTTGTGACTTTGATTTCCAAGAATTCGGGTCTGTCTATTGTTACTGCTGAACATGACACTAATGGTAGATGGTTACTCTCTCGCTTGTCCAATGGTTCAGATGATTTATATGTCATGAATATATATGCCCCTAATATTGATGAGCCTCTTTTCTGGAGTTCCAGAAATAAAAAGCTCTCTGACATTCCTCAAAATGCTAGAACTATTGTTGGCGGTGATTTCAATCTGCCCTTAGATCCTATTTTAGATAGACAGTCTGCTTTCAATTTTCGTCCTCCTAGGTCGCATAAGCATTTGCTCAATATGTGTTCTTCTCATCAGCTTGTTGACACATGGAGAGTGCATAATCCTACGGGTAGCGATTTCACATTTTTCTCCTCTCCACATTCTAGTTTTTCTCGTATCGATTATCTTCTAGTTGATGCTGCTCTTTCAAAGCATACCATTAATGTTATGATTCATCCAATAGTTGTCTCTGATCACGCAGCGGTTTCATTGACCATTCTTAATTTTACTGATACGAGAGGCCCTCGTACTTGGCGTCTTAATACAGAGATTTTGGATGATGAGGATGAAGTTAAAGAACTTAATGGGGAGATTGTTAACTTCTTCAAAGATAATGTGTCTTCGGTGAATTCCCCAATAGTTTTATGAGATGCATTTAAATGTACTATTCGGGGTCATATTATCCAAAAAATGTCAAAAAGGAATAGTGATATTAGAAAGTCGCTGCAATCTTTAGGGGATGAGATCAAACGTAAAGAGGTGTTATATAGAAGTTCTAATGATAAGTCTCTCATACAAGATATCAAAAATCTGAAATACTCTTTCAACTCTATAGTTACTAAAAGAGCTTATATTGGTGTACATGCTCAAAAATCTCGACATTTGTTGTTACGAAATAGAGCTGGTAAGTTGTTGGCTGCCACCTTAAAATATCAGAACACTAATGTCAAAGCTGTCCAGATTTCTTATATTAATGATAAGAGTGGTTCTAGGAAATTCCATACTCAAGACATACTTGAAGTTTTTCGTGATTTTTATGAAAAGTTATACACTCCCAAAGATCAATGCAACATATCTGAGTGTCAGCAGTTTCTGAAGTCGATTCCTACAAATACTATTTCACTTTCTGATATGATTGATTTGGGGAAACCGATTGACTCTGAAGAGATAATTCAAGCTATTAAGGCTACTCGGTCGGGGAAAGCTCTGGGGCCTGATGGGTTCCCTATTGCTTTTTATAAAACTTTTTCGTCCTCAATAATAAAATATCTTAAGGAGGTTTTTGATAATTTTGTCCTTTCTGGTAAGGGTTCTGGTTCAGCTGCTGAGGCTACTATTGTCGTAATTCCGAAAGAGGGCAAGGATCATTCTGACCCTAAAAATTTTCGTCCAATTTCATTATTAAATATGGAAGCTTAAATTTTTGCCAAAATCTTGGCTAAGCGATTAGAGGGTCATATCCATAGTCTTATTCATGACTCCCAGACTGGTTTCGTGAAGGGGAGACTTGCTAGAGATAATATCCGAACCTTTTGTCATATTTTGGAGAAAGCTAAACTCTCTACTTTACCCTCGGCGGCGTTTGCCCTTGACGCCGAAAAGGCTTTCGACAAAGTCTCTTGGCCTTTTTTACAAGCAGTGCTTCAATCACATAATTTAGGGGACTCTTTTATCAATATGGTGATGTCTCTATATGCGCAACCTAAAGCTAACATCAGAGTCAATGGGGCCACGTCTTCTTTTTTTAATCTCTGTCAGGGCACTAGACAAGGGTGCCCGTTGTCACCCCTTCTTTTTCTACTGTCTATAGACCCACTTCTCCGTTTACTCAACTTGAATCAGGCTATTAAAGGCTTTCAATTCGGTTCACATACGCTTAAAACTGCTGCATATGCGGATGATGTTCTTATCTTTTCAGATGATATTGTTGCTGCACTTCCTGCTATCTCCAATACCATTAAAGAGTTTTCGCTTGTCTCAGGTTATACTCTGAATAAAGAGAAGACGGAAATGTTCCCTCTTAATTCGTCGTGCTTCCCTTCTCACATGGGTGATTCGGGATTTAAATGGCAATCGACTCGTATTAAATACTTAGGAATTTGGTTTTGTAAAGACCTTTTCGATACTATTTCTTATAATGAATCTCACATCATAGCTAAAGTTAAAGATCTTTTGTCCTCCTGGTCTCCAAAATATATCTCCTGGTGGGGAATATTACAAACTCTCAAGATGATGATAACCCCGATTATTAATTTTTTATCCTCCATGCTACCTATAAAGCTTTCTTCGCCCTTTTTCCATGAGATTGATTTACTCACTTCAAAATTTTTGTGGAGTGAGAAACGTGCTAGAATTGCGTATAAACACCTTAGAAAACCCTCTGTTCTGGGTGGATGTAATCTTCCAGATTGGAAATTGTATCAAATTGACTTTTTAGCTTCTCAGGGTGTTCTTTGGTTCTTGCCGGATTCCCATCATACACCCCCGTGGATTTATATTGAACGAGAGTTGTGTACTCCTCTTTCTACTCCTGCCCTTCTCACTGCTTCTAAGCTTGTTCTGGTTCATTCCCAGCGTATTATCTCAGACACGAGTAATGCACTAAAATATATTGACAAAAAAGTATCCAAACCCATTCATAAATCGAGATGGACCTCGTTATGGTATAACCCTAAAATTGTTGCTGATATTGATCCTGATACGGTTTCTTCCTGGGCTATTAGAGGTCTTACATTGGTTAAAGATCTTTATGACTCTAATCACGACCCTCTTCCCTTTTCTTCTTTGGCTAGAGAATATAACCTTAATAATATGGATTTTTATTCCTTTTTGAAATTGAAGGTTGCTCTTTTCAAAATATCTCTTTCTACAGAATCGGTTACTGTCTCACTTCTTTCTATGTGGTATCGCTCAGGACATACTGCTTCGAGAATATATAAGTTTCTATCTGCTCCACTTCCTTCACAGTCTACAATTACACAAGATAAATGGTCTCATCATTTTGATAATGATATTTTTAAACACATTTCCACAAGAGACCTGGCAGTTGATTGGGAAGTTTTCCCTAGGTAATAAAATTGCTCCTTCTCTCATTCAATCAAATTTTTTTACATTGAATCTCCTGCATTGGACCCCTGCTCGCTTACATAAATTGAAGCTCAGAGATAACGATCTTTGTTGGAATTGTAATTTGGTTTCTGGCACCCACCAACATATGTTTTTAGAATGTAGATTACTGCAATCCTTTTGGGATTTAGTACGAAAACATTTATGATTAATCTTTAATATTTCGTTGGAGCTCTCTCTACCTATGATCTTATTGGGACCATGGGCTACGACAACTCCTTTACCCCTTGATACTATGGATATGCAGTTATTGGATCTACTATTAAGGTTATATTAGCGGAGTGGAAATCTTTTACTCTTTTGTTTTATCATACTTGGTGGGCATGGGTATCATATCTTCGTGGGGCTCATACTTTTGTTGAAGAGAAGCATTACACTCCTTCCATTTCTAGTAGTGTTTGGAGGTCACTGGATAAATATATGAATTTGTCTTCTCAGGGGTTGGTAGCTCAGTATCCCTTTGATTCTACTATTTAATTTGCTTCCCTCATTGAAGCAGTTGTCCCCATCTCTTCTCTCTTCTTTCTTCTTTCCTATCTTTCCTCTTTCTTTACTGTCTCTCTATCTTCTCTTCTTCTCCTTTATTCTCTTTTATTATGTATTTTCATTTTATTCAAGCAATACAACTACGTTTTGGTATAAAAGTGATACGAGATGTTGAACTTTCATATTCCTTCTACCCTAGCTCTGTAATATTTTTCAAGTCAATTTATAACATATGGTATATGTAGCTTATAGATTCTGCTTTCTTGTGAGTTCATTATTCTCTGCTATGAACTTTATTTTTGATTCTATATTTATTCGATTTTAACTTATTGTATATCTCACAATACTATGTTGTATTGCATTATATTATAAATGTATTAACTCCTTTTAAATAACAATAAAGATATTGGAACAGAAAAAAATAACTTGAAATAGGAACAACCTGGAAAAAATCTTCTTGAGAAATTCAGTCATTGATGAACTTTAATGTTTGGTCCAAATCTCAGAAAAGCGACTTCTAGAAAGGATGTACAATTTTTGCTTCAGAACGTCCAGACACCAACCTCCCACAGTGCCAGTAATTAGATTTCACTCAGAAAGGTGTCAGGTATAATAGTTGAGTCTTCTGCCAGGAGGCCCTTGTGATACAGCATTTCTACTGGGACCCTTCATCAGCAGGGCAAGGTATTATCATTACAGGAAATCACACTTCCTCTGCTGTTATCCCACCCCTGGAGGTACAACAGGCAGAGGACCAGTTTCACTGGGTGCTTGGCTGGTGGGGAGAGGTTGGTACCACATTCTATAAGGCAGGCCCATGCACAGGCTTGAGGAGCTCTTTCAGCTAAGATTGCCTTCCACCATCTTGAAAAACTCTAAGAACAAAACATTAAGAACAACACTTTCTGTGTTTTTGTCATAAGTACGGAAGTGCCGAAACGTTAGGGATTGAAAGTGTGGGACGGTTAGAAGGATAAGTTCAAGGAACTCAATCAAACACTGCTGTCTTAGTCTTATAACTTTGTAATCCCATCACCTTGAAATAGGAAGAAGGAAACTGTCAGAGTATCCCTCTCTGAATAAGGACTTGAATCCTGTTTTCTCTTGAACCCAAGCTTTGAAGGTTATTCTCAAAGGTCTGGGAAGCCAGACTACTGAAGTCCACGGGGAGATCAAGGACAAGAAGGAATCCTAAAAGAAAAACTGCTGGATTTTCACTGGAGCACTTGTAGAAGAGAGCAATTGATCTGGCCTCACTCCTACGTGTGTGACACTACCCTAGAAGCTGTTACTGGAAAATCGGGAGCTTTTGGAATGGCCACAAGGAAGAATTTCAGCATTCTGGAAAGTGTCAGTTACTGTAGGACCGGGACAAGAGGCAAGGGCTACCCAAAAAAGTGCATCCTTGAGGGTAACATTTCCTAGTCCGTCCTACTCAGAAATGTTTGCAACAAAGTTTGAGGTTCTTGTAGGACCACGGAAACCAGGTATCTGATTTTGTGGCAAAATGCCTGGCAGTACCTCCTAGCCTAGTCCCACTGAAGATGTTTAAGCTCTAAAAAAGGACTAAGTCTCAACATACAACGCAAGAGTAGAAAAGTTGGCAAAGTGACCCCAGCGGCAAAGTGACCTCAGTGGCTGCATATTACAAATGTGATCACCTCAGACCTGTTTGCACCAAACCTCAAACCTCGTGGAGCACATCTCTGCCATAACATCCTGCCTTGTCCTACGAGAGTATTTTGACTTCCATTTGAGAAACTAAGCCGAAGGTAAAACCTTTGACAAAGTTGATCCACTAGGCTTTACTGGACTCTGGTCTGTCAGCATGAAAAGGCACATAGGCTCCGGTGTTCTGTGCTCTACATGCTAACATTGATTTTTGAGGCCACCAAGATCTACCATGAACATTTAGTTATTTTGTTTTTAAATTAATAAGTCTAGAGCCCCCTAAACCAATATTTGATATTTCAATTTCATATTAATCATTACATTTTATTCTTTGTACTAAAATAATCGGGGCCTTTCATCTGTTTTACTTCTCAATTTTGATGTGGTTTGGATACTGAAAAAAGCTTTACACACATTTTCAGCCACGAAGGGTAAGTTTAGGATTCCCATTAAAAACTCCCTTTAGACACTTGATTGTTTAATTTAATTTTACGTGGTTTTTCTATTGCTCTAACCCCAGGTAATCCAATCCCTGTTTTTCCCATAACATAATTCTCTAGTCACATCTCTCTTTGCCCATCTGGCACAAGCTTTTTCTCAGAATCCAAATATTTTCGATTTACCCCCTGGTCTTACAACTGGCCTTAGCACATGGCCCGATGTTCCACATCCTTAGGCTTTACATTCTATTTCAAAATAGACTTCCTTCATCGTGCATTTTTTAATAGTTCTTGAAATGTTAACTTTTCAGTAATATTGGTAACTTTGCCATTTCACACTGAGTGCTCTGTGTGATCGCTGACTTTCTGAACTAGACATCAATGCATTTTCCATAGATTACTGTGCACAAAGCGGGTAGAAGTGTAAGTATATTCAGTATATTTAGGTTATAGGAGGGGTGAGCTGTTGGGGTTCACACACAACCAGACAGGACCTCAATTCGTTTTTCAAGGACGACAAACCTGTCTAGTGGTTGCACCCCAAAGATCCACCAGAATTTACGAAGTAATTGTAGGAAAGACAGGTTATGCCGAGTGCTAATGTTAGAGTTCTTGGAATAAATGTCCCAATGTCCAGATATGATTATAGGTTTTCTTAGTTCTGTATTTATTCAAGTCAAATAAAATAAAAGGAACTGGAACAGCCGACATGTGTTTCACCCGTATGGCTGGCACGCCAAGGGCTTTTTCAAGGCTGATTGATACACCATGAGCATGTCATAATGTTAATGAATCTTACAGAACATATATATATAGTGATCAAAAAAGGTATATGACAGCATATAAGGCAACATGAAAATTAAGCAAAAAGGAAATAATAACACAAGAGAAAGGGAAAAACAGAAAAGAAAGGACAAATGAAAAAAGAAGAAAGAGGAAATGAGAGAAACCAAAACCATTAAGGAAGCTCTGCCCCCAGCTAGAGCTGTTCCTCGTGAAGCTGGTTTTTAAGGACAGCCTACGGGTGTACACAGGTCACCTTCCTTGAATAATGGTTGGCGCTGTCCTGACGCTCGTTAACAACTGTGCTGCTTGTAAATTGCACTAAGAGTGTACATATCAGTCTGTTGTGCAACCATATGTTATTAACTTGCATAAAGGCGGAACCTCGTTTCACCTCTGAAATGCAAATATATCTCTTTTCACTCCCAATGTAAGCCCCCAGTGCTAACTTGAAATACTTTGTAGTGGGCCTTTAGACAACGCATTTAACTCCTCTGATTGCCCAGACCTAATGGTGCTATTTTATGCTCAAACAATAAGAAAAAAAACTATGGAGTTATTGTATCTGCGGAATCCCATACTGCAAAGTTGGGGCAATTAGAGACATAGAATTTGGTATGCCCATGAGGCTAAACAGATCCTGTGATATTGAGGTTCATGAATAGATACAGAAATGAGGGTCTTTAAGAATATTGCACCCCAGCACCTCCTCAATAGAGGGCCCTTCTTATATGCATCTAGGGCAATTCACTGAGATCGGTTCAGCCTCCTGGGTTTCTGATACCTGTGACTCAGATGACAGGAAGACATTTCTTTGACTCTTGGTTATGTAGAACCCAGAGAACTGCTGGAGACCACATTAGCCACGTATCTAGATACATGGACAGTGGTTGAAAGTTTAACTTGCTGCCAAATCCTATGATTCTTTAGTGACAACAGATTTTTATTGCAATGCTGCCACATAAAGGCGTATCTTGTGTGCTACCACAGTGGCCCCATCCCAGGAATACAATGACACTAAGTGACACCAAGCAGCCGTGTGTGGATTGTCATGTTGTGTACTTTGAACAGGAACTGGCATTGCATAACTAATCTCTATCAGAGGAAACAGGGTTGTCCGCGTCAGAATGAGCCACTGCTCAACCTCCCCACTTAGTTAGAAAGAGCAACTCTTTCTTCCTCCTGAACACTTCTTGATGAACCCTTGTATGGCTTCTGAGAGACCAGGCTACATCCCCATCACTCTAAATTTCCTTCTCTGGCAAAGTCAAATGGTTTAAGGTACACACTTTAGGTAAAATGCAAACAGTAGTCTCAAGGTGCTCTGTGTGCCTTTCATTGAGTACTTCTAGTGCCATTCCTGTTTAAAGGCATCACTCCCACATTAATCTCCCAGCAGAGGTGAAGTAGGGAGCTCTGCCTCTACTGCCATCTGTTTATTAGGGTAGGCACTGCATCCAGAAGTCCCACTTTGAAGGTAGATGGACCATTCATAACAGGAGGTTGCACAGAGAATGCAATGAGGACAGAAATGTTGCAATGTACAGAGGAGGCTCAGATCCCCTGGCTTGGAAGTGACCATCCTGTGACCGCCCTCATGAGTAAAGACAGAGACTAAATAAAAGCCCCCTTCCCTGACTGTCACCTGAACCCCTGTTGCACAGATCTGCATAGGCTTTTCAGAAAAGCTGCCTACACCATTCACACTAAGTGCATGAGTGACAAAGATCAGGTGTAGAGTTTGCCAGGGACCGAGGCCTAACTTCAGCTCAGATTTATTTAAGTTTGAACCTTTCCAATTTGCTACCTGCGGACCCTATTCCCCTTAGCACCTCCATGCACCCAGAGCAGCCTTGTGGTGTCCTTCAGTTTGGCACAGATTTTGTTGCTACTGGCATTAAGTTTTACTTCTGCGTGACTATATTGAGATGCCATCAGATTCGCTCCACCTATCTCTAGCATGTTCCCGGGGCCCTTGATATCTTGTAAACAGCAGCTCATCCATCCCACTTGGTCTCAATGGGGTCCTGTTAAAGACTTTGTAATCAGCCCTTAACATACCTTGGTGTAATTGTTAGCACCCCATCAACCCCCTGCCCTCCTCCTATCTTCCTCACACCTCCCACCGTCGCACCATAACGAACCCCACAAAAAACACCATATTTTCTTTCCGCCCATGGCGCTGTCCCGGTCAATCCGATTTATGACCAGTCATTATTGTGATCAGAAAAGACAGGTCTGGTAAACTGTTTCTCCCATCTAAGGAGATTTAGTTTTAAATCAAGGAGACGTAACAGCTCTTTAAAAGCAAAATGGATTTTTTCTGGAAAGTAAAAGAGGAAAATTGCTAGAGTAATATAAAAGGGTGTAAATAACATGATAAGAATCTAAACTGTGGGCATGATTCACAAAGGGAAAGGTACACTTTTGTGTAAGTTTGCTGATATTTTTTTGGTATCCACAAACTACGAGTATAATTTTACTAATAGTAATTTTACTACTGCGGAAACCCTGCACTCGTTTCGGAGACTCAGCACATAAAAAGATAGACCTGGCCTTTGTTTTTATGCGCGGAGTTCTCTGCCCCGACTGCAGAGTCTCCTCAGTTGTACACTTACTATTAGTAAAATTAAACTCGTAGCTTTGGATGACAAAAAAAGAGCAAACTTACACAAAAGTGTAAGTTTACCATTGTGAATCAGGCCCCGTGTTGGGTGTGGGAGACAGTAAACTTATTAGCTTGAACTGAATTGTCACTTGTGAGAGTGTTAATAAATATTTGTAAAGAAAATAAATCATTTAGTAACCTGTGTGAATGATGTTGGATCTAACTGTCTTTGATTTCCTGAAGTGTGGCAGGATTTCGTTTTACTGTATAGTAAAATCGCGTGATTTGAACTTCCTCCAATTGTTGATGATTCAGAAGGTGCTAAACTTAATTTAACATTGGCTCAAATCTACGTTTGTGGGTTCCACAGTCACCGCAGGGTCCGACTAAAAAGATCTCTTGAATGAATTATAAACAGCTGCAGGGGGTATCACCGTTACAACCAGAGCGCCGCTGTGCCATGTTTAATGTGTGACAGAGGCGTGTGCTGAGCTAAGGTCTGTGACATTTACACGCTCTGCAGTTGTATGAGAGCGGAAACCGAAATAAGGCCAGTGACGTCCGCTCTGGAGCTGTCACAAGCACAACGTAAAGAGAGGGGGTCGTACCACCAATAACCTGTGTCCGAGTCAAGACAATCTGCGACATTCATGGGGCAATTTCAAAAAAACATTTAGGAGTATGGAAAGAAGTACTACAAGAGTACTCTTTTACGTACTCCTACATGCCCTTGTGAATCGGACAAGAAACCTACACCTCCTTATTAGAAACAAACAGTGCAAAGAGAGCACGGATCTTTCTTTTTGTGGGCCTTCTGTATATGAATATTGCCTAAATATTTACCGGTTTAGATGACCTGGCTCTAATTTAGAAATGCACGTAAGAGTACGTAAAAGAGCACTACAGGAATACTACTTTACGCAATTTAAAAGTGTCTTTATGAAGAGGCCCCATCATGAGTAATTTGAATTATCAAGTTACACAAAAAAGTTTTTTTATTCATTTTTAGGTCGAGCCTAGCGCAGCGCGCATGCCCTGCTCTAGGAGATGACCTCTTGGAATCGGTCTGCACTTTTCTGAAACTTGTGCGTGTGGCTTTTTTTTTTGCAGTAATTGTATTGGCTTTTGCGTTTGTCTTTCAGAAAAGAAAGCACACCATTGGCCTAGAGCTGGTACATGTCCCACCTTTTTCTCAAAATGTTGACTCCCACGGCATCCAACTTGCGGGATGCAGCAGCGGCGCGCAGGGGCCATCTGTTTCTAATTAGCGTGGCCGCGCTTGTTTACATTTGCCTGTCTCGCGGTCGCTTTCACTTTCGTGCCGTACTTGTTTCTTTCAGTCGCTCCACTTCGAGCTCCGTTGCGGTATGTTATTTGTCTTTGCGTGTTGTGCAAACCTTTACCAAGCCTCGGCGATGCTTTTCTTTAAAGCCGAGTTGTAAAGGAGGTAGGTTACACTGGTGCGGTGGCACATCATTCGGCTGCCACTTTTATTATGCTCAAAAGAGTGAATTTGGACGACAAAGGACAAAATAAAATACAAGCCAGCGCAGTCCAAAGTCCTGTCTACACCCATCAATGTAATATCATCCGGACATCTTTGCCTGCTGTGCGTGCATTCTTTGTGTCGGCTCCGCAGCAGCCCTTTCTCGTTTTGCAGAAGAATAACAAATCTTTTGCAATTGACCACGCGCTGCTAAAATCAGACGAGTTCTGCGTAGACTGCTAAGCACCGTGTGTTGCGGACTGCAATCACTCAGCGCCAGGTATGCGATTCCTCAGGTGCGCCTACAGTGACTGCTAAATCATTGTGCGCGTAATGCGATTCTCCACATGAGTGTAGAAATGCGGGGCATCCTTGATTAAAATATGTTTTCAGCAATCATGTATTCACAGGCCCTGAAAGGGATCCTGAGCGATGAAAAAGTTGAGTGATTGTCAAGATCAAGTTCGTACTTCAGAATGTTATTTTTGGTGTATTTTGCCTCTGCTGATTATTACTAATTCTTGCAAATTCTAGAATTCTCTATTGAAGCATACTCCAGTTTTTCTCTCCTCTCTTTCAATGGCATGTCCCTTCCTCCTTCTCCCTCTTCCTCATTCTGAAAGCAAGTTCAAAATCTGGTGGGCCATCTCCACCTTTCAACTTTCTCAGGTTAATAAATTGTGTACTGTTAAACAGGGTAATAATCACACTTGTTTTTATATATATTTGAATGGTGCAGCAGGTGCAATGGCACCGGGCAAAAAAGTTGTCAGAACTCCTCTAAACACCTAATATTGCTATATTTTACTACTAAACGGGCAGTCAAATTGCAGTTACCTTGCAGTTGAAAGAGGCTTTATTTAGATGGTGCAGCAGGTGTAGTGACACTGGGGCCCAAAGCTCTAGGAGCCCCTCTAACCACCAACTATTGCAATATTTTACTACTAAACAGGCAGTCACAAGTGCTCTCCAACATAGCTTAAACACATTAACAAAGCCAATAGCTCTGGCAAAACACTTATAAGGTCCCAAAGGCGAGACCTATTGGCTATGCCAATGCTTGTTCTATTTTTGATGTAGTCAAATTACATGCTCAGTGAAATATAATCCTTTTCTTACTTTTCTGTCTATTTTCTACTGTTTAAGTAAGTAAGACTATGGGTGAAAAGCTGTACAATTAAACAGTTCAACAAAAAAATTAGCCTACCATGATTTCACTATAGACAATGTATTGTTTGTTTGATCTGTATTTTTTTTTTTTTTTAAAGAGTTTTATATAGCGCGAACTTGACCCGAAGATATCAGGTATCAGAGCGCTTTACATAGCACCAGTTTCGTTACACAAGGACACATTCATTTTTTTTAGGCACGGGGAGATTAAGTGATTTGCCCAGAATCACAGGATGTTGAGCGTCGTTGCAGAGGCTTGAACCCGGTTCCCCAGCTTCAACGTCGACTGCTCTAGCCGTAAGGCTACATCCTCTCCCCAATATTTTATTCATTTGTTAGGTCCAGTACCCCAAAGAGAAGACCATGAAACTATGAGACTATTGTTCACATACTTCTAGAAAATGTACGTGAATAAAAGAGGGCTCTTCATGCGATATATCATGGTCTGTGAGGGACTGTGAGACCAATGTTTTGTCTTGTATTATTTTTACCTCGGGCCTTTGAGCGTCGCTTAACCAGGCCATCATTACAAGTGGTGTGGTAAAAAGATGTGCTTATATCACACCCTTTAAGTATTACCACATGCTATAACATGACATCTGTCAATACTCATACGTGCTACATTGGGATAAACTCCTGTTTCTACCCAAGTTAGTATTAAGAGGCCACTAGGGATGAAGACCAATATAGTAAAAACGGATATTAATATTATGAATACTACTACTGCTATTATTATAATTAATTATAATATTAATACTAATAATTTATTATTTTACGAATTATGAACTGAATATAAGCATGGATGTGGGCAAAGATAGGGCGGAAAGAAACTGTTGATAATGTGTGCTTAAACATGATAGCTTGTCACATTTTAAGAATTCCCCTTTTTCGAATGCTTACCTTATCACCTCAACTTTGCAACATAAATCCTACAAACATGTTAGAAGTAACAGTGTAATTGTGCACATGTGGTTGATTTTCCTACCATCAAGTGGAAACCTAAATATACTCCATAACAATTGTGGTCCTGCTGTTAAAGTACTATCGAGGCTAAAAACCACAAATGGGGTAAATAAATAACTTCAACGGATGATAAAGAAATTCTGCTCGCTCACTTCAGAGACACAAATGACACGACCAAGGGAGAAGCCAGAAAAATAAGATACCCTCTCCTTTAAACCCTATCCCAAATGACACTGAGAGAGGGAGTGAGTGAGGAGACTGAGCACGGCACTCATTTGGTTGCTTCCCCGAGGAAATCCTTTAAGTGATGTAGTCAAATCTAACCTTTTACATCTGGATTCTCAGTGAATTTGCACATTCATCCATTCATCCATCCTCTCTGCCCGTCCTTCCTTCTCTCATCCATCCATCCATCTCTCATCCACCCTTCCATCCATCCATTCATCCGTCCTCTCTGTCCTTCCTTCCTTCTCTCATCCATCCTGGCTTCTCTCATACACACATCCATCCATCTCTCCAGCCACCCTTCCATCCATCCCTTCTTACTTCTCTTCGCCATCCATCCTTGCTTCTATCTATCCATCGTTACTTCTCTCCAACAGCCCATTATCCTTGCTTCTCGTGATCTGCCCACCATCCTTTCTTCAAGCCATCCTTCTTTCCAACATTCCATTCTTCTCTCCATCTCTCTACCCATCCAGCCATCTCACATCAACCCGTCCATACAGCTTCATTCCTCCATCCACCTCTTTATCTAACAATTAATCATCCATCTCTACATCCACCCACCCATCAATCCACCTCTCCATCCATTCCGCAGTTCCTGCATCCATCTCTGCATCAATTCCGCAGTTCCTGGATCCATCTCTCCATCCATTCTGCAGTTCCGGCATCAATATCTCCATCCATTCCGCAGTTCCTGCATCTATCTCTCCATCCATTCCGCAGTTCCTGCATCCATCTCTCCATCCATTCCACAGTTCCTGCATCCATCTCTCCATCCATTCCGCAGTTCCTGCATCCATCTCTCCATCCATTCTGCAGTTCCTGCATCCATCTCTCCATCCATTCCGCAGTTCCTGCATCCATATCTCCATCCATTCCGCAGTTCCTGCATCCATCTCTCCATCCATTCCGCAGTTCCTGCATCCACCTCTGCATCCATTCCGCAGTTCCTGCATCCATCTTTCCATCCATTCCGCAGTTCCTGCATCCACCTCTGCATCCATCCCGCAGTTCCTGCATCCATCTCTCCATCCATTCCGCAGTTCCTGCATCCATCTTTCCATCCATTCCGCAGTTCCTTCTTTTATTCCCCGAGTGCCCTCTTGTTGCAAGCTCCCCCTCCCCACATCTTCATTGTGTCTTTCCCTCCACTGTCTCCGATTAAAATCAAAGTGAACAAAAACAACATTTTAAAAGTTTTATTTCAGACACACTGCCGAGTGGCGCTCCCCCTTACCCCCCCCCAGTCAAGCTGCTACACTGGGGAGTCGGGATGCGGGGGGGGGGCGGGGGTCATGACGCCCCTAGACACCACACCTGGCCATTAAACCGGGCTCTGTAGTCACCCAGGAGGCAGTGCGCCTGCAGACCCCACGCCAGCTGCGTGCAGGGACTCACGAATTCCACCAAATGAACACTACTGAACTGTCAGCACTGACTCCTACGCAGGGCTAGAAGGCAGGGGTGGACTTTGTAGCCCTGTGAAAAATAATGGTGCCAGCATTCAGCACCCTCTGCCCTGCAGTCATTGGAAAGCAAAATAAACATTCACAAAATCCAATTGGCACAGATGGTCGTTTTTCAGGTTCCATGTGCCAGGGAAGTGTGCACTGACGCAAAAGAGGGAATGCTGTCTCTGGCGTCAGCTCTAGCTTGTAGTGTAGGGGCATGTCTCTAATTCAGCGGTTCTTATCCGGGGGTCTATGGATCCCTTTCGGGGGTCCATGAAAGCTACTCAGAAATCTACGACTGTTTACAAATGTCAATATATTAGCAGATTATTAAATGATGTATACATAAAAAGAGCAAAATGTAAAACTCATTACATTAAAATGGGCTATAAATATGAAGGCATTTGCAAATGGGGATTAAAATTAAGTTTAACATGCTAGAAATAAAATCAGATTTTGAAAAGCTCTAATCATCTCATTAAAAATACAATTTTGATTTTATAAATTTTGTTTGTTTGTCAATTAAATACAATTGTTTATAATTTGTTTGATATATACTTGTTTCCATATTTCTATGTATTGTTTTGAGATTCAAATCATACAAGTTTCTTAGGGAGGGTCACAGGATGGAAAAGGTTATGAACCACTTCTCTAATTTGTATGCCACTGTAAAGTGCCATGTACAATTCTCGTACAATCATTATTAGTATTTGTACGAGAAGGGGGAGTAACAATATTACTATTTATTCATATATTTTGGAGGTTTTTTTGAAGTACTAAATGTCATCTATTCCACTTTACAGGACTGGACAGTAAAGTATAAACAAGTCAATTCACGGTTCTCCAAAGTCGGTCCTGGAGGGCCGGACCCATGCCAGATTTTTAGTATATCCCCATTCAGATAAATGTAGTTATCTTAAAAATCTGCCATACATCCATCCCTCCAGTACCGACCTTGTAGCACCCTGAATTAGATGAACTGGAAACATGAGAGGTAGACTCCAGTCAGTCACTACCTAGATCAGACATTTCTCTGATCGCTCCTGTGTGAATGTAGGACTTCACTGAAAGCAGGTTTGAAAAGTTAAAAAAATGTGGATGTATGGGCAGGGGCGGCTCCTCCACTAGGGCGGAGGAGCGTTGCCACACTGCTTTCTCGCAGTGCGAGAAAGCCAAAACATAAAATGGTAATAACTTTTGGTTATTACCATTTTATGTGTCTTTCCGCATTGCGGGCAGGAGTGGTTTGCCCACTCCTGAGTACACATGACTGGTTTGGTCGGCCCTCTTGGGCCACCCAAACCAGTCATGCGTACTCTGCACTTCTCCATGCAGGCTGCATTGCAGCCTACATGGAGAACATGCAATCCCCTACAACCCCTGGCTGGGCGGCGTCCCGACCAATCACAATGCTCCAGTGGAGCATTGTGATTGGCTTAGGGGAGGGGAGGGAGGCTGCCTGCTTCCTGTTCCGGAGGCAGGAAAGCGGGAGCAGACGGAGCAGTGAAGACCTGGGATCCGGAAAAGGTAAGTTTAAATTTTTTTAAATTATTGAACCCCCTCCCCACCCTCTCTGCGCGACCCCTCGCCCGTCGACCCCACCCTGCGCTACCCCGTGCCTGCCCTCACGCCCGTGAGCCATGCCGGCCGCGACTGTGTATGGGGCTGGTCCAATACCTTGGACCTTGGAATCCTAAGGATCCTTCTCCAGAGTATAGTCTCTTGTAAGAGTGAAGCCTGATGAAGAGCGCAGGCCTCCAACTGGAATACAGTGGCATGCCGTTTCTTGGAGGATGGTGGGACCTCTGCCTCAGGTCGCTTCGCGTACAGAAGTAGGACCAATATTAATGTTTACTCTTATGAGTAGAAGGACAATAACAACAATATGCAACAATAATGATATTGTTCATAGTAGCAGGAAGACGATCATAATAATAATAAAAATAACAACACTAATAATAATATATTAATACAAGTAATAATATAGATTAGTATAAATAATAATACAAAATGATAAAAAAATAAACATTCTAATGTCATAAGTATTATTACTTTAAAAACGGTAATTATAATTATAAATGTATGTGAATTCATGATTATTTTACTTAATAACAATAGTTAGCACGATATTAGACATTATAAAACTAATATTAATAATTTTGTTAATAGTAAGAATGATGATTATAATATAGCGCCTAGAGATGGCTCATTTAGTAGGGCATACTATAGAAACGTAGACACTCGGCAGCAAAGTGTAGCTAATTAACAGAGGAAAGACTAACTTTGTGTCATAGGCTTAAGCCAACTTTTTTTATAAAGAAGATCTGTTTCTTGTAATTCACACTGAGGCGGATTATAAAATTTAGGTGTGGCATAAATCCGGCTGCGGGCGCAAGTCATAGGTCATAATTCATAACAGATGATAAACTTTGACACCACAGAAATTCGTCTAATTTGTGGTCTTACAGCGGTGCTAAGTATGGCGGTAGGGGCAGGAAGTTGGGTGTCGTGGGGGGTTGGGGTGAAGCCCTGGGTTAACATAGGGCTGGAAACCCCATAAATTTGTAATTTGTTGGTATTCGCTTAATTCCTCCAACACCTGCGCGCAACGATTTACCCCAAATAGAAGGTTAAAATAAGTGTGCAAATCCGGTGGCAGTCGTCACCAAGCATCCACATATTACATGAGAATTTGGGATAGGATATTTTGTAACTAGAAAAAAATATTTTCCTGGCTGAGAAAAAAAGTTAAACGTGGCAAAGAAACTATTAAAAAGCTTACTCCTGCGGTCTGCTCACCCTGTAGTACTTCTGCAGGAGTAAGTTTAGCAGAGGAGGTGTAGTCATAATCCTATGAAGATTTCTGACTTTTTTTTAAATTGAAGATTTCTGACTTTTTAAAAAATTATGTGTAGCTTCCCAAAATGTACTGGATCATGCACACAAATCTATGAAAACCATAAATTATCGTGCATTCTTCAAACCCTCAACTGGTATCTTCAGATGGCAAAAAACACAGCACCTTTTTTCTGCACATGAAAAAACTTATCAGCTGGAAAAAGGTCTTCCCATTAACTTTCAGAAAATATGTGAGTATTTGGATGCTTTTTACACCCAGTTTGTACACATACTCCCACCAAGTGTTTCGTAGGGGTGGGCGTAACTCCTGTAATTTGCTATAGCGAAATTACAGCAGCATTATGCAAGATTATGCAGAATTACGCGAGGAGTGTAACTCCGCATTTAGCGCTATTTTCTCAGCACAAAATGCAGCCCTGCGTTCAAAATGGACCTGAGGATGCATTTTGCGCTTAGAAAATAGCACTAAATGCAGCAGAACCCAAACGATAGCAGCCACCAGCTGCTTGCTAAGTTTGTTTTTCCTGCGCTCCTGCGTTAGTATTTTTGTGTCAAATTACTCATAATTTTGCAAACGAGGATAATGCCATAAGAGTAATATGAAATTACTCTGAATAGTCTGGCATATTTCAAATGTCGCCTGGGCATAGTGTTTTGGTGCACATGTTGTTTGGCATATAACTGCTATCAACTTTCCTAGACAGCACTAATGTTCCCACTCCTAAGGGTAAGCATACGACTGCAAAAAAATCACCATACTTTCACACTCTGGTCAGGCCATTAGCTCCAGCAGATTTTGATTCTGTACTTCGTAGCCTGATGCTTGTGCACCCAGGTGGCTAAATGGACATTTGAAGAGCCTGTGTGTGTGTGTGATCAATGACTGCCAGGGCAGATGTTCCCACGCTGCCCGGTAGAGCTGTTGTACGGATCATGTCTTCCAGCGCAGAGACCCCTTTTTCATTCCAGTTTGAAGACGTGTTATTGAGCATGTAACAAGTGATGAATTGATATTTCATCAAATGCACATTTCTGGCATATTCTGTCAATGTATAAGGAATATGTCTGATAAGCAAGATCAATCTTATGACCATTTCCATTCACAATTCTATTATTTTATCTTTTTTAATCACTTGCTTTTAGGCTTCTTTCTTTCAGTTTTAGGTTCTTAAACACATACAGGACAGGTCACATTTTTAGCTATAGTATCCATTTTAGCTAGCCTGCCCAGCTTGTTTGTCTTTAGCCCAGATACTGCATGTCATTATGACGTAAAGTTCTACGGTCTGACTCCATTTTCAATAGGCCCCAAATGAATCACTGACAGAATATCAAAGTCAAAAAAATCGACGTCAAAAATATCGGAGCCGAAATATCGATGTCAAGAATATCGAAGTCCTATCTACATTATGGTAAGTACAAAAATATCGTTGTTAAAAATATCGGTTTTTTTAATGTTAAAAAATAATGTAAAATAAAGTAAATGATACATATATTTAAAATAAACATAGTTAAAAATATGTTTAAAATTATAAGTAATGCATATAATGTAAAAAAAAATTAAACATATACATATAAAATATAATATATATATATACTTAATAATATTTACAATTAATTATTGTAATAACTTATAAATTGTTAAAAAACATTTTATAAATTATAAATACATACATACACATACAACAATAATATAAATAAAAATATAAAAAATATATATAACAAATTTAAAAAAAATTGTTAAATGAATTATACACTACATTAACTAAAACAGTAAATATTGGATAGCGTAGGGGTAAAAATTACTATTCCCACTCCAGAGAGTGCAAAAATAGGGAAAGTGTTGGATAGCGTAGGGGTAAAAATTACTATTCCAACTCCAGAGAGTGCAACAGTAGGGAAAGTGTTGGATAGCGTAGAGGTTAAAATTACTATTCCAACTCCAGAGAGTGCAACAGTAGGGAAAGTGTTGAATAGCGTAGGGGTTAAAATTACTATTCCATCTCCAGAGAGTGCAACAGTAGGGAAAGTGTTGGATAGGGTAGGGGTAAAAATTACTTTCCAACTACAGAGAGTGCAACAGTAGGGAAAGTGTTGGATAGCGTAGGGGTAAAAATTACTATTCCAACTCCAGAGAGTGCAACAGTGGGGAAAGTGTTGGATAGCGTAGGGGTTAAAATTACTATTCCAACTCCAGAGAGTGCAACAGTAGGGAAAGTGTTGGATAGCGTAGGGGTAAAAATTACTATTCCAACTCCAGAGAGTGCAACAGTAGGGAAAGTGTTGGATAGCGTAGGGGTAAAAATTACTATTCCAACTCCAGAGAGTGCAACAGTAGGGAAAGTGTTGGATAGCGTAGGGTTAAAATTACTATTCCAACTCCAGAGAGTGCAACAGTAGGGAAAGTGTTGGATAGCGTAGGGGTTAAAATTACTATTCCAACTCCAGAGAGTGCAACAGTAGGGAAAGTGTTGGATAGCGTAGGGGTAAAAATTACTATTCCAACTCCAGAGAGTGCAACAGTAGGGAAAGTGTTGGATAGCGTAGAGTTTAAAATTACTATTCCAACTCTAGAGAGTGCAACAGTAGGGAAAGTGTTGGATAGCGTAGGGGTAAAAATTACTATTCCAACTCCAGTGAGTGCAACAGTAGGGAAAGCGTTGGATAGCGGGAGGGTAAAAATTACTATTCCCACTCCAGAGAGTGCAACAGTAGGGAAAGTGTTGGATAGTGTAGAGGTTAAAATTACTATTCCAACTCCAGAGAGTGCAACAGTAGGGAAAGTGTTGGATAGCGTAGGGGTAAAAATAACTTACTAATAATTAAAATATATTTTTTTAAATAAATAATAATTTAATTATTAAATAACAATAAATTAATTAACAATACCAATAAATAAGTACTTAAAAATAATGACCAATTAATAATTAATTAACAATTAAATAGATGATAAATACAATTAAATAATTATTAACAATTAATTACCAAATAATAATAAAATAAAAAATAATTAATTTTCAATACCAAAAAACAATTATTAATTTTATTTAGCAATTAATAATTAATTAACAATACATTATTGATAAATACCAATAAATAATAATTAATGGCAATTAATTACCAATTATTAATTAATGAACAAATTAATTTCCAAAACATAAAAATATCTATTATTAAAAAGTTATTACCAATTAATAATTAATTAACAATAAATTAATTATCAATACTCAACAATAAAATAAATAATCACTTAATTACAATTAAATTACTTCCCACCCTATTGCCCTATAAACTCACAACACACTTCAATAATAAATTAATACACTTAATATAATTACCAAATAATCAATTAATACAAATTAATTACCAATTAATAAAAATTAATTACCAATTAATTATTTAACATAAAATTAATTATCAATACCAATAAATAAAAATAAATAATTACTTAATTACAATTAAATTACTTCCCACCCTATTCCCCTATAAACCCACAACCCGCTACAGAACTAAAACGCAAAATTTACTTAAAAATAATTACTAATTACTAAAAATTTTAAATTAATGTAATATAAGTAAATTACTTCCCACCCTATTCCCTATAAACCCACAACCCGCTACGGTACTAAAACGCATAATTTACTTTAAAAAAATTACTAACTTCTAAAAATGTTATACATATATTCTAAAACTAGTACAATAATTAACAAAAAATATAAACACAAACATATAAAATACTTAATAAAATACATAACACTAATATAAATATCGATATTAGTAACATCGATATTTTTGCTATCGATATTACTAACTTCGATATTAACAAAACCGATATTTCTTACCTTCAGTTCGATATTCTGGTCGTCGATATTCTTGACTTCGATATTGTGTCCCTACGATATTTCAAACTCGATATTATTGTAGGTCGAAATTAAAAACTCGATATTTAGACTGTTTACCGCCCCAAATCCATCTTTGGTAATGGAAGTCGCCATCTTAGGTAATGGAGGTCACCATTTTAGGTAATGGGAGTCGCCATTTTTCCTCAAATTATGCAGAATCATCAACATGTCTGCCGTTGACGCAGATGTCATCTGTTCCTATCTATCCAAGAACTGTGAACGTGTCAAGTCATTCTGATAAAGCAGCAACAAAACCCACAGTGGCACATCAGTCTGGTACAGGTGCCCTTTTCAAGGTCGAATAACAACCATAACCCAAAAAATGTAGTTTATATTGACGTATTTTTACCCTACTAATACATCCAATGATGTATATGATTATGCCAAAACATTCCTATTGTGAAATTGCAAATTCTTAGATATGATACAATATGTAAGGACTACCACTAGACCACCTAGTTAGAACATAATCTTCACCCAGGTCGCAGATGCAGATCATATATCCAGATGAGCACAGCACCAGATTCTATCTCGACAGAACAAGCCTCTAGCAATACTCCCTGAGGCTCTGCAAAGCATTCCATTCTCTTCATGAACTGGTGCCAGGATTGTGCTCTCACACAGACGCAATCTCCCAGCTTTTGGCCTTGTTCTCGAAATAGCTAACAAGCTATTCCAAACAGACAGCAAACCCTGCTGCCCAGGTATGCGCACCACCTATGAAACTCAGGTGGATTATTTATTCTTCTGCTAGAACTAGCATAGCGCTTCGAGATAGCACACGGAAGGTGTAGGGGCTATAAATTGTGAGGTTACCATTTCTCCCTGTTTTAGCTGTTATTGAAAAGCTTCGCTGCTCTTTATTATCTTCTGTGATGTTACTAATATAAAGTGCACTACATTTCGGCATGTTAAAATAACTATTTTGAAATAAATATATTGAAATACATATTCAGTTTGATTTTGAGTATGTAAATCATTAATGAATGATTGGCTGGATTACCATTGCTCCCTGTTAGTAACCCAAAAGCATTGACACCACCTCATTTATGTATTGGGTCAACTTCTACGGGTCTACAATAACCTGTTTTTCACATTCAGTGCTGGTGCATTGAAGTAAGTTCACTTGTGTCACCCATGGGTGTGAAAAGAAACCTTGTATAGCTGAATCAAAGAATCTATTTACGTAACACAACACTTTTTAGCGCCTGCCTGAGACAGCTCATGCACTGTCTGTTATGAGACATTTTGTTAGCTTACAGTGGGCTTAGAGTGTACCCAATACTTACTATTGCTTGGGTTCATGGTCGCTCTCGTTTGCTTGCTTCTAATTTGTTGGCACGTGTGGGCTTGATTTCTCTTCTTGTGATTGTCCGTCTTCTGGAGTATGCACAAGTTACTTGTGTCCTTCCACTTCTCAGTATTCAGGAGTTACTTTTTTCTTTTTGTTATTTCACTCAACAAAAGTGCAAGTGTTTTCGTGCTGTCGCCCTTGAGTACGTCTTCTGCTCCGCCACGCTTACTGCTGATATGCTTCCTCCCGCCCTTGTGCGCTTATCCCACCCCATGTTGTTTTTTGCCCATGTGCTTTTCCCCCACCTTTGAGCTGTGCACTGTCTAGTGCATTTGCTCCTCTCACATTCCCCTTTTTGCTCCCCCCTCTGTGTTTCTTCCCCACGCCCTCCATTTTGCTTCTTCCACCCACGCGCCCATTTTTGCTTTGCGCGTCCCCTCCTGTTGCTACCCCCTCCATGTTGCTGCTGCTTCCCCCATGTGTTGCCCCTTCCCTTGCTGCTTCCCCCTCTCCTGTGTTGCTCCTTTATTTTTTACCAATCTGACTCAATCGGCAAACAGAAAAAAAAGCACTCCTGCCATTTTGTGGGGGCACATGCTTGGTGCGAGCACCTACAAAATTATGCATTTGGCCAGGAATAGCTTTATTTTTTGTTTTAAAGCTAAGCTGCACAGCATTGGGGATGCCATTCAGTGTGGCCAGAACCATTGCCAAAGCCAACAGGTTCCAAAGGCAAGACCTATTGGCTTTACCCAGGATCGGACTGACCTGTAGGGCAAATCTGGCAGTGATGCATCTTGACATGTATAGCTGGTCTGACAGATCGGTGCATGGGCTGGTTTAGTGGCTGTTTGGGGGGCTATTTTTTGATCTACTGGGCCCATGTGTCTTTACAAGTTTAAAACTGCATTGATTTGCAATAAGGGCCACTTTTAATCAGCGGCAGCTCCTTTGTTATGACGGAGGAGCATCTCCCCCCTGCCAGCAGAGGCAAACAAAAAATAAAATGATAATAACAGTTTTATTGTCATTTTATTTTTCGTCAGGAGCCGAGGTTTGGGAGGCGGGCCATACAAAGGATGGTGGAGGAGTGGTGAGCACTGCTCTCAGTGCGCATGTCGGTTTGGCCAGCCGTCTTAGGAAGGCCAAACTGACATGCAAACTGATATCTCTCAAACCCAGCTGCCACGCCCTGATGGAGCGCAAAACCAGCCAGCTCCGCCCAATCCCGATGCTGCTCTCATGGATATTACCAGTATGAGAGCAGCGCCTGGATTGGCCATAGGAGAGTCTGGGAGCCTCAGCCCATGCACAGCAGAAGAGCGACGAGCGGAAGGTAAGTTCTTTTCTTGTTGATTGCTTTTTGTTTTATTATTGGCCCTCCACTGCCCCACTACTTTTCCCTGACACCAGCCGCTACTGCTTTTAATATGGTTCCCGGGCCCATTTTCTTTCCCAGGCCAACCCTGGCTTTGCCAACGTTTGTTACTGGTTTAAACACACAGACTCATGGTGCAGTGGAAAACTCACTTACGCTTTGAACATGCCCAGGATATTGTTGACAACTCCGGCAAGATGGGTTTATTGACATCAGAAAAGTGGAAGATACCTGCTGAGCTTTTATTGCACTGAACTGCTCGATGGCAAGGCCATTTTAGTGAGTAAGCGTACTGCTTTGTCTTGGAAGTGAGAGGAAATTAATCCTGGTGGTCTTTATTTTTAGTCAGCGTGCACGTGTGGTGACTCATACCCAAGACTGAGGGCCTGATTTAGATGTTGGCGGGCACACCGACAGCCTTCGGCAGTCGGGAATATGCAGACAAGCAGGTGGCATCCCGACTGCTGTATTACTATTTCACCGCGGGGCTGGTGGTGTGCCTGCGGCGCAGTCATGGCGGCGGAATGCTGCAGCTCTAGTTATGAGCCACAGCCAATGCTGAGAAGGCTCTGGGCAGTCGGGCTCACTGTTTCCCTGCAGCACGGTCTGCAGGAGAAACAGTGTGCGCCAACGTGCACAAGACATGGGGGCACACACAGTGCAGCACCAGGAACATGTCTCCAGGGCACACTCGCCCTGGAGACATGTTTGTACCCCAAAACGTGCCTTTCCACCGACCTTTTCATGGTGGTGTCCCCGCTATGAAAAGGTCAGCAGAGAGGCAGGTTATAATCCTGACGGCGGTGCGTTACCGGCACTGCCACCATTGACTGCCGCTCTCCCCACTGCGGGAGCTCAAATCTTGGCAGTGGCGGGGGTCTGGAGTTGGTCAGATGGCAGTCTCACAACCCACATTGTAATCAGGCGGTCGGACCGCCAAAAAACAACGGCGGTCCCAACATCTAAATCAGGCCCTCAGTCACTCGCCAGAGGGGAGGGGCTCTGCCACTGACAATGTCAGTCCACTCTTTTCTGAGCTCCTTCACTTTTTCTATGAATCACCACACCTTTTCAGCAAGTAACTACCAAAAAAGAAAACATTTGCTAAGTGTTTCGAAACTAGGAAGTCGCGCCATTCAGCAAAATCACAAAAGATGAGTAAATGTCCAAAATTTGAGGAAGTCAGTGGGCAGTTTACGAAGATGCCCATGCGCATTTCGCAAAAGCTGCATTGAGGCAGATATGTACTGCAATGCATAATTCATACACCATCACACTCTGGTATAGGCACCATCTATACATGGGATTTTTTGAGGATTAGGAATAAATGCTGTTGAGTTGGTAGGTACCAGTTACTCCTGGGAATTATTTGTTTCCTACCTAATCCCTTCTTTGATTGTACATCATGAACACAGCACCACATCATACCAAAGTACAGATTCACTGGGTGTTTCACATTCAACCAAAAAGGTGAACTCCTCCATCCACCTTTCTTCTCTCAATGGCACAAGCTTGCAAATGCGCCAGGTCGAGTCAGCGACATGTTCAGCAGATTACTCTGAGCCTCACACATAACTCCAACGTGTTTTACACAGTCTCGTACAAAGGATACCATGGGCCCTGGTGCAAGAAAGGTAAATGACCACTTTGATTGCTGTGGGGTAAAAAATACAGCAATTATCAGGGTTCAATGGGCCCATCAGGGCTATGGCACCGGTGCCAGTGGACCTGTTGCACTAGTGGTTGCAGATAGGCTGTACTAGCAGTATTCACTCTATCAGCCATGCAGCAGAGCTCTGCCTTATAGCAAACTGGGGCAAGGCAATCATGCGTGCAAGCTCCGGCATGCACTATATGGGATAAAGCAAACTGATACGCAAGCTGGCACTATACTTGACAAAAACAGCCACTTACAGAAGTCCTGGCTTGCACTAAATCAGACAAGGCATACTGAGTGCTACAAAGTCACCAGAGGCAGCAACGCGTTCTACAAATACTAGTGTTATGCAGTTCACATTTGAAATATTTGTCCTATTATGAATAAGAGATGTTTTTTGCATGTTGTGAGTTTAATAGTATTTAAGTCTATTTATATGCATAAAAAAGCTTTACAAACAGGCCATTTGTTATCCCTGAAATCTGAGGAATAATGAGAATTTTAAATACCCCAAAACCCCAACCCACCTCTTTATACAGTCACCATGAACATAGGTACTACACATGACTACTGTCAATAGGATGGTTGCATAACTGGTACATACACACATTATAATTTTTTAAAAAAACCATTTTATTTCCTTTTGCATATGACATTGTTATCGACAGTTTATCATTGCATTCATACATTTATCCGCATCGCTTGTTTCCTTATGTCACATTACTTTGTCATGTAACACATTTCTGTATGATTGATATCTCAGGTACATTAAGTCTGGATTCAGATCTTTCATACGTTCACAAAAAGAGACCCCCCCTAACTTTCCCCCCAACTGCCCCCGCACTGCTGTTTCCCAGGGTGTTGTGGTGAGTCCATCTGGACTCTGCTACTTCCATGTGTCGTGTATTTCAATAGTGTTTGGGCATTTCCTTTCAATCCTGCTTCTTCCTGGGTAGTTTTACCCCTGTGGCCCCCCTTCCCCCGGTGCCTGTTCCATTCTCCCTTCCTGTTCCTGCCTCATGGGTGGTACATACACACATTATTTCTGTCACAGGAATAGAAACCAGGATTAGTAGATCTCTCCAACCACGAATTCCAGTTATGACTGGGGAAAACCCAGAAATGTGTAGGATTTTTCACAGGTGTGACTTTTTGAGTGAGGGTAGGAAGGGAACAGGTGGTGGGGGTGAGGGGGTAAGTGGGTTTCCAAAATGCTGATAAAAACATGTACCAAACAAACAGACTTAAAAAGGTATGAAAGATCTTTGTGATTGCTTTTGTTAAGTGTGTAATTATGGGTGGCATAATACTTTATCAATATTCAGCTCAATGACAAAATGTGCTATTTAACAGTAGCAAACTATTAATATGGCTGCAGCACCAAAACAAAATGGCATCAGACTTTTTTAGGTCTGGTTTGACAGCACAGCTGTCGCCAGACCTTAGGCGATCAAGGAAGTATTTTTAGGAGTACCATGGAATGGGACTGTGCTTCCGCCCAGCGGTTGGTTCTTCTGAGTACAGATTTTGATTTGCCAAAAGCTGTGTGCTTCCACAGAAAGAATGCTTACCTGCCAAACAGCTGTGATCATTTGTTTATCCAGCTGCTTGAGTCAATCTCTTTATCAAGCCAAACTATTGAGTTTGACCTTTCAGGTCGCACACCTGCCACTGAGGTGGATAGAGCTCCCCTTTAAGGCCACTACAACTTCTCCTAGATAATTAGATAATTGTCGTGTTTTATCTTCTCTGCTTGCGTTGTGTGAAAGCTTATGCTCAATACAGTAGGGCTTTCTTGGTTAAGGTGGCAAGCCAATGACCAAGATGATGAACTAGATCTGTTTATTTTGAAAAATTATGATAGTCAGTGGTTCTGACTTATTTATTGGGAAAAGGATATGTTAAAGTCAATAGTCGTTTAAGGATAGGTTATTATTATTCTATTAAAATCTGCAGAGAGGTATTTTGTTACATGGAATCTCACAGTTTGCTGTAGTAGGGAAGGGTTTTAGGGTTGGTTACTTCTCTGTCAAACCATGTGAATAGAAGATTTGCAATGTGATAATCCATGTTAGAACCTCTTAGGGTCCTAGCAATTTGGTTTACCAACTGTACTGTTGTTTAAATTTCTAATTTTGTGACATTATGACTGATGGCTGCCTTTTTGGAATGTTTCTGTTCAACACAGTAGGTCTGAGTTGATTAAAGTGACAAGTCAATTATAAAGGGTAGAGGTCTGATTGGTTCACTGGTAAAAGTTATATCTGGAGCCATAGGTCTGATCTCTCTATAATAAAACATTTTGACAAAGACAGTAGGCTTAGCTTATTAACTTTGAAAAGCATTTGTTAAAGTCAATAGACATTTAAGGTTACGTTTTTATTACTCGGTATTAAAGTCTACAGATAGGTATTTTGTTACATGGAATTTCACAGATTACAGAAGTCGGCAAGGATTTTGGTGTTCGTTACCCCATCTGAAAACCTGCGGATATAGAAGATTTGCACTGAGAGAATCTTTTGAAGGCCCTTTTAGGAGAGAGAGTATTTTACTTTGCCCACTTTAAATTTGTATACATTTTTAATTTTGTCCCTGCATGCCAGATGGTTGTCTTGTGGGAAATGCTACCCTCAGTACAGTAGATCTGACTTTGGTATGGCACCACACCAAAAATAACAACAATAAGCCAGATTGAAATGCTGGGAATAATTGTGCCCGATGCCATAGATCTAGTCTCTTTATTATTAAACATTATGACAAAGGCAGTAGACCCGGCTAATTTACTGTGAAAAGCATTGTTAAGGCCAATAGGCTTCTAACAGTGGATTGTTATCACACTATGTTACCGGCTGTAGACAGTTATTTTGTTACATGTAATCTCAAAGGTTATTGTAGTAAGAAAGGATTTTGGTACTGGACACTCGTGGGAGTAGACCATTTTCAATGTGATGATTCTTTTTAGACCCAAATGAGAGGGTCGTATATTATTTTACCACATGCAATTTTGTACATATCTCTAATTTTACAATGGGATATATATATGATGGCTGCCCGTATAGGTGCATTTGAATAGGCCTGTGTTAGTTATACTGTCAAGCCATTGGCAACAGCAGTAGGCCTTGTGGCTTCACTGGGAAAGGTTATGTAAGATTCATTGGGTGTGATCAGCTTATAATGAAGATTTATGATGCAGCAAGTTGGCTGGACTGCATTTACCACTCCCACTCCAATGTAAGCAACATTAGGGAAAGTGGTGGGCATTGGATGGATCAGATTTACTATTTCCACTCCAAACCGAGCTACAGTAAAGAAAGTTTTGGACTTTGGAGGGGTGATATTTACTATTCTCACTCCAACCTGAGCAACAGTAATGAAAGTGTTGGCCTTTTTAGGGGCCAGATTTAATCTTCCCACTCCAACCTAAGCAACAGTTGCGAAAGTGTTAGAATTTGGAGGGGGTCAGATTTTCTATTCCCACTTCAGCCTGAGCAACAGTAAGGAAAGTGTTGCACTTTGGAAGGGTCAGAGTTACTAGTCCCACTCCAACGTAAGTAAGAGGTCAAATTTACTCCTCCAAATCCAACCTGATCAGTAGTAGAAAAAGTTTGTACCTTTAAAAAAAATTACATTTACTACTCGCAAACATAAATTTTATATATATATATATATATATATATATATATATATATATATATATATATATATATATATATATATTAATCAACAAAGTGCCCTGAAGCATTAGGAAGGCACTCGACGGTGATCCGCCATCCAGCATGAAAGTGCAGCCTGCCTTCCAGCCCCGCGTTTCTTTTCTCACTGCCAACGCGTTTCAAGGCATTCAGCCTCTTCCTCCTGGGCACAAACAACACACTGGAAGCTCGCATGGTTGGCTTTACTGGCTTTATTCCTTCCCATGCCCAACCCCTCTGGGCGTATGCATAGTGCCTTGTCCCTCGGTGCATTATGGGGCATGGAGTCCTTCATGCAAGCAATAATTGGCTTTAAGTAAGTTCGAGCGTGCGTTTGAAATTACATTTATTTTTTAATCCTATAGTAGGTAGCGGGACTTTAAGATAGGCTTTATAAGCAATAGGAACACTGTGCCGTTTTCCGTCTTGAAAAGTTCAGGACCACAGCCTCTCCCAGCTGGTGAGCGTCGTCCTCCCCCAGCTGGCGATGGTGCACTTCCCCACGGCCAGGCCAAGCCGGATGGTTGGATTGCTGCCGAGTGCCCTCCCGAAGCTCTAGGGCATTTGTTGAATAAAATTACCACACGGCGGTCCGGTCGTGGGGAGGTGCACCATCTCGCTTAGAAACAGAGAGGCTGTGGTGGGAAACGATTTCGTCACCGTACAGCGCAGCGATCCGAAAAATGAATAACCTTTCTCTGCACCCGGAATCCTACTAAGGATGTGATAATGACTTTCAATTTGAATTTTTTTACAGGAACCCACTGAGGGAAGATTGACTGCTCGATGGAAAATACATATCCCAGCATGCCATTGACTGCACTGTGCAAAACCTACTAAAGGAACAGGAAATAAACATGCATGCGAAAAAGTAAACATAAAAGAGAGCCCTTCCTGTGCAAATTCTTGTGAGCCTCTGAGGAAGATGCTACGGCATTGATACGCGTCAGGCTAAGAATAAACAATCTGGAATGCAGAGGAGAGTTAAAGGTGAAAGCCGGATGGTTGGATTGCTGCCGAGTGCCCTCCCGAAGCTCTAGGGCATTTGTTGAATAAAATTACCACACGGCGGTCCGGTCGTGGGGAGGTGCACCATCTTGCTTAGAAACAGAGAGGCTGTGGTGGGAAACGATTTCGTCACCGTACAGCGCAGCGATCCGAAAAATGAATAACCTTTCTCTGCACCCGGAATCCTACTAAGGATGTGATAATGACTTTCAATTTGAATTTTTTTACAGGAACCCACTGAGGGAAGATTGACTGCTCGAGGGAAAATACATATCCCAGCATGCCATTGACTGCACTATGCAAAACCTACTAAAGGAACAGGAAATAAACATGCATGCGAAAAAGTAAACATAAAAGAGAGCCCTTCCTGTGCAAATTCTTGTGAGCCTTTGAGGAAGATGCTACGGCATTGAAACGCATCAGGCTAAGAATAAACAATCTGGAATGCAGAGGAGAGTTAAAGGTGAAAGCCGGATGGTTGGATTGCTGCCGAGTGCCCTCCCGAAGCTCTAGGGCATTTGTTGAATAAAATTACCACACGGCGGTCCGGTCGTGGGGAGGTGCACCATCTCGCTTAGAAACAGAGAGGCTGTGGTGGGAAACGATTTCGTCACCGTACAGTGCAGCGATCCGAAAAATGAATAACCTTTCTCTGCACCCGGAATCCTACTAAGGATGTGATAATGACTTTCAATTTGAATTTTTTTACAGGAACCCACTGAGGGAAGATTGACTGCTCGAGGGAAAATACATATCCCAGCATGCCATTGACTGCACTATGCAAAACCTACTAAAGGAACAGGAAATAAACATGCATGCGAAAAGTAAACATAAAAGAGAGCCCTTCCTGTGCAAATTCTTGTGAGCCTCTGAGGAAGATGCTACGGCATTGAAACGCGTCAGGCTAAGAATAAACAATCTGGAATGCAGAGGAGAGTTAAAGGTGAAAGCCGGATGGTTGGATTGCTGCCGAGTGCCCTCCCGAAGCGCTAAGGCATTTGTTGAATAAAATTACCACACGGCGGTCCGGTCGTGGGGAGGTGCACCATCTCGCTTAGAAACAGAGAGGCTGTGGTGGGAAACGATTTCGTCACCGTACAGCGCAGCGATCCGAAAAATGAATAACCTTTCTCTGCACCCGGAATCCTACTAAGGATGTGATAATGACTTTCAATTTGAATTTTTTTACAGGAACCCACTGAGGGAAGATTGACTGCTCGAGGGAAAATACATATCCCAGCATGCCATTGACTGCACTATGCAAAACCTACTAAAGGAACAGGAAATAAACATGCATGCGAAAAAGTAAACATAAAAGAGAGCCCTTCCTGTGCAAATTCTTGTGAGCCTCTGAGGAAGATGCTACGGCATTGAAACGCGTCAGGCTAAGAATAAACAATCTGGAATGCAGAGGAGAGTTAAAGGTGAAAGCCGGATGGTTGGATTGCTGTCGAGTGCCCTCCCGAAGCTCTAGGGCATTTGTTGAATAAAAAAAAAAAAATATATATATATATATATATTCACTGAAAAAACCATAGGTTTTAGGGAAAGTTATAGTTAGTTGGACATTGCACTTGTACAAAACCCGTGAAATTCCCCCGTTATAGTTAGTTCAGCTAACTATAACTCGTGCCCCCGCAATGCACTGCTGATGACGTCACATATTACATCACTCATGACATGGTCAGTGACATCACTGATGACATCACTGATGACATCTGAAATGACATCACTGATGACATCATCCAGTGACTGTGTGTTTCTGTAAAGTTTAAATATGTTTAATATATATAGGGAAAGGCGTATTGAAGAATGAGTGGGTGTATAAGTGTCTGAATGGATGATTTAGTAGTTGTGTGACTGACTCCATAAGTGAGTGATTAAACGTATCTTACTGAATGCATGGGTTAGTGACTAAACTGTGTGAATCTCTGTATCCGTCTGTCTGTTGGTGTGTAAGTGACTGTATGGGTTTGTGAATAACTACATAAGTGTCTATAAGAGTTATTGATTGGTTGTCTGAGTATGTGTATGGGTGCCTGAGTGTTTCTGTGGGTGGGATGTGTATGACTGTGCATAGATGTGTGAGTGGGTGATTCACTGGGTTCATGGTTTCAAGAGTGCATCTGTGATGGACTGTATGGGTGGGTGAGTGTGTGTATGGGTGTGTTAGTGAGTGAATGTATATCTTAGTGGTATATGTGTAAGTAACTACATATGTGAAAGGTAGTATATGTGAGTGTTGGAGTATATAAATGACTATATGTGAGAGTGAGTGATTGTGAGAGTGACTGTATGAATGAGTGTGTGCTTGTATCAGTGATTGTATAAGAGCGTAAGAATGTGCTAGTATTTGTATGAGTAAGTGAGCTGGTGTGTGTATAACTGTATAGGTGAGTAAATGGCAGTGTGATTAATTATTTGCATGACTGACTAGGTGTGTGAGTACCTCTATGGATGAGTGGCGGTGTTTGAGTGTCTATATAGGAGTATGAGTGCATATGATAGTCCTGTACTGAGTGACTGTAAGTATGAGTGACTGTACGGGTGAGTGACTGGATGTGTGTGTAGACCTAAGAATCAGTGAGTGGGTATGTAGTTATTGGTGCTGGAGTGTGTATGGTTTTGAGAATGGCAGTCTGTAATTTAGAGTGGGTGTATCAAAAGTTATATTAGGGTGTGAGAAGAGGCATGAAATTATCACATGGATGATGTCATCAGTGATGTCATCAGTGATGTAATTTGAGATGTCATCAGTGATGTCATCAGTGATGTCACTGACCATGTCATGAGTGATGTAATATGTGACGTCATCAGCAGTGCATTGCGGGGGCGCGAGTTATAGTTAGCTGAACTAACTATAACGGGCGAATTTCACGGGTTTTGTACGAGTGCAATGTCCAACTAACTATAACTTTCCCTAAAACCTATGGTTTTTTCAGTGAATTTCAAAGGTTTTTTAAATGCTAATTTCTAACTATAACGTGTCTGAAACCTATGGTTTTTTCAGTGAATTTCAAAGGTTTTTTAAATGCAAATTTCTAACTATAACGTGCCTGAAACCTATGGTTTTTTAAGTGAATTTCAAAGGTTTTTTAAATGCTAGTTTCTAACTATGCCTACAGAGGTAGGACATGTGAAGAAAGAAGAAAAAACGCACAGAAAGAAGCAAAAGAAATGCAGAAAGAAGCAACAGAAGTCCACAAAGACGAAGAAAAGTGCAGGAGGAAGCAAAAGATGTACAGAAAGAACCAACAGAGAAGCAGAAAGAGGCCTTGTTGCAAAATCATCCTGTGCCCACAACTTTTTCAGACGGGTACTGGTGGTAACTGACTCTGACTAACCAGAGTCAGTGCTATGCTAAGACACTTAGAATACAGTGAAAACACCTACATACACTAGGGAACACTATGCGTTGGGGTACCCCTGTGATTAGCATGACCTCCTCTGTAAGTCCCTAGTACATAATAGGGCAGGGGGATTAAAACTACCTCTTAAAACGCGCCACAGGGCATGTTTGCACACATGTCACCTCAGGCCCCGCCCCCTCCCTTCACCACTGTGCAAACGCGCCCCGTGGCGCGTTTTAAGTTGCGGGATTAGGTCACCTTGAATCCTGAGGGTCCCTGGGGCCCAACTAGCCCACCAGGTACTTCCAGTAAGCGCCACAGCCCTGCGTTGCAGAGAGGTGGTCCGAGGCCACGCCCTTTTTTACACCTCTCTGCAACGGAGCTCTGTGGCGCTTACTGGAGGTACCTGGTGGGCTAGTTGGACCCCAGGGACCCTCAGGATTCCAGGGGACTTAATCCCCAACTTAAAACACGCCACAGGGCATGTTTGCACACATGTCACCTCAGGCCCCGCCCCTCCCTTCACCACTGTGCAAACGCGCCCCGTGGCGCGTTTTAAGTCGGGGGATTAACTCCCCTTGAATCCTGAGGGTCCCTGGGGTGCAACTAGCCCACCAGCTACCTCCATTAAGCGCCACAGAGCTGCGTTGCAGAGAGGTGTAAAAAGGGGCGTGGCCTCAGAACACCTCTCTGCAACGCAGCTCCCTGGCGCATACTGGAGGTTTCTGGTGGGCTAGTTGGCCCCCAGGGACCCCCAGTATTCAAGGGGAATTCGTTCCCCATCTGCAAACGCGCCAGGGGGCGCGTTTGCAGAGTGCTGCAAGGAGGGGGCGTGGCCTCCGGCGCGATGCCGGTCTTTTTTTTTTTTTTTTTTAAGAAGGGGGGCTGTGTGGTCCCCCTTCTTTTTGTAATTTATTTGCCCTGGGGACCCCATCCCCCAGGGCCTGCCCCCTATTTTATTTTTTTAATTCAAAACATTTGGAAGGGGGCCGCGTGGCCCCCCTCCCGAGGCCTTAATCGGCCCCGGGGATCCCATCCCCCGGGGCTTGGCCTTATTTTATTTTTTTAATTCTTTTGGAGGGGGGCTGCGTTGCCCCCCTCCTCAGGCCACTTATGGCCTCGGGGACCCCATCCCCCGGGGCCGGCCTTTGTTTTTAAAAAAAAATGTTATTTCAATTTTGGGGAGGGGGACCGCGTGGCCCCCCTCCCGGGCCACTTGTAGCCCCGGGGACCCCATCCCCCGGGGCTGACCCTCTCCGTTGGGGACCGTGGGGGGGTCCCCAATCCCCCATGGTCCCGCCGGCTCCCGCGTCCCTCGGGAGCCGGCATTGCTTTCCACATGGGGAGCTGCTAAGATGCAGCTCCCCATGTGGAAAGCAATCGTCTTTGGTTTTGGAAGAGAGAGCAGGTTTCCTGCTCTCTCTTCCAAAACACAGCAGTTTGCTATGACAGGACGGGAGACGCGAGGCTCCCGCCCTGCCATAGCAAACTACAGTGTCCCGAGGGTGAGCACTGCAGGAGCTGGCCCTGGGGGGTGGTGGTCCCCAGGGCCCTCAAGGGCTCCAGGAGGGGGGCCGCGCGGCCCCCCTCCCAACATGTGCAAAGCCCCGGGGAGGTGGTGGTCCCCGGGGCTCGGGGGTCCAAAACGGACCCCCACATTCTAATTCTTAGTCCCCGGGAAGGTGGCGGTCCCCGGGGCGTGTGGGGGGGCTCGAGCCCCCCCCCCACACAGGTAAAAAAATTTTTTTTAGAAAGAAGCCCCGGGGGGTGGCAGTCCCCGGGGCTGCGGGAGGGCCGAGTGCCCTCCCGCAGCATTTTCTATTGAAAGCCCCGGGGGGTGGCGGTCCCCGGGGCTTGGGGCATGCATTATTTTTATAAACCCTGCATGCCCCCGGGACTTGGCCCACCCGGGGGCCAAATAACAACAATGCGCGGCAGCCCGCGCTTCGTTTTTTTTTTTTTCTCGGCGGGATCCGCGCATCCTAAGCGCATCTCGCCGATTTTTTTTAAAAAAAAATGGATTTACACCATTTAACCAAAAGGCACGACTCTGAACCAAGGGCTACCTTTTTGCCAAATTTGGTGTAATTCCGTTCAGCAGTTCGGGCTGTAGCTGCGACTAAAGGTTCGTATGGAAAATTGCATGGGGAAAACACGTTTTGGGACCCCCTTTTATCTCGGCCCCCACTTGACGAATCACCCCGAGACTTTCAGGATAGGAGCGGACCGGAGCGCCCCACGAGTTTTGAAAATTTCGTGAAGATTCGTCAACAGGCGCCAAAGTTATTTGAAATAGAATGTTGCGGATTTCCTATGGAAAATAGGTCCTAACTATAACTCTCTACTGGCGACCGCCAGTAGATAATATATATATATATATATATATCCAAAAACGAGAAAGGTTGCCCTAGTAGAGACGCAAACACAGATGGTAAATAACTCCATTGCTTTATTCATGGTTGCAGGCACATCGTATTCTCCCCCAAAACTGCCATATGCATTTCGGGCTCCATGCCCTTGTTCACTGGCGTTTTCCACAGCATTCACGGCAGCCATGTGGACTATAAACCATAAACCCCGCCCCTCTAGGACTTCGTATTTTCATTGATTTCTGGGTATGGAAGTCCGTTCATATCTCACAGTGATTGCTGCTCAATGTGCGTGATTTTTTTTTATTTTTAGTACTAATTTTTAGTATCACCTTTATTCACGAGCATTTTATTAATTAAATTTTTTTGATAATGACTTGGATATTACATAGAAAGGCAACGATTATCATGTGTACTATTAACTGAATATTAATTCATGATGGACATACTCACGACTATATATACACTTAAAACTCTAGATATACAAAAACACCACCATAGAAGAATGGGGCACTTGACCGTATTGAGTTATCCAAATGAGGTAGTGATCGTATCAGGGAAGTAAAGTGTACCTTGATTTGCAGAGATTTGGCACTAGACCGAATTAATATATATGCAGAAAAATGCCAGACATATGGTTGCCACTAGAGCTGTGTAAGCGCCAACTTGGGCATATATACAGTATGAGTATAAATTTTAACTTATCGTATTGTTTGGTGAATATGAAATGAAGTTATGTTTCTTTGATACGGGCGCATAAAGTTACCTAGAGGAGGTGGTGATCCCATTAGGGAGAGTCAAGTAGACCATGATTCACAGGGATTTGGCACTAGACCGAATTCGTACTGTCTGCTAAATATGTCAGCCATATTGTGGTCACTAGAGTTATGATAGCGTCAAAATGGGCGTTTTACTATATAATAGTTGTCACTAAGTGGTGCAATATATTTGTATATTTTAACTCATCACTATGGTTTGAGAATAAATATGTAATGAAGGTATGTTAAATTGGTGCATACATGTGTATGTATAGTAGTACTTACATTTATAATTTGCCCATTACAAGATGTCTGCCATTTTACTATGATGCCGATGGTTATATGAATTGTAGTCCCTTGTCGACTTTCACAATTGTGGGTGTTTTTTTACTTTATTTAAACATGCCAGAAATGCTTTTCTGTTCGTGTGATCAAGACTACGGTCGAAACGTCGTAACGAGCATTAAATAGCTGCCAAACTGTTACCTGATCTCTGAGTGTGCGTTTATTTGGAACCTTTGTGGAGAATTAATTGCCGGGTTTGGGCTTACCGGCGGCACGCACCAGCTGACAACGGGCTCGATCCCGAAAAACCCTGCTTGGAGGACTTCATATATATATATATATATATATATATATATATATATATATATATATATATATGTATATATATATATATATATATATATATATATATATATATATATATATATGTGTGTGTGTTTTTGTGCCCACTAAATAAACGGAAATGAAAAACGTCTACCGGCGTGGCTCGTAATCCTTCACCGCGGAACGAAGGGTGAGCGAAATCCAGATATATATATATATATATATATATAAAATCACAGTAAAACCATAGATAAATGTATATATATATCTGAAACAAATTACCTTTAGGAATGTTACAAACACAATACAAGAAGCAATTAAAATAAATATCAATGTAAATAATAAGTAAAATATATAAAATCACAAAATTAATAATGAATAAATATATTTAAAAAAGTAAATTAGACAAAAGATTTTTTAAAAGCATGATAATTAAAAAATAATATAAGTTAAAAAGCATATATTCATATGTAATAAGAAATAAAGTATTATACAGAAAAACATGAAAATGTGTAAAATCAATATAAATTATTTAGCTTTTTAATTTACATAATTATGAAAGGATTTTAACCATTAAAAATAATTTAAAAAAGTAAAATTACAAAATATATATTTGCAAAATATTCACCTCATTTCCCCACAAACCAAACAACATACAAAAATGAAAAAAATAAAAATGTGCATAATAAATAAATTAACAAATTAAAATAATTAATTAGGTTAAAACATTAAACATATATATTTAAAAAACTCGCCAACCTGCCCCTATAAACCCAGCAACATCCCCAAAAATGTATAATAAATCAAATAAACACAAAAAGCACACAACAAATAATCAGTTTTTCTTTAATGTGTTTATTCATTTTGCTTAGAACACAGACATAAACAAAAGCTGATGGGCAGCATGATAGGAATCAACAAAATCAATCTTGATTCATCTACATGATAAGAAGAAGTATGCCTTAAAGAGGTTACGGCAGCTTCAGCAATTAGAGTGGAGGAAAGAAGGGGGTTTGGGGGTTGAAGGGGGAACAAGGAGGGAGGTACTCAGGCAGATATCCAATCTATGAAAAGAAGCAAATTCTACAACCGTGCAACTTTAGAAGCATTGTTCCAGTACGACCAAACCAATACAATCTGCCTCAATATTGTCCAATATTCCAGCGGCTCTAGGTAGAGCTCGGGGAGTTTACAGTATCCACATTCAGGTACATTACCAATGGAGACCCGGTATCTTGAGGGCAGGAACCAGCAGGCATCAAATCCCAGTAGTTTTGCAATTGTTCTTGCCAATATGCAGCATCATGTAGCCAGACAATTTTACAAGGGCCTCTGCATCGTCTACAGCGCATTGCGACTCTTCGTTTGGCTAGGAATAATAGCATACCCACCAATCGGCGCTCAGTGTCATGGGTATCTTTGACGAAGCCCAGCAGTGGAACCACCGGTGTCCGGGGATTTACATGGCCCACAATGGCTCCCACAGCATCAAACACATCCGACCAAAAACCCTGCACTGCGGGCAGCTCCATGCTAAGTGTAAAAGGTCTGCTCTAGGTGCCATGCAGCGCAGACAGCACGCTCCAACCTGGAGACCCAGCCTGTACAGCTGTTCAGGGGTGTAGTACAAGCAGTGCACAAACTTGAAATGAATGAGGTGTAGAATGTCATTGGGGGCAAGGGTACGAGAATGTGCTTAGCAGTATCACCAGCATTCAGCGGGAATGGGACTAACCAAGTCCGACTTCCATGCCTCTTGAGACCAGGAAATTACCGCAGGAGCAGTTCCCGGCATTGTAAGGTATAACTTGGTGATTAAATGACACGGGGAGGGGGTAGTTCGCAGTAATTCAAGAACATAAAGCGTGTTGGGGGCTTTCAGAAAGGAATCGTGCTGTGAGTGAACTGCAGCACACAGTTGGAAATAGGTGAGCTGGTACAAAAAGGTGTTGGAGGGTTCCAGCAGAGCTCGCTCAGGTTTAATAAAGGTCTTGTCAGGGTACAGTGCCCCCATGCTAGTGAGGTGTAGTGTTTGGAGGCGCGCTTGTTTGCCCGCAACTCTAGTGAGGGATAGGGCTGGGTTGTTAAGGATACGTAGTGATGGGGTGAAAAGGTGATCCACATGTGCTCTACGTCAAAGTGCGTTCCATGCCCATGTCATGCATGCGACCATGTCTACGTATGTCCGCGGCTAACGATGAGGCAAAAACAATGCCATGCAGTGGGGAAATGGATGGACATGATCTGTATGTGACTTGTGGTTTATGGGGTGCACCGAGCAATGCACAAATTGCGCTTCTGTGCAGTTATAATAGAGATTGATATCAGGGGCCACGAGTCCACCCAGCTCAAAGGGGAGAGTGAGCAGTTCGAAAGCCACCCTGGGCTGCTTCCCTGCACAAACTAGTAAAATCAAACATGAGCGCAGACATCAACGAAAACATAGTGACAAAGGCAAAGGTAGGTTCACAAATAAATAGAGAAATGTAGGGAGTACAACCATTTTGCCGATAGCCAGTCTCCCTGTTAGTGAGAGGGGTAACGATCGCCATCTCTCCAGACGCTCCACCAGCCAAGTGATCGCACGTCCATAATTCGCACTCCAGAGCTCAGCTAGGTCCCTCAGGTAGTGCACTGGCTCCATCGCCCAGCAGAGCGGAAACTCGGACACATATTGGGTAGTAGCATCTGTCAAGGGAAATATAATAGATTTCATTCAGTTAATTGTCACTCCCGATAGACCACCAAAACAAACAAATTCCCTGATTAAAATATCGAGATTGTCCTGCGGATCTTTCACTGAAAGCGTGACGTTATCCGCATACATTGAAACGAGCATCGCCCTAGGGGTAAGCGCCAAGCCTTTGTGTGTATGGTGTTGTCGTAACCTCACAGCTAACGGTTCCATGGCGATAGCAAATAACATAGGCGAGAGCGGACATCCCTGACGGGTGCCTCTCATCACTGGGAATTGTGAGGAAACTGGCCTGTTGATACGCATACGGGCAATCGGTCATTTATAGAGGAGCCCTATTAGCCGAAGGAACTTTACGCTAATGCCCATACGGGCTAGGAGTGCAAAAAGATAGGACCGCTCCAGCGAGTCAAATGCCTTGGTGGCATCTAAAAATACTGCAGCAGCCTTGCAGGAAGGGTCAATCGTCTGGGCGACAGCAAAATAGGTGCGTAAATTATGAGCGGTGGATCTACCGGGGATAAACCCGGATTGGTCTGGGCGAGTGATAATTGGCAGGAGCGGCAAGAGACAGGAGGCAATTAGTTTAGCCAAGATTTTATTGTCAATTTTTATGATAGAGAGAGCGGGTGGTAAGAGTCACACTTGTGCGGGTCCTTGCCTGGCTTAGGAATAGTCACTATTAGCGCCTAGCATAAGGATGGTGGGGGTGTGCCATCCTCAAGTGACTCAGCATACATTTCGAGCAGGTGGGAGGCTAGAAGCTCTGCATACTATTTATAAACGGTGGCTGTAAGGCCATCAAGTTCTGGGGCTTTATCACCAGGTGACCCTTTAATGTCCTGAACAACATCTTCAACCGTAAACGGTGTGTCTAGGAAACGTCTGTGGCCATCTTCTAGCCACAGCAATTGAAGCATGTCAAAATAGGCTGTATAAGCTTCCCCGAGTAGGGTATATGTGGATGAGTAGAGCGAGGTAAAGAATGAGGTCATTGTATGCAGAACGGCTTCCGTACCAACATGCAGTGCATCCTAGTGGTCCTCGAGTTCCACCACATAGTCACAGTCCCAAGGCTTACACAAGAGATTAGCTATTGTTTTTCCCGCCCTATCACCCTCACCATACCGCCTGGCGTGGCCTTCGTGGCCCAGGTAGCAAACTTCATACTGCGCTGCTTCTTCAAACTGGGCAAGCATGGACCTAATCTGCACAAGAGCAGCCTGATTCCCTAGGGCAAAGTAGTGTTCAAGATCATGCAGCTCAGTCTCTAGTGTGGGTAAATCCTTTTGCCATGTATGCAGAATCCCAGACTGCTTTGCAATACAGACTCCCCTAATGACCACTTTGAACGCCTACCAGAAGGTAGAGCGGGAGTCAACGGAGGCCCTATTGTATTTGAAGTAATCTATGATTGCTCCCCGTACCTCTTCTCGGAAGACCTGATCCTTGAGGGCACCACTAGGGAGGTGCCATGTAAACGCGTGCTGTACACCGCAAGGGATGCACAGCTCCAATAGAACAGGATTGTGGTCCGAGAGTGTGCACGGGCAGTGATCTACCCGATTCGTCCATGAGTCAACGTCCTGGGTGGCCAGTACGGGACCAACTGTTGTGTGTAGTGGTTATACAGGTGCCTCCCATGTCCATCCCATGTCGGGCTCACCAGAGGTCTACTAAGAGATTGTCTCACATGAGTGAGTGTAATAGTGTAGAGGCGTTGGGATGTGGAGGTCTTGTCGTGCTATTACGATCAATGCTGGGATCGAGTACAATATTGAAGTCCCCATTCCACAGAAGGGCACCTGGACCCAGTGTCCCAGCTAAGCACAAGAACTCAGCAAAGAAGTCCGGACAGTCCATGTGGGGCCCATAGATGGATTGAAGACAGAAAGGGCAGTCATAAAGAACCCCAGCCAGGAGCATGTAACGACTCAGAGGATCGTATATCGGATTTAGAGTGTGCCAGGGAAGCCCTTTGCAAATTATAATTGCCACTCCCTGAGCATAGTTAGAATAGAGCACTGTGTGGCATTCTCCAAACCAGCTGGCAGGCAGGCGCGTTTGGGTTGACGCAGTGAGGTGGAGTTTCTGAAGAATACATATATCTACATTATGGCGCTGCATATATGAAGTGACCTGTCTGGTTTTACGGGCATCATTAAGGCCACGGACATTCCAGGTAAGACAGGTGAGTTTGTTCATTGCGGGACCTGATAGTGTAATGACTGCATCGAGGTTGCTGTTGGAGGAGCTGTAATATTAAAACTTTGGGATAAGCCTGAGCGAAACAGAGAGGAGGGGGGTGATGCAGCAGAAGCTGCAGGGATAGAAAACAACAGGCAAAACCCCGACAATCCACCCACCTCCCATGCCAGCTCCCCAATCAGACCAGCCTGTATAGACCCACCCCAAAAATACACCATCGAACAGCTCAACAAAAAGGGGCATATGTGAGATCATAGGAATCATCCCTTTGGGGAGAACTGGATGCCCAACAATACTCGACCTAGAAGAAGAGCCTCAGTGGCCGAAGGAAACTAGGTTGGAGGGTCAGAGCCCTGACCAGATACAGAGTAGTTATGTCTCAAATGTAAATGGAGGTGCAAGGGAGAGAAGACCAGAGTAAGGGGTTCAGCAGAAGGATCATGAGCATCAGTTATTATCGCTCAGCTGGGCGTTTTCGGCATCACGGCCCTGGGCGGGTCATTGCTGCTGGACTTTGGAATTGTTTTAACTAATTTGGCTGCCAATCTGGAGTCCGTGAAGTAGTGGAACTTGCCCCGGTGTCGGATCCTCAACTTCGCATGATATATCAAGGAGTAAGAGGCATCAGTTTTAAGCAGGGAGTGTTTGACCGGCAAGAAATTGCGTCATGCAGCATGAACAGCCAGGGTGTAATCCGGATAGATAGTGATAGTGTTGTTTTGGTATATAAGTGGTTTCTGTTTTCTGGTCAGATGAAGGACAGTATCGCGGTCTCTGTAATTCAACACCTCAGCTATGATTGGGGGAGCTGGTGTCCATGGCGGAGGGTGCGGGCTCAGGTACCGGTATGCTCTTTCAACCACCTGGAAGGTGGACATAGCTTCCCCAAACAATGTTTGTAACATGTCTACAATGTAATCCTCCATGGAGGTAGATTCAGGGACACCTATTCCGTTGTGGTCGCGCTTTTAAATCCTCATTTTTGTTACAAGTGACCTCCAGAACATTTTATATCTGCAGCATCTTTTCACCAGCAGTGTGTTGCTCATCATCCAGATCCGAAGTGCGACGTTTCAGTTGATCAATTCTGTTTCCATGCCCATTCACCTTTTCTTTTAGGCGATGCATTCTCTTGGGCAGGAGATCAATTTTTGAGTCAATGGATGTGAGACTATGCTTGAGATCCAGAATCATTGAACGAATGGTGGATGAGGGAATGGAGGCATCGTTCTCGGAGGGGTCGGCCACAAATCTTCCGGAGGCCTCTCTGAGCCACCGACCCGTCGGCGGTGTTCAAACATGAGTTTGGGCTGCTTGGCATTGGCTTTTTCCATCTCTGTGGATCTACCACAAAGTGAGCTGTCAGTAGCACTGGTGGGTCAAATGAGAAAGCCTCGAAGGCAGCCCCGCCTCTCGCCCGCAAAACACCTACTGAGGGGCACGAGTAGAATGCGATGTGTGTGGGCTCCGGTGGCCCAGAGACGCCCCCCATGTCAGAATCGTGGGGATAATGTCCTTCAAAGGAAAGCCCTGAGGCCGCCAAGATCTTTTGGGCACCCAGGAGGGATGAAGCCGGGGATTACTCTAATTTTTTTCAACACTGCCAGGCACTGTAGTGAGCAGGAGGTGCGTCAGGTCTCCCAGGCTAAAGCATGCTGTTCGTGCACCAGCACCCGCAGGCCATCAGCCATCGGGTCCCCAGAGGCTGCACAGGCCTGGCCCGTTCCACTTTCCAGGCCAGGAAGGTCAGGCCGATCACCAGCTTGTTGCATTGTTGCCTGAGCGGGGTCCAAATGCCGCTGCAGTGTAGCCGTACCTGTAAATGCAGTGGCAGCCTCCTCATGGCCCCGGGTCCCATAGACAGCAGCCACTGTCCAAGTCAACGTCCCCGGACCAAAAAACCACTTCTCTGCGCACCGGCGCACTCATCGAGGCCATGCCGATGATGATCAGCCCCCACACGGGTACCAGCACTGCAAAAGTGTATCACCCGGGCACAGCTCTTTCAGGCCCCCAGGGAAGCCCAGTATCTTGGCAGCGCGGCTTGGGCCGTATCCGCTGAGTAGGCTGCTCCACTCCACAGTGGCGCCAGTCCACAGCCCAGTGGAAAAAAACTGGCCCTGCAGCTTCAAAAGAACAAAATAAATGCTCCCCCATGAAGGCCCAAGAAATAGAGGGAATCTCCCCCCAGTCGGGCCCCGATGACTTCAATCAGAGAGGATAAATTGTGATTAATCTTCTTCGGCCTGCAGAACCTCACAAGGTAACGGGCTTTCTGACGCCAACAAAAATAATAATTGATCAAAAAATCTAATGTAATACATAAAAAAACACAGATTTTCACATTTAAAAATTGATTGATTCATTAAAATAAATATGAATCTGAGTAGCCAAGAATAACTTAGGAAAGTAATTAACAATTTCCCTACAAAACCAACATCAAATAAGTGAAATAAACTTAAATAAAATATAATGCTTTAAATATATTATGAAACACCCCAAAAAACTTTACTAAAAACAATTACAAATAAATAACATTTGAATAATAATAACGTATAGAATTAAAACTAATAGAACATTCAAATAAATAAAAAAGAGATTATATGAATCAATATTATATCAAATGATATTAAATACTTTGATAATTTTAATAAATATTTTTTTAAATGATATTTCTACCATCACAATATTTTGTTATAGTATTAGTGCACAACAACATTTTTACAACAATATTAAGGTTGAACATAATCTCGTTAACTCTATAGATTTTGGCTGCATGGTTTAATTTTAACTTCACCAGTGCCTCAGAGAACCCATGGAATTGCATTGAGGATTTACCATACTGGTTGTAGGCCATGGTTAGATCAATAGGTAGACCCTGTGCTGCATGTTTATTAGGTCTCTTCGAGACATGCTGTAATCAAGATATGTGCATAAAGCTCCACCCACTTTCCGCCCATCTTTTTAATTGGCTCCTGTCCTTTGTAAATGGTGGCTTTTCATTGGCCAACAGGCTTAGTAGTCCCTCCTTAGTCCCCCCCGTCTCTTCTTGTAACCTCCCACGAGGACACTCCCTGTTACATGTGTTGTTACTCCCTAGATCTTAATTACAGCCTCAAGGCACTATTTTCTTAAAAGGCTTCAGGCAGGACACACACTTGGTCCACCTAGGCTGGCAGTGGTTACTTCACTCAGGAGAACATCTCACATTTATTTGAGACCTTCTATAAATTTCCCTTCATCAGCTCCACACAGAGTACAACCTAATCTGGAATTAATATAATAATTCTTTTGTCACATTTTAAAGCTACTAATTTTATATATGGACATAGCTAGTTGAATGTACTCTTGGTACTGTCTTGCATGCAACGTATTATGGGTAGGGTGGCTTTACCATATCTTCTGCAAGAGTGCAGTACCATATGTGGCCAAAAAAGGTCCCCTGGGACCTCTTTGGCCACATATGGTACTGCACCCTGTAACATGGCTAGGTAAAAAATCATTGGCATTGATAATGCCAATAACTCCAACTTTGCAGGTGCAGTACTATATGTGGCCAAAAGAGGGCTCATGGGACCTCTTTTGGCCACTTATGGTACTGCACCCTGCAACATGTCTTGGTAAAAATAAAATTGGTATTTATAATTCCAATACCTTCAATTCCAACAAATGCAAAAGGGATTACATTTCCAATGCAATAGGTCTCGCATTTGTTAAAGTTAGAGCTGTTGGTGTTGGAAATGACAATGTTTTTAACTTTTTTATACCATTGGCAAGAGTGCTATGCAAATATAATATTCTTAAAGGGCTTCAACAGGACACAAGGTCGCTCCTCAGTAAAGCTGGCAGTGATTACTTTATTCACTAGCACATCTCACATTTATATGATACTTTCTATGAATTTCCCTTCATCAGCTCCACACAGAGTAGAACCTAATCAGGAATTAATATAATAATTCTTTGTCACATTTCAAAGCTACTAATTTTATATATGGACATAGCTAGTTGAATATACTTGTGGTACTGTCTTGCATGCAATTCATTATGGGTAGGGTGGATTTACCATATCTTCTGCAGGGCGCAGTACCATACGTGGCCAAATGAGGTCCCCTGGGACCTCTTTTGGCCACATATGGTACTGCACCCTGTATCATGGTTAGGTAAAAAACATTGGCATTTATAATGCCAATAACTCCAACTTTGCAGGGTGCAGTACTATATGTGGCCAAAAGAGGGCAAATGGGACCTTTTTTGGCCACATATGGTACAGCACCCTGCAACATGGCTAGGGAAAAACAGACATTGGCATTTATAATGCCAATAACTCCAACTCCAACAAATGCAAGACCGATTGCATTTTCAATGCAATAGCTCTCGCATTTGAGCTGTTGGCATTGAAAATGGCAGTGCTTTTTGTCTTTGCTTTTTTATAGCATTGACAATAGTGCTATGCAAATATAATAATTCCACTACAAATAAAAACAAAACTAAACTTTCTGCCCCATCTTTTTAATTGGCTCCTGTCCCTGTCATTTGTAAATGGTGGTTGTTCATTGATCACTAGGCTTAATAGGTCCTCTTTAGTACCACCATGTCTCTTCTTGCAACCTCCCATGAAAACATCTCCTGTTATGTGTTGTTACTTCCTAAGTTTTAAGTACAGCCTCAGAGCACTATTTTCCTAAAGAGCTACAGGCAGGACACAGGATTGATCTTCAGTAAAGCTGGCAGTGGCTACTTTACTCACTAGCACATATCACATTTATATGAGACCTTCTAATAATTTCCCTTCATCAGCTCCACACAGCGTACAACCTAATCTGGAATTGATACAATAATTCATTTGTCATATTTCAAAGCTATTAATTGCATATATGGAACATAGCTATTTGAATGTACCTGTGGTACTGTCTTGCATGCAATGCATTATGGGTAGGGTGGATTTAGCATATCTTCTGTAGGGTGCAGACCATATGTCAACAAGAGGTCCCATGGGACCTCTTTGCCCACATATGGTACTGCACCCTGCAACATAGCTAGGTAAAAAACATTGCCATTTATAATGCCAATAGCTCCAAGTTTGCAGGGTGCAGTACTATGTGGCCAAAAGAGGTCCCATGGGACCTCTTTTGGCCACATATGGTACTGCACCCTGCAACATGTCTTGGTAAAAAAAAAACATTGCCATTTATAATGCCAATAAATCCAACTCCAACAAATGCAAGACGGATTACATTTCCAATGCAATAGGTCTCGCATTTGTTAAAGTTAGAGCTGTTGGTGTTGAAAATTACATTTTTTTTTAACTTTTCTATAACATTGGCAAGAGTTCTATGCAAATATAATATCTCTACTGCACATACAAAAAAAGTTAACTTTCAACCCATCTTTTTAATTGGCTCCTGTCCCTGTCTTTTGTAAATGGTGGGTTTTCATGGTCAATAGGCTTAGTACTTTCTCTGTATCCTCCCATGAGAACACCCCCTGTTACATGTGTTGCTACTCCCTCAGTTTTAATGACAGCCTCATAATGACAGCCTAACAGCACTGCTTTCTTAAAGGGCTTTAACAGGACACAAGCTTGCTCCTCAGTAAAGCTGGCAGTGGTTACTTTACTCACTAGCACATCTCACATTTATATGAGACCTTCTATAAATTTCCCTTCATCAGCTCCACACAGAGTACAACCTAATCTGGAATTAATATAAGAATTCTTTTGTCACATTTCAAAGCTATTAATTGCATATATGGACATAGCTATTTGAATGTACCTGTGGTACTGTCTTTGCAAGCAATGCTTTATGGGTAGGGTGGATTTACCATATACTCTGCAGGGTGCAGTATCATATGTGGCCAAAAGAGGTTCCCTGGGACCTCTTTTGGCCACATGTGGTACTGCACTCTGCAACATGGCAAGGTAAAAAACATTGGCATTTATAATGCCAATAACTCCAACTTTGCAGGGTGCAGTACTATATGTGGCCAAAAGATGTCCCATGGGACCTCTTTTGGCCACATATGGTACTGCACCCTGCAACATGGCTTGGTAAAAAAAACATTGGCATTTATAATGCCAATAACTCAAACATCAACAAATGCGAGACCGATTGCATTTCCAATGCAATAAGTCTCGCATTTGTTAAATTTAGAGCTGTTGGCGTTAAAAATAACAATTTTTTTTACTTTTGCTTTTTTATACAATTGGCAATAGGGCTATGCAAATATAATAACTCCATTGCAAATAAAAACGAAAGTATATTTATTTATTCGATCAAGAACATGATCATTTACATCACAGATATCACAACCAACATAAAAAAACTTCATTACAACTTGAATAAATAGATTTAAAAAAGCAGGATATCGCATTCCTCTAACAATTTTTAAAAATATTTACAGAAATTTTTAAAATTTAAAAGAGGAGAATTCCACATTACATCGAATCTATATTATAAAAGTTCCATAATTCTAAACCCCAACAGTCCACTGGTGGCCCTGAGACCAGGTAGCTTACATGATCATTTATCTTTCACAGAGTCATTTTTTATCAATATTAACCTCGTCCACCAGGCATGGAGCAAGAATCTCGAGAAAAAACGAAAGTAAAAAACATTGTTATTTTCAACGCCAACAGCTCAAACTTTAACAAATGCGAGACCGATTGCATTGCAAATGCTTGTTAAGAATTACTACAGCACACTCTTGTAAGAAGTAGATAAGGTGGCTATTCTGAGCCCAGGAGGTACGCAGAAGAATCAGCACAGTGTTTCTGTTTCTTGAATTTTGGAAGTTTTAGTATGAGCACTTCTTTTGCTTCTTGAATTTGTATCTTCCCTTAGGACTTTTACTGTCTGTGCTAAGTAGGCTGCTGCGTGTCTAAGGCTTTGCATGATATGCAAGGCATTCCTAGAATGGCTATTAAGTGGGAGCCCTTATCAGCTTTGGTGCTGTATAGATATGAGCTTTATCTGTGGTGTTGTAAATGAGTCTTGCAGCAGAGTTGAGGACAGCCTTTATAGGAGTCAGGCCTGATCTAGGGAGTGCTTCCAGGGTCCTGTCTAGAAAGAACTAGGAACTGGACTAGAGTTTACCAACAGTAAGTATTTGAGCTTGTGAATGGAATATGTATGCCACCAAGCATAACTAGGGTTTTCCACCCAGGTATTAGTCCACGCCCCCAAGGGTCCCACCTCATGCTTTGAAGACCACTGTTCTAAGGGCCTCATTCTCAGTTTGGCAGAGTGGAAGAACCAGGTACATAGGCAAAGCTCCCATCCTGCCTCATTCAGAGGTGGGAGAAGCACAGCGTTTCTGGCGGCGACGCCTCAGCTGCTTATGCTGTTGGAAACCCATCATTACTTTGACTGTCCACCTGTCCATGGCAGGGCCACATTAAATGTACATCAAAAGATACATTCTAATTAAGATGCTCCTTCCAAAATACATGTTTCCTTTATTTAGGAAAATCCCAGCAGTTATGAAAAAAGAAACAAAACAAATGAGTCCCCTCGCTTTGTATATAACCACCAGCACATCAGGGCCACTTGATTTTTGGTTTTCAGACACACCCCTGCTCTTGCTGTGCTTATGAAACACAAAAAGAATTGTTGAGTCCCTGTGAACAACACTGCTTCACTCGGCAAACCTCTTTGCCTTCTATGCAGCTGCTGCCCCTATGGGTGACCAGAAGGTAGTGAGATCCAGTGAGGCAGGCAGGGGCCTCATCATCTGGGGGAAGTGGGGGCTCCGTCGGGGGAGCAGAGGGCCAGACCTCCACCCCACAGGGTCCAAGGAACCTCTGTATCCTTAGGCAGAAGGAGATGTCACAGTGCTGGTCATCTTCAGTGAGAACACTGGATTATAACATACTTAGGCACAGTTTTCACCTTTGGACATAAAAGCATCAAAATGAAAAGAGACATGGTTCAGTTCATGAATAAGAAATGTTTAGAACAATTAATGTCTACATCCTTATTCATTATTATTGGATGTGTACAGAAGGCACTGTGAATATGTAACACAGGCAGCCTTTTATATGTTTACAGCACAACCAGCCAATGCTGACTATATTAACATAATTATTAAATGTATGTTAATTTTCCCAGCTGAGTTGAAGTATTGAAGTGTTTCAGAAATCTGAAAGCAAGGATACATTAAAAGGTAGGGAGCTAGGCGCCTAGAAAGGAGTTTCTGGGATTTATTTATTTATGAGTTTTATAAAGTACTGCATGTTATTTTTCGATCACTAACCGAGAAAAGGGAGCGAGCAAGAAAGCATTTCTTTACAGACAGTCAAAGCAGTTAAACATCAGAAAGCCAATGGAGCCGGCATATGACTGGAGGGATGTCTGCCAACTTATTTGCCTCGTGATAAATCAGCAGGCAGCATTTTGGATGAGTTGCAGTTTGTGAGGAACCCTCTGAAGTGTGCCTAAATAGACACTATTGGTGTTACCCAGCATCGAAGGTGCTAGTGCATTCACCACTGGGATGTGGCATTGAGAGTTAAAAAAGCAGTGTGCCTTTGAGAATTTTAAGCTGAAAAAAGCACGGACTGGAAAACTGCCACGGTTTAGGGTTCCAATGAAAGTTGGTCTTCTAGGAAGAGAACCAGGTTACCCACATGTTTTGATGAAGTGGGGCGACTGCCAATAGAAGGCGGTCATTCTATTTTATTTCACGCTGGCGTGTTGTGATCTGTAAGTAGGACCTCGTTTTGACATTGTTAGGTTTTAGAAAGTTTACAGACATCAGCTATTGGATGTTAGCAATAGATGGCCATTATGGCTAGTTTGTTTTGGTGAGGGATATGAAGCTGAAAGACTAAATACTAGTTGAGTGTTGTTTCCATACTAATAGAATTTCTCCAAGAACGTGTGTAGAAGGTCGGCCAGTGGACGCATGCAGATGTTAAATAACAAGGGAAACAAAATTTCCCTGGCGCGGAACACTCCAGTTCAGCATGTGTGATGAAGACATGAACTGTGAAAGTGCGACCAAATGTGTTCTATCAGAAATCAATGATCTGCGCCAATGTAGGGATATTCCTCAACAACCAATGGATGTGAATCTCCATGGTCAGTGGTGTTGAAGGCAGCTGACGGATCCAATGATATGTGTGCTCCGACAGCACCTCTATCCACATCGATTCTTGAATGATCCAGGGTTGATCACACCGCAAGCTCAGTACTACAGCCTGGGTGCAAACCTGCTGGTGCAGTGTCCAGGATGCTGTGCGGCTAAACAAAATGTTGGAGACTGGAGGCGATCACCGTCTCCAGGTATTTCTACAGAAAACGTAAGAGTGAAATGGACCTGAAATTGGCCATCATCGTGGGATCCAGGTGTGGTTTCTTCAGTAAAGAGGTGATGATCACTGTTTTCAATTCTTAGAGAGCTATGCCTGAGTTGCTGGAGCTGATAAAGAGTGTGGTCAGTGGAAGAGCTACAGTTTGTTTTCATGGCTGCCTTGGTCTCAAGCTGGACGAGGGTCGAAGGGAAGCCAGAAGGCTTAGCACGGCTCAGCAGCTACATTACTTCTCTCTCTGAGATTGCATCAAATGTTTCCAAATTGAAAAACTGTGCAGGGGTTATAGGTAATTTAAGATCATATGGAGGTGGCAGCGACATAGTTTCAATCACAGACTGAATAGCCTACTTTATCCCAAAAATGTTGCAGTCACCCATCACATCATGTCTGTGTGGGGACCGGAAGCGAAGATGTGCAAATTTGAAACTAGTTTAAATAATTCTTTAGATGATTTTGCTGGTAGTACGATTTGGTAATTATACCAATCTTTTTTTAGCTTCTTTTTTTGGCCAGGGTGTATTTAATGTTTTTGTTGGTAAAGTATGTGGAGCTGGGGTGAAGAAATTTTCCTCCAGGCTTTTTCAGCCTTGCATGTGTGTAGTTTCAGTGCTGGTGCCCCCTATTGTACTGAGGGTTGCGGACATGGTCATAAGACTGCATAAATGTGCAAGCCTTCCCTAGAATGAGTAGTCCCGTAGTTTATAGTACTCAATATATAGATTTCAGAAGGATGAAATGCTGAGCGTGCCTTGTGCAGATTCAAACTTTTGACCTTCAGACCACTGCAGAGTCCAGCAGCAAGCATTAACTCACTGTGTGAGCTAGTCATATTCAGTCAAAATATTGAAAATATTGAAAACCGTAAAAGAGGAGGACAAAACCTAAAATGGCAACACACTTCTAAAAACAACGTTTTTGTAATTTTGAAATGTATTTAATATTAACATAATGAATTCCAAAGCTTTACATCTGAAATATTGATATAGAACTAAGGGAACTACTGCAGCTCCCTTGGCGGACCCAACAGTACCTGTGCATCTCAACAACCATAAGAAGGAGGTCTGACTCTACAAGATAGACACGCCTTCAGGAACAGCTTAGCAGTTTGAGCTTTGGATCTGTAAAAGGCGCCATCTGAGAAGCAGTCATCTTTTCTGCGGCCATGGCTCTCTAACATCTATCTGTGTAACGATGCCTGGCTTGGTCAGATGGATGCTTGTTTCCGGTCCAGGGAGGAACTGACTTGGCAGTTCGGGCTGGACTGTTTCCATGAGGAGCAGGGTCAAGACTGATTTGTATATGTCTGGTTCCAAACTGGTATGGCGTGGTGAGCAAAAGAACAATGGATTAACACCAGATCTTTGTAACTGGGGGTGAATGTTTGCATTGTTCAGCACTCCGTCCATCATTTGCTCCTTTTGCTTTTGTCACCCTAAGTCGGAGGGTATGCCCAGACATGGGTCCCATGCTCACTGCGCCACTGGATTCAAGCTAACCTGAATGATGAGGGGTGATGCTCCGAAACCGTTCCGAGGATGCTTGTTTCCGGTCCAGGGAGGAACTGGCTTGGTGGTTCTGGCTAGACTGTTCCCACAAGGAGGAGGGTCAAGACTGATTTGCATATGGTCTAGTCCAAACTGGGGTGGCGTGGTGAACAAAAGAACGATGGATTAAGCCCAGATCTTTGTGACTGGGGGTGAATATTTGCATTGTTCAGCATTCCGTCCATCATTTGTTCCTTTTGCGTTTGTCGCCTAAAGTGGGAAGGGTATGCTCAGACATGGGTCCCATGCTCACTGCGCCACTAGATTCAAGCTAACCTGGTTGATGAGGGTTGATGCCCCGAAACCGGTCCCAGGATGCTTGTTTCTGGTCCAGGGAGTAACTGGCTTGGCAGTTTAGGCTGGACAGTTACCAGGAGGAGCAGGGTCAAGACTGATTTGCATATGGGCGTGTCCAAACTGGGGTGGGGTGGTGAGCAGAAGAACGATGGATTAAAACCAGATCTTTGTGACTGGGGTGAATGTTTGCATTGTTCAACATTCCGTCCATCATTTGTTCCTTTTGTTTTTGTCGCCCTATGTGGGATGGGTATACCCAGACGTGGGTCCGGTGCTTATTGCGCCACTGTATTCAAGCTAGCCTGGCTGATGAGGGGTGATGCCACAAAGCCGGTCCCAGGATGCTTGTTTCCAGTCCAGGGAGGAACCAGCTTGGCAGTTCAGGCTGGACTGTTCCCATGAGGAGCAGGGTCAAGACTGATTTGCATATGGCTGGGCCCAAACTGGGGTGGCGTTGTGAGCAAAAGAACAATGCATTAAACCCAGATCTTTGGGTCTGGGGGTGAATGTTTGCATTGTTCAGCGTTCCATCCATCATTCGTTCCTTTTGGATTGGTCTAATGGGAGGGCTCGTGGGTTAGCTTTGGGTCTGCCTCGTAGTACCAGGGCTGCTTCCACCCACTTCAAAGGCAGATGAGTAATATTCACTTGTGAATGACCGCTTTCACTTCTTTAATTCTGATCAACATTTGCTTAGGCTTTACCTTGTCTAATTTGTACCATATCCATATTAATTTATGAAGGTGATTCCCTTCATATTTTTATTTCTATGCAATTTATTTAATGGTTGCACAAATATTTTACAAATCATTTCTAAAAATCACACACTGAAAGGCATTCTATACAGTATTTAAACACATTCACCGCTCTCAATAGTTCCTTATACAAAAGATCACTAGATTAGGTTTATGGAGTCAAAGTTGTTCCATATTTACTCTCATATTTGAGGCTTACACCTCTCATACCCAATCACTAGGTCAGTCTTCTCTTTATTGATCCCTTCACATCACTTTGGATTTCTTAATACAAATCTGTAAATTTCCCTGTCCACGATCTTAATATTTTTGAACATGCATAGTGTTTATTGACATCACTCAAGATCTTAGGCTGTCAAGTTCCAAATTCCCAAACCACAAAATGACCATAGTGCACAGTGCAAGAAACCCAACCATGTACACAGCAGTGTGAAAGGCAATGCATGATTTGAGCCAGTGGTTTCTGGTGCTCAGCACCCACTCTTAATTGTCAACACTGGTACTTGTGATAGTCTGCCACATGGTGGCGCTGTTTATCTACTTTAAAGACATGCACAGAAACAGCTGTTTGTTAATTCAATATTAATTAAAAATGACTACCTGCTTCCCAAGCAAATCCTATAAGCTTTGGGGGCCTGGAATAGTCTGAATTAGGCAGCGCTCGAAGGGTCAATGGCTGCAGTGGATTCCTGATCAGGGCCCTGGCACTTATATTTTCAAAAATTAAGCACTGGGAAAGGAACATGTCCATCCAGAGTTCTCCTCATGCAGTACGCAAAGAAAAGCAAGCATAGATGAATTCTCACCAGCAGGTAATCCTCGAAACAAACAACAATCTTCCCAAAAAGAATACATACTCCTACAGTTTACTGGCCTCATACCAATACATAATACATCAGCATCCAGAATTTATTTCAGAACAGAACAGAATATCAGCACCGAAGGCCATCGAAGGCCTCGAGCCAACCAGTAATCAATTTACACACAAACTCAGAACACATACAAATATAACCACCAACATGGACAGCTTAATACCAGTAAGTAATTTACTAGCCTAACCCCAAGGATCAATAACTCATGAAAGAGCAGAGGACAGGATGTCCTGGCAACGAATAATATCCAGGAATATGCCACTTGACTGCCCTGAATCTTACGCAGCTGAAACATGAAATTCCATGTTGCAAATGAACATCTTATACATGCAACACAAAGAACGTCCAACTCTCTAGGGATCTCTATAGGTACTACCATCCTCATCCATGCCCCATGATAAAGGTTGACAGAAGACCACAACAGACAGAACCGTTCATGGCCAGCCACAAGTAATGGTAACACTCAGAGTTACAGAGATTATCCTCAAGCAAATGCAATTCTCATGCACCAAATCAGTGTTTATTTATAGGAGGTGTTTGCCAAGGATCAGACCCTTAAACTCATTTTGGAACACTTGGGGCTGAATTTTGCATTTTCATTGGTTGCGTCGGGCGCACCTATTAAAAGGTGCATCTGGTGCAAAGAATGAAAATGCGCCCTATGATGGTAAATGCGCTAATCCCAGGGCAGCCGCGAACTCGCGCTACCCTAGGGGCAGCGCATTCATGTGAAAACACCGCTCCGTGTTTTCACAGTGCAGGCGTCACCCCCCTGCACTTTTACAGGAGATTAGAGATCCCCTTGCAGGCAGGTGCAGTCAACGACTCCACCTGCCTGCAAGGGGATGTCTGGGGGGTCCATAGGACCCTCTTTCCCCCCTTCAGAGGGCTGCTCTCAGGGGTTGCACTCACAGTGCACACCTTTTAGGTGGCGCACTGGGTGTGCGTCCCCTAAGAGCTACTTTGCCTGTGCGCCTGCGTTGGTAATACGGCGTAGTCGCTGAGACAAAGGAATTCCCTCATTTGCATAGGGCATGCCACCATGCAAATGAGGGAACGCCCCCTGAAGGTAGCTCTGGAGCTTTAAGTGTGCCAGCGCTATCGGTATTCCTGAAGGGGACACGCAAGCGTCTGCGCCCCCTTCTGTAATACCAACGTGCCCTGGGGGCACGGAAAGGGGCGCAAAACGCCCGTTGTGCCCCCCGGGCACTTACTGTAATAGGGCCCCTGGACTTAAGTGCTTGTATTCATCAATACAGTGATTGTGCAGTGGTCAAAAAGTTATACACTTTTCATGAAAGAACGGTAGCTGCTGACCAGTGTTACTAATTGTGAGAATCACACACAAACTTAATTTGAAGAATGGCACTGTAATTAGGGGTGTAGAAAATTAGTACGATTTGCTTTAGCATAGCTATGGAAAAATTACTCAAAATTACGCGTAATAATGTGAAATGCAAGTCCGTCATATTGCGCTATATTTTAGCTGAAAATGCATCCTGTGTCAATTTGTGGAGTAGTATGCATTCAAACAATAGCACTGCAACAATTGCTGCTAGCATTCTTTTGTTCCTGTGCATTAGTGGTACACTTTTACTACAAATTACCACAAATTGTGCCATTTGCTGTAAATTGTTACTGCACATAGGGCATAATTATGCAATGTGCCATAATGGTGTAATTTTAGGAGTTTCACGTACCAAGTGTAACGCAAAATTCACAAACTTATGTGAATTACACTGGGGTAATTTAAATTTCACCCAGGCCCAACTGTAAAAAATGTGATTACTGGTTGAGAGGGTAAAACCCTACTCAAGCAAGAACCACAATCATTATCAGGGTGAAGTCGCAGGCAAACCCCAAATTAACCTGTGCTCAAACCTCTGGTATCTTGGCACAAAGCAGTCAGGCTAAACTTAGAGGCAATGTGTAAAGTATTTGTGCAGCACTTCAAACAGTAATAACGTGAAAACACAACCCAGAAAGAATCCCATTCCAAATTAGAAAAATAGAGTACATTTTAATAAATAATTTAAGACCAAAGTGGCAGAACCGGAGGCATGCAGTTTTTAAAATTTCAGTGATTATAGCGTCAAAAAGCACAAACCGCCAAATGTGGATATATGGTCATGCCGGACCGCTAAACAATATGCCCTCAAATCCTGTTTGCCGAGTGATACAAAGTCCTTGCATTGAGTTGCTCTGGCCGGCGTCGAGAAACCATCGACTTGGAGCTTGCAATGCAAGGTCCTACACCATGATGCATCGCGCAGTGAAGTCAGTGACCATCAACGGGAGCTCGCAATACCAGGTCCTCCTTCATCATCGAGGAAGCCACTGGGGCTTGTGAAGACTTGCGAAGTGTTGGTACTGAGGGAGGGATGCGTTGGGCCAGTGAGCCGTTGGGACTTGCAAGGACTTGCATCGAGGTGTGCAGCTCTGTGTCAAGCTAGGATGGTTGTTGGCTTAGATATGTGTCGTGCTGCGTTGGGCTGGCAGAGGTGCTGATGTGATGCACGGTCCTGCATCTAAGCCAGAGGGCGCTATGCCAGTTGTCGGCATAGAGATACGTCATGCTGGATCAAACTTGCGGAGCTGTCGAGGTGATGCAGTCCTGCGTCAAAGATGCAGGGTGCAGAGAAGCCTGTTGGGTCCCTGTGGCTTGAGGACTGTAGGTCAGCCGACTGATCCTTGGAGATCTTGGACACACAGGCAGGCTGGTTTTCAGCAGGGTAGCTCGCAGCAGAAGAGACCTGGTGCAGGTGCAGCAACAGCTGTCCTTGGGCAGCAGAGAAGTCCTTGGGCAGCCAAGCAGGTCAACAGGGCAGAATTCATAGCTAGGCAGTCCTTCCTCCTGGCAGAGTCCACAGGTCCAGAATTGATCTAAGGAGTTGGGGTTTGGGGTCCAATATTTATACCTGGTGCCCACTTTGAAGTAGAGGAAGCTTCTAGGGGTTTCCATCACCCTGAGGTGTCAGGCATCCCCTTCCTCCCTGTCCTGGCCCAGCTTGTCTGGGGTCACAAAAGACTTATGACAAACCCTTTGTGAGAGTGCTCAGGCATAACCTTTGTGATGTGCAAGTGTGGTAGGTGACTTAGAGTGGCACATCCTGCCAACACCTATCTTCCCTTTGTCTCACTGTCTGGGAGCAATACACAAGGGCCAACTGCCAGCTACACCTTGTCAAGTGACTGAGGAACAGACTGCAGGCATCAAATGGTAAGGACAAGAAAATACCAACTTTCTTAAAGTGGCATTTTTAGAATTGTGACTACACATCCGACTGTACAATGAAAGAGGGCTTTTAATTACAATTCTTTGGATACCAAACTCAGCCTGTCCACCAGCTCCCAATTGAAAGTTATCACTTATTGAATGTAATAAGGTAACCAAATGTTATCCTAAGGGAGAGGTAGGTCTTGCAGTAGTGAAAAACTAATTTAATAGGGGTGGCGATAAATTTCACTCCACCGGCAGAGTTTGTGGAGTTTTGCCCAATCCGCGTTACGCTTGTAATGCAGAGTACTGGCAAAACTCTGTCAACTGCTGCGTGGCAGAGTTTTTTCTTGTGCACAGTTCGCCAACATTAAGTTGCGGAGTGTGAGAGAGAATTGGTGTCCCTCAGTGCAATTTCCGGGCACTAGGACAGCACCCAGCAAGATTTTCTCAACATTGGCGGTCGCAGGCAGTTGCGACAGTTCATGGTGAGAAACCTACAGCTCGGGGTGAGAAAGCTGCCGCTCAAGTAGAAAATCTATTGGGGTGGCAAGAAAGAAGAAGCACCCACTTGCGGCCCGTGTTGTGCCTTTCGTGCTGATTTTGCAGCGTGAAACAAGCTCCTGGTGCTAAAAATCAGTGCAGCATAACAATTCTGCCCACGTGCAGAACTCTGCGGAATCTCAGGAGGTTCTAGTCCTTTAGTTTAATTTTAATACATATAAGTCACCCCTGGGGGTGACTTATTTGTATCAAAAGGGAAAGTTTGGGCCTGGCAAAAAGTTTATTTTCGAAATGGCACTTTAAAATTGCACACACAGGCTGCAATGGCAGACCTGACCCATGGTTGCAGGGCTACTTAAGTGGGTGCCACAATGAGCTAAATATATACACCCGTGTCTCCTTTAATTTTCCCGAACGATTTATTCATTGGTAAACTAATTGAATTGTTTCTTGAATAATCCAATTGTGAGTTACTTTAACAGAGCTTACCTAAATTGAATTTATCAACTATTGCTAAAATATCTTTGAACAAATCCCTTGTGGGCGCACTTACCTGCTTATACTAAACTGCCCAAGCCGTCAAGGGTTTATTGGGTTTCCCATTCTTTGTGATATTGTTCTAGAGCTGACAGTAGTCTGCTGTGGGTCACTTCGTTGAAGTGGTTATATTTATAATATCCTATTTATGTAGGAGGCAGAGACCCTCTCATACACTGATGAATACATCTTAAAAATAGCTGGTGGGCCTTCCCTTTTAGGAAACAGAGGCCCCATCACACAGCTACCATTTGAATCAGATCTTAATCAGCTTGAACGACTAAAGAAGAAGTTAGTTCGGACAGAACTACACGCCAAGTTCTTAACTGACTGTCTACATGCAAATATAATTCCTACGGGACTGCAAATTAAAAACATTCCCATAATCTTCACTGAAGATGAAGATTTTAAGGTAGGCTTTAGTTTCTCAGCGAATAAATGTTCACATACGTGGATGGTTTTGAGCATTGAAACAGCTTTGAAACATATCAAAATACTCACAAAAGATATCGAGACTTTAGAAAAGAAGATTACTACAGACTCTACCATCCCTAATAGTAAATTCCTGTTAGACAAAGTTTATCAGACCATTAAGGAATTTGAAGAATTCAATGCACACAAGAAGACAGACAAATTACAAAAAGATATAGCAAGGAGAAGACATACCCCTATCTGAACAAGGACTTTTATATCCCACAGGGATATAATCAACCTATGAGAAATAGAATTACCTTCTCTGACACCAACTCCGATACGGGCAGTGACCAGTCCCTAGAAATCCCTTATCGCCCTCAATACGAACAACAGCCAACAACATCACGTCAAGTTTTTTTAGGGCAGGAACGGAGGGGGTCCGGCCCCCCCGCGGAGACAGAGAGGAGCAAAGCGGGGATGGTACCGCAATCAGTACACACCAGGGTTCAGACAGACCAGGAACAACTACTACGACTGGTAGGTCCGACTCAAACCATCCCAATTTTCAATCTGTCTAATCATACTCTATCAGAGTCAGAAGTCGCCGTATTTTCGGCTGGCTTATCTTTTGTACCAACATTTAACAAGCATTGAAAATGCAATAGGTCTCGCCTTTGATTAAGTTAAAGCCATTTGCTTTGCTAATGGTATTGTATAGCAAAGCAAATGGCTTTAACTTAATGAAAGGCGAGACCTATTGCATTTTTAATGCTTGTTCCTATTGGTCACGGTTACAGTGTCCAGGTCCTGAACGCAGATTCTACACGATATACGGGACACACAACTTAGTTTTCAAATATAAGTCAGGAACGTGAGACGCGAACAACGAGGTCGAAAAGAGAAGCAATGAATCAAAAAAGTTTAAGCGCATTAACTTGGGGAGGCTAAGTTGCGCGCTGATGATCTAAAGCTATGGCATGAAGGTCCCAAATTGAGGCAAGTCCCATGCTGTTCACGTCTGAGAATTAGAGGGGATTCTACTGTCACGAAGAAGGTCTGGAGATGAGGTCTCCAAAGGAGTTAGGGGCGGCACCATACATAAAAAAAAAAAAACACTGTGCCAGCCTGCCTCAAGTGCTCCTCCAGAGCAGCCCTGCCTGCCGATCACATAATCTCCCCGTGCCTGAATGTGCCCTTGTGTAATGTAACCGGAGCTCATGTAAAGCGCTCCAATACCTTCAGGTAGAGTTCGCGCTATAGAAATCTGCATTAAAAAAAACACGTGCCAGCCTGCCTCAAGCGCTCCTCCCGAGCAGCCCTGCCTGCCGATCACATAATCTCCCCGTGCCTGAATGTGCCCTTGTGTAACGTAACCGGAGCTCATGTAAAGCGCTCCAATACCTTCAGGTAGAGTTCGCGCTATAGAAATCTGCATTAAAAAAAAAAACACCGTGCCAGCCTGCCTCAAGCGCTCCTCCCGAGCAGCCCTGCCTGCCGATCACATAATCTCCCCGTGCCTGAATGTGCCCTTGTGTAACGTAACCGGAGCTCATGTAAGTCGCTCCAATACCTTAAGGTAGAGTTCGCGCTATAGAAATCTGCATAAAAAAAGACGGTGCCAGCCTGCATCAAGCGCTCCTCCCGAGCAGCTCTGCCTGCCGATCACATAGTCTCCCCGTGCCTGAATGTGCCCTTGTGTAACGTAACCGGAGCTCATGTAAAGCGCTCCAATACCTTCAGCTAGAGTTCGCGCTATTTATGAGTAGATCACTTTATAAAGGACCATGCGCGCATTCTGACTGCGTTCCCATGCCACGGTGTATATAAGTGGATTCCTACTGTAGCTCAGCAGGCAAGGGTGGCACTGGAGGCTAGGTAGAGTTTACGTGTAAGGAGCCGGAAAGGATGGGCTGAACGGATTGACCGGTGGTATTCTGCTTCAGTCAGATTGTGCATCCTGGTGTCCCGGGTGGCTTGGGCGTGTCCGAGCATTCGCTGTAGGTGCCGGAGTGTGCCCGTGCCGGCGTGCACACTTGGGTCGAATTCAGTTTGTGGCGCGTGCATACACCTGCCACGGCGCCCAGGTGTCTGTGTTGTGGCTATAACCCCTAATGGGCTTCTCCGTGTATGTCTGTTGGAGCCTGGCGGGTGTATGAGGGCGACTGGTGATGACAGTGCTGGAATATGGTGCTTATGTGAAGCGCTCCGAAAGCTTCGGGTCGAGTTCGCGCTGTATAAATGTTAAGATGTTAAGAAAAACAAAGTAAGAAAAAGCAGCTACGCAAGCCATGCACACCTTGGAAGGACGCCCAAAGATGCGGAAATCCTACTAAAACAAGCCCGTTACCATATGAAGAGCGTTCTCACTGCGCCCAATCAAAGAGCCGGACTGGCGCGTGCAAGGCAGCATGACGAAGCTTCTGATAAGAAACTTCGTCACGACAGCCGTAATGCAGGCGAGCCAGTCCGGATGGGCCGGACAAAAAAGCGAAAAGGAGGCACCCCAGAAACCTTATTTCCAATTGCAGCCCACCGTTTAACATAAACGGTGACGCAAGCCAATGGGAATAAGGGGCGGGGCTTCAAGCCCTTTTCTCAAAGTCCTCATCTGCAATAAATCTCGCTGAGCGGGCTGCGCATGTGCGCAGCAACGCTAGGCGAGACCTAAAAAATGATTTATTCCAAACGAAATTAGAATTGTACAAATTCTTCCGGTCAATTAGACTGAAGAATTTCTTTGCCACCAATACATCAGTACAATCTTATGACACCACAGGCTTGAGAAATCCATCTACGTTTTATCCAACAAATGCCATGGTTGCAAAGGAAATAGTCACCTTTGAAAATGCAACCCTTGCTGAAATAGAGAACTTGTTCAAAAGCAAAATACATTTCAACTCGAATTTTTCCAAAGAAAAACAAAAGGCACTACAAAACTTACAATCTCTCCCCGATGTCACAATAAAACCGGCAGATAAAGGCGGGGGCATTGTGCTATGGGATAAAGAAGCATATAGACTTGAATTACTAAAACAGCTATCTGTCAACGAACATTATAAAAAACTCAACAGCAATCCGACTAACAGACTGACCAACTTGATTTCCAACTTAAGTCGAGAAGGGTTTGATGGAGATTGGTTAAGTGAAAAGGATGCTTCCTTCCTCATCAACAAAGCACCAACTGTACCAGCAATTTACATCTTGCCAAAGGTACATAAGGACGTCTTGAAACCACCTGGACGCCCAATTGTTTCAGGGTGTAATTCAATTTTAAAACCCTTTGCACAATATGCCGATTTTTTCATTCGCCCTTTTGCCGTTGATCAACCTACTTATATCAGAGACACCATGGCCGTTATCAATATTATAGAAAATCATCAATTTGATCCGGCTTCTGAACTTTTGGTCTCAATGGACATTGAGAGCCTATACACGAATATCCCCCAGAATGATATACTCACTATTTTGAACACCTTATTAGAAAGTAGACCCAGGCCCCATAAAGTTCCAACGGCCTTTATCATTGAATGCACAAGAATATCACTGTGCGCAAAAAAATTCTCTTTGAAAACACCTTTTACCAGCAGTTAAAAGGTGTAGCCATGGGTGCGGTATATGCCCCAGACATAGCCAATATCTATGTCTCAACCCTCGAAAATGCATACATCTTCGATGCATCAAACCCTTTTTCAGTAAATATCATTCGTTGGTTGAGATATATTGACGATGACTTCCTTATCTGGCGTGGAAATAAAGATCAATTGGTGGCTTTCCACACATGGCTTAACTCCAAAAATGTCCATCTTAAATTCACTATTGAGTCAGATTCGAGTAGTATGAATTTCCTGGACATAACAATAAAAGTAGATCGTAACAACAGTCTCTACACAACATTGTACACTAAGCCAACAGCCAGGAACACACTTCGAATTACAATAGTCACCACCCTCAAGCATTGAAGGATGGGTTGCTCTTTGGGCAATTTCTGCGCCTTCGCAGAAATTGTACCCGAAAGGAGGACTATTTCGCCGAAGCAAAAAAGTTGAAAGAGAAATTGAAAGCACGTGGCTATCCATCTAAACTATTGAAAAAATCATTAAAACGTGCTTGGTATAATAACCGCGAAGCATTGTTAGAAGTCAGGGAACGGTCCAAATAACCGCATTTAATATGTGTGTCAACCTTTGGAACTCATTCCAATAGCATAAAAAAGATTGTGAATAAACAGTGGTCGCTTTTCAAAGGTCTACGTGAGTTAAAGAACAAGCCTATGTTCTCTTTCAAAAGAGGATTGAATCTGCAGGACCGCTTGGTGCATGCTTATGACAATACTGATACTAATACGGTAGACAATATGAGACAATTGGCCCCACTTGTGGGGCATTACAAATGCAATATGTGTATAGCATGCAATACTACTCAAGCAACCAAGATTTGCCACATCAATGGAGTTGACATCAACATTAGACATTTCTCTAATTGTAATACGTCTAATGTAGTCTATTGTATTAAATGTCCATGCGGACTACACTACATTTGCAAAACAACACAGATTGTAAAGAAACGAATCTTACAACATCAATCACGGATCCGATGTCGTGTAGAAAATGCTCCCTAGTGGAACATTACCTCAAACTTGGCCATTCAGAGAAAGATATGGCATGGTGGGTCATTGAAGTTGTCAAACCAACCAAAAGACAGGCAAATGTGGATAAAATACTCACCCTGAAAGAAAACAGATGGATTTGCCGCACTGACAACATTAATAAAGGCTTGAATTCATCAACTGAACGGCATACACTATCTTGCATTCTGTAGATGAATCTCTAAATCAAACATTCCTTAAAACTGCAAAATTTGACATATATGCATTTAGGTGATTTTATATTACTTAATTTACAGTTCATTGTGTTTATCAACTGTATCAACAAGCTATGTGACATAATTTGTACCTATATCTGTTAAAGATGACATTTTTTAATTCAATCATCTTATTGAACACTTGTTGATTTATATGATTTGTTTTAATTGTTATTATCCCTATATACATATCTTTTGTCAATATACTACGAAAGTGTGATAGGAACAGTTTCTAGAACCTAAACGATTGATTATTTTAACTTCTGTGTAAAACATGACTGTTGCCATTGGACTGAATGTATAAACAGCATCATCTTATTGTACTCTATTCTTTATTAATGTGTATATTATTTTGTACAATGATTTATTGCATACAATTTATGCCTTATGTAAAATGCCATCAATGCATACTTCTTTGGTGGCTGGGAACTCTTTCCTTTCTCTCCTATAAATCCTCCGCAAGTTAAAATGTGACATTCTTTATTCAGTCATAGTATTGAACAATGTGCTCGTTTTCCAATATAAGGATAGAGCTTTCCGTGAAACAACTTCAAGTTGCCTGATTTCGATCTTTCACACGAGCGCCATCTTGCAATGATGGGTAACATTGACAGACATCGCTCTTTAACCTATACAACCAGGTAATACACATTACCCAACCTATTTGTGAATAGAAATATAATATGGTTGGTAGATATCAACATCCAAATGTTGGAGATAGATGGTAAATATATATCCACACTGCAGACTCTAATCGTGAATTTCACTCCATCTAAAGATGGCTGCCATAATACTATGGACGGCAGTCCTCTTTCGATCTCCAAACAACGGGAGTCACACGGCATGTTTACATAGGTGCTCCCTCTTACCTTCAGTTCAATCGCCGACTGTTAAGCGAGCGTGAACTCTTTGAACCTCTCTTCATTGGAATACAGGTATTTAACAGGATCAAACTATAGTTGTCTAATGAGACTAACCCATGGACCTTAGCTGAGTCCAAACAGTTATTTACAGTCTCAATATTTTTATTTCTTTTGACAGATTTGTTGTCTGATTCTGCAACAAGAGCCCGCAAATACCTGGGTCCTTGCTTTAAGCATTTACAGCGTAAGGTTCCTTTTTTTTAAATGTTTTTTAAACAGATATACCTCGTTATGTGTTATACGGAGTGACAAACTATGCGCACAATATTAACACTGACAAAATAATGATTAATTGTTGATGTGAATAAAATCAGAGATGTCCCCTTAATGACAGGCATACATCTCAGGTTTAAATCGCATTAAGGTAGCGACATAGACAGGCTCTGTCCCCTTTGTCATCCATATTACATCGTTAGGAGATCGTTGGTTTCAAGACAGGCTCCATTTAATAATAGCTAGCTTTCTTGATTTGAACATGGAGAGCATTATTTAAAATAGGAAATCGTTTTTCTTCCCCATTTTAGCATTGTGTGCTGGAATAAATGAACCCTTGTCATTCAACCAATTGTGGTTTCGATATATCAAATAGAATCCTCACTTAGTGTGAAGTAAGTGTATATAAACTAAACTCTTTTCTTCATCCTCACATTCTTCTTTCTGGGTGAGATGCTTCGATCTTTCAGGAGATGGTTCTCCTCTCCTTTGCCCTTGGTTTCAATTCAGGCTGATACTCCTTGACTAGAGACACATTTTTTCTGAAAATTCTTCCACACAGGTGTGATTTTTTTAAACACAAGCTGATTCAATGTCAAATATTACATGATAACTGTTGGTTCTTTTTTCGTGTATACATAGGAGTCTTTTTTATCAACATATTCAAGGTCCTGAGGATGGTCTAACGGACACGGACATTATTAGACCGAAACGTCCACTACTACACCTATTCCTTACTTCAATGTATTGTAGGCAATGTTTGCTTTGTGTAAACTTTTCAGATTGCCTTAAAAACATTTTGTGAAAAGGTGTCCACAATTGTAACTATGAAGGATATTTAATCTTATGTAACTGTTACTTCTGGCTACATTGTGTTGTTTTTTATGTACCCTTTACAAATGAATAATTTTGGATTAATACAAAATCACTTTTTGAATATATACACCTGTGTCTCCTTTAATTTTTCCCGAACGATTTATTCATTGGTAAACTAACTGAATTGTTTCTTGAATAATCCAATTGTGAGTTACTTTAACAGAGCTTACCTAAATTGAATTTATCAACTATTGCTAAAATATCTTTGAACAAATCCCTTGTAGGCGCACTTACCTGCTTATACTAAACTGCCCAAGCCTGTCAAGGGTTTATTGGGTTTCCCATTCTTTGTGATATTTTAGCAAGCCCACTAGTAGCATTTAATTTACAGGCCCTGAGTACATGTAGTACCACTTTACTAGGGACTTGCAAGTAAATTAAATGGGCCAATTGTGCATGAGCCAATTATACCATGTTTAAAGGAGAAGGAGCACAAGCACTTTAGCACTTGAGTAATATGGACGAAAAAGGAATTATTTCAAAAAAGGAACAGAACAATAGAGGCAGCACTTCCAACAACTGAGAGCAGAACATTTCTGTCTCTGGCACTTATTTTTTTTCAAATAAAACATTGTACTTATTCTATAGAAAAATAAAATGAAGAGGCAGGCAACAAAGCTCAGTCTCATCACTTTGTTAGGATGTTCTGTCTGACGGTCAATAGGGCATTATGGCTTCCAATCTAAGAATCCAGAAGAAAAGGCATGATCGTGATGGCCCTTAGTGAAGAAGACATTCAGAAAAAAGTTGTGAGGGTGGTGTCTATCAAAAAGGAACTGCTCCACCAGGGGGAATAAATACTCCTATTCCCTGGTTTCAGTCCTGTCACAATTACTGGGAGGAATATAATGCAGGACCAGAAGAAAGGAAAGGTGAAGAGGGCAGTCTTGGCTTCAGTCCTTTTTCCTGTCCAGCTGTTTATAACTGTTGGGTCTAAAATATTGTTTTTGGTTTTTTTAAAAACATTTTTTATTGCCTTTTGTAGCCACCATTGCACCTGTGGTTTCAACAATACATTTACATATTCCATATCACTTGCCCTTATCTCATATCACATACATTTTACTGCATAATAAATCTGCATGCTCAACAACATTTGAAGATTAATCTTAGAGCCACTGTTCAGTCTGCATCCGTACAGGCATTATCCCCCCTCCCAACCTTTCCCCAACAACCCCCCACCCTCCCCTGCGCTGCTGTTTCCTATGATATTATGCTACATCTTTCTGAGTTGCACTGTGATCATGCATCCTGTACATCCGTAACATGGAGGCTCTCCCTATCGATCTTGGGGATCCTTTCCATTATGGACTCCTCTCCTCTAGCTCTTGCTCCATTCCCTCTTCCTGCTGCTGCCTCCCAGGGCTCCCCTGTCTGGATGCTCCCCCTGAGGTGGCAGATTCAGCTTTTTGGTCAGAATGTTTCATGTCCTCCAGTAATACCTCCAAGCTTGCGCTCTCTCAATCCTACCTATGCCTCTTCTCGCATTCCTAAGCAAAATTCTGCCTTTGCAGCTTGCCCATTTCTCCAGCTCTTGCTTCCATCTATGGAGGCTGGGGCCATTCGGTGCTTTCCATTTACTTGGGTCTAAAATATTGTTTAGTAAGAGGGTCAGTATCAAACAGGGTACTCAGCCTCAACCATGGGGGTTGAGGTTGTCAGCTTCTGCTATCCAGGGACCAGTCCTACTATGACTCTGTAAACTGGATCAGGAGCAACCCTTTCCACACTACACTCTCAGAGTAGCGAGGACAAGCAGTTACAGGTTTCTCAGGAAGGTAGCTTTGGGGGTGCTCAAGCCCAGAGCTCAACAATCATCCAACAGACCCAATAAAGAAAATGTCCTGCCCAGTCTTATCTATGCAAGAAAGAACGTTAATTGCAGATGCACTCTGTACCACACACTACAATAATCATCAGCAAGTCAGAGTCACAGGTGCTGAATCCACCCCTTCCCTCTCTGTCCCCCGTTTCCCAGGCACTCTCCCTTGGTTCTGGGCCCACCTCTTTAGGGGCATTTCAACAGAAGCCTGAATAAGACTGAGGTGTAGATTCATCCACCACCAAAATGCATTTGTGTGCTCACTCTCAAGTCTTTGCAGTATTACTCCTTCACTGCATGAGTATGTCCTCTCAGGATCATTTCAGGGCTGCCCGCACACTTGGGAGAGCAGCAGCACACCAGCAGTCTTCAATGGAGTCCATTCAATCTTCATTTTGCAGCCGTCTGAAGATTGGCAGTCAGGAGATGGTGCGGTCACAGTCATACCCTTGGTAGGTGCAGTCCCAGAGGGGTTCATTCGATTGGGAGTTGTAGCCCACACCAGGCATGACTGGACAGGAGGGAATGCACCCCAATAGGGCCTTGAGCACTTCAGTAGATGTAGCCCTACATGGATTATTCAGCACTTTAACAGATACAATGCCACATGGGCCATTCAGGTGTTCAGTAGATTCAGCCTTCCATGGGCTGTTCAGCAATTCAGCAGAGGCATGCCCGCATGAGCCGTTCAGCAAGATGTGATCATGGCTCCAACTAGGCCTTGAGCAATCCCGTTGTCAGACTGATAGGAGAGTCTGGAGGACCCTCTGGCACCAGGCTCTTCCCAGGTCACTCTTGCCATGTCTGCTTCTTCTAGAAACCCCACAGCCACCGGGGATGTGCCGGACCTCCCTGCTTCCTGGATAGTCCTGCAGGGAAGGGACGGAACCAGCAGGGTAGGTAGATACCTTCCCTTTTTGAGAAGGCAGGCTTCTAAGCACTTCAGGACAGGTATACAACTCCTTCAACAAGAGTTCCAGAGTTCCAGGCTTCAGCTGATGTCCCCTCACCTTTGGGAGACATGCTGTCAGGCAGACACCAGCACTGGTAGTACAGCTGACCTCTGAGTAGTCTGTGGAGCACACCTTTCCTTTGTCATAGAGGACTTGGACCTGGAACAAAGGGGGGCAGTGTGAATCCCACTTTTATACATAACCATTAGACAGATGCAGATTCACTCTATCAAGCTGTAGAACTGGTTTGAGTTGGTTCTTCTTTCAAGTGTTCTTTCCGTGCTGTTCTCCTGACACAGCATGTGTGCCTTCGAGTGATGCTCCGCACAGTAGGATTGTCTCCATCCTGGACCACCCACAAAAGAGACACAAAGAGGTGTGACGTTTCTGAACCTGGCTGTCAACAGCTGAACTGAGGGAGTAATAAGGAAGACACAAATGGGCAGGCCTTACCTGAAGGGTTCCTCACCTTTCACAAGAGTCAACAGTCCTGACCCTCACCCCTATCATCCATCAAATGGCAGTGTCCAGGAAGACAGATCAGCAACTCCTGGATAAGGAAAATGCCTTATAGACTATCTAAAGAAACCGTGTCTCTACTCTCCTTACTTCACTGTTTAGATTTTAAGTGTTTAGGACGAATATGGAGAAATTGGCATGCCCAGTCCCCTTTTTGTTTGCCTTTTACAAGCTCAAGGGGACTTCTCTAGGCATTCTCTCACCCCTTTTGGGTTCCCTTACCTTTCTTCATGATATGGGGGATCTTCCAGTTCAATAGAGGCTTCACAATTCGAATTTACCCACCTCCCCTCCCCGCACATTCCCATTAGCTCTTCATAAGATTATTTGGTTGGAGCACAAATAAAATTTACCTACAACTGTTGTGATAGTTTTCTTTTGGTCTTGGTGGTTTGTTGCGTGTCGAGCTTTTGATGTCTTACTGAGAGCCTAAGGTTGTGTGATTTGTATCATAACAGAAATTAAAAGAAAATGACAAAAAAAGAAAATTAGGCTTAACTACGATTCGTGAGAAACAGAGGAGAGACTCTCTCTAACCAGACCTGAGTCCTGTAGGTTATATATGCAAAATCGCAAGATTTGTAAAATTTCTGCAAGATGTCCAATGAAATGAGCTACATTTCCTTTGTGGTTACTAAAAAGGAGCATTCTTGACTAAAACTGACTATGAAGGCTGAAACAGCTTCCCACTACTCCTGATCAGAACCAAGCCTACCTGGAAGAAGAACCGGCAGAGCATCCTGCAATGTCAACAACATCTGGCATATTTGAAGAATAGTGCTCCTTCTGGCAACTGTACCACCCAGGAGCTGAACCGGTACCCCGAAAGCAACTCAGCTACATAGCTGCCTCTAAATAGTAAGAAGTAAGGGGCAGGCAGCGCTTAATTTGAGCCAGTGGTTTCCGGTGCTTGGCACCAGCACTTAATCGTCAACACCGGGACATATAACGCGAACCCAACCCAAAGGTATTGGAGCGCTTTTCATGAGCACCAGTTGAGGGCACATTAATTTTTGTAGGCACGGGGAGATTAAGTGATTTTCCCAGAATCACAGAATGTTGAGCCTATGCCGAGACTTCAGCCTGGTTTTCCAGCTTCAAAATCGGCAGCTCTGGCCATTACACCACATCCTCTCCCCACTTGTAGGGTTTCATGATTAATAGTTAGTTCTGTTTTTGGTGGCGCCAATGGGAGCAATGGGATGTGCAAGCTGCCTCCTGACGAGAGCCCCGGCACTTATTTTTTCACAAATTAACCACTGGGGGCAGGGAAGGAACAGGACGGTTCCTAGGTAGGAGGAAGGAATCAAACCACAAACCAAGCATGTCCCAATCATCGTGACCTTGAGAAGCTCTCAGAAGGACCGAGGACTTTGATAAGGGAGGAGACTTAAGACTGGTATATGACTGTTAGAAATGGGATCTCTAGTTGGCAAAGGCTTGCACCTTTGTCCAAGTAGGGACCCTTCTTCCTAGTCAGGGTAAGGGAGTTACACTCCTAAAATAACCCCTGCTCACCCCCTTGGTAGCTTGGCATGAGCAGTCAGGCTTATTCTAGAGGCAGTGTGTAAAGCATTTGCACATAACCAACAGTAATACAGTGTAAGCACTACAAAAGGACACCACACCAGTTTAGAAAAATAACCAATATTTTTATATACTCAAAGACAAGACCAATTACGACAAAAATCCACAATACTATACTTTAAAAATGAATGCTTGATAAGGTAACTTCTTTGCAGGAATAACACAAAAGCAAAGTTCGTACGAGTCGGTAGCCCCGTCCGGGTCTACCGCGATGCTGAAATACACAGAGTCTAACAGTTCCAGCCGACCGGGTCGCTACGGGCCAGCAGAGTCGTGAACAGACTCGGTCACAGTACCTTTTCTCATTGTGGCGGGCACGGAGTGTGCGAGCCGGTCGGCGTTCGTCGCGGTTGCGGTGCAAAGCGGAGCGGTGCAAGGTGCGGTGTCCCTCGATGCGGTGCAGGCAGCGGCTCGATGAGCGTCGTGCAGACGGAGTCGGTGAGTCCAAGGCGTGCGGTGCAGGGCGAGACGGTGTACGATGCGGTGCTGACAGGTTGCGATGCAGGCGACCAAGCCGGAGTGCGGGAGCTGGCGTCGGACAGCGGTGCGAGTCGGAGCGGTGCATCGCAAACGTGCGAGCGGTGCCCCAAATGCGATGCGGTCACGACTGTTGAGCCAGTTGCAGCGACAGCGTCGGTCGGGTCCGGCTGGTTCAGTGAAGCGATGCGATGCGAACTGCGGTGCCCACAGGTCACGGTGCAAGCATCGGCTCGGTGTTGTCGGCGTCGGACGTCGCCTACGGTGAGACCAGGGGTGCGATGCGAAGCGGGGCGATGCGGTCTGCGGTGCAAACAGGTCACCGGCCAGGGATGGATTCGGTTGACGGAGTCGGTTGCGGTTCCCTTCCTCTGTGGCAACTGAGACAGCGTTCCAGAAGCGGTACCCAGAGGCGTGTGAAGTCTTTGCAGTCCCTGAGACTTCTTAACAGGAGGCCAGCTCGGTTTCAGGCCCTTGGAGATACTCAGCACAAGTTTGTAGAAAGTTCAGTCCAGTCTTTTCACTGCCCAAGACAGAAGCAGCAACTGCAGGCCAACCCAACAAAGCAGTCACTCAGCAAAGGGGCAGTACTCCTCCTAGCAGCTCTCCAGCTCTTCTTCTTGACAGGTTCCTTGATTCCAGCGAGATCTAAATTCATGGGGTCAGGGCCCCAATATTTATATCCCAAATTCCTTTGTTCTCTGGAGGCAGAGAAGCCTTTGCCTAGTCCAAACCAGTTTTGGAGCACTCTGTTGACAAGACTCCTTCTTTCCTTTCACGGTGCAGGGCAGAAACATCAGACGCCCCACAGGAGGTGGAGCCAGCATTGTGGAGGGAAAGCACAGCCCTGGAGCACTTTGTTGACATGATTCCTTCTCTTCTTTCACAGTGCAGGGCAGAGACATCAGACGCACCACATGGGGGTGGAGCCAGCACTGTGGGGGGCAGGCACAGTCCTATTCAGGTCCCAGGTGCAACTCCTCCCTCCCATCTAGATGCAGATCTCTCTATTCACCACTGGGCGGACTCATTCTGTCTCCTGGAATCCCCCAGCCCTGTCATTCAAACTCCAGACAAGGAATACACAACCTAGCAGAGGCAGGCCTGGATAGTTAGACAAGAAAATACCTACTTTCTAAAAGTGGTATTTTCAAACACAGAATGTTAAAACCAACTTCACTAAAAGATGTATTTTATCATTCTGAGTTCAGGCATACTAAACTCAAATTTCTACCATGTTCCCGGAGTCAGTTAGGATTATAAGATGTAATAATCAAAACTGCCCATTCTGGCCTATGGTACAGGTAGCCTTGCAATAGTGAAAAACGAAATGGGCTGTAATTCACTATCAGGACATGCCACACACACCAGGGCATGTCCTACCTTTCACATACAATGCACCCTGCCCACAGGGGTACCTTGGGCCTACCTTAGGGGTGACTAACATGTAGAAAAGGGAAGGTTTAGGGACTGGCAAGTGTGTGCACTTGCCAAGTCGACATGGCAGCCCCAGGCTGCGCACAGGCTCTGCAATGGCAGGCCAGAGTTACACTTTACAGGCTGTTTGTGTGGGTGGCACAATCCAGTGCTGCAGCCCACCAACAGCATTTGATTTATAGGCCCTGGCACTCGCAGTTCACTTTACTAGGGACTGACACATAAATCAAATAGGCCAATCATGGAAACACCAATCCATAACACATTTTACACAGAGAGCATATGCACTTTAGCACTGATTAGCAGTGGTAAAGTGCCCAGAGTCCTAAAACCAACACACACAGGGTCAAAAACAGGAGGCCAAAAAGCAAAAAGTCTGGGGGTAAACCCGCTGAAAAAGCCAAGTCTAACACAACCCCCTCCCAGCCTAAAGCCAGGGTAGACTAATCAATCCCTTGATGGACTTCCCTGCTTGGGGCGATAGAACATAGACCTGGCCCACAACAGCGGGGGCACGTTCTGGTTCTACGCCTTTTTAAACCCAGTTGGATTCCTCTATCCATACTCTCAGGGCCCACTAAGCTGACCCATGGGGTACCCTTCTCCTCACCTGTGGACCCTATCTGTGCAGCACCTAAACTTACTTTGCTCACAGATGTGTCCCAACAGGCCGACAGTGCCGACATGGCCCCCACAGTGGTGTGGCCCAGTCCACCCCCGGGGTGTGACTCCTGTCCCCCTCCCAGGGGCAACTCTGTCCACCAGGACAGTAAGCCACAGTGGCTACCGACAGTTGTCAGTGGGGAGACCCAGGCCTTATGCCTCTCAGGGCTCTCTAACCTCTGTGGCGTCAGAGAGTGGGGGGCGGTAGCCCCAGGTGCCTGGCACCCCTCGTCCACTCTCCCTCTGGTCAGGCCAGGGATGACATCCTGGCACTGACCCACCAGCCTAGGGTCTGTACCCGGCGGCTGGACAGGAGACCGGGGTAGGCTTTCCCACCCCCGGTCTTCCTCCCAGGGCCTCCGTACCCTCCCACCTGGAGCGGTACCCCCTTCCAGAATTGTCAGGGCACCTGTGGCAGGTGCCTTGCACAATTCGCCCACCAGTTCAGGGGTGCTATCCTGCAACTGGTACACCAGCCTAGGGTCTGTACCCTGAGGCTGGACACAGAACTGGGGTGGCCTCTCCCACACCCTGTCCTCCTCCCTGGAGCACTGCATCCCCCACCGGGAGCAGTCCCCCTCAACTCCAGAATTGTCAGGCCACCTGTGGCAGGCGTTCTGCACAATTCACCCACCAGTTCAGGGGTGCTATCCTGCAACTGGTACACCAGCCCAGGGTCTGTACCCTGAGGCTGAACAAGGGACTGGGGTAGGCTCTCCCACACCCAGTCCTCCTCCCTGGGGCACTGTACCCTCCCACCTGGAGCGGCACCCCCAGAAGACAAACTGGTAGTGGCACTGTTAGCAGTTGCCCCTTCCCCCAGGTCAGGGGGGACACCCTGAACCTGGTCCTCCAAACCAGGGCCAATACCCTTAGGCTGGACCTGTGCCTGGCAACTCAGGACTTCCGGGGGAGTACACCAACACCCCCCCCCAAAGGGAATACACTCCTCATGAGTTGTGTGAGAGTCTGCCTGGCGCAGGTCTCCAGCCTCCTGTCCACCTGACAGAGCATGAAGACCCCCTAGGCCAGAAGTAGCCTCACCAGGGTCAGTCCTGGGGTGCTCCGACCTCAGAGAGGGCAACCCCTGACCCACTGGTCCTTGCCAACTCACAAAGTGGGGGGCAGTAACCCCTGGTACATAGTAACCATACTCCACTCTTCCTCTCATCAGTGCAGTTCTAAATAGCCACTGATCCTTCAACCTAGGGTCCGCACCCTCAGGTTCACCAGAGGTCTCGGGCGAGGCTCTCCTCCCCTTACCTCTCCTTCTGGGGTTCTGCACTCTCCTCCCAGGAGAGGGACCCTCAGAACCAAAAACTGTCAGGACGCTGGAACCAGACCTCCTACACAATTCTTCCACCAGCTCAGGGCCTTGACCCTGCAACTGATTCACCACCCTTGGATCTAAACCCTCAGGTTGAACCGGGGTCAGAGGCGAGGACTCCCTCCCTCTGCACCCTCTTCCAGAGCTCTTCACCCTCCCACCTGGAGTGGTACCCCTAGAAGACAAACCGGTCAGGACACTGCTTACAGTTGTCCTTCCCTCCAGGTCAGGCAGGACCTGAACCTGGCCTCCCAACCCAGGGACTAAACCCTGCAGCTGAGCACCTGCCCGGTGCACCAGGACTTCCTTGGGAGCACGCATGCCCCCCCTGAGGGTAACACATGACTCATGCGTTGTGTGACAGTCTGCCTGGCGCAGATCTCCCGACCTCTGTCCATCTGACAGTGCGCGAAGATCCCCCAGGACAGAAGTGGTGTCACCATGGTCACTGCTAGGAGGCTCAGCCCTTCTGGCTGGCCCCTGACCCACTGGTTCTCCCACTGGGGAACGTATCCCCCTCTCACCCCTCCATCTGGACTCCTGCACCCTCCCAACTGGAGCGGTGCCGCCAGACACCAGAACCACTGGAGCTCCGCTTACAGATGCTCCAGGTTCTCCTGACTCTAGGAGATCACCCTCAACGGATGGCCTATCAGTACAGCCTAGGCTCCCCACCTGGTGTTCCCTCCTGGAACCAACCAGGCTCTGGGACAGGGTTTCGGGCACCTTGGGCCGCAGCCCCTTCCCACTCCTTCTCCGCGGAGACAGGACGTGAGTCCCTACACCCTTCCCATGACACCGGGACCTAGCTGGGCTACCATGAGCCTTTCCCACCACCCTTGGTTGGGAAATACCTAAGCCACTTCCTTCCGGGTCACCCCCAGATGCTTCTCCAGACCCTCTGGAATCCACCAAAGGTCTGCCTCCAGTGCAAGCTCCCTGGGGTCAGAAAACTCACACTCCACTGGGTGTTGGCATAGCTCTGGAAAACAGGGACTTAAAATATGCTCTCCAACAGTTGAATCACACAGCCCCACACAGGTGTTAACCAAACTACCCTTCACCCAACCATCCAGTGCCTCAGACAAGTACCCCACATCATTCTCACAAGACCGGTGAGACAGTGTCTGACTGTTGCTGTCTCTCAACCCATACTCTTCTGGCTGGTCTCCATACTCACTTACCAGGGCTTCTATCATGGGGGAACCCCTCTCCCTGCACCTCTCAACTAGAGTCAGTAGAGTGTCCCTCCCACTACCAGGAAAGTGATCCCCTGTGCCAGTTCCCCAATCCACCTCAGGGACACTATGCACCACTGGAGTAACCTCACAATCCTGAACCCCCTGGTGTATGTCAACCCCCTCCTTGAAGCAGGGCCCCAAATCTGTGTGTGTGTGTGTACCTCATCCTCAGTACTAGACACTACATTTTTGCTGCCACCATCTGGGCCGGACAAAGCCCTACCGGCTTCCCAATCCAGCTCCAGCTCTCTCATTTTACGCTCATGATCCAGGATCATCTTCTTATCCTCCATGGCCAATCTCCTCTCCTCCCGCTCACTCTCCAGCCTGAGCTTCTGCAGCTCAAACTGCCTTGCCTCCCGTCTGTCCTCCAGCTCCTCTGGGGACAGACTGCTGCTGCCTGACCTGGCGGGTTCCCCCCCACCCAAAAGCACATCCACCCTGGAAATAGGCTCCTCCACCTCCTCACTGAGATTACCAGGCTGCCCACTGGCATGTCTGGCTGCTACCCAGGCCCTCAGCGCCTTTTGTAGCTCCTCCTTCCTTGTGAGGCCTTTGATTTGGACCTTCAGGTTTTTACAAATCGCTCTCAGCTCCTTTACGCTGTAGGATTCCAACCTATCCTCCTCAAAGGCAATTTCCAGGGATGCAACAGATGCTGCAGTTGATTCAGGCATGATGAGAGTAGTGAGTTGAAACTGGCAAGATCAAAAATAGGCCAAAAGAAAAAAGAACCAGTATGTGGTACGTAATGGTCTGCGATATGGTAGTAGTGCACACCAATCACTGTAAGTCAAGTGCTGCAAACACAAGTCCTATCCTCACCGCTGACAACCAATGTTAGAAATGGGATCTCTAGTTGGCAAGGGCTTGCACCTTTGTCCAAGTAGGGACCCTTCTTCCTAGTCAGGGTAAGGGAGTTACACTCTTAAAATAACCCCTGCTCACCCCCTTGGTAGCTTGGCACGAGCAGTCAGGCTTATTCTAGAGGCAGTGTGTAAAGCATTTGCACATAACCAACAGTAATACAGTGTAAGCACTACAAAAGGACACCACACCAGTTTAGAAAAATAACCAATATTTTTATATACTCAAAAATAAGACCAATTACGACAAAAATCCACAATACTATACTTTAAAAATGAATGCTTGATAAGGTAACTTCTTTGCAGGAATAACACAAAAGCAAAGTTCGTACGAGTCGGTAGCCCCGTCCGGGTATACCGCGATGCTGAAATACACAGAGTCTAACAGTTCCAGCCGACCGCGTCGCTACGGGCCAGCAGAGTCGTGAACAGACTCGGTCACAGTACCTTTTCTCGTTGTGGCGGGCACGGAGTGTGCGAGCCGGTCGGCGTTCGTCGCGGTTGCGGTGCAAAGCGGAGCGGTGCAAGGTGCGGTGTCCCTCGATGTGGTGCAGGCAGCGGCTCGATGAGCGTCGTGCAGACGGAGTCGGTGAGTCCAAGGCGTGCGGTGCAGGGCGAGACGGTGTACGATGCGGTGCTGACAGGTTGCGATGCAGGCGACCAAGCCGGAGTGCGGGAGCTGGCGTCGGACAGCGGTGCGAGTCGGAGCAGTGCGTCGCAAACGTGCGAGCGGTGCCCCAAATGCGATGCGGTCACGACTGTTGAGCCAGTTGCAGCGACCGCGTCGGTCGGGTTCGGCTGGTTCAGTGAAGCGATGCGATGCGAACTGCGGTGCCCACAGGTCACGGTGCAAGCAGCGGCTCGGTGTTGACGGCGTCGGACGTCGCCTACGGTGAGACCAGGGTTGCGATGCGAAGCGGGGCGATGCGGTCTGCGGTGCAAACAGGTCACCGGCCAGGGATGGATTCGGTTGACGGAGTCGGTTGCGGTTCCCTTCCTCTGTGGCAACTGAGACAGCGTTCCAGAAGCGGTACCCAGAGGCTTGTGAAGTCTTTGCAGTCCCTGAGACTTCTTAACAGGAGGCCAGCTCGGTTTCAGGCCCTTGGAGATACTCAGCACAAGTTTGTAGAAAGTTCAGTCCAGTCTTTTCACTGCCCAAGACAGAAGCAGCAACTGCAGGCCAACCCAACAAAGCAGTCACTCAGCAAAGGGGCAGTACTCCTCCTAGCAGCTCTCCAGCTCTTCTTCTTGACAGGTTCCTTGATTCCAGCGAGATCTAAATTCATGGGGTCAGGGCCCCAATATTTATATCCCAAATTCCTTTGTTCTCTGGAGGCAGAGAAGCCTTTGCCTAGTCCAAACCAGTTCTGGAGCACTCTGTTGACAAGACTCCTTCTTTCCTTTCACTGTGCAGGGCAGAAACATCAGACGCCCCACAGGAGGTGGAGCCAGCATTGTGGAGGGAAAGCACAGCCCTGGAGCACTTTGTTGACATGATTCCTTCTCTTCTTTCACAGTGCAGGGCAGAGACATCAGACGCACCACAGGGGGTGGATCCAGCACTGTGGGGGGCAGGCACAGTCCTATTCAGGTCCCAGGTGCAACTCCTCCCTCCCATCTAGATGCAGATCTCTCTATTCACCACTGGGCGGACTCATTCTGTCTCCTGGAATCCCCCAGCCCTGTCACTCAAACTCCAGACAAGGAATACACAACCTAGCAGAGGCAGGCCTGGATAGTTAGACAAGAAAATACCTACTTTCTAAAAGTGGTATTTTCAAACACAGAATGTTAAAACCAACTTCACTAAAAGATGTATTTTATCATTCTGAGTTCAGGCATACTAAACTCAAATTTCTACCATGTTCCCGGAGTCAGTTAGGATTATAAGTTGTAATAATCAAAACTGCCCATTCTGGCCTATGGGGGACAGGTAGCCTTGCAATAGTGAAAAACGAAATGGGCTGTAATTCACTATCAGGACATGCCACACACACCAGGGCATGTCCTACCTTTCACATACAATGCACCCTGCCCACAGGGGTACCTTGGGCCTACCTTAGGGGTGACTAACATGTAGAAAAGGGAAGGTTTAGGGACTGGCAAGTGTGTGCACTTGCCAAGTCGACATGACAGCCCCAGGCTGCGCACAGGCTCTGCAATGGCAGGCCAGAGTTACACTTTACAGGCTGTTTGTGTGGGTGGCACAATCCAGTGCTGCAGCCCACCAACAGCATTTGATTTATAGGCCCTGGCACTCGCAGTGCACTTTACTAGGGACTGACACATAAATCAAATAGGCCAATCATGGAAACACCAATCCATAACACATTTTACACAGAGAGCATATGCACTTTAGCACTGATTAGCAGTGGTAAAGTGCCCAGAGTCCTAAAACCAACACACACAGGGTCAAAAACAGGAGGCCAAAAAGCAAAAAGTCTGGGGGTAAACCCGCTGAAAAAGCCAAGTCTAACAATGACCAAGTACAAAGGGCTTAAAAAAGCAGTCTCTTCAGAACCATCAGGATTCCCTACATCTTCCATCTCTTAAAGCCCATTGTCATGTTTGTCAATCCAGCCATTTCCCAGCAGAACAGCTGGATTCCTCTTAACCACACCTACATATATTAGAAATCTGACAGGCCAGTCTGCACGCTGCTTACATAAGCCTGTGCAGTTTCAACTAACAAGTAATATAATCATAGGTTCAAACCACAGTTGTAAAATGATGCCATGCTTGAGGCTTCGAACGAGCAAGCTGTAATTTCAACCGATTTTGAAGCCATGTTTTTATTAGGTTATAAAGATATGCAAAGCAGCCACGTATTTTATTTTGAGGATTCCAGTAGGCAGCCATAAGGAAATAAAATGACCAGTCACTGCCATTACAAGCACTTATCACGCATGAACCTGGTCACTTAAAGTGAAAGAGAAGTGCTCCCTGGGTGCGGCACGAAGATCAGAGGTTAGACAATCAGCAGCTCACCTCAGACTTCCAGTTTCATTATCACTTCTCGAGACACCACGTCATTGACAAAAGGACCAAAGGCCCTTGCAGCTGTCAGTATCTGCATACAATAGACTTTGTTCTGACGCAGGAAACCCTGCCAAAGCCACAACCCTTTACAAGAAAGCAGACTTGTCATTTAGATTTAAGATAACAGGGACTGAAAAACAGCGGTTAATTTGTAAAAGGATGAGTGCCAGTGCCCAAAGTTCAGCTCAGAAGCCCGCAACCAGTGCAATTAAATGTCAGCGTGCCGAATACCAAGGCTCCGTAGTCCTATATCCACCTCATGCCTCCTTAAATCACTGCAAGGCACTCTCTGCCCCTTTATCTCACTCTTGAAGGCTCCTGCTTTCTCCCTTTGAGGCGGTTTCGGTTTTTCTCTTCTTTCTTTCACTTACTTTGGGGTGTTTTTCCCTCTCTTGCTCTCTGGAAAGTCTGAAGAGGAAAAATAAGTGTCTGTCCACAAAAATGGGTGCCCGTGGCCTCCATCAGCAACCACCGACTAAAATGAAGCACTGAGAAAGCTCTTATTTGATTTTCGATCAGTCACGGTGGTGCTTCCTGCCATGTGACCGGTCCTGAGTCCCAACACACTCACCTGCCACCTGCCCAAGAGGCCTAGCACACGCCTCAGCCTCATTCAGAGAGCAATAGAGTTTGGGCTCAGTATGTACTTTAGAAAAAATGCTTGGTGATGTCTTGATAAGACTCTGTACGGATGAGAAACTCTCTGCTGGCGTAAACAGACTTGACCATTTGGGGCTTACACTGGTGGTCTGGATTTAATTTCCTTTGTAGAGAGGCTTCATGTTTCACATTGCTTATCAGATCCATGCAAATAGCTACAAACAAGTTAGCATAAGTATTGGGGAACAGATTATCAAGTTATCACTATAGAATGTATTCTTTGATCGTCTTTTCCTTATTTAATGACTTTGAGCCATGAAAAAGACCTCAACACTTGGGAATGAAACACCTGTTGGCTGTATTTTAATATATTTGGATAATATTATAAACACTTGTTTCTTTGTATTCATAAAAATTGTATTAGATGAAATTGGACCTATCCTATTGCTTGAAGACTGGAATTGTGCCCTCCATGATAGTGTGTGCAAACTGAAGTATTTATACTTTGGGTATTGGTGTTCAATTGAACACACAACTTTGATCCCCCAATTGAGCAGTGAAATTAGCTCAGATTGTCACTACTAATTCAATAACTATTGAGTTAACTTATTCTTACATAGTGTAGTCAGTTGGATGACTTGGGAGTGTGTGATGATCAATCCACTGCTACTTATTAAGACTGTACTCTAGGTCTGAAAAAATAGTTCTCATTGTCATGCTCAACATAGGCACAAGACCGGTCAAGTAGCTAAGCCAGCTGAAACAAAACAAAACAAAAATAAAAGCCCTGAAACTTAGGAAGCTGGGCACAAGATTGTTGCCTAAAGGTATTTGCCCAGCACAGACCTCCTAAAAGCTAATGCGAAGAAAGTGCCCTCTCAGTGAGCAAGCATCAGACCAAAACTCAGAAATATCACCAGAACACTCAAATATCATTGTCCGTTCATACAGTGTGCATCCAAATAGACCAGACCTGCCGCCAGAGCGATCAGCTGTTCCCTGAACAACCATTACCTCAAATAACTGAACCCAGGTTCCATGCACTCACCGTTCATGCCCACACCTCTTCTTTATCACAGAAACTTTGATTGCATTTAGTAGCTCAGCAATACTACACAAAGCCATCCACAATGGCTACCTATTTCACTACAGAAACTGGCCAAATCGGTGGTGTGGGAGACTAGCTGTGGTGTGCAGAAAGTCTATAAGGGCTACCATTTTCAAAGATCATTCAAACACCAGAGTATGATTACTAATCATCAATATGGACTTTTTTCAGCCTCATTGCTTTTTATCTACCTACGACCGCCACACAAAATAGCTTTGCCATCCTACACTCTGTATCAGTTTCACAATTTATCACTATGCATCCTGGGTGATCTTAACACCCGATTTATTGAATCTGATCTCTACCAGACCTTAGACCTCCCCACTAAACTTAAAGCTCTTAATTACCACTACCTAGTCACCAGGCTGATACATGAAGCAGGCCATAGCCTCAACACTATATTTGTCTCAAAAGATCTGATCTCAGGCAAATGTTCCCCACGCATTTACTTTGAGTCAACACTGCATCAATTATTTTAATCTAAACCTCTCAACCGTGCCACGTTTTTAATCAACTACACCTAAATCCATGTCAAGTCACAGACCATGCTAGACCTTCAGAAGCAACAACTCCCAGTCGGAACTCTACGCAACACGGCCATTGAACCCATTGATATCCATCAATTAATTTCACCTCTGGGTCATGAAGACTTTTGACTAAGTGGCTCCCCTTAGAGTTCACCACATCAGCAACCACGCCGAAAGGCCAGCTTGCTCAATTCTGTAATAAAGCCTCATAAAATATAAAAATCATAAGCCTTGAAAGAAAGTTAAGGAAAATATATAGCCAGAAATAGAAAAACAGAGACCACCACAACACACAGAATCTACAAAGCAAGCATAAAAAACAAGAAATGCCACTATCTCAACTTCCACCTACCTGATCAAAGACTCTTCAAAATGATCTCAGAAACCAGGGTTCATGAACTTATCAACTCTTTCAACCTTTCCACTTTACAACTATGTCAAGGATACCCAAATTAACTTAAAATTGTAAAAAACGTCAGATCTAGAGGCATTTGGTTTATCCAAATCTAATTTCAAGAAAAGTAAAGAATTTGGGTGCGATTATGGACCCCAAACACTCACTTCAAAGTCTGCCCAACAATGACTTAGGGCCATATGTAGGTAATTTCTATTTACCGATTCCTAAATACCGAATTTTACCGATTCGGTATTTAAGAATCAGTAAATAGAATGTAGGTAAACATTCGGTAAATTTTACCGATTCGGTAATATTCGTTATTACCGATTCGGTATTTACCGAATCGGTAATAAGGAATACCTTCCCATTCATTCCTATGGGCCTGGAGGCCCATAGGAATGAATGGGAAGCCATTCACTATTACCGATTCGGTAAATACTGAATCGGTAATAGGAGGAGCATATTCAAGGGTGGCAGGGTGTCAAATTGACACCCTGTTGCACCCCTGAATCGTGCATGTGTGCACATGTGGCGCACATACATGCCCTAAGGACATCTATGTCTGCCACATGGCACTTTTAAAAAAGCACAAAATTGCTTTTTAAAAGGTATTCGGTATTTACCACCAACTTGTAGTTGGTGGTAAATAACGAATCCTTAAACCAAAAATGCACTCACTTGAGTGCTCCCTACATAGGATTTAAGGAATCGGTAATTTACCGATTCCTTAAAATAACGAATCGGTAAATTACCGACTCCTTAAATCCGGCCTCCTACATCGCAAAGGGCTAAATACCGGTCGGTAACGGGAAATTTACCGATTTTCGGCCGTTACCGACCGGTATTAGCCCACCTACATATGGCCCTTAAAAAGCACTTACAACATTATGAGTTTGTTGCAGTGTATCGTCCTTTACTTGGGTTATAACAGATTTAGGGTCTAGATCTTGTTAGCCCTTGTGCTGTCATGCTTGGAAAATGGGCTCTATATTAAACTTACAAAATGTTTCATCATCAAATGCCAATGCATCCAGAATGCCACTGCCAGGCAAATTATTCGCCTGAGCCAACGTAACCATATCACTCCTGTTTTTAAGACTCTGCATTGGATACTTGTCGCAAGAAGAATTTCCTTCAAAGATCTCTGAATCAGCCACTGGGCAACCGACAGCCGGCAGTAATGGACCATTTATTCTAAAGTCCAAATTTACACTCTGCAGTCACAGGGAACCCCTTAGATCAAGAATGGCACCACTCCTGAGCATCCCCTTTTCAGAAGAAACCACATCAGCAGTAGTTCCTTCACAGGGTCAAACCTGCAAACTATGGAACACCTCACTCAAGGAAATTAGGACGATCAGCAACAACCTAGAATTCAGACAGGAAAGAAAATGTGATTTTTCCCAAAATACGACTCAACTCTCTCTTAGTCTAAAGGTTCCCAGGTCTGTATAGGGAAATAAGCGATCCTAAGATCATGGGTGAACTTTCCATTCAGACAGAGACAGGCTCATCGCTATTGTACTGCCTATTTCAAGAACGTGACCCAGAAGTCCTTGAGGAGCATGTGCTACTCAGTACCTCTCCCAGTCAGGGCCAGACAGGCCTTTAATCCACTGGGCATTTCCCTGGTGTGCTGAGGCACTTAGAAGCCGGATTGGAAGCCTTTGACCACAGCTGATGTCCCTGTCACTTTCCCCAGCTCCCTGAGGGTAACTGCAGCAGGCAGGAGGAGGCTTTAAGAGACAGTGAGAAAGAGGGAGGAAGAAGGAGGGTAAAGAGGAAGCGAGCACAGAGGGAGAAGAGACAGAGCGAAAGAATGGATGGATGGAAAGAGAGAGATTGCGTGAGGAGATGACAAGAGCTGGGCTGATTTGAGCATTTTCGCCAGGTTTCCCAGTCCAGCCCTGCTCCCAGTACCCCGTACCACAGAAGCAGGCCAGCCCTGCTCCCGGTACCCCGTACCACAGAAGCAGTCCAGCCCTGCTCCCAGTACCCCGTACCACAGAAGCAGTCCAGCCCTGCTCCCAGTACCCCGTACCACAGAAGCAGGCCAGCCCTGCTCCCAGTACCCCGTACCACAGAAGCAGTCCAGCCCTGCTCCCAGTACCCCGTACCACAGAAGCAGGCCAGCCCTGCTCCCAGTACCCCGTACCACAGAAGCAGGCCAGCCCCAAAGACCTGCTACCCACACTGCACACTACTAACACCAAGACCTTTGGAGAAAGAAACAGAAATCAGGACTCAAATCAGTCCCAAAATGTTCAGCTAGACCCTGGAATGAATCTCACTCATAGAACAGAAAGTGTCCCCTTCGCGTGTCATCAGATGTATGATTACCAAAGGTGGAATGCCCTCACGTGCATCACTCATCGGAGCCCATAAACGTGCTTTAAGACGAATCACGTTCATCATCCCGGGTTCAGAGGCACTTAAAGCCTGTCTGGTTTTATGTCACTTCGTGAAACCTGCTACAGCCGCGGATTAACAAGCCTCGATTTGCTGATGAAACTTACTGGAATAAAGTGCAGCCCTGCCCGAGATAGTTCAGTTCGTTTCATCAGTCCCTCCATTTATTATTCACAAGAATGTGCTCAAATGTCAGTCTAGATCTGTGGAAACGGATATCACCGCCACCCCCTCCCCTCGGCCGTGTGCTATTGCAGTTTCTTTTCTCCCTTTCCATGTGTTGCAAAACTCCTGGGTGATCTATAGTGTTAATAATGACTCATGAACAGGTTGTGCCTTCACAAACTGGGCAGCGTTAATATAAAAATGAAAGTTTCTGACGTGGCACGATTTAAATGCAACTGGGAAAGATTTCAGGTTCCACAGACTAGTAAAGAGAAAATATTGACGTGTGAGCTACACAGCCAAATCCAAGCTCTCCTTTCTAAAAATTATAGTTTATTACTTAATTAAGTACAGTAGGAAACTACCTGGAATTATTAGTGAATCAGGTGAATGGTACTTTCAACTTTAGTCAGTAGGAAGAATCACCAAAGTACGAATTTATTGCTTTTGATTTTCCATTTGGCAGAACACTGAATATTCTCTAAGATAGCACAGCGGGCTAGGCACCTGCGTCTTTCACAGTTCCCAAATTAGGTTAAAAATAAAACTCGCCATCATTTGGGGAATAATAACAATTGTTTTTCAAGGGCCTAGAGACGCTCCATTTTGTGATGGCCACTTTAAAATTTGTCATTAAGTGCATCACATTACTGTTTTTAAACAAGGTGGAAAATATGTTGTGCTTTATGTCACAAGCAACGAAGATTTGTTTAATCATTCGACATATTCACATAACAGTTGTAATTAAAGTGCTTTGGCCCTTAGCTCAAAAAATGCTATGTAAAGAAACATTTGTTATTTTTATTTGAATTTTAGAAGTCATCATAATGCTGTTGTTGTTGAAATGGCCATTATTATATAGTACCAGTTGTTAGATATACACATATATCTCACTGAACATCATACACTCAGGATCTCTGGATTCCTAGGAAAACAAGCAATGGCAAAGCCAATAGGTCTCACCTATGCAAGAGATATTGACTTTGCCAATATGTTTTAGCCATGTTGCACACCAGCGTGGCTACTGTTCTGCATGGCTAAAAGTCAGTGGGGTAAAGGAGAGTGGCGTGGAGTAGAGTAGAGTGTCATGGAGTGGTGTAGAGTTGTGTGGAGTGGAGTGTCATGGAGGGAGTAGAGTGCCGTAGTGTGGAAGGGTATAGAATGGAGTAGCGTTGAGTGGCTTAGAGTGTCAGAGTAGAGTAGAGTGTCATGGAATGGCATAGTGTCATGGAATGGTGTAGAGCAGAGTGGAGAAGCGTAGAGGGTATTGATAGAGTGGAGTAGAGTATTGTAGAGTGGTGTAGAGCAGAGTAGATTGTCAGAGTGGAGTGGCATAGAGTGGAGTAGAGTGTGTATAGTGGAGTGACAGAGTAGAGCAGAGTGGCATAGAATGGAGTGGTGTAGAGTAAAGTAGAGTAGTGTGTCATAGAATAGAGTGCAATAAAGTGGCATGGAGTGATATAGAGGGAGCTGCGTACAGCGTCATACAGTGTAGTAGTGTTGTAGAGTTGCATAGAGTGGAGTAGAGTGTTGTTGAGTGGAGAAAAGTGTCAGAGTGGAGAAGAGTTTACTGGAGTACAGCGTCATAGAGTGGAGTATTGTACAGTGGAGTGTCGTATAGTAGAGTGTCATAGAGTGACCTAGAGTGAAATGGCGTGAAGTACAATAGTGCTGAGTAGATTGGCATAGAGTGCAGTGGCGCAAGGTGCATACATTTTGATTAAAGTGGTGTACAGTTCATTGATGTAGAGTACATTGACATAGAGTGCAGTGGCGTTGAGTAGAGTGGCATAGAGTGCAGTGATGTAGAGTAGAGTTGTGCAGAGTAGAGTACAGTGGCATAGAGTGCAGTGGCGTAGAGTTGATTGTTTCAGGGTAAAGTGCAGTGGTGTGGAGTGGTTCAGGGTGGAGTGGAGTGGTGCAGGGTAGAGTGCAGAGGTGTAGAGTAGTGAGGCGTAGAGTGCAGTGGTAAGGGTGTAAAATAGTGTGATGTAAAGTGCAGTGACAGGGAGTGTGAAGTGAATGATTTTTATTTGCATAATTACTTAAAATCATTGCAAAGTTGCAGTAGATTATCAAAATTATGCTAAAATACGTGTCTCATAATTATAATACATATGTCTAATCGTATATAAAGAATTAAAAGTGTCATTTGAACAGCTGTGACAGACCATTTCTAAAATGTGGGTTTTATTCTAAAATTCATTGGTTTTAAAATTGCATATTAGAAAAAGTCCCTGTTCCTTATCTGTTCATGAGACAGGGAGTGCAGTGGTGCAGAATAGATTACAGTGGCGTGATGCAGAGTGTAATGGCGTGGAGTGCAGTAGAGTGGCGTAGAGTTGAGTAGTGCAGAGCCGAGTGCATTGGCATAGAGTGGTGCAGAGAGCAGTGGCGCAGAGTACAGTGGTGCAAAGTACAACAGAGTGGCGTAGAGTGCAGTGACATAGTTCACAGTGGTGTAGAGTGGCAAAGCTTGCAGTGGTGCAGAGTAGAGAGCCGTTGAGTTCAGTGGCTGAGTGCAGTCTTGCAGAGTAGAGTGGCATAGAGTGAAGTGGCGTAAAGTACAATGGTGCAGAGTAGACTGGCATAGAGTGCAGTGGCGAAGAGTGCACTGGTTTTACTAAAGTGGTGTACAGTGCATTGACATAGAGTGCAGGGGCGTAGAGTAGAGTGGCATAGAGTGCAGTGACGTAGAGTAGTGCAGAGTAGAATGCAGTGGCATAGAGTGCAGTGGCGTAGAGTAGATTGTTTCAGGCTAGAGTGAAGTGGTGTAGAGTGGAGTGGTTCAGGGTAGAGTGTAGTGGTGCAGGGTAGAGTGTAGTGGTGCAGGGTAGAGCACAGAGGTGTAGAGTAGTGTGGCATAAAGTGCAGTGGTGTAGGGTGTAGAGTAAAGTGATGTAGAGTGCAGTGGCATGGAGTGCAGTGGTGCAGAATAGATTAGAGTGGCGTGATGAGGAGTGTAGTGGCATAGAGTGCAGTAGAGTGGTGTAGAGTTGAGTGGTGCAGAGCTGAGGGCAGAGGCATAGAGTGGTGCAGAGTAGAGAGATGCAAAGAGCAGCGGAGTAGACTATAGTGGTGCAGAGTAAAACAGAGTGGCGTAGAGTGCAAAGACATAGATCGCAGTGGAGTAGAGTGGCATAGCTTGCAATGGTTCAGAGTAGAGAGACATCGAGTTCAGTGGCCGAGAGTGCAGTCTTGCAAAATAGAGTGGCAGAGTGAAGTGGTGTTTAGTAAAGTGGTGTCGAGTAGAGTAGAGTGGTGCAGAGTAGGTCAGCATGGAGTACCATGGTGCAGAGTAGAATAAAGTGGCATAGTGCACAGTGGCACAGAGTGTTGCAGAGTAGAGTACAGTGGCATAGAGTGCAGTGGTGAACACTAGCTGGTGTAGAGTGCAGTGGCGTAGAGTGCATTGGTTTTGAGAAAAGTGGTGTTGATTGCACTGGGGTAGAGTGCAGTGGTTTAGAGTACAGTGGCGTAGAGGGCAGTGGCATAGAGTAGAATGGTGCAGAGTAGAGTGGCACAGAGTAGAGTCCACTGGCGTAGAGTGGATTAGTGTGGTGTAGCGTGCAGGGCATAGAGTAGATTGTTTCAGAGTAGAGTGAAGTGGTGTAAAGTGGAGTGGTGCAGGGTACAGTGGAGTGGTGCAGGGTAGAGTGCAGTAGCAAAGTGTAGTGGCATCAAGCGCAGTGGTGTAGAGTGGTGCAGAGTAGAGTGGTGGAAAATGAAGTGCCTCAGAGTGGAGTAGAGTGCAGTGCCACAGAGAAGATTGTTTTAGAGTAGAGTGAAGTGGCGTAGAGTGGAGTGGTGCAGGGTAGAGTGGAGTGGTGTAGGATAGAGTGCATTGGCATAGAGTAGCGGAGTAGAGTGCACTGCCGTAGGATGCAGTGGCATAGAAGTCAGTGTTGCAGAGTAGAGTGCAACAGAGTACCTTTTAGTAGGCCGTTGTTTCAGTGGGACATGTTCACCTATTTCATTGTTGACAACACATACATCCACCAAATAGTATAAAAACTATGTTTTGACATAAGCAGGATGTTTAATGCTATAGTGTAAATAATGTAGTTGGCTTCCAGGCTCATGTTTGTAGTTTTTTGGAAAGCATTAATCTGTGTTGTCTAGGTTTTTATGGCACAGTGCTACTGCACATGTTGCACATACTGAGACTATTGCTCATTAAGTGTAGTTGTGTAAACTACACCTTTTGGCTTGCCAATGTGTTTTATTATTAAAAGGGTATGGGACTCGGACTCACTGACTGTAAACAGAAAGATCATGAGACGGAGAGGGTCACATTGATCAAAAGCCAACAGTGCTTTGATAGAAGAACCTCTGCATGAATATTTGTTGTCACAGAATGTGGGTTAACCTCCTCCCTGTTTTAGGGGTTATATTACAGCCTCGTAAACTGAAGCAGAGGAGGGGCAAAAGTGGGCTCCATGGGGACTGTAATCTACATTCCTTTTGCTTTCCTATAAACGCTCTCACTGTGAAGCCACAGAAAAAAAAGTAAACACCAAGCTCCCTCGTAAGACAGAGCCTGACATTTGTCCTTTGTGCTTAAATGCACAGCAAATGTGACAAGATAAGAACAAGATTTAAAGGTCTATTTACAGAAAGTGAGATCTCAAAAGGATACAGTAAACAAGGTTTGGGTCAAGGGAAGGGACAAACTCAAGCTGGACAGCCGAAAACAAATAGGGCCAGCAACTATAAAGCAAGGAAGTGTGAGTTACAGACCACAAAGCCAATGCTAAGGAATCGGTAGAATGCATTCCCAGGGAAGCTTTCTGAATGTCCCCAAGATGTATTCAGCAAACCAGGCAGCTGCACTGTCTGGAAGATTCGATCTAAATGGGATATTTGACCCCCAAAAAAGTGTTTCAACGCCATACGCTCGGACACCCACAGTCTGACATCAGGAACGACAGTAGAAGACCAAACTAGTCAAATCCCCTCTGTACACAGAGCTGGCCAAAGCACACTGACTGATGGAGCATTCAGCTCATGCTGGGCTGGAGGGCCTCCGGTCTGTCTCAGGCCAAATGTAAAGTTGTTTATCAGGTTCTTGATTTGCAGTCATATGGTCTTGTTGAGGCTAGTCAGCAAGTCAATGGAAACCTTGAACAGCTCTTTCACACAATTGGAGTCTGGTTCCTGCTTTATGAACCCCCAACAACTGTTTGATTATTAGCTAAGCAGACTGCTCTGATGTCATGCAAACAACCCCCAGCTCACGCAGGATTTATCAACTTAAAACGGCACTTTCAGAACAAAAATACCTGTCAAGCATCTCCTTTTGAAATGGAACTTCGCCCTCACATGCATTAAACAATTTCTTCAAAGCTACCCCAAAAAAAGCGAAAGAGATGATCTTACATTGCAATGAGCTGTAAACAAAACAAGCATTGAAAAGCTCAGTAGGTTTGGTTTCTCTATACTGCTTGTACACAGACTCACACAGCATCCATGCACATGTGTAAACATAGAACAGAAAGGCACACAGACAAAATACCTACAGACATGGATTCACACAGATTTAAAGACATGCAGCACCCATGATCGCAAACAGATAAGCAGACATCCATGCACACACACACGGGCTCTGTGCACACAGATTAACAGACATAACTAATGCATACACACCATTCAGGTCCATACACCCATGGCATCCATGAAGACAAACAGACATTCATGAACACTTGCCAACATACAAACACATATGCACCAGACTAATAGTCATATTTAACCCTAGGCATAGGAGACACAGGGTGATATACATCAGTGGAGAACAGGGTAAAAACAAATATATATATATATTTATTTAAAAAACAAAGATTACAGGGACGTTATAGTTAGGTTCAGATTTTACACAATCAAAACCATAAAAATTCAGCAGTTGTAGTTAGAGTTATCTCAAGTAACCATAACTCGTACCCTATGGAAACTATAACTCGCACCCCCGCCATGCACAGCTTTCCCATCAATATTTTTACAGCAAATGTTGCAGTGATATTATCAATGATGTCATAGACGTTGTCATGAGTGATGTAAAATGTGGGGTAATTAGCAGTGCATGTTGAGGGCATGAGTTATAGTTACTTTAGGGTACGAGCAATAGTTACTTGAGATAACTAACTATAACCGCTGAATTTCTATGGTTTTGTGTGTGTAAAAGCTGAATATAACTATAACGTCCCTGTAACCTTTGTTTTTTTCTGTGAATTTCTAGTGTATTTTTAACATAAAGACACTTTTATTTGCCATATGTTAATCAAACCTCTGCCTGAAGCCGGGCCCTGTGGCAAAAACTCCCTGCTTGCAGCCAACCCAATTCCATGCTCGGCCATCAGAGGGGTTGACTGCAGGGCCTGGCTGCAGGCCAACCCCCCGCATGCAGCCAACCCCATTCCTCACACGGCCTTCAGCCTTGCGCAGCGGGGGGATGGCCACATGGCATGGACTGGGGAGGAGAGCCACGTGTGCCCCCCTCCCTCAAAATAACATTTGAAATTCCCTCTCCCCGTGACCTGGACCACCTGGAAGGCAAAAAAAAAAACAAGCGCAGAGGCTGCGCATTGTTTTTCTTTTTAATTTTCCCGCGGATCCTCTGCGACTTCATGGGAAAACTTTTTTTTTTTTTACGTTTTTGGCCTCCGGCGGGGTCTCTGTAGGACCTCACTACCAGGCCTATGGGTTCAGGGCATTCCAACCCTGCCCTCCTGTCTTTTTATTTTTTATGTTTTCAAGTCCCGAGTCCCAAGATGGCTCTCACTATTTCCTGGTTGAAGTGGTGGCGGCCAATCAAATCTCACCATGAGATCTGTCGGATCTGCTTAGGATGTGTGTCCCCAGATAAACATAAATCTTTTTTCTTTATTATCTCCAAAACTGTTGAACGGATTTACACCAAATTACAAAAAGCACTCTTTCTGGACCACGATCTAGCTTTCTGCCAAAGTTGGTGTAATTCCGTTCAGCAGTTCGGGCTGTAGTCGTGTTCAAAATCCCAATGGGAAATTGCCTGGGGAAAACGTGTTTTGGGACCCCTCTTTTTCTTGGCCCCCGCTTGACAAATCACCCCGAAACTTTCCACACAGCAGCTGAAATGATTGGCAAACTTGTTTTGAAAATTTTGAGAGGATTTGTCAAACGGCGCCAACGTTATTAGAAAACAAAAAACACCTTTCCTATGGAAACTAGGTCCTAACTATAACTACTTACTGGCAACTGCCAGTAGGATATATGTATGTATACACACACATACACACACACACACATATATATATATATATATATATATATCTCTGTTGGAGAAAATTTTTAAAGACTCCCTTTGCCATGCTGGGGTGTGTTGCAAGGGCAGCTTCCATGCCTGCCAAAATGCTACAGTATTTGATCTAGTAATATCAGCCATTACTCAGTGTGACGAAGTTCAGATTCCACACATTTCTCGACTACTTTGTGGATGCCACCTTGCATCACCATTATTGGATTCCAAAGATAATGATTCTGTTACTCAAATATGAATTTACCTTGAAAAAACAAAAGACAAGAGGAGCTTGGCAGAACAGGACAGTTGGTTTAATTAAACACTTCGGCCGGGAGCACATTTACAGAAGCGAGTCTGAGGACTGTCTCAAAGTACAATCAATCTGAACAAGGTTTTATACATTTCTTTGGGTATCGTAAAGTCCTTCCGTCAATACTTTTTTGGTAAAAGAATGCGGTCCTTGTCTTTGGAGTCATAAGTAAGGCCCCTGATAACAAATGCAGGTGGGCCTTGAAATTGCAAAGACACAATGGGGGCCAGTGGGTAAAGTATCCAGATGTCCTGCATGAGGGGTGCGTGATCACTGCATGTACTGTGTGTGCTGTGCCCTGATTGGCTGTGTGTTCCTAACTTCATGTGGCATCTGACTTTCTCATGTTTTTGGGAATGCGCACACCCCTCTGGCCATATGTGCTTTATTGGGACCAATCGCCCTTGACCATTGTTGTGTCGCTGCGCTTATTTGAGGGATTGACCTGAGTTTCCTGTTCACGCGTTTGTCAGTTGGCTACTTGCTACCCCATCTGTGACCGGTCAATCAGCAACCTTAGGCCTAGGTCTCAGCGCCTGCCTGACCACGTATTTCTGAGTTGGAATTGATGGAGAGTTCATGATGGGTGAATTCATAATAGGGATGCGATTTCTTTCTTACATATGAATGTATCATTGTAAATATTTGCATTGATTTTATCAATATAAATAATTCCATTTAGATTCTCTGTTGAAGCTTGCTATAATGACTGGCAAAGTTTTTTTTTCTAATTTCCCTACCATCCAAAACAGTTCTATCATGCTGGGGTGTGTTCCAAAGCCAGGTTTGTGATCCAGGACTTGGTGATTGACTTTGCAGAGGTAGATTCACTGCTGCATGTATGAGATCAGGCAGCACAGCAAAAGACTTTTTAAACAAGTTAACTCCAGCCCTAATGTGATGAGAGGGCATATGTGAAGATAAGCCTTCACAGAACTGTGATTAATGTGCACTCTTACCTACCCCTCTCTCAAAACCGGGACTTGTATTTATTTTTGCAAAAAATGTCAGACGCCAGTACAATCCATGAAAAACTGAGACTGTCTGGGCTAAGCCGGGACACCTGGACACCTTAATTTCATATCTTTCATCTCACCCACCTTTGCATGGTGACACCCACCGTGGGGGTCTTGCGCCCTCCCACTCACCAGCATCCGTCTTTGACCCTCATTATTGGCGGCAATGCAGCTGGTAACCCACCAGACAGTTTCACAATTGGGGAAGGGTGCCACATGACTGAGCCCATTTAATAATATAATTTGTTAAATATACAATCACATGTTTATCTATTGTGTTTTAGACACACATTGCTGAAAGGTAAAATAAGATACAAAAAATTGTTTCCCGCCAAAATTGATTGTGTCTCCTGTCATGCTACTTCTAAAGGTTCTCAGGTGTGGGATTTTAATAGAGACACTGTAGCAGAGCCAGTTAAAATTTAATTTTTATTTAAGCACACAAAAACAATGGTCATTCAAGCTGCTAAAGTTGCCTCAGTTGGCTATTATTTTAGGAGTAGAGGTGTGAAATACATGCAGTTCAGTACTTCGAAAGGTTGACTGTCTTTCATTTTTAAGGTTAATGACATGACTGCCATTAAAGTGGGTAATATGAATACCTGTAAATAGTAAATTAAGGCTGCAAAACTGTAAAACCAAATACTGCATAAAAGGGATACCATATTTGCTTTACAAAACATCCAACATGCCATAAAACGCTTTTTTTTATTTTTAACAGAGTTTTATATAGCGCGAACTTGACCCGAAGGTATCGGGTATCAGAGCGCATTAAATAGCACCAGTTGCGTTACATGAGGACACATTCATTTTTGTTAGGCAAGGGGGATTAAGTGATTTGCCCAGAATCACAGGATGTTCAGCGTCATTGCCGAGACTGGAACCCAGTTCCCCAGATTCGAAGTCGACCGCCCTGGCCGTTAGGCCAACTCCTCACCCCTTTAACTCTGCCATGTTATTTAAAGGAGGGGGGGAGATTTATCCTATACATTTTGGGAATTGAATGGCCCACTTTAATAAATACTAGAATCAGCCTTTCATTTTATTGTTTCCAATATAACTCCTGTCACTTTTTTCAAACTTTATTAGCTGAAAGTTAAAACTTGACAGCTGTCATACTTCTTCCTTGCTATTCTCTGACACATTTCTTATTTACCAAGGAGTGACAAGTGAAAGAAAACTAAACAACACTATTTAATAACTTACTGAGTAAACACATTAGAACTTTATTTTGAGCGACAATATTGCAAGCTACAGGACAGCTCGTTTGTTTTTACCTGTTTTGTGATGTCCCTTCCACTGATGTCATAGTGGGATAAATGGTGTGTGATATCATTTCCACTAATTTTGGCATTTTGGTGAATTGATGTTTTTCTTGTTTTTTCATTCACTGGGTTTATGCTGTGCAACATTTGTTTTCAATAAATTCCTTTAGTCTTCCCTGAAAAGACACAACTCTCGTTGAGACAGCTGAACTGAGAATTGTGCCAACAATAGTAATTGTAAATGTAATTTCAATAAGCCGAATGAGTCACAGTAATAATGTATTGTCTTTAGAGCTTTACCATTTTTGTCTTAAAATTATACTTCTGTTTAGTTCCCTGTTTTGATACAGGTGGGCGAGCCACTGAAAGCTCGAGCCAGATGCCTGGCTCTGGCTAAGTTCGAGGTCGCCTAGCACCCTTGAGCCCAAAACGAACTGACCCTCCATGTGTCTTCTGCCTGCCACCCATGATCTACCCTCAAGCACCAAGAATGATAAGCAAGCATAAAACATTTGAAGTTAAAAACAAGAGAAAGAAATACCAATTGAGTGGCTAAATTGCATAATGTGAAACCAGTTAATCTGGAATTAATTCTGGCTGTCTCGCTTGACCAAATTGTGAGATCGTAGGCAAATATTTGTATTTCACTAAATCTACTTTTTCTTCATTATCACATATGAGAGCTCTGTCAAATACCTGAGCTCAGGATGTGCGCTGTACAAAAACGTCTTGTGTTTGATGTAATACACTCTAATTTTGCTACAACTATTTCACGAATCTTGGACGTACACAGGGTATAGACAGCAACTGGATTGCCTCTTAATTCACATTTTCGTCAGGAAGGGGAGGGCAGTAAAGTTTTTTATTTCATGTTTAAAAACTAAAACTTTTAATAATTACCCACCAATGCAGGTATATATTTTGATGCAGAAAGGTAAACTCTTCCACGTGGTAAAGAAATACACTTTCTAGAATTTTGAAGACACACTGTCATATTTTGTAGATCATGTTTTTGCATGATTTACATTACATTACGTTCAAGACTCGGCTCGTGCACGGGCTCTACGAGCCAAACCATGCCTCGCTCTGGCTCGGCACTCTCTGTTAAATTGTTTGCTCGCCCACCTCTATTTTCTAATGGGAGATTTTTTTCTTCAGGGCATTGCATCATTTCTTGTTTATGGACACCAGGTGCTCACTCGACATCGAAAACATGCCCAGGCATGAGAGACAGATAACACAGAAAAGAAAACGAAACCAAAGTGCCTGCATTCAGTTTTGGTATTACTGCACTCCCGCCGCCTGCGCCTTATCTCCAAAGCACGCGCAAAAGTCGTTTGGGAATTGCCCCATGTGTCACCAAATATGGCAGCAGCGTTTGTCCTCCCGGGTGGAAAGAGAAACTCTGCTTGCCTTTTACTGAGCGTCAAACATTCTCGGAATAGTTTCAGTTTTTATGGGCTCGCTTATCTGAAAGGCGAAGGTTGCAAAGCACGGCAAACTGCGTTCCTGGCACGCATCTTGATAGGGAGACAAATAGCCATAATATTCAGAACGACATGGAAACTGGCCCTCCTTGTTGCTCGCAGATTTCAGGGAAACCGGGCATGATGCGGTCGAGAAAGGATAAAGAATGCGGCTCACTGTTTATTTAACTGCCAGCATGGCCGCGCGTGAACTGCCTCAGGGCGGATTTTTAAATTTAAATAGTAGTGTACTTTACCTGTTGCTAGGTGTGTGCAGAAAGTCTGTCCCTTGCCATGGCAACCAAATGTCAATTAATGAGGCAGCCAGTACCACTTACTTACAGGCCTCGTTTACAGGATAATTTAAACCCATGCACTGGAGGTAAAAAAATAAAATTAAAAAAAAACCTGCGTCAGTTCTAAGCATTAGGCACCCAAATGGAATAGTGCCAATACCGGCAACATCCCCCACCCACAATCCAAGCATGCGTGCGTAAATAAAAACACAAGACAAATTATGTATGGGAAAATATTGCTGCAGGTTTATTCCATACAAGAGTATGCAATCTGGTGGGTTATCTTACGGGCGATCCAAGGGCAGGCAGCTGTACCAACCTATGCTGCCCCGCCGGCCTAATGAGCCAGCACTGTGGGAAACACAATCAGTGCTACACCTTTGGGTGATCCTCCTCCGGATCACGTGACACATTGGTCCCTTATTACTCACGCCCCTTTCAGGGCGGAGCGAAGCAGGGCAAACCCCCGGTTGGTCAGGCCCCCAACCGCCCGAAGGACTAACGGGGCGCCGTCGCGGTTTTCCAGGAACCTGCCCTGAGGCTCCTGGTCTTTGGCTCTGGCACCCCTATTGTGCCGCGCAGAGGTACCCTTACTGTACCCGTCTGCCGCAGAGGTACCCTTACTGTACCCGTCTGCTTCCAGATCGCCCTGTAACTCCGCCTGCAACACAAAAGAAAACATCAAAACATTCACAATTCCCTGTCCACCAGCCAGACCGCCGGGTAAGAGGATGGGTGGGAGACGGCGTGGCTGGCGACAAAGAGGACGCCAGGAGGGTCGGTGGGGGTATAAGTAACCTCCCTCACCTCGGGCACACCGGATGTGACGCCCTTGTCGCAACAGGGCGGGCTCCAGGCAGGAGCCCCATGAACACTAGAAAGGGGGGTAGGCTCGTGCCGCAATGGCACTAAAGGGCCGCCCTTTTAGGAGGGCCCCCTGCAGGGGCGGCGGGAAGCCACATAGTGCCAATACCGGCAACATCCCCCACCCACAATCCAACCGCCCGAATGACTAACGGGGCGCCGTCGCGGTTTTCCAGGAACCTGCCCTGAGGCTCCTGGTCTTTGGCTCTGGCACCCCTATTGTGCCGCGCAGAGGTACCCTTACTGTACCCATCTGCCGCAGAGGTACCCTTACTGTACCCGTCTGCTTCCAGATCGCCCTGTAACTCCGCCACAGCTCTGGAGGCGGCCACCGTCGCAGCCAGGGCCCCCCACCAAAACAGCTAATTTCTCACCTGCAACCTGCTTTCTAGGGCCTCCTGTATGTCCAGTGGAACGTGTCCATGCTGTGACAAATGCACCCCATGTTTGTCAACTTAACCTTAGGCGTACGCCTGGATGGCCCGTGCCACCAAGACAGCTGTCATCTCACTTGCCACCTCTCATGTCCAGGGCCCCCTGCAAGGCCAAGGGAACAAATCCATACCCAATGGTGACAATAAACACCATGTTTATCAAAGTAGCCCTTAACCTTAGCCTCAATCAGCCCATGTCTGATGAAACCCAGACCCCTCTGGTCTGCGAACATACGCCCTGAACAGTTCACTCTTACAGGGCTGTTCAATGGCCTCCTCTGACTTAGCCCGTGCCACACTCTGCGGTCAATGATCTCAGGCCACCAGAGCTCACATTGAACCATGCTATGCTGATCTCACCTAAGTCAGCCTTCATTGCTTGCAAGAATGCCCCCTTACCCACGGCAGTTAGGTCATTGCCTCCTAAATGCGAACTTACGCCATGAACTGTTCACTCTTACAGGGATGTTCAACGGCCTCCTCTGACTTAGCTCAGTGCCACCTCTGTGGGGGATCATCTCGGACCACCAGTTACATTGACCCATGTAGTTGCTGATCTCACCAAAACAGCTCATTTCTCACCAAAACAGCTCATTTCCAGGCCTCCTGCAAATCTAAGGGAAGGGATCCCTCCCTACTGGTGATAGATGAACCCCATCTATATCACAATAGCCCTTGACGTTAGCCTGGATCAGCTAGTATCTGATGAAACCAAAGGCCCTTCTGGCCTGTGAACCTGTGCCAAGAACTAATCACCCTCCTGCGGGAAAGTTCCACTGCCTCACATGACCCAGCCCCGTGCCAACTCTGGGCGGGACGATTTCAGACACCATGGCTCACATTGCCCCATCTATTTGCTGATCTCACCTAGCTGCCGTCCTTCTAGCACCGTGTGTGCCTGAACCCCTGTGTCCCCCATCTATGGAACAGCAGCCCACTTGTTAGGTAACCGCTCCCACCCCCACCTGCCTACTTTGGCTATTCGGGCGTGGGGGATTATGCTTAACCTTTGCAGTCCCTTTGCTTTCCAAATCATGACGCACAGGAATGTTCATAACTAGCAGTATGTGACAATGAGCAAGGGTGCCCTCCTGCCCTTGCCATGCATCCCTTATTCCTTATGGGTATTCCGCCAACTCGGCTCCCTCTGTGGTGAAACCCCCTAGGCATACCAGCTAATAACTGCAATATGGTGCCTAACTTTCAGGCTTGACTAAGTCCTACCTTCCCCCCCATTATTCCCCGATAGGGGGTGGGGGGAGGGGTTCACACTGCCCACCCTGTGCAGCCCAAGCAGTGGAAAAATTTCCCGCCCCGTTAAATTTTAATTTTAGTTGAATCCTGGACGTGCCAAATGTTCTTTTTACCTAGTAGCCTTTTGTGCTTGACACCCTGTTATCCCATTTATTGGGATAGCAGCACACTATGTTGGCTGACAGTGTCCCCACCCAGCGTGGCTAATATAGCTAACCGGACGGGGCATTCGAGCTTAACTGCAGCAACATGTCACCTACCCTTGGTACGGGGGTGCACTTACTTTGTCCCGTTGACCAGACAATTGCACTGACCCCTTTGCTTGCTAAACCCTGGTGAACACCTTATTGGTGTCAAATCTGGTTTGAAACAATATATGTGTTGTGCCCACTCTTGGCGACACCGCACCCTTTCGTATAGTGACAACTTGCGCAGCGCGCCCCGCTTGCTTAACTGCCGTCGGATCACAGATGCCAGTACCTGATAACCATCTCTGCCCCTGGATGCTAAACCCGCAAAAGTGTTGGAATCCCAGATTCCCAGTTTCATGTTAGCTGCAGTACACCTTCAGTGGATCCGCTGGGGGATACCACAAACCGCATTGGTCATGAGAACCTTAAGAAGCACCCAATTATCGCCTGGGCGTACCTCTAAATGCCCTGCCCTCCCATGGTGATGGCTCTGGCACCCCTATTGTGCCGCACAGAGGTATCCTTACTGTACCAGTCTGCTTCCCTGGTGATGAGGCGGCCGAGCGTGGCTTCTCTACCAATTCAGTTGAAATACCTAATACAATATCACAGACGGGTTGCATGCTCAAACTATAATGGGAAGGACCAATACCTGCCTACGAAGAACCCGACTTTGTTTTAGCCACTTTTTTAGGCATATGCTGCAGCCAATTGGCCCTTCAGATCTCCGATGCTAGCCAATGGAAGATAAAAATTTGTGGCCTTTGCCTATGGAACCTCAAGATTTACTGCTTAAAGCCATAAGGCGCCTTACGGGGTCCTAGAAGATCAGGCACATGGAGGACCCCTGTGCCTCAGCTATGCCCCTATGAACTTTTGCATTCTGGCCAACTTGATACTCCCCGTTATGGAGCCCCCCACTGAACAGCCCACTGTGGCTCAACAGACAGGTGAAATTGTATCCCAAGCCTTCTACTGTGTTCTTCAACTGGAGAAGATTGGGGCTGATTTAATACCACTGCTGGGGGAGAGCTGGTGGAGGGCTGTGGACCTACTGCCAACATGTCCCATGTTCTGTCAGGGTTTCCTTAGCACCAGTCCCCTAGCCTCTTAGTCCCCCAAAGGATTCAGCAGAATTGACCCCCCAACCTGGGGTGCGATGGCCCGCTAGCCACTAGACCCATATCGGAGTACTATCCGGGACCTAATGCTTTCATCTTTCTCAAGCAAGGGATGGCCACCTGAAGCGCTCAATCGCTCCCTAATGAATTATCTGCACTGGCAAGTTAGCCTGGCTAGATTATTCCTTGCTGTCCTGTCTGGGTCCACCAAACACTTAAAGAAATGCTTGATTTCTTCTTGTGGTGCTGCAGTCCGCATATGCTATGCTAAGACAGGGTGCACTTGCTCCATGAACCCCTGCATTCTTGTGTGGCCTTCCTTTGTGCCAAGGGATACCTAAGGCAACGTTTCAATTCTGAAGTGCTGGGCTGTGCCAGAACTGTAATGAGTCTTCGCCTACACAAGTCACCCAACAGACAGGTTGGCCCTAACTACCCTGTGTTCTGGTGCTAGATTTGGAGAGCCTTGCCTTCACTTGCTGCCCCCTGGGAAACACACAATGCCCGTGCTCTGGCCGCAACGCAGCGATGCCCTCGTGTAGCATCGAACCCCTGGTCAAATAAACGTGCCAACTCCAACTACTTAAACCTACACCTTGACCATAGTGCATCCACCCAATATGGACCTGAGAACCCGACTGTTCACTTTTCCACCTATAATGCCTCCACACTGGCTGCACGCCGGATGTCTGATTCCGCGTGGTGCCCTGGGGTGAAATTTACGCATAACTCCTTAGCTAAATGAAAATGCTTCAAAGGCTTGGCTTCCTATGTGATATAGATGCTTTGTAGTATCACCAGTGCTGTAAAGTGAACCGCTCGCGCCTAACAAAGCGAACACCTGGACCCCCGGAACCAACTGCTCAAAGCGCACAGCACCAACAGCGCCACCCCGTGTCTATTCGTGGTCAAGAACATCATAACTTAAGAAAACACTATGCCCCAGACTTAAAGACCGACCCACTCCTATCACCTTGTCCCCTCTCCTGAGGCAGGGTGGACAATCAAGACTGGTGCGCATGCATTCTTCCCATAGTCCTCTTGCACATTTAAAGGAACTCTTGATGCTGTGCAACCATGTGACCTAACGCATTATGGCACCCAAAACGTTCTTGCTTTGATCAAGACATAACATTAGGCTCTATCTTTGCATGGCATCGCCTGGTCAGTAGCCAGGCCACCATTGCAGAAAGATGCACGTGCTGCCACCGCCAGACTTTGGAGCCTCGCCCCGTAAACCACATAAGCACAGACTGCACCCTGAATCACCGGACCAGTTAAAAACACTGGTGCCCTGAGTATTGAATCAAGCGTGGGGGCCTACAGATCCCCGTCCCCCCTTGGGCACACAGCCACCTGCGCCCCTGCAAATCTCATCCACATTTGTTTTGCCCACAAATCGGGCCCTTACCCCATACCACCTGGCTCAGGTTTGGCTCTACAATCATTTAAAATGTAGCACAATGGAGCCACGCAAAGGTATTGAAACGCTATACATGAGTGCCTGTTACATCACCTATTCAGCACAACTATCCTCATGACCACTGCAAATGAAAGCATGGCTGTCCATGGAACTGCGCAACGCAACTCGCTGTTCCAGGTGCAGCCCACCATACGCAAAGTTTAGCGGCCTGTGCAGAATCATGGGCTGAGAAGTCACAGCACCCTCACTGGCTCATGGCCTACTAAGAACCAGGCTTCCCTCTGCGTCTGGTTGCTGCCACTCAGTTCGTAACCTGAACCACCGGCCGGGAGGTATCCGAAAGTAACAAATAACAGAACGAGGAAAAGAGACAGATCCCGAACCTGTGCTCAACTAGCTCCCACATTTCAGTGACACTAGTAAATCTTCACATGTCTGCTTGTTTAACAGTCACTTTTTACTCAAAAGTGCAAAGTGCTATTGGTTGACTCTTCACAGTTCTATCTAGCACATACTCGAGCTGAAGGTATCGGAGCGCCTTACATGAGCACCCCTTACATTGTACCAGGACTTACGCACAGACAGATTTACCGAATTACGAGGGACAGAGTTGCACTTCCAGTGCAAACACTCTTTGCAGATGTGGGCAGCGATCTCCTAATCGACTAGTTACCACCCCATCTGCTGCCCCACACACCAAGGTTGTTCACCACTGGCCCCTGCCAATGACAAATTCATGAGTCGAGTGCCTGCGCTAAACCCGCAAGCGATGTAGCCCACTGCCATGCACTGGTGTGCGCAACACCACTTCTCTCAAAGGTGACCATACCCTGGACCCACCGGCAGGCCACGTCATCGCCCGCTCTGAGTCGGTCCCACAGGCACTCCTGTGCGCCACCAACTTCTGCTGTTTACTCACATTTTTGGGGGGGCCACCGGGGAACCCATGTCCGCCTCACCTTCGCAATACCCGCACCAATGGGTGAATGCCCCTAACTGCAACTGCGGTCGCCAAAGTCCCCATGCAGCGCTGGCAACAGTGTCAAGAGGAACAGCCGTCCTGTACCCGAAGCACTCCGAGGATGCAGTACATGCATACTGTTAGACTTGGCATCTTTTGGCGTGTTTCCCCTGACTTTTTGCTTTCTGACCTCCCGGTTTTGACTCTGTTTTTGCTGGTGTAATGATTCTGCGCACTTTCCTCACTGCGGTCCAGTGGGAAAGTGCAAGTGCTCCTGTATAAAATGTGTTATGGATTGGTGTTTCCATGATTGGCCTATTTGGTTTATGTGTCAGTCCCTTGTAAAGTGCACTGCGAGTGCCAGGGCCTATAGACCAAATGCTGTTGGTGGGCTGCAGCACTGGATTGTGCCACCCACGCAAACAGCCCGTAAAGTGTAACTCGGGCCTGCCATCGCAGAGCCTGTGCGCAGCCTGGGGCTGCCATGTCGACTTGGCAAGTGCACACACTTGCAAGTCCCTAAACCTTCCCTCTGCTACATGTTAGTCACCCCTAAGGTAGGCCCAAGGTACCCCTGTGGGCAGGGTGCGTTGTATGCGAAAGGTAGGACATGCCCGGGTGTGTGTGGCATGTCCTAATAGTGAATCACAGCCTAGTTCGTTTTTCACTATTGCAAGGCTACCTGTTCCCCCTAGACCAGAACGGGCAGTTTGGATTATTACAGCTTATAATCCTAACTGACCCCGGGAACATGGTAGAAATTCGAGTTTAGTATGTCTGGACTCAGAATGATAAAATGCATCTTTTAGTGAAGTTGGTTTTAACATTCTGTGTTTGAAAATACCACTTTTAGAAAGTGGGTATTTTCTTGTCTAACCATCCAAGCCTGCCTCTGCGAGGTTGTGTATTCCTTGTCTGGAGTGTGAGTGACAGGGGCTGGGGGATGCCAGGAGACAGGGCTGAATAGCAAGATCTACATGTAGATGGGTGGGAGGGGTCGCACCTGGGCCCTGAATAGGACAGTGCCTTCCCTCCACAATGCTGGCTCCACCTCCTGTGGTGCGTCTGATGTCCCTGGCCTACTCACTGAAAGAAGGGACGGAGACTTGTCAACAAAGTGCTCCAGAACTGGTTTGGACTAGGCAAAGGCCTCTCTGCCTTCAGAGAACAAAGGAATTTGGGATATAAATATTGGGGCCCTGACCCCATGAATTTAGATCTCGCTGGAATCAAGGAACCTGCCAAGACGAAGAGCTGGAAGAGCTGCCAGGAGGAGTACTGCCCCTTTGCTGTGTTGTTGCTTTGTTGGGTTGGCCTGCAGCTGCTGCTTCTGCCTTGGGCAGTGAAAGGACTGGACTGAACTTTCTACAAACTTGTGCTGAGTATCTCCAAGGGCCTGGAACCGAGCTGGCCTCCTGTTAAGAAGTCTCAGGGACTACAAAGACTTCACAAGCCTCTGGGTACCGCTTCTGGAACGCTGTTTCAGTTGCCACAGAGGAAGGGAACTGCAACCGACACCGTCAACCGAATCCATCCCTGGCCGGTGACCTGTTTGCACTGCAGACCGCATCGCCCCGCTTCACATCGCAACCCTGGTCTCACCGTGGGCGACGTCCGACGCCGCCAACATCGAGCCGCTGCTTGCACCGTGACCTGTGGGCACCGCAGTTCGCATCGCATCGCATCGCTTCACTGAACCAACCGGACCCGACCGACGCGGTCGCTGCAACTGGCTCAAGAGTCGAGACCGCACCGCATTTGGGGCACCGCTCGCACGTCTGCGACGCACCGCTCCGACTCGCACCGCTGTCCGACGCCAGCTCCCGCACTCCGGCTTGGTCGCCTGCATCGCAACCTGTCAGCACCGCATCGAGCATCGTCTCACCCTGCATCGCACGCCTTGGACTCACCGACTCCGTCTGCACGACGCTCATCGAGCCGCTGCCTGCACCGCATCGAGGGACACCGCACCTTGCATCGCTCCGTCTTGCACCGCAACCGCGACGAACGCCGACCGGCTCGTACACTCCGTACCAGCCACAACGAGAAAAGGTACTGTAACCGAGTCTGTTCACGACTCTGCTGGCCCGTATCGACGCGGTCGGCTGGAACTGTTAGACTCTGTGGTTTTCAGCATCACGGTAGGCTCAGACGGAGCTACCGACTCGTACGAACTTTGCTTTTGTGCTATTCCTGCAAAGAAGAAGTTACCGTATCAAGTATTCATTCGTAAAGTATAGTATTGTGGATTTTTGTCGTAATTGGTCTTGTCTTGAGTATATAAAATATTGGTTATTTTTCTAAACTGGTGTGGTGTCCGTTTGTAGGGCTTACACTGTATTACTGTTGGTTATGTGCAAATGCTTTACACACTGCCTCTGAATTAAGCCTGACTGCTCGTGCCAAGCTACCACGAGGGTGAGCAGGGGTTACTTCACGAGTGTAACACCCTTACCCTGACTAGGAAGAAGGGTCCCTACTTGGACAAAGGTGCAAGCCCTTGCCAACTACAGATCCCATTTCTAACACATACGCCGAAGCCGGAGTTCCCAGTGCTAGTACCCCTCAGCTAATGCAGGGCGCCCCCTTTCTGGACTTGTAAAAACATGCGTCAATCAAAACAGTGCCCGCACAACTATCAACCGTGACACTCCTATAAATGCGACAATTCAGACCGCTCGGGCCCCCACAGCTCTAAGAATAGCTCTGGGGTAGGCACTAGTTATTTTCAATGTACACTGAATTAACAACCGTCGTGCTACATCTTCAAATCACACCCAAATCGCACAAACAGCGCCCCCATGTGGTAACAATCATAAGCGCCGGTGACCTGCCAGGCGCTAGAAACCCTCGGATCAAACTTAGGTGCTGTGAAATTACCATCGAGGCGTCTGCATCCAAAAGCAGTAGCACTCGAAAAGTAACCTTACGCTCATCATTCAGCACGCTCAAGATTTCTTAACTTGGAAGGGGTTGGCTCAGCCTTCCAATTTGCCAAGTTTACTGAATAGAGTTGCATTAAATTGAGTGAGCAACACGCTTAGAAATTATAACATAGTATGAAGCTCTACTAAAACCACTATTTAAAAGTACCACCGACCAATGATCTGATGCATCCATGGACCGATTCCATACATTTTATATTATTGAGCAGTGCAACCTCGCTAAGGCACTTCCAGCGCTGTGGAGCAGCCCCAGCCCCCCGGGACCACGCATGCGGGCCGCGCCCGGTCCTGGCCGACAACTGCATTGTAGCTCGGAGGGGGGAGCCCCTAATGGCTTGACCTACTCTCGCCCCGCCGGCCCAACGGGGAAGGAGATGCACGCAGCTCCACCCCGCCCACACGGGCCACCTGAGGAGCCGACACCCTGGACGCAGCGCCTTGGACCCCAGTTGTTTGCTATAACGGAAAACCGCTGCCCAGAGGAACGGCCGGTCGAGTCTCTTCCCCCCCTTCTGCAGCCCCCAACACATTGCCGCCCATGCCGGGGGCGCAACACAGGGCCCCGCGCATGCCGCGGGGGCCCTCGACACAGCACACTCGTCTGGAACACACAGCTGTGATGGAAGAGTAGGCACAAGGAACAGTGGCATGTTTGCCCCTGGCCACCCTGATGCAGACAGTGGAAGCTGCTTCCCTCTCCTTCCGTAGAACATGCCGACACCACGCATGCTCCGTGCCTGCCAGTATCCGTGCCACTCCAAAAAGAGACAGTGCTCTTAGTGACATGGGGCGTCAAAGTGACCGTCGCACCAGGCGCCACCCGCGCCAAAGTCGGCCCTGCCTCTACTATAGGCCTCCTGAGCACAGGTATCGCCCGAGGCTGAATGTGCTCTCTTGCCTCGGCCCGTGATACGCTGGGTCAACATGGGCATCCACCAGTGGGGGCCGCGAGCCTGCCGCCCGTGAGCAGCGTCGCGCGGGGAAGGCCCGTGCGTGGCCCCTCTCCTCAGGAGTGCAAACGGCCTCCCAGAACCCATGCCCCTCCCGACTGGCAGCCCTGCAGCACGCGGACCCTGTGACCGGCGTTGCCGCTGCCAGGGGGGGGTGCTGCCTTGCCGGCTCTCCGCATTCCATGGTGATCTCCCCGCCCACCGGCCCGAACGAGCGTTGCCACAGGGATGGAACCTGAACCCCCGATCATGCCTGGGGGCCAAGCGCTACTCCGCAACGTGATCAAAGGCACCCTGCCCGGTGTGCAACCCTCCGGCTGAGCCCACCCGGACCCGCTGCAATGCCCGGCTGCTCCCGATGGCACCCCGCTCCCCACCCACAAGACACCGTCATGCTGAGGGCAAGGCGGGTGGGGCAAGAGGTGGGGGTGCGGAAACACGACGGGCCCCCCGACAATAGCACTCTGCAGCGTGCAGGGAGTCAACACCGAGGTCACTCGTCAGGGGCGCCGGCACAGTGAAGCCCGCTAGACTCGCAGCCGCGAGTGTCACCCCGCCTAATCCCCGCCCGGCGAACACATTCCCCATCGGACCTCTGGCGAGCCTCCGAATAAAGCTGGGGAGAAGGGGAAGATGTGTTGATAAGGGGTTCCACCCCAAGGATAGGACCCGGGGGGAGACAAGCCCCTAACCTCCTCTTCGTCACTGCAGACAAACAGCGCGACCTCCCTGGATAGCGTGTACACATGCTGTCCAGCGAGGGGGGACAAAGACCTGCAAGGCCAAGCATGGGCCACTGCGCCGCTTGCTGCCCTTTGCAGCATCGCCACTGGAGCCCTCAGGTGACTACTAATAGAACGGGCTGTGCCTGGAGGATGGAACGAGGAGCTAAAGAAGCTCCGTCGTCTGCCGCTGCTAGGACAGGCCTGAGCAGCGTAAGGCTGGGAAGCTTTAACCCCCCCTTAAGCCCAGCCCCGACCCAGTCCCTCGTCCCAACCCCGAACGAAGGCACCAACCCAGTGGGCCTCCTATGAGGCCGGACCAGGGAGCGTGAAACCGGGACGGGGGCCCACTCCGGCAATGGCCTACGTGGAGGGCCGGGGGGGGGGGAGGTGATTGACTCACCTCGCTTCTAGACCGACCGAACTCAGGACACCGGGACCCGCAGCAAGCAGCAGCACCACCAACCAGACGGCGTGGCTGGCGACAAAGAGGACGCCAGGAGGGTCGGTGGGGGTATAAGTAACCTCCCTCACCTCGGGCACACCGGATGTGACGCCCTTGTTGCGACAGGGCGGGCTCCAGGCAGGAGCCCCATGAACACTAGAAAGGGGGGTAGGCTCGTGCCGCAATGGCACTAAAGGGCCGCCCTTTTAGGAGGGCCCCCTGCGGGGGCGGCGGGCAGCCACAAAGTATCTTCCTCAACCACCTCCCCATCTTGAAATCTTGCAAAATCCCATATGGTCTGAAACTGTCTACCTCCCCTTCCCCTGCTTTTCAAGGCGAAATTGACATCTCTATTTTCAAATCTGGTAACATCCTCATTCAAGCCTCAGAAAAACACCTCACCATCTTTGAACACCATTACAGCACCTTATCTTATCTTCTATCGAAATCTCCCTCCAACCCTCCAGCCTCCCAATCACATGTGGACCTCCCTCCCTCTCTCTCTCCTACTTCCATACCTCCTCTCACTGACACTTCAACTGCCTTAGATGTCTCCGAAGGCCAGACGCACTATTTCCCTCCCACATCAATTACCGTCCCTCCTTCCGAGTCCCCTTCAGCCCCCCTGCCACACAAACTTTCCCTCCTCCTCTTGAGTTGTTACCTCCTTACTCTAATTCCCCCCTTTCATCTTCTCCTTCCTCCCGACTCCCTAAAGTCGATCTCCCCTCGGCCCAACCTCTGACTCCAATTCCTCCCTCCCTTAACTACCCTCCCCCCCTTGACCAGGATGTCTGCCCTTCTCCCTCTCCGCACACACAATTACCTCTCCTTGACTCAACGGGCTCCAGTGAATCTCCTTTCTCTCCTCCCTCCCCTCCCTTCGTCCATCTACCGGAACACCCCTCTCCACCCCCCTCCTGGGCTCCCTCCCCGCCCTCACCCCAGACCTTCCGCCATGACTATCTCAGAACTCTCTCCTCTCCCCACCGACCTCCCTGCCCCTGTCCCTATCTCTCTTATAACACAGACACTTTTTAACATAGAACTCCATCTCGCTAACCTGTCGTTTGAACTCACTTCACTCAGGAAAGACGTCAATTCCCTCTCCGCTCTTAACCGCCCCAACCATTCTACTTCCCGGGGCTCTGTCCAAACCAACACCTCATTCCACCAACAACGGAAATCTACCCCCCTCGGTAATGATACAGATAGTACCTTCCATGCCCCAAGTCATCTTCCCTCTCCTGATCTCGGTGTCCTTGGTCACTCTTTCCCCCATAACCCTCTGATTACTGTCCCTCCTGTCCCCCACGCATCCATCCCTGTGATCCTTGGAACTAACAGAATGCCAACCTCCCCAGCTTCTCCCAGGCTGCCTCCGCAACTTACCACTATCCATTCTATCCCCCGCCCAAAACCAAACCTAAACCCCTTTCCTGCATGCTGGTAAACTGCCGCTCTGCTGCTTGTCATGCGATTGAAATATCGGAAACTATCCTTAGTGAAACCATTGACATCGCCTTTCTAACTGAAACTTGGCTCAATGATCACTCTTCTTCCATTCTTGACCTGCTCTCTCCCCTGGCTACTCCATCCTCAGAAAAGATAGACCTGGCAGAATTGGAGGTGGTCTTGCCATAATCTATAAAAACGAACTCCAACTCTCACTTGTGCAGAGCTCCGATCATTCTACTTTTGAATACCTCGGAGCGGAACTTCGAGTGCATCGCTCCCCGCCACTCGCCTTCACAATATCTACCACCCCCTAGTGACTCACTTCCCTTTGTAGAAGAACTATCCGATCTTCTTTCTCAATCCTTGCTTTCCAATTCTAAAAACCTCTTCCTTGGGGACTTTAACCTCCATTGGAACAAAAAAGATGATCCTATGGTTAACCGCCTTACGGATCTACTTGACATTAATAACCTGGAACAACTCTGCCATTCACCTACTCACACAAAAGGAGCCACTCTGGACGCTATCATTACAAGTACTGATTTGGCCTCCCTTTCCTCCATCGTACCCATTGACTGGTCTGACCATCACCTCATCCTTTTCACGATCTCTAACACGATGCTACCCCCTCCCCCCAAAATCATCAAACAGAAGAAATTGACTAGAAATTTCCACCTTATTCCCCCGGGCGAACTTGAGACTAAAGTCAAAGCACAACTTCGACTTCCTCCTCTGTCCCAAAATGCTAATGACCTCACTGAGCACTTTAATAAATCCATCACGGTTGTCCTTGACCAAATTGCTCCAGCCAAACTTAAACTTCAGAAAAACACCTCCTCCAAATCCTGGTTTAATACAGATCTCAACAATGAGAGGCGCGCCCTTAGGTCGACAACGCAAATGAAGACAAAACCCTTCCCCCCCAAATCTCGCCCTCCTCAGATCCGCCAGGTTCAATTACAAAAAGCACATCCTTAATACTAAGGCTACCTTCTTCCGCTCACAACTGGACCGGGCCAAAAATAGACCCAGGGAACTATTCAGCATTATTAAAAACCAAACCATCTCTGCTCCCCCCCCCCCAAGGTGACGGCCACTATCGTGAGATGTGAGGAAATTGCTAACTACTTCTCTGAAAAAATCTCCAAAATCGATCACTCCTTCGTCTTAACTCCCCTTCCACATTGCACACTACCCCCCCCCCCAAGATTTTTCCTCAAAACCTCCGGCCCTCTTAACTCTTCCTCATGACCCTTCATCTCTACCTCTAGTCTTTTCTCTTCCTGAATCCGACCCCACCAAACTTGAGAAAAAAAACAATGCTTCCTGGCATCACTTCCATCCAGTTACCGAGCTCGAAGTCCTCAACGTCATGGCCAGACTTAAACCATCCTCTCACACCAGAGACCCTCTCCCTGCCAACCTAGTCCAAGATTTAAAACACATCATTGCCCCTTTTTGGACCTCTATCATCAACTCCTCCTTTGCCATGGGGTGTGTCCCTGTTTCCCTCCAACTTGGACAAATCACTCCCATCCTCAAAAATCCTGCTGCCGACCCTAATGACCTAAATAATCTTCGGCCTATCTCTAACCTTCCTTCTCTCTAAAGCCCTTGAAAAATGTGCCTTGCGCCAATTAGACTCACACATCGACACATTCAATCTATTGGACTCGTTGCAATCAGGTTTCAGAAAGGTCTGTAGTACGGAAACGGCCATGCTCAATATAATTGATGACATCCATCACTCCCTTGACAAGGGCGAATCCTCCCTTCTCATTCTCCTTGATCTCTCGTCTGCTTTCGATACCGTGAACCACTCTACTTTACTTAACACTCTTAAAGATCGTTTTGGCCTCAACGGTGCAGTTCTCAAATGGTTCTCCTCCTTTCTCCAACACAGAACCCAGCAAATTAAAATTCACGACTGCCTTTCTAAACCAGTGCCCGTCTCGCTGGGTGTCCCCAGGGCTCTAGTCTCTCTCCCTCTCTTTTCAACCTCTTTATGGAACCCCTCACCCTTATTCTTAAGCGTGCAGGAATCAAGTATCACCTCTACGCCGACAACACTCAACTTTATCATAAGATTCAATCCCGCTCTGACGTGCTACACCTCAATGACGCCTTGACTAAGATCCAAGCCTGGTTCCACTACAACCACCTCAAACTCAACCCCAAAAAAACTGAAATCATTCTTTTCTCCCCTAAAAACAGCTCGCTCACCATCCAATCCTGGATCTCGGACCTTACAGCTCTCTCACCTTATCAAATTCAGTTAAATCCCTCGGAATTAACATTGACCAGAACCTTTCTCTTATCTCCCACATAAAAAACTCGGCCAAAAGCGCTCTCTTCACTCTCTATCACCTCAAGAAACTAAAACCCTTCATTCCTGCTGATGACTTTAGATCAGCTGTCCAATCGCTGGTCCTGTCTAAAATCGACTATGGCAACGCCATTCTCTCTGGTACACCTAAAGTCCTCTTAGCCCCAATCAAATCTGTTCTTAACCTCGCTGCTAGGCTCATTACCGACCTCAATCGGTTCTATCACATCTCCCCTACCCTTAAAGGCCTCAATTCGCTTCCCATTGAAGGCAGATCTTCCTATAAGACCGCCTGCATTACGCACAAAGCCCTGCATCAACACACCCTGCAGTACCTCGCAGATAAACTCCACAAAGTGGGCTGCTCTCGAACTCTGAGGAGCTCAAACACACTCGTTCTTGTCCCTCCTCTGTTAAACAAGAAATCCACTCAATCAAGCTCCTTCTCCAGAAATGCGCCTACCATCTGGAATGCTCTCCCTAAAGAACTTCGTTGCATCCCCTCCTACTTCAGCTTCAAAAAGGACCTCAAATTACACCTGCTCTTTTTGGGGTCCTTAACCCCTTCTCTGGGCTCATATCCCAACCGGGTTTCCTACTTGATAGGAGCCTCCCTTCAGTGCTCCCGACGCCCTCTCTCCACCCCCTTTTCTTCACTTTTCTTTTCTTCTCCCGCTTTCTCACTATTCCCTTTCTTAGGCTGATACACTTGATGTTTCCTTACCCCCCCTCACAGCCTCTCGCCATTCTTACATCCTGCCCACCTACTCTCTTCCCCCCCTTCTCCACGACAATCCTCTCTTCTCTTGTCTTGCTGTCGAATATCGCAATTTGTTATTACCAGATCGTATTAATTGAGCTGTTACCTATTGTTTTAATTCGACTTGTATGCTACCTCATTGTATTTTTGCTATTTTTATATCTACCCATGTGACCCTTGTAAAGCGCTCTGATACCCTTGGGTCCAGCCAGCGCTATATAAAACCTTTAAAATAAATAAAATAAATGAATAAAATATGACATCAATAGTGTTTTAAGATGTATTTAATCTATGAGAAATAATTACAATAATTTTGCGTGATTTTTGGAGTATCCATGCTGAAAAGTGCCTGTCAAAGGCACTGAGGAAACTAAAATTGTCAGAAACATTGGACCCTATTACAAAGGTAAATTTAGATTTGTAGACTTGCTCATGTGTAAATCTACTCTTGTATTCAGATACAAGTCTACACTTTGTCACTATTCACCAATTCTGATGGGGACATCTCTGAAGGGGAGCTCTCCACCCACTCTGTGGGTGGAGACATCTAAGACTGAATTTTCAAGTGTAAAATTACTCCTAGTAAGTTTTCATACATAGACGTGATCTCCACTCCCGGGGCAGAGACCTCCCTCTGGGAATGTATAGGGAAAAATAATAAAGGTTATTAATTCCTTAGAAAAAATTCATATTTTAATGTAAAATAAAAATGTAAATTCATTTTCAATCATTATTATAAACCAAGAAGTGATAAAATAAAATGTTATAGTACATTAATGAGTACACATTTAAAATATATTGTTTTAATTGAAGAATATTTTTCATCAAAATTGAAAAAATTCAAAACATCACTCACCCCCCTGCTAAAGAAGCCAGGTGCTGATGCTTCCACTCTTAAGAATTATAGACCTACCTCCCAGCTCCCCTTCTTGGCAAAAGTGATAGAACAACATGTACTGAGGACACTTTCGACCTATTTGGAGGACCACCGGCTACTCCAAGCACGACAGGCGGGTTTCAGAGCCCATCATAGTACTGAGCTAGTGATGTTGTCCGTACTTGATGAGCTCAGAATTATGGCTGACAAAAAAAAACCGAGTGCCCTGATTTTATTAGATCTATCAGCGGCATTCGATACGGTCAGCCATAAAAAGCTGCTGTCCCGTCTTTCTGACCTGGGCATCAGCGGGCTAGCACATCAATGGCTAGAATCATTTCTATCAGACCGGACTCAGAGGGTTCAGTTGGGTGAGCAGGCATCGGCTAAGGGCATTCTTACCTGCGGCGTACCCCAGGGCTCCGCATTGTCCCCGCTCCTCTTCAACATGTACCTGCAACCCCTGGTGGAGAAACTGGCTTACATGGATTGCCGGGTCTTCAATTATGCAGATGATACCCAACTCCTCATCCGGATCAACAACTCGTCAGGCCCAGGAATCGGCGCAAAATCTACTCAGATTCACAGTGAATTGGATGACGGCCAATTCCCTGAAAATAAATCCTGACAAGACTGAAGTGCTCGTCATTCCCACAAAAAGCAGCCCTTGGTGTGACCTTTTTTGGCCACCGGAACTGGTCACTACCCCCATACCAGTACCGGTCGTAAAAAGCCTGGGTATAAAAATCGATTCAGAGTTGTCCATGTCCAGCCAGGTCACCATGGTGGTTGGAACCTGTATAGGGCTTATGAGGCAGTTGCGGAAACTTGCCCCTCTTCTTTCAACGGCCTCACTACAGGCGATTGTATCCGCCACTGTCGTCTCTAGTCTGGATTATGGGAATGCCCTATATATTGGTCTCCCCCAGAAACTTATCAAAAGACTGCAGGTAGTGCAGAATGACGCGGCCAGGCTAATTTTTAGACTTCCCAGAAGGACCCACGCTACCCCGCTATTACATAAATTGCATTGGCTCCCCATTAAACAGAGAGCTCAATTCAAAGGCCTCTATATTGCCCACAAAGCAATCTACGGCCAAGCTCCAGTGTACATAAAAGAACGCCTTGAGAACTATGTTCCAGGCCGGACACTGCGATCATCTGAGGCCTGCTGTCTAGTCCTTCCCCGATACACCACCAAATCCAAAGGGGGCAGAGCGTTTTCTGTCATGCTCCCACAAATTTGGAACAATCTACCTGAGCGCCTTCGCAGGGAACCGGTCCTCCTTACCTTTAGGAAACAACTTAAAACGCTTCTATTTAGGGAGGCGTTAGCCACAGTGTAATCTGTTGCTCTGTGTTACCTGCTGCCGTCAGTGATTCTGGCCACTCTCTCTAAAAGCGCTTAGAGACCTGAAGGTGATTTTGCGCTATACAAAAGACATTTAACATAACATAACTAGCACTTTAATATTAATTTCCTATCTAATAAATGTCATTATTCGTTAAGTGTTTTGTATTAATTTACACTAATGTCAATATTTTATCAAAACTTTAATTTAATTATTTTGTTACAGTAAGAGAATCATTAATTTCTAAGATTATAAAAATATTTTTTAATTTAATCAAACTTTCTAACTTTAAAAACAATTTAAAAAGACAAAATAAATTAATTGATTTATTATTATTGCCTATGGTTATGGTATGTGAAGCCCTTGCCTCCATTATTGTTTATGGGAGAGAGTTGCAATAGCTGTGAGTGGCCATATCCGGTCCTAGACTTACTCCAAGGCTGAGCTGGAGTACATTTACTACAATTATGGGACCTTTTTGGTTGTATTCACATCTGAAGTGTAGTTTGTGAATAGCAATGGGCTTACTCTTTTGTGGGTGGGTGTTTTCATGCCCATCGCTAAATCCCTCCTGCCCCCTCCTAAACCCTACAAATTTAGGAGTAACTATTCCCCTTTGTTTAGTCTCTCCCCCTAGTTCCACCATCATTTTCATGCTAAAACATATACCTATGTGTGTGGAGACCTCCGTACACATATCAGAGATCTCCGTACAGAACAGATAAGAGCAGTGGAGGCAGAGGTCTGTGCATTTAGGTTGAATAATAGCATTTTGTAGTGTGTGAGTAGTACCACTGTTGTAGTACTTTACATACTACAAAATATAGTGTGTGAATCCGGACCTCTGTACTGGAACCACGAATATCCAAAGCACTATAACGAGGTGCACCTCTTTTGTGTAAAAATGAGCAAAGTACCTGGGTGCATATGGTCGTTGTCACTATACAAATATGAATAACATAACATGTTCTGCAATATATCTAATGGCATTGTGTGGCACTGGCATTCAGGGCGGTTCCCTCAATTGGCATTTTCAAGCTTTGCCCGCTATTTCTTGGCTTTAATGACATTTATCAAGTGACATGCTAGGTTTTAGGTAGTGGTGTTATTGAAAGCAATTGTTTTGTGTTTTGGCAGTAAGTCACCAACTTTAAAACAAGCGATTTTTCCACGTCAATGATTGTGGTAATTGCACATGAGCTATTACCGCACGTTTGCATTTCCGTTCCTCATATTTTCTGAAATTCAGACATATTCTAAAATAAATCCAAATAACTCGACAAGGAGCTCGATTTCTGTCTGCCATTGAAAAATATCGCCAGCTCTATGTTTAATATCAGGCAGGGAACGTCCTGCTGGACTAACCGCTCATCAAAATATTGTGGAATATTACCTGAATATGTTAATGCCACCAATAATTGCCCCAGAAAGGCCAATATGAAGTTTCTCTGATTAATTTGTTGAAGAACGAAGAGAGGAACTGAATTGAAGATTTGTTTGGGGTCGGTGCACCCGTTCACTTGAGACCATTGACTTATGTTTCTTGATATGTTAGCCTGGAGGAAAAAGCGGGTCAATATGGACATTAATGAGCAAGTTGTCCCGCTATTATTCATAGATACAATTTTATTTGGCGATTTTGTGAATGGTGAACTGTATTACCTATCATGGATTAACATTTAAAACTCCCATGAGGAAGATCTAGTTATGACAACAGGAAAAATTTTAATACATCAGCGCCATGAATTGGCATGGTAAATTTTTGTGGTCGGTGTAATTTTTTTATTTTTGCAGTTTTAGCACGAAGGGCATTGGAGCACTTTACAAAAACATCAGCTACATTACACAAGGTCAGATTCATTTTTTTAAGGCACGGGAAGAGTAAGTGATTTGCCCAGGTTCAGAGGATGTTGATTCAACGCCAAGACTCGTACCAGGTTCACCAGTTCCAAAGTGGGGAGCTCTGTCCCTAAAGACACGTCCTCTCCCCAAGCATGACGAATATTACGGTGAAGATAAAACACATACTAAACAAAAGTACCTTAGACAAGCTAGGGTGAGTTGGTACGTCACCTCCAAGAATCAGAGAAGTCCATCACCAACATATCCTGACCTTTCCCCAGTAACTCTTTCTCTTTTACAACAAATCTACAGATACCCATTCTGTTATCCCACTTTCAGCCGAAATAGCTCCCGCCCATTATGCATTATGCCCAACACTCTCACTCCCTCAAGACTCTCCAGGCACATTCTCTCCTCTCCAACAGGAGCAAGGTAAGGTTCTAAGATTGTTCTGCAATGTAAATCCTGCCTAGTGCCTTGACATAACTTTGGAGCCATCAAGTCTGTTTAGAGCATTTATGTAGGTAATTCAACCTCCACTTCATGAGAGGGTGTGTCAAGTTTGTCTATGTGAGCAGTTGCTAACTTGCAATTCTCAGCCAAGGTATTTTAATCACAGCAGTGTCTGGTTCCATTAAAATTGGGCACATATCACCAGGGGAATACCTTAATCAGTGACATTTGTGGGGTGCAAATCTCAAATTTCCCAACTTAGAAAGCAGTGTGCTGGAGGGTGTGTGGGAGTGTGGGGCGGGGAGATGACTAAGGTTCGGGATGGACTATTTCCATGAGGAACAGGGTCAGTTTTGATTTGCATTAGGGGGGCCTCTGTCTAGAGTGTAACAGTGGGTGAAAATGATGGATTGGAATGCAACCCAGAGCGATTGCCAATGGTTAGAGTAGACTAGTTAGAAGTCTTCATCTCGTCCACCTTTTGGTATTTCATTGCCAGCAGTATGGCTGGAAACCTGAGACTGTCACAGCTTTCCAAGCCTACTACTGCCAATGTTTGTGAATTCCAAAACGTAGTAAATTTGCATCCATTCAAGCACTTCATCTATGGGCGTAGATCTACTACTTTGTTGGTAAACCGCTCACTATACATATTTAAGATCCTGATCCAAAAATTGGGCAAGTTAAAAACTCTTATTGAACTGAGAACAATGAGAAAACCTGACACAGACAAACCAGCCCCCCCCCTCAGGGCCCCCAGACCCAACTACCAAAACAAGAATGCTTTTGAGCAGTGTGACACCTCAAATACCCCCACTAAAGCTACACCCCTGTGTATTTCTTTAACATACGGGAGTGTTTCCTCTTAGTACATCAGATTATATCACTATACAGGCAAGCATTTCTTAAAAGTGATAGTTTTTGTAAACATTCATGGTTCCCCCCCCCACAACAATGCCATTAGTGAACTAAGAGGCAAGTCAGTAGTCATGGAAACCCTAAACGTTTTTTGGATTCTTATTGTAGATGGAGCAACATTATAGTCTATTAAGTCAATCATAACAGGTGCTTGTACAGCTCATTTCCTGAACTCAAGTATTTAAAAGTGCGCTCATATGTGATAATAAAGAAAAAGGAGGCTCTGTGAAATAAAATATTTACCTAAGATCACACAATTTGGGCAAGCAGGAAAGCTGGTATTGATTCCAAGTTATCTGGTTTCACATTTTGAAAATCAGCCACCAGCTTTTAAATCGAAGGCCACTGTTTTGTCTTTAATCTTTGGCTCACGACCCAAAAAACAGACACAGAGACAGCAGACCAGACTCAGACCCAACTACCAAGCCAAGAATGCATTAATTTTGGAGGGGGAAGGGGTCACACCCCAAACTCCCCCACCAAAGCTACGCCCATCCATATCTCTATAATTAAATGCTAACGGTATTAACAAACAAGATTGTCTCAGATTGGCACCGTTCTGATGTCTACTATTTTTAGTGCATTAGAAAACAGCGTTATCTTACCTCTTTTTTCATCACAATCATCACATCTAGAATGGAGAATATCTCTCAGCACTTTCAAAATAAATTGGGAATCCCTTTTAGTATTACAAAATGTCCACCTAGATTTATTCTCAAATGGCGTAGTGGGCACCAGAAATTCAAGGATCCCCATAATATGACATAAATTATGACTATAATGCCATGGTCAACATTATACTTTGGCATGGACCATGGTGGCATGACTGCTCTCGATATGCCAAAAAATACCACCATAATGCCAGGGCCAGCTTTTTGCATTAGCTGGAAACACCATAATGTCATGGATTCCTGGGTAGCATTATGTTTTGGATGACCACGGGAAAGCCAAAGTTGACTACCTGGATAGGCCAATCATAACAGAGTTGGCCTCTAGGCAGTGAGGGAGGCACCAGGGATCATAAAGGGCTGCTTAGGGTCAGGTGATTAATTTTGGGGACACATCAAAGTAGTAGGAACCACAGACACCAGGACAGCACCCTCTCTCCCATCCAAATACTTACACACTACTTGGTATGATATCTCTTGCAACAAACATGGAGGACACAAAGGTATCCACACCTCTAAAAATAGCATAGAACTTTATAAACAAACAGCAGGAATGTGTAAAAACGGGTGAAAACCCTATCATTACAAAAGAGAATAAAAATACAATATTGCACCTTACACCATGCAATGTGATCAAATGACAACAACCACCTGTCGGAGATTCCAAATGCAAACATCTTCCAACTTTACTGGATTTTTAAACAATTTAACAACCTTAAGAGATTTGGAGAACTTAGAAAGTGTGTTATGGCATTTGCTTGGATGCTTAGCCGCCACCACCACATCACCAAACCCCACCTTCATATTCAAGACCCCTTTATGCAGGTCATATGTCTGTTTCCTTTACACTCATTTATTATTTTCCCTCAACACATACCCATCCACCAACTTGCGAATGCGTTCCAGCCATTCAAATTCTTCCATGGCGAGAATAGTGGGTCTTCTGTCTTCCTTGATCCTGGCCATTTTTCCAGGCCCTCTCCATTACAGAGACCTACAAAGACTAAAGATTCGCCACTTACTAGGGGTCTTGCTTACTCCGATTCCATCAGCCTAGATCCAGAATCTCAACTAGAACTTCAATGATGGATAGACCATTTAGATGCCTGAAATGGCAGAACCACCTTCGTGCATGCTCCCGATCTTGTCCTAGAACCCACTGCAAGCTGGACAGGTTGGGGATCCCGGTGTGGTCTGGACTCGATTGGGGGTACATGGCCAATTGAGGAGTCCAGATTGCATATAAATTGTTTAGAGATGCTTGCAGGTTCCTATGCAATCACAAGCCTAGCAAAAAACAAGGTACATTGCTTCATCCTTCTCCGCATGTACATTACCGCAGTTCGGTACATCAGTCATCTCGGCGGCACCGAATCTAAGCCCCTAGCAGAACTGGCAATGAGCTTTTGGGAATTCTGCCTTCTCCACAATATATCTGTGTGCACATAATATCTCCCAGGAGATTTCAATACAGTAGCCGACTGGCATTCTCGTTATCTTCGCGACTCAAGCAATAGGAGGCTTCACCCTTTAGTATTAAAGTCCCTGGTTCTCAAATGGGGTCCTTTCCAAATAGATCTGTTCGTGACCAGACTTAATTCTCACCTTCCCCAATTCTTCAACTGGTGCCAAGACCCCCTAGCTTTAGCTTCAGATGCCTTTTTACAGGACTGGTCCTAAGCGATCAACTACGCCTGCCTTCTTTTTCTTATGATCATCAGGGTCTTGGCTCAAGTAGACGACAAAAAGCAACCTTAGTCATTGTGGTTCCATTCTGGCAATCACAGGTATGGTTCCCACCTCTCCTAGAACTTGCAGTCAATTTTACAGTTCTACTACCTTCCTTTCCCAATCTCCTACTGGACCCGCAGGGATTTCCTCACAACCTAGTACTACACAATTCCCTAGTTGGAAGATAGCGGCAACTCGCAGTCTCTCCCTTTCATTTTGTCAGAAGCTACAGAGTATATCAATAAATCCTGGGCTCCGGGTTCCACTAAGGCTTACAAACCAGCCTGATCTTCATGGACAAACTGGTGTTTGGGAAAATCTATCAATCCCTTTTCAGCAGATATAACTTTCATTGTCAATTTTTTGGTAGCCGAAGCTAGTGGAGAGAAAACGTATCGAGCTATAAAGCTTTACAGGTCAGTCATTTCCACAAACCATCCTTACAGCAATGAAAAACCTTTGGGAGAACATCCACTCATTTACCGCCTTTTAAAGGGAGTAACATTTTGCAACCCTCCTATTCCAAAATACAGTCAATTGTGGAATGTAATGTTGTTCTGAAATATTTTATTTCCTGGCCAGATAATATTTTACTCAAAATGTTGTCTGCAAAACTTACAACCAGGGGCGGTTTCTTTATTGGGGCGCAGGGGCATTGCCCCCCCTGTTGTTTTACTGCCCCCGGGAGGCCCTATAAATGCTCCAGAATCCATTTCATTTTAGCTGCACATCAGGGGCATGGCCCGCAGAGTTCAAGGAGTTTGCCTGAATTGCCTATGCGAGTGAGTGGGGGGGGAGTGCGGGGGTGCAGCTTAATTATTATTGACATGTCACAGGTGGTTCAGCCAGGCTTGGGGTGAAGTGCACATGTCAGGTCGTTCTTATAAAGTCCTGGCTGCCAGACTCTGGAACTCCCTCCCGATAGCTATTAGAGGGCTCCAAGATCACCTGGCCTTTCGGAAAGCCATAAAGACCTGGCTTTTCCCAGCATAACTTTCTTCCCTTCTCCCGAGCTGTTATTACTCACGGGCATTGTAGGGGTAGCGCTGGGACGCCCCGTTGCTGGGGCAGCTATGCGCTGTATAAATCTGCTAATAATAATAATAATAATACTGTTCAAATTTGCCCTGATTTGCACGTCATTATCATGTGATGTGGGCCAGTTTTTAGCTGTCTTGGGGATGCCTTTATTTTGGTGCTCGACTTGCTCACGTGCTGGAGCGTATTTACTTTCTGATCGCCAATCTGACCCAGTGACCCTGATGTTTTGTGTGCATCTGGTTTTCCCACATTAACGTTTGGTTGCCGGAATGCGTGATAGTGAAACTGCCTGATAATACTCTACCCGGGCCTTGTAAAATTATAGCTACACCGTCACCATGTCTACTCTGTCTTTACAAGTTCAAATTTGCACACAATCATGTGGGCTGGTTTTGAGCTATCTCGAGGGTGCCCGACGTGCTGCAGTGCTGGAACTTATTTATTGTGTGTTCCTCAGTCTGACCCTGATGTTGTGAACTGTTTCTCACACTAATGTTTGGTTGCCGGAATGCAAAGTGTGTTTACTCAAGTGATTAGTGAAATTACCTAATAATGGTAAACTGTGCCGCCCCGGATGCAGTGCTGACAAATGAGGGCTGCGCCTGCACTGCACAGCAGGATACACTGCAGTAATGTTTGTTTCCAGGGAAAAACTTGAGACATGTGATCTTTGCGTTCATTGGGTGCACGTGCTGCTTAGGGGTAGAGGATGTAGGAGAGGGGCTTAGAGTCGAACGCTTTCTCTGTAACTGCCCATAGGCACCGACCAGCATTTTATCTTACTGTGAGGGGCAATAAGCAGGGCTCAGTGTGTCATACTGTACGCACCATAGAGCCGTGTTTTACATGCCATATCCTCCAGAGAAATCCACTTTCCAGGATCGAAGGCTCTTTCAAAGGAAAACCAGCCCTGAACTGAAAGGGTAGACATAAACCAGGAAATGACAACTGAATTGTTATAAAATGAGCATCCAGGAGACATGGTGAGTTGAGTTCCCAGGCATGTAAATTCATTTTCAGTGCAGTTTGGGTCCAGAGGCGGTCTCAATACAGGGTTTAATGCAGTGTCTGCACACATCACAGGTTCCAGTAAGAGACAGATGCTACTTAACTATGCACAACATTTCTCTGGCCTCTACATCGAGACTCAGATGGCCATAAACCACCAAGTCTCAAATATCATTATCGTATGAAATCTCTTTATTGATGTCATAACTGCACTTTCACAAGTGCTTTAACTTTCTTGCTTTCTTAAATATGCTTGAAAAAGCAACATTTGCCCACTCTTTTTTCAAAATTTTCTAGGGGGACCCCCCCTCTAACCTCCCTTATGACGCTCGCTGCGCTTGCTTGCCACAGGGCACTCATCTCAAAATTTTACACCCCCACCACTTTCAAATGTCACCAGCCACCACTGCTTACAACACTAATGTTTCTGATATCAATAAAACATCTGTCTGATGTTAAAACTTTGGATGTCTCTGCTCGCCATTTTACTCCCACGTGTTCTTTTCTCCATAAGTAAGCGCACAAAAACAAATTTAACTACTGTGTTTATCCTCATTTCCCAGATCAACCCAAACTTGGTGTTGGAAAATGTCTTAAGGTTTATGAGCAAAACACAATTAATCTCAGAATGTCCTCAGAAACCCAAATTCTAATTTCCTTCAGAAAACCTCACAAACCCGTTTCTTCCCCACTCTCGCCCATTGGGTCAAGTGGGTTATGTCTCTTGCAGGGACTGATACCTCCATTTTTGGTGCTCACTCTGCCAGGGGAGCCATGGCATCTAAAGACTTCTGGGCAGGTTTCTATCTAGAGGACATTCTGAGATCAGCTGATTGGCCTAATGATAATGTTTTTTGCACATTTTATTATAAAGCTGTACATACTGCTTTTTCTGTTGTAATTAACATACTTTAAACAAACATATTAGGAGCCTCCCTTCTTGCATTAAAATGCAGATTTTCCTGGTAATTTACGAAGGAAAGTCTTAATTTTATTAAAGACACAGAGGCGAGTATTATCCCACCACAACACGGTACTAACCGAGGGTTTTTCCCACCCAAACAATTACTGCTGCTCCATCGCCTTCATCCGCTTAAGGACAATCCAGCATGCCGTCAATCATCACCTCCAAAATCTTCAGATGAGGATCTTCCTGGTGTTTCCTATTCCTCCAGGTTTCCGGCTCTCCCTTTTGGACCCAACTTTATGGACTTTTTCCAAGAAATGTTTATGTTTACTTTAGCTGTTTCCATTGTACTTTCTATGTTTACTTTATTTAATAATTATTCTTAACTTCTCGCTCAAGAAAAGAGGACTGTTTGTAGTCAAAATAAGTATTATAGGAAATGCTGTCACCTTATTGGCTGTTAATAGTACAACGTTTTGTTTACCATTAGCTAGTTGTCTCAAATACTCATGGAATTTGGAGTTTTTATATTTTCTTGACTGATGCTATTGACATAAATACAAGATTAGAGAAGCATAATACTTATACTCTTCTCTATGTCTTTAATAAAATTAAGAATTTCCATCATAAATTACTAGGAAAACTACATTGCCCTCTATAGCTGTATGCACACAGAAGATTTTCTGCCCACTTAATGTGTCTCCTCAAGTCTCACCTCTTTTAGCCTAGAATGAATTTTGCAGGCAGTTGTCAGAACTGTGATTAGACCCAGCCTGCCATAAAAAGTGCCATATACATGTCCTAAGTTACTCACTCATTCAAGCACACAGGTGACACCCAAAGGTCAGTTGTAGCCACAACACTCCTGTATAACACGTATTTCAAGAGAGCAGTGGTTAATAATGGCTGGAGATGAACATGCAAGCAAAAGAGAGAGGCATAGCTTAACAACAAGTCATAAAATCATCCTCCTAAATTCAATTAAAATGCAACAGCGAGTCTCTTGAAAGGTTTATGAGAGTATGCCACAACACACTCTGTAAAACCCAAATGATTCAATTACAGCCAAGAAATATGCAGGTACATTGTTTTATTATATCAAGCTAGAGAAATATTATAATATTTGCCAATAATAAAAAGTTTACATACTAAATCTTGGCCAAGAGACATAGAAAACTATTCTTGATACATTTATATAAGTATTTCTTCAGCATACGGACAACCCACCCTGGTACCATTAAAAAGCATCATCCGGCAGGCCATGATTCTCAATGATATGTTACTGACAAATCCCTGGGTTAAGAATTTGCAAAGTGTTGTGAGCAGACTATCAATATCTGGACTGTGTGACTGCAACCCTACATGTACAAACCAGAAAGCTGGGGCGAGAACAAGAATATCTCTTCTTGGCTCCAGACTTAAATCAATTGCACCGCTTCAGAATGGTAGTTATAATTTGAGGGCATATACAGTTCTATAACCACAACCAGATCTTGATTATCCAATGGCGCAGTCAGTCAGACATACATTCCAAATTCCGATTATTATTACAACCTAGTGCAGAGACTCATCTAGCTTGAGATAAAAAAAAATTATAAATGTTTCCACTGTCCCCTTTGTTGGGCAAGAAGTGAGAATTTAACACACCTTATTACATTTTCAAGAGGATGCTGTCTGTTTGTGGATACTGGCATCAGCCCATTTCCCCCATTTTATGAATAAGAGCTATTCAGGAAGAAATCATTGCATGAAACATGCGGCTGACTCAAGATTAATAGCATTTTTGAAGACGTAAAAGCAATGAAAGGCAGAAAAATTACCTTAGTTGAAGATGGTAAATATAATTGCAACATTTTTTATTGCATTCTTGGCTGATTTGATTAATTACCAATAGTACTCCAAATCTGCTTGCACTGGAGTCTTTTCAGTTAAGAAAAGGGTGGCGGTCATCACTGAGGGCTGGTGTTGTCTGGCCTGACACTCCGTTTGTGTGGAACATGTGCTACACCTTAGCAAGCTTGCAATGAATTATGATTCCTAGCAGGGTATGAACTCTTACGTGTTCTACAGAGACGGTGGCCATCTTTGATTATCAGGTATACCTTCCCTCATGGTCCATGCGTCCTTTGCTAGACCATTGTGCTACAATGTTACTGCAGCCAGGACCCCGCTACATGGATTGTGGATTTCTTTGCAAAGACCCTTTGCTTCCTAAAGGATTGTTTCGATGGACAATTGGATTACAGAGAAGTATCCTGTAGTTGTGTTGTGGGTGAAAATGGACTTTGAACTATTCTCTTAAATATTTATCTGAACTCTTAAGACCGTGATTGTGTAGTCTACTAAGGGTGCAAGGAAGGATTCTTAAACTTGATCACTGCATATATATGTATGAAAGTCATGTACAAGGTATTAGGCTTCTTGTAGGTACATACAATGACTAAGGTTAGGGAACAAAAGTATGTTAACAATATTGGTTAGTTAGCAGTTTTACTGATGAAAAGTAGAAAATATAACTTATCTTCCACACGATAAAGTGTACAGTGAAGAAGCTTGATGTAGTTATCCAATAAGTAGGGAGAAATACTAGTGCACATGTGTAATTTGAGGTACTTATTTCTCGTATGTTTAGTTCTTAGGAATTACCAGATTCATATGGAAGATGGCTCCTTGAGTAAAAGCAGACGTTCCAATAGGCGTGACAATTTGACTTATTGTAATTACATTTATATAGCGCTTACTACCCCTGACGAGGCGTCGCAGCGCTTTCTTTGCGAGTAGCAACCTACTCCGGAACCCATAAAGGATTAGTGGTGAATTAGTATAGTGAAATATGAAAGTAATTTGAGTGGTGGATATGTTAGTCAGTTATTTGGATTGAGAAGAATAGTGGAGGGATAGAAGAGTGAAAAAAGTTTGCATTTATATAGCGCTTCCTACCCCCTGATGAGTTGTTGAAGTGCTTTTTCGGCAAGTAGCACGCTACTCCGGGACCCATAAAGGATTAGTGGTGAATTAGTATAGCGAAATATGGCATTATTTTGAGTGGTGGACATGTTAGTCTGTTATTTGGATTGAAAAGGATATGGAGGGATAGAATAGGGAAGGATTTAGAAATCTTTTTATTTATTTATTTTTTGTTTTGGAGCTCATAGCTGTAGGAGAAGGATTGGGATGAGTAAAAGGGAGGTGGAGGGGGACGAGTCAGAGGGAAGGGTTTAGAAAGGCTTGTTTTGGGAGATTGGAATAGTAAAAGAGGTATGAGATGATGAAAGGTGGGGTAGAGTAGGGCAGAGTCTAGAAAGGGTTATTTTGGGGGTCATAGTTGTGGTATGGGGTTTGGGATGAATGAGAGAGTGGAGGTAGAGGATATATTGACAGAGGTATAGGGTGAGAAATAGGGTAGTGCATTGGAAAGAGTAGTAGAAAGAGGTTTGAGATGAGTCAAAGGGTAGAGGATATATTGAGAGCGGTGTAGGGTGAGAAATAGGGCAGTGCATTGGATATGCTGAATAAGAAGAAAAGTAATAAATATATAGATCCATAAGTACATGGAAGGTATTTAGATGCATAAAGGAAGGTAGTATATGTAGATTAAAAATGCATTAAATAAACTCCAGCATTGCAAGTGTAATTGTACTTTAATTAAATTAATTGTATTTTTTTTTTTGTAATTCGATAGTGAAGCAATTGTAGATAAATAGTTATGATAAAAGATTTACTTATTTATGCAGTCACTTATATACATGTTAAAAACATAGAATAATGTAACTATGTACATTTGTTAAGCAGAACTAATAAATATGTATATTTTTTTAAAACAATTATTCTACAGGTTTATACAAAGCAATACACATATATAGGTACATATCTATAGTACAAACAAATGCTTATATACAGAAGGATATGCTGTATATTTCTGTTTGCGTATGGTGGTTATGTGGGGAAGAGTCAATTCTTGAGTAGTTTTCTGAATATAAGGTGGTTTTCCGTGGATCTTATGTTGGGGGGTAAAGAGTTCCATAGTTTGGCTGCTTGAACAGAGAAGGATGTGCCACCCATGTGTTTTTTTCTTGTACACTGGGATTTTGAGTCAAGGTACCACTCTAGAGCGGAGGTTCCTTTGTTGAATGTGTTTGGTGATTTTATTCCTGATGAAGAGCGTCCTGTTCCATGTATCGCTTTGTGGGTGATACAAAGGAGCTTGAACGTGGATCTTTCGCAACAGGTAACCAATACAGGGCTTTCAAGACAGGGGAGATGTGGTCTTGTGGTTTTATATGTAAGAGTAGTCTGGCAGGAAAGAAAAGTCCTGACTCTCCTAAGTACTTACAATACAATAGTTATACAGGAGGCGGACAAGGGAGGTAATATTGTGATCATGCGAAGAAGTGACTACAGTAATAAGATCAGGAGACAACTCAGTAATGTTCACTGTTACAGAAAAATGCAGGTTAACCCTCTGATTGATGCCAAATGTCTAATTGCTGAAAGATTATATTCTTGGAAAGAAATTGGACTGCTAGATGAAAGTGAATGTAGGTACCTTAGAGTTGTCAATCCACGATATCCCTTTATTTATGTCTTACCTAAGATCCATAAGTCTAGAAGCTCTCCACCTGGGAAACCTATTATTTCTGGCCTAGGGAGTCTCACTGAACATCTTTCTGAGTATGTTGATCTATTTCTAAAACCTCTGGTAGTAAACTTGCCCTCATACATAAGGGACACCATGGATTTGCTGAATAAACTGAATTATGTGACATGGCATTCCAGCATGATGTTTGTATCTTTGGATGTAGTACGACTCTATACTTGTATACATAATGAGTTTGGCCTCCTGGCTTTAGATCATTTTCTGTCGAGCAGGAGTGCCAGTTTGGTGGAACATTTTAAAATGTAGATTGAAATGGCGAAACTGATTTTGACCAATAACAACTTCTTGTTTGAGGGTGATTGGTACCACTAAGTCCAGAGAACTGCAATGGGGTCCAGGTTTGCGCCCTCTTAAGCTAACCTTTTTATAGGTTGGTTTGAGAGGGTGCATGCCTGGGCCTCATCTGTTGGAAATTGTATGGAATATATTTATTTCTGGGGGCGCTTCATCGATGATGTGCTGATCATCTGGATAGGTACTTGAGAGTCTGAATGAATATGTGAGGTACCTAAAAGAGAACACATATAATGTACAATTTACGATGTGCCATAATCCCAACAAAATTAACTTTTTGGCTGTGCAGCTATTTGTAAAGGAGGGCACTATACAGAGTTGATTGCACCGCAAAGAAACAGCCACCAACAATATCTTGAGAACAGACAGTGTGCATCCCTTTTCAGTAATTGAAGGAATCCCTTATGGAGAGATGATCAGATTATGTAGGAACTGCAGCCAGGATTGAGATTTTGAGAATGTATGGGAGATCTAAGGAACAGATTGAGTGCACAGGGCTGTGATAACAACTTAAATGAATCGTGCAGAGAAAGGATTCAAAACATTGTTAGAAGCCTCACTCTTGTTCAGAGACCTAGGAGGAAAAGAAGTGATGATAGACTAGTATTGGTGATGGCTTACAATCAGGAACATAAGAAGGTCTATAAAATATTACAGAATAATTGGTCTCTTTTGATGGGTGTACCTGGCTTGACTGATTTTATTTCAGCGAGACCTACTCTTACTTACAGAAGAGGCCAAACTGTAAGAGACAAAGTGATGAGAAACTACTTGGAACCCATTCAGTGCAACAGTGGCAACTGATTGCCAGATCGATCCACCAAAAGGGTTTTATATTTGTGGTGGGTGTAATGTCTGCCAGTATGGTCTCAACAAAGTAAAGGAACTCAGTTATAACACTAAGAAAACGTATTACGCACAATAGTTCATTAATTGCAATAGTATGTTTGTAATTTATGCCATCATTTGTAACTGCTTGAATATCTATATAGGGAGTACTAAGAGGTCATTGAAATTGAGGATACAAGAACACCGCAGGGCAGTCACCAACCAAGATGTATGGTTACCCAAGGCACAACACATTAAAGATTGTCAGCCAAGCAGCGTGAATTTTAGACTCAATCTTATACAGAAAATTGACAAAGACTCAAGGGGAGGTGACATGGAATTAACGCTTTGCCAAATGAAGGCTAGGTTGATCAGTTAAATAAGGACACTACATCAGGGGCTTAATCTGGAAAGTGAGCTACAATACTTTTTAGGATGGTCCGATCTGTAAGTCATAGAACTCATTCGATTAGGAGTGCCTGTTTGGTCACCTTTAGAGCTAAATTGGGGTGCTAATGCCTCTGGTTGGTATGAATGTCGTTCATTGAGTTTCCCTAGGGGTTCGAAGAGGGTTTGGGGGCACCTTTTTGCTGTCCATGTAGTTCACATCACTGAGCTCACAATTTATAGTTAAATAGGCTTGATGTCGAGTATGATCGGAAAACTGTGGGTATGTATATGGTTTTCGTTGATGCCCTATTCGCTCTGACATTTTGTAATTTTAAGAGTATACAATTACAGCCCTGATGAAGTCCTTCTCAGGACGAAACGCGTTGGCTGGGCTGGAGTGCGATGTTTGATGAACATAAATAAAACTATTTTGGATACCGTATTATGGCTCCCGCTTAATGATGGACTGAAAAGAAGAAACAATTATTTGTCTATCCAGCTATGATGAGCATATTGAACTTTCTGTAAATTTCTTAAATGTATTGAGTATTCCCTCCTTTGCTTTGTTTTCTGTTCTTGTTTGGTAGTTCCCGAGCAGTGGGATCACGAGAGGGTGAGCGCTAGCTCTCTACATTGAAGTACTGATACTAGTGTGACTATCCAGGGCCAACACTGCTCGTTTTTTCTGTGAATATTGATGTACAGAGAGTTGGTTACACAGATTTATCTATTCACCATTAACTTTTCAATTATCACTCTTAATGGCAAGCTGCTTAAAATATCTGTCTGTCTTGTAGAGATTCACTTCATCCAGCACAGATCACTGACCAGCCAAAGTGATGATGCAGAGTGGTGGAGCTCTGTATCTTCTCTCTTACCCCATTTGCTTTTCTCCACTTCTATCACTGACCTACATATCCCTGTGTAATTGGTTCCTGGTAGGAGCATTTAGGGACATAGAAAAGAGCAGCACTCCCGCTTCATCCTGTGACCAGGTTTAGTGCAACCTGGCACAGATGAATGGGTACGATCTGTCAATCCAGGTCAATTACTCTTCTACTTTCACGCTTACAGGATTGTTTTTTCTCTGATACAGATGAGTTTAAGGCTTTCCTGATAAACTGTAGTAAATTATTTACTTTAAAAAGTGCTGGGTGAATGAAGCACTGCCCTGGGTGAGCTGCTAAGGCTTAAAGACAGTCACTGGCGGTGCCCTTCTAAATTTTCCTGTTCTCTCATTAATGGTGGTCCTCAGCAGTTCAAATTTTGGACATCCCCAGATTATGTGCATCAAAGATCCATCATGTACGCCTCTTGAAAACAGTCAGTAGTTGTGTATTAAATATTGAAATCATGCTCTAGTGGCTACTAACTAAAAGACACATTGACCACACCTAAATAAATCAAGGATTTTAAAATTGCTGTATGTTCCCATGTGTGTTAGCAGCACATATCATTGTAGTATATACCATCAATAAAGCACATGCGCTCCAATTAGTTTTATACAATATGTGGTTCCTTTATGAGCTACTGGATGTTACTAAACTCACATATGCATATGAGCATGTTCTATCCTATAGGTCAACATGCAATAGTCACTGCCATTTTGGCTTCTTTTGTAATTTGAATTGGCCTTCCAGGAGTTGTGAACTATTATGAACTCCTCTATGCTTGAGGCTCAGTGGCAATTTTGTGCAGTAGAAAGTCTTCTGAAAACAGAGTATCTGTGCATTCCTGTGCTGGCCACATTGATACAGCTAAATTTAAAAAGTAATCCTGATGTGCCAAACAAGTGCACAAGTACACAGGACTAGCGTGAGCCTTTACACCGCAGCTTCATGATATCAGGGATAGAATGAGCCATGTGTGAGATAGAACCTCTCAGCAAGTGCTGATCGCCTCCTGACAAAGCCCTCTGATAATTGAAGATAATTTAAGTGTTAAGCCTCATGGTAAAGAAGACTTGAATTCTTGCACATTAACATGCATTTTAAACATGCATCCATTTTTTTTAATCTCATTGTTGTATATTGCACATTTAGCTTGGTTGTTCAATTAAGCATAGCCTTGTTTTGAAGTTGGCAGAGCCAAGCGAGAACTACAGTTTTAGTGAAGTCAGCCTTCTACTTGCCTCACTGTATCTTCTTTCTAAAGTCTTCACTCATTCTTCTCACGAGAGTAGCTAGGCCCCTGTTCCTTCTTCCTCTTTCAGTATTGTAGAAAAGTGTATCGAAGTAGAATAAAAATGTACTGAATTTAATATTATGTGCTCAATGGTTCAGAAGGCGAAGCACTGGTCTGTTGACACTGCGAATCGCACTTAGATTAGAATAATTCTGCTACTTTCTATATTTGTGCATTCAAATGTGTTAGACTTCTATTGGGATTTCCCAAGTTGTCTGTTTTCTTTCATAAAACCCGATACATTGTGCGGCGTGTACGCTTTCACTGAAAGATCAAGGGGGACAATCGCTGCATTGGACACCACACAATTACGTGAAAAGGAGAGATTTCTCCAGGGGGAATGGGGTGGAGCACGGCTCAGGGGCTGAATCCCATGATTTGACCGGACAGTGTAAGCACGCTGAACTAAGTTAAGGTGAACTCCAACTATGTTTATTATTTGTTGCTTTCCACTGTGCAAGTAATGTTTTGTGCTGCATTGAAAGAGTGCACCAAAGTAAAGGTCTCGGTAGGAGATAATAGGCTGGTTGGGTGGGTAGGAATAGGAGGAAAGATGGTGAGCGTGTAACCCCCCCCCCGTGTAGAGTGAGTGGGCTCTAGAGAATAGTGCAGGTATATGGAAGATAGGCAGGACTGCCAAGACTCAAAGCCTAGACCCTTGAAGGAAGAACATGAGAAAGAGGTTCTCTGATCCAGCTGCGAAGGCGCCTTCGCTAGCCTCTTGGGGTGTGCAACCAAAGATCGTCCGAATGCAAGGAGATCTTTGAGCGTGAGTCCACAATATCTTTCCTCCCTTCCTCCACAAGATCAGTTGAAGAATTAACTAAGGGGCCTCTTATTCTACTTTCTCTTTCCTTCCTGTCCCTCCATGGGTTGAGCTGCTGCACAAAGCCGGCAGACACCTTCTTGTTTTCCATGTATGAAATCTAAATATAACAAACCCCCTCCAAATGAAACTCCTGCCCACACTATGTACCACCAGTATAATAAAGGCACATGCAAATTTCTGAAACAGTGGGTGGGGCACACTAACAAGGGTGTGAAGAAATCCTTTCCTCATAATGGTACCTCTGACCCAGATTGTCTGATTAATTTAGCAAAGAAATTGAAGGATCCTAAAAATAAGATAGATGCTGAACAATAGCATTTCTGAATTCGTATGAGGAAGCAAACAAATGCAAACATGAATTCCAAGTCCCTGGCATGAAGCAGAAAATAAGAAGGAGAGAGAAGACAGCTGGGGGAGGATTTGCTGGATGTTTTAGGCTTCCCCATGCTGGCCGATGATGCAGGAGGTGCGCTAATTGATGCACCCAGAAACAAAGCAGCACCAGTGGGACCACCAGAAACTGGTCATGTGCAAGCGAGCACTGCAATACAAGCACCGGACTGTAGAGCGCCATAAGAAGGCGCACAAATGGTTTGAAATGCAGACTCCGCTATTGTGGAGTGGTCTAGAGTTAATTCTGTCCCAGCTAGGCATAGAGACACTTGTGAATGCAGTCCCATTGTTACCCAAGACAGTTTAAGCCGGACTCGTGAACGACTCGCTAGGAACAGGATTCAAAAAGAGAGGGCAGAGGCCTCCCCTCATTCAATCAACACAGACAATAAAGATTTCTCTTTGCCAGTACGACACTCTCCTTCCATGAAGGGGCTACATTGGCCGCAAGGGCAGAGTTACTGTCCTCATCCCCTGAACCCCTTCTGCCTCTATCTCCCTGTGGGATATCCCATGGCTGTGAAATAGAGCGTTGTAGGAAAGTCAAACTCTACTACACCTGTCCTTGAATGGAGATGCTGTTCAGTGTACCAGAACTCCTACTTGCTGTTGCTAGAGAAATATCACCAGACGATACATTTTTCCACCTATTTGATTTGCACTTACTTGCCCATCGATGTCTGGAGGGGGTGTCTTTGTTTGTGGTAACAAACAGATTCTTATCCATTTTGTTTCCCAGCTGTGGTGTAAGGCAAGCTTTCCAAGAAACTAGACACAATGCAAAAATACTAGAAGAAATAGCCAATGCTAGAGCCATCACTTTAGGCCAGATAACTGATCAGCTAGTTGCCCAGAAAGCCATGCGTTTGCAAAACAGAATGACCCCATACTTTGTCCTTGTAGCCAAAGGAGGGTTTTGGGCTATAGTAGGGTTAGAATTTTGTATACTTGTACCAGACACTCACTCAGCATCTATGACTAGATAGAGCACATCAAGAGTAGCGTTGAAGAATTATATGAAATTACAAGTGCCTTAGATATAAATGTGAGTGCCATCTAGTCTTCGATATCTGGATTGTTTGGGAAATGGGCAATGAAAGTCTTTTGAAAATAGTAAAATCTGTCATTCTTCTCGTGTTGACAGGTTACAATTATATTAAACTGATCCTACGCTTCTTCCAAAGTGCCTGCAGAAATAAGGGTGTTTCCCATGCTTAGCCCCTTGATACTGCTGATATTGATGAATATGAAGAAAAAGAAAAATGTAACTATGGAGAATTTTATACTGGGATGAACAGACTGAACGCTATTGAGTTGTTGTGAGTTTTCACCTCGGAGTGAAAAAGGAGGGACTGAGTACTTATTTGTACCTGCTTAAGAACTACAAAAACCTTTGCAATATTGCACATTAGCACACATTTTAAATGTGCAGCCATTTTGTATTTCAGTGTTGTACATTGCATGACTGATGAAGTCAGCATAACCTCTTTTTGTTGCTGACATAGCCAAGCGAGAATTGCAGATTTAGTGAAGTTAGCTTTCGACTGTATCCCACTATATCTTCTTCCCATTGTCTCCTTGCATTCTTCCCATAGGAAGAGGAAAGCACCTGCTCATTAGTGTCTGTTTTGAGTTTAGTTTATATTACATGTTAATTTCTCCGCTTAGAGTATTGTAGAAACCTGTATAAAAGTAGAGTTAACATGTATTGACCTTATCATTATGTGCTCCAAGTGTTCAGATGGAGAAGCGCTGGTCCATTGGCATAGCAAATCACACCCAAAATATGTATTGCTTCTTCCTATATTTTGCATTAAAATATATTAGCAGTCTCTTGGACTTTGAGTGTCAGTTTTCTTTCACACAGGGAAAATATTTTACACTGTGGTAAAACCCTTGCCCCTTACACCCCCATGAAATCAAATGTAGAAATCTTTCCTTCCTTTTCCCACGTAGGTAAAAATGCTTCTATTTTCGGTTCTTTTTAGGTCTAGTGTTAGCCAACACCATTTGTTTTGAATAAAAATATATGTACTGTACATGCATAATGGGGCTTTCAGTCTACCCTCTTTATTGATTGGTTTGCTGTAGTGTCCGTTACATTTTGCTTCCACCTACTTCAGCTTACATCATGGGACACAGGGTCAGTCCACTTTAGCCATTGGCTTACCTCACTGTGAACCACAGCATCCTGCTCCTGCACACTCAATAAGTGGTCCCATTCAGTGCCAGGGACCACTCATGCAATGTGTGCGTTTTCATTTAAAAGAATATATATATATATATATATATATATATATATATATATATATATATATATATATATATATATATATATATATATATATATGTTTTGGCTTTTAAACAACTGCTATTTTACTTGTAGTAGCAATAGTAAAATGTGTTTATTAAGACACTTGTCCATAAAACAAATACAACTTTCACATCACAGTAAATAATGATTATTCAAATTTCGCTCTGATCTTAAAAAAAAACGTTCCGAACCCCACAGAAGCATCAAAAAAGATCATATTAGATGACAGGTCAATAGCATCATGTCTCCTATAAATCTCTGTTTTAAAAACAAAGGCTTTAAAAATGTATGGCGCAACCTTAAAAATGCAGGGCAAACAATTAAAACATGTATACTTGTGCATTTCATTTTCTGGTCACATATACAAGCTCTCCCCACCCCTTTCTTCAAATGGCGCAACTATACTCGGCACCCCAAGACGGGGTTACGTCCTAGTCTAAACTTTAACATTTCAAGACGAAGGGATGGATCTGGTAAACAAAATAAATATGAGAACACATCAGAATAACCCAAGGACTGCAACGCTAGCCTAATTTAGGATTTTTAGGAAAGATAAAGCCTCTCCTTTTGCAAAAACAGGATTAGGGCACCCTACTTTAATAGCTTTTTATGAGGCAACTGATCTTATACTCCAAAGACTTCAGAGGATGAAAAATACTCCTTAATGTCCTTTATATATTTCATAAGTTCCCTCGCCCATTTAAGTTCACTATGTTGAGCCTCCAGCCAACTTATCTGTGATAACTTAAACACTTCATCTTCCAAAATAAGCGTAATACAAAAGTTTAAAAAGCAAATATGTGCCAGAAGAGTCCATGCTAATAAATTAATTTCACAATGTACAGTAATAATAATAATTACACATTTGTAAAGGGCAAACTTATCACCCCTAAGGGTATCCAGGCACTGGGGGAGCCATCGGGAAAATTAAGTGAGCTATTGCCCAGAGTCACATGATGCTGAGCGGAGCTGCCGCCGGTGATCGATCCGTGAGCCGAGCACTCCAGAGTCAGCCGCTCTGATCCTTTCCACAAACTTAATATTCATTTCAAGCAGCTACCTTCTACCGGATCTAAAATATCTCTTTCTTTTTTATACATTAAATTTCAGGGCCATAAAGTGCTAATGATGGAATTTTGTGCAAAAAAATTCTTTAACTAGTGGGGTATAAGATAACCCTCCATACATCTTATTGAACTTCACTAAATAAGCTGACTGTAAAAGAACTCTTGCTTTAACCACATATATTATTTACCAATCTCCAGGATTTCTTCTGGTCTCCCATCTGTATCACTTCCAACAACTCATTCCATCTTTGGTTATAAAATGACTCTTTGTTCATTTTAATAATATTTCTGTACTGTTTTTTCAATTCACCTCTCTGGGCTAGGTTCAAAGGCCTTGTACATCTTTTAAAAGCTAACGGGTTCTTTTGCAACATCCTCTTAAGTTCCCTACAATCATTATCAAACGAACCAAAGATGGTTTTCTAAATGGTGTAATCCCCTTATTCCTAACTGTGCTATCCTGGATCTGTATGCCCATGATCACGCTGTCAATGAGGGAGGAGAACCATACAGATGTATCCTTAAAAGTAAAGGAGTTGTTATGTGATGGAGGAGCCAATTGTAAGGAAATCCATGTCAAAGACAATTACTTTATCTCCTGTAACTACTTCATTTCAATAAAGAGGACGATGTAGGACCCAGTGATCACTTCCTTCATAGTGCCCTATATTAAAATCATTATAAAGATAAAAACCTAGGGTACAAACACATAATCTACTGGGCCTTGGTAAGACCCTGACTGAAATGTTTTTCAGGTCGGCTTATCCAATTCAAATCGCCCATTAAATTCACTAGGCCATTTCTGTTGAGCCAATCACCCATAGAGTTAGAATCGGTAGAACATGGCACTATTGGGAATACTGAATTTGGGATATTATACAGTTTGAGAATATCAAATAACACTTCATCAACCTTCATTTGCTCCATTTCTATGTTAAAACCACCCGCTAAAATCAATATTCCCTCTGGATGTTCTTCTCCGATTTCAAACGATTTTATGAAGTTTTTGAAGGAGCAAATAATACAGAAATAATACATAAGTAAAAAGCTAAACAGCAATACTAAGCAGTGATACCAGGCAGTATGAAGCAGTAAAACAAAACAATAATACAAAAAATAATAATACAAAGCAGAAGTTGGCCTGAGTACGTGTATAATGGGTAGATTTGGAAGAGGTAAATAAGAGGAAAGAGGGAGTGAGAAGAAGGGAGAGGGAATCATTGCTTTCAATGGCTATTGAGAGTAGAGTCTCAACCTTAGTGTGCGGGGTTGCTAAGTGTGGTTGTGAAAGGTTTGTTAAAGCTTTGTTATGGGGACCTAACCACCGCCGGCTATTAGTAACCCTACGGGGATAATTGCATTGGAGTATGATTGGGTTAGTGTATGATCGTAAGCAAGTTTAAGGTGGTTTGTTTGTGGCGAAGTAGTTGTTTAACTTGTCCCAAATGTGTCTGACCGGAGATTTCCATGGTGATTGTTGGAGGGAGACATTGTCTGCGCCTCTAATATGTGTGATCCAGTAAATCCAACATTTGAATGAGGCTTTGCGAGTGTCCTTCCAGTTGTTTAGGACTATTTTTATTGCAGACGTGAGTAAAAGGTCAAATAGTGCCTTGTCTGTTTGGTTTTCTAAGTCTGTGTAGAGAAAGCCAGCAATTAGAGAGGTAAATTCTTTTTTTAGATGGCAATTGAATAAGGTCGATAAAAATGTGAACACTTTGTCCCAAAAAGAGGATAAGGCTTTGCAGTGAAGGATGAGATGGGCCAAGTCACCTACTTCTTCTTTACAGTTCCAATAAGTAGGGTCTGAACGGAGGTGTTGTGCGTGTAGACACGCTGGTGTCCAATAAGCTTTGTGGATGAGCCAAAGTTTCGTTTGTGATAAAACTGGAGAGATTTTTTGGTAGTAACTGATTTCCATATTTGAACCCAATGTGATTCTGACAAGGGGACAGAGGAGTGCTGCTCCCAGAACAAAGTTATTTTTTTGTTTGAGTGCGAGGATTTAGGACGAAGTAGTTTATATATGTGGGAGACTTGATGTCCCAAGCTATTAATTTTTGTTATGAAACCGGGGAGAGATGGGGTTGTTTCGTGCATCTTAGATTTCGATATGGCGGCTTTGATTTTGAGGAAATTATTGAATTTCATTTTATCAAATTTGTAGGTATTTTGAAGTTCCGAGAAGGTTATAGGATATGATGAGCATTCTAGTTGTTGTGGGAAGAAAATACCCTTATTTAGCCATGGCTCAAAATATATGGGTTCACCATTGTATTTAATGTTGCGGTTATTCCATAGAGATGCTAGGTTTGAGTTTTTTATACTTGTGAGGAGATTTTTATTTAGTTTTAAGAATGCGGTTTTAGTGCTTTTAAATATAGATTTTGATCTATCTAGTTTGGTAGTGTTAGTCGTTAATAGGGTGAGTGGGCTTGGATTATTTAGGATGGCTCTTTCTATTTCTAGCCACACTGGGGTGTAGTTGTTAGGAGAATAAAGCCAGTAGGAGCCTTGTTTTGCTAAGAAGGCAGTTTGATAGGTTTTTAAATAGGCTAGGTTAACACACCCCAGTGATCTATCTAGTCTAAGCTTTTTGAGGGCTACTCTAGCCTTCTTACCTTGCCAGATGAATTTTGAGATCAAGCTATCTAGTTTGTGGTGGAATTCTTCGGATAATAAGAGGGGTAGCATATTGATGAGGTAATTGACTAACGGGGTGGTCATCATTTTTATTGTTTCAATCCTGCCCCACCAGGTGATAAATTTAGGGGACCATTTGTCTAGTAGTTTTTTAAATTTTATCTAGAGTAGTGTTTTCGTTGTGGTGTAATGTATTTATTATGTTGCTCCCAAATTCAATTTCCAGGTATTTAATATAACCTGATTGCCATGTCAGACCTGATGACCCTAGGACCTCAGGTGTGCAGTGACCATTTACTGGCTTTACTTCTAATTTGTCTCTGTTTAGTTTATAACCCGAATGTTCCGAGTAAGTTTCTATGGTGTGCATAAGAGCCTTGATTGAGGGTTCAGGCTTCTCTGTGACAATCAGAATGTCGTCCGCATAGCGGCAAATTTTACCTGCTCATCCTTAAACCATATCCCAGTAATTTCGGTATTTTGTTTTATATCCTGTAAAAGGGGTTCAAGAGCTTACCTTTTGTAGGCGATGTTCAAGATTTTCAAGAAACTTTATCACTTTGTTTTAGCTCTTTATGAAGATATATATTCACCGGTATTCATTTTACTTTATCTTCTAGAGCAACTTGCATTTCAGCGATTGGTATATTTGTACACACTCACTTGTCCAGTCTATTTTTCGCACACTACTTACGATCCTTGTAGAAATGAACATAAGGAGACCCCCACATTATCCCCCTCCTCTATGGGCCTGATCTGGTTTACCAATTGATACCAAACCATCAATATTTGGGTTCTCTCGCAACCATGTTTCTTGTACAAGAATAATATGGTAATCACATAATGCAAACTCAAAAATCCCCATTTTTATGCCGTTCTAAAAACCATATCTATTCCAACTGCAGAATCTTAAATTGAGAGAGAATTCCAAAACCTATACTGAGGCATCATAATTAAGGCCACATTCATCATCAGCAAAGTCATACAAACATTGATAATGATTGGTTAAGTCAAACCTTTGTTGGACCTCATATGGAAATCTATCATTTTCAGAAACAATGAGTAGATTTCCTTTATTAATTCTAGATTGTGGCCCTGAATGGTCCAGTCTTATACCTCTAAAATTAGGAGTAACTGATCCTGAATGATGCCATAGGTGCACTTGATTTTCCACTAACCCACTGTGGTGTGATAGAGTCCGAACCCCCTGATCTTTTTTTTAAAACATATTTTATTGCATTATATAGTACCATTTGGGCGATCGCCCGACATAATCCAATTGAAAACAATATAGGAACATATTACAAGACATGGGGACCCCATGAGGACTATTCTTATATGAAACCAACAAAAGGAAACAGAGAACTTTACGCAGACCCTCCCACCCCACCCACCTCGGCAAACAGGATACGATTCATACAAATACCCAAGGAAAAGCATCAATACCTCATACATTGCTATGAAGCAGGTAGACGCGGGTCAAATGGGAGGTCCCAGGACAGAACCTCACTAAGGCAGGTTGAAACCTTGCGCCAGAAGGGCTGCAAGGCAGTGCAACCCCATACAGTATGGAGAAATGACCCCTCCTCCCTGTTGCAGCGTAGACATTGAGGAGATGCAATGACTCCCATCCTCCAGAGGCGGAGACGGGTATAATAAGCACAGTGGACATACTTGAACTGAATAAGACGGTATCTGGAGGCTACCGCGGCGCCCCGGGGACTAGCTATCGCCTCTGCCCAGTCATCATCCGTCAGGTCCGGGAGGTCGTCCTGCCACGCCCTCCTTGTTTTGTGAAGGGTTGTAATGGAATGTGTGGTCAGTGTTTGGTAGATTTGACGGATTTTGTGTGCGCCTAGATCACCCATAAGAAGGCGGCCCTCCAGCGGATGAAATTCAGGGAGGTCATGTAGATTTGTAAGTGAGGGGGTGAGAGCATGGCGGAGAAGGAGGTATCTATGAAACTGAGTTTTATGTAGGTGGAAGTCAACCTGCAATTGCTGAAAGGATTTTATGGTGGTGCCACGCATAACGTCTCCTAATGTGGAAGTGCCAATCTGATCCCACTGGCGGAACCCCTTCAACGCGGCCACTTGGCGCAAATAGTTCCCATGCCACAGGGGCATCGTTTGTGTCAGCCTCTTGTGCCACCCCATTCGGCGGACGGTATACCGCCATAGTCGGATCGTCGTACGAGTGGCATGTGGTAAAAAGTCCAAGTTCTGTGCGCTATATAGCAACCGTAGGAGGGGAGCCCTTTCCATGGCTGCGTGTTCCTGCACGAAGGCGGGGTCTGCGGGTGAGTTATACCACCAATCATTGATAACTAACAGGTGGGCAGCAACATAGTAGGCGCAGACATCGGCGGCAGCGATGCCTCCGCAATAGGTGGATTGCGCACAGGTCTGCAACGCTACCCTAATCGCCCCTCCCCCCCATAAGAACTTATTATGTATAGTGTTTATGTGGGCGAACCACGCTCGTGGTATATAATATGGAAAGTTTTGGAGTCTGTAGAGCACTCTGGGGAGCAAGACCATCTTGAAGATGGCCGAGCGGCCATATAGCGAAAGAGGTAAGGAGGACCAGACAGTAGTCTCGTCACGCAGACTGGCCAGGAGTGGGTTTATGTTGTGCGCCCAGGAGCTTTTCGGACAAGGAGACACGAACACTCCGAGATATTGGAACCCTTCCGTAGCGTGTTTGAGCCGAGACGTAGTGCTCCCCAGCTGGCCGCACACCGGGAACAGCACCGATTTAGCGGGATTAGTGTGGAGCCCGGTCGTTTGTCCAAAGACCCGAAGGATCTGCAGGATCCGCTGACCCGAGATCCATGGGTCTGGCATGAAGAACAAGACGTCGTCAGCATATAATGCAATACGGTCTGGTTGTGAGCGTGGCCAATCAAAGCCTCTAAGATACGGGTCTCCAGGGACCCATGCCGCCAGGGGCTCCACCGCCAAGGCGAAAAGAAGGTGGGACAGGAGACAACCCTGCCGGGTGCCGCGGCTGATGGGAAAGAGGGGTGATCGATGCCCCGCAATACGTGCTGAGGCCATTGGTTTTGTATACAGTAGGCGTACGCAAGCCAAGAAGCGTGGACCAAAATTGATAGCCTCCAATAGCTGGAATAAGTACTCCCAACTAAGGGAGACAAAGGCCTTGTCTATATTGGCTAGGAGCAGGGCCGCGGGGCGGCCTAGCTCCGGAGCCAAAGCCATGGCATTATGGACCCGACGGATGTAATGGCGGGTAGCCCGATGCGGCATGAAGCCGGATTGGTCCGGGTGAACTAAATCTTGGATGCAGACCCGCAGGCGGTCTGCCAAAAGTTTCCCTAATAACTTGGATTCGAAATTGATTAGGGAGATTGGGCGGTAGGACGGGTCTTCTGGTGGGCGGCCTGGCTTTAAGAAAAGTACAATTTCCGCCTGGCGCCAATCCGGGGGCAAAAGTTGCTTCTCTAGGGATTCGTGTATTGCTCCCAGCAAGTGGGGGCCCAGTGTGGCGACATTGGAGCGGAGAAACTCGATAGGAAACCCATTGTGACCCGGGGCCCACCCCGGTCGCATCGCGGACAATGCTGCCGTCAACTCGTCAATGGTAATTGGGTCGTCTAATTGATCTCCCATCTGATCTGATAACCTCCGAGGGGGAATATCTCGAAGGAACTCAGCTATCTGATCCTCCGAAAGCTGTTCGGTCCGGGCATATAATGTAGCAAAATGATATGCAAACTCCTCTACCACCTCTCCAGGGGAGGTAAGTAAAGCGCCAGCTCTACCCCGAATTATTGGAATTGTGGCCGGGGCCTGCCCAGCCTGACAGAGTCTGTGCAGCATCTTGCAGGATTTGTCCCCCCATTGGTATATACGGTATTGAGACGCCAGCCAAATTTCCTTCGCTTCCTCAATCAGATGTTGATGCAGCTGCTGTTGCCCTAGGGATAAGTTTCTCAGAAGGGTCGGAGTCGGATCCTGAGCATATTGAGTCTCTAAGGATATACACTGAGTCTCCAACTCCGTCCATTGTGTCGAGCGTTTCCGTTTATCGTGTGCCCTATAGCTGATGTCAACCCCTCGGATAGTTGGTTTCAGGTCCTCCCACAAGGTTCCCTTAGACGGTACTGAGTCAGTATTTAGGGTGAAATATTCCTGAATCGCTGTATGTAAACACTCCTGATAGTCAGGGTCCCTCAGATGCCAGGGAGACATTCGCCATCGAAAGGGAGGCTTTTGGTGTTTGAGGAGGAGTGTCGCCGAGACCGGAGAGTGATCGGACAACCCTCTTGGAAGATGAGAGACCCGGGCGAATCTATGTATATAGCTTTGTGGTGTGAACAGGAAATCGAGGCGAGACATGGAACCATGAACAGCGGACACATATGTGTAGCTTGTTTCAGCCGGATGATAAGCCCGCCATATATCTGCCCAACCCAGCGCCTTGGCGAGCGATTATAGTTTCGTGGCTACGGCGGGGGTTCTACCCCTGATCCCCGCCTCCGATCAAGTTGTGACATGGTATCATTCCAGTCGCCCCCTAAGAGGGACAGGCCCTCAGGAAGTTCGCCCCCAGTCGGGTGACCTTCTCTACAAACGTGGCCCCAAGAGGCAGGGGTGCGTACACACTGCCTAGGTTAAGTGGTTCCCCGTACAACGTTCCTGACAGGAAAACAAATCTGCCGCCGCGGTCAGTCCAGTGTTTGGCATGAATAAAGGGAACACGGCGGAGAATGAGAATTGCTGTTCCACGGGAGCCCCTGGTGAAGCCCGCATGAAACACCTGTTGGTACCCAAATCTTGCGAGAAAGGGGGCTTTATTGCCAAAAAGATGCGTCTCTTGTAAGAGGAGGAGATCAGCCCCATAGCGTTTAGCCTGTCTTAGGACGGCACCCCGTTTAACCTTATTAAGCAACCCTCGAATGTTCCATGTCAGCACCGTCAGGTCTCCCACGTGTGCTACCGCTGCCTGAGTTGCCATGTGTGTTAGGGGAATCTGTGAGTGATTGCATGCCAAGTGGAGATAGGGAGGTGCGCCTGCGCATGTAAACTACAACAACAAGATCCGCGTATGTGAACAACAAATAACATAACTTTGTTACCTTGAAACCACCCCCCCAATGCCCCCCATCCCACCACCCGATACTGCCAACAACAAGGAGCATCTGTCGCGGTGAGGAGTACCCCAGGACCCCAACCCTGGATCCCAGGGACCCCCCTCCAATGGATCCCACCCTCCCCGTGTAACATGAACCGTGGGGAACTAGTGACCGTGCAGATCAGCCACCGTGTATAGCGTCTACCCCAACTTGGAGCAAAATGTTCGGGATGTGTCCAGCCCATGGACATACATTAGCGTGCAACTAAGTGTATCACTGGCTTCGACTGCTTCAAGGTACATGTTCAGGGCTGGAGGATCGGCGGTCTGAACCAGAGTGATGCCTCCTTTTTGATTTCGTCCTGCGCGGTCTAGTCCGCTGCGAGCCCCTAGAAGAGTCCGATTCCAGTGGTGGCGGGAGTGTGGCTTCAGGTGGGCCCTTTCGTCGGACCAGGCGAAGACTGCTTCAGGCGTATCAAAAAAGAGAGAGTTTTAGAGTTAAAGATCACCCGGAGTCTAGCAGGATACAATAACATGTAAGAGAGATTGAGCTCACGCAGCTGCCTCTTTGCAGCTGTGAAGGACTGTCTTTGCTGTTGCACCAGACGGGTGTAATCCAGGAAAATCATGATAGGCCTGGAATCATACACTAGCCTGTCCTTGTTCACCCTGGCGTACTGCAGCATGGGGTCTCTATCTGCGTAATTCAACATCTTAGCAATGACGGGTCGCGGGCTTTCTCCAGGGGGTGGTTTTCTCGTGAGTGCCAGGTGGGCCCTTTCGACTACAAAACACGACGAAAGCTTGTCTGCGGGCAGCAGGTCTGTAAGCCAGGAGGTGAGAAAATGGTTCATGGAGTCTCCCTCGCATCCCTCCGGGAACCCAACAAAGCGAAGGTTGTTGCGCCTCGCGCGGCCTTCCACATCCTCAGCCCGGGCAGCAAGTTCTTTAGAAATCACCGTCAATTTATTGACCTGGTGTTGGAGAGTCTGCACGGTATCTTCCACAGACGTCACCCGCGTCTCCGCCTCGGTGATGCGATCCACAGCCTTTCTCAGGTCTTGCCGCAAGAACGAGACCTCGGTGCCCACCGCCCCGATTTTGGCCTCCAATGTGTCTCTCGCATTCGTAATAGCAGCCAATAAGGCCGCATTGTCCAGTATAGGGGCCGGTGGGGTGCCCCCTCCTGAAGACGCTGCAAATTGGTCCAGGGTGCTCTGCTTTGGGCCCGCAGCGCCAGGTTTATCCTTTCCCATCGTGGTGCTGCCGGGTTATTGCGCCGCTAGTCAAAGGGGATGAAATTCGGGCCAACGAGGCGGCACAGTCCCAGGGGCGCCGACCAGCCTCCTAAGGGGAATGTACAGGGGACACACCGTGGCTGGCCCTCACGGAATCCGTCCACCACTGGGCCGCAAGCCGCACCGGAACTAATCTGGCCGCCTCCGCAACCAGCAGCGTGCAGCCAAGCAGGCCCCCTAGAGGAACCTAACTCGCCGGACCACCAGCAAGCAGCAGACCCCCGACACCCCCGTGCTCCAGGGCAGCTGCTCCTCCAACTATACGAGATGTAGGGCACAACGCTGTCTTAACGTCCACTGAGCCCCTCACTGGAGCTCACCCCCTCTCAGGACCTGTCCAAGGGCGTGCACCAGAACTGTAGAGTGGAGGAAGTGTTCAACGGACCAAATCTGGAGCACCAAATGCCAAGGGGAGAGAAATGAAGGCAGGGCAGGAGCTGCACGCCTAGACCCGGGTCCCATGCTCCGAGGTCAGCCACCAGTTTCCAGACAGGCCCGGGCGTCCCGCACCTCACACGCCTTGGCTGCCGGAAAATAAGCATCTCCTTAATGCGGCAGGCCTCACCCCAGCACCGGTGGCGAATGGCGCCGGGCGGGCCCCGCAGGCACAGCAAGACCGCACCGCGACCCCCCTTACCCCCCCAAGGTCCCCAGAGCAACAAGACCCCAGCACTGGGCGGCACTCAGGCCCAGGTGATCCCCGCGGCCACAGCCCGGAATTTAGATGGGCCGACGGGCTCCCCCGCAGCCCGAGCACCAACCAAAGGCCGAGAGCCCCACCCAGAGAGGCCTGTAGGCGAGGTCGCACGACACCAGCCGCACCCGCCCAGCCCCCCCGGACGTCCCCGCTCACCTTACCTCGGGTTCACGATCCACTCCAGGCTCCGGTCACAGCCGCGGCAACTCGATCAGGCGGCAGGCAGTAAGGCGCCGCCCCTCAACCACAGCCCGCACTCTCGGATCATGAGTCCGGCAGCAATCCCGCAACGGAATCAGTCCCGGACCCCACAGCAGCACACCAGCTGGGTCCCCGTCACTGGCGACATGGATTAACTGCTCCAAATTCAGGCATAGCAGGATATAAGACGGATTATGTACGGTGGGCGCACGGAGCTCGCTCAAGCTGCGTCCGCCATGCTGGCTGCCTAAGCCACGCCTCCCCATCCCCTGATCTTTTTGAAAATATACTCCATGAACCAAGTTTATCGATAACCCCCTATCCTGGAATCTCCATTTAGCTAACATTGAATGGTGAGATATATAAATTGACCCTGTTCCAACTTACTGCTTTGTGTGGTGAGCTGCTAAATCACAAGACTTCCCATAGGAAGGGTCCCCTCCTTAGCCACAATTACCATCCCACAGGACTGATCATCTACAGAAGACTCACAGTTCTTATTAATGAAGGCAAACAAGTGTTTACCTTTTGTAGTTCCCCAGTCATACTATGTAAACGGTGTGATTGTGTTTGTTGGTTTTGGTTTACCACTACCAATACCTCTAGAACGCCTTTCAGAGACCCTTGCATAAGCAGTAAAACATCTAATAAAGCTGACAAAGTTGTTGGATTCAGACTCGGAGAAGATAGTGATGGGAGCGACGGTTCCTCTGTGGGAGTGGAGTAGCGTCGTCCCCCACCCCCCAACACTGCTGGTCAGAAAGCGTAAAAAATGAAATGGTAATAAAATGATTTTATTACCATTTTATTTTTTTACACTTTCTGCCAGTGCATCAATGCTGACAGTGATTGGCAGCAGTGAGGAGTGGCCACTTCAGTTTGCATTGCGCATCTTGGTTTGCAAACCGACATGAGCAATTGAAACCACTGCAGGTGCAGGCCTACAGTGCCTTTTGGAGCATGGAGCCAGCCCACTCCACCCAGTCAAGACACTTTAGAACAGCATCTTGATTGGATGAGAGAGTTGGCTGTGGGCTTCGTACTCTGAGGACGTGCTGCAGAACAAGGACGTACTGCAGAACATCGATCCGCAGTGTAAGGTAAGTTATTTTTTAAAATGTGTATATCGATGTTAATGTGTATATTATTATGTATTTGTTATGTGTATGTGTTATGTGTGTATATGTATACATGTGTATTTGAATATATGTGTATATGTTATGTGTATTTGTTATATGTGTATTTTTTGTTCCCCTCCCCAATATGATTTGCCACCAACCGCCACTGAGTGATGGTATGCTATAATTATTCTGGGGCTATTGATCAGTAATTGCATTGCCCCTAACTGAAAACACTTGCTGACTTCTCATCCCAGAGTGATCTCCCGCTATATTGCTTGTTGACCCTGTGAGAAGTTGGCCTGGCATATGCTGTCCACTAATTATAGTGGGCACCTTGCACCAGTCCAAACAACCCCTTATTGGAGATAGGTTAAAGACAACCTTTATTGAAAGCTATCCTAGTGGTAGCTATGGAGAGCAGCCTTCAGGCTAAGTCTTGAAGGAATGTAAAGCAGCTTGTTTTACCAGTCTATAATCTCTTGAGTGATCAAATGAAAGAACACCACACCAGGTATATATTCAAAATATATGTATTTATTGCTAAACACACCCCTCTAGTCTCTTTATGAGGCTAGAGTTCGAAGTACATAAGTTATAAGTTATTTAAACACAGTAATAGCACAAATACACGTTTGGGCCCTAGGGGCGTACCAAACCATATACCAATAAAGTGGTATAAGAACCACGACTGAGCTAGACACTAGGCCTAGAGCCTCTAGAAGTGCTTGGACCACAAGGAACCACCCAAGGTAGTGACACAGGGGACCCACGGGGGACGCGTGCAGTGTAATTACACAGCCGCGAAACGCTGTTAACTTCTATGGAGAAAGTCGCGGTTTGGAAATTAAAGAAAAGGGACACTTAAAGAAGGACTTGGAGCAAACCCTTTGAGAACTAGGTCGTTCTAGAGTCTCTACCCACGGGAGCACTGGAGTACTCTTGTTACCTCACCCAGGGAAGCCGGGTGCATAGGTGCCTTTCGGGGTCGGGTTTCGTCGTCGATTTGAATGGCGATCTGCTGCAAAGTGCTGCTGGCGACCAAGTGAAAAGTGTCCGGGTGGATCCAAAGGTGGATCGGAGATCTGAAGAACCTGAAAGCAGAGGGGACAGAGTCTGGGTCACTAGCCAGTGACCAGGAAGGCGATGAGCAGATGCCCACCGATATCGAGTGCTTCAGGTAGGTTGACGGTCGTCTTGACTCTTCAGCCACGAGGTCCAGGAGGCGTTGTCGGTGACCAGGAGCAGGATTCGGGCTGGTACACGATGTCTGTCGAGTGCTGAGGTGTCGGCGACCGGATTAGACCCAACAAGCCTTGGCAACGGCAAGTCTCGATGTAGATGAAGATTGACGATGATGCAGACCAGCAAGGTCTGAGGAACTCACCCAGCAAGGGTAAGTGAGGGCAAGCCTGGAGCAACCAGGGAGCCCAAGAAGAAAAGGATTGGTCTTCGTGAAGGGCTACTAGCCAACGGGCTAGCGACCGCGAAGGAGCCTCGAGACGGTGCACGTGGAGCGGGCTCACAGGACACTCGTGGAGTGGAGGCCAGTGATCTTCGGTGCAGTTGGTGCTGGAGGCTAGGGCTACTCGGAGCCCAAAGCACGACTTCGTGGGAGACCCAGAAGAGGATGCACTTGCAAATGCGTGCGGTGTCCAGGGGTCACGGTTCCACGTTACCCACGACAGCTACGGGCCTCAGCTTTGCTGGGGACTCAGGGCAGCCTCGGGGAAGTCTGGAAATCCACCTCTGTTGATGCAAAGACTTCGGCGTCCGACGGGAGCTTAGGCGATGCAGACCGGACAATTGCTTCTTTGGTGCCTGCCAAGCAGGGGAGTCACTCCTTGACCCCAAGGGAGATTCTTCTGTCCTCTAATCTTGTAGTAGAGCGTCGAAGGTCCAGGATTCTGTGTCAGAGTTTCGTCCAGGGATAATCTAAAGTCCTAAGGACTGGGTTCCTATACTTATACTAAGTTTAGGGTTGGACTTACTCTGTGGCCCCACCTATGGGTGGGTCAGGGCAGAGGGGTGGCTACACCCCTTTCCCTTTTCCAGTTCGCGCCAAAGCAGGGGCTGCAAGCCCCTGATCCGGTTTGAACTGGGGTATGCACAGGGACACCAAGTGTGCCCCCAGTGCAGGACTTCAAAGCACCCGAAAGTGCTCCCGCCCAGCCCCAATACACACTATCCTGTCTGGGGAGGTGGTCACACCTCCCTGGGACAGGAAACCTATTGTCCAGGCCTCCCCTGCCGGAGTTTCGTCCAGCAGCAGGAGGCCAGACTTGTGTCTGTGGCAGCAGCATCCATTTTGTGATGCCAGGGCTTTAGAAAGAAGTTACCGGCCAGGCCAGGGTTAACATGTCTCTCCTCTAGAAGGGTGGAATGCTACCCCCGCCGCCAGAATTGGTGGGGGGTAGTATTCCAAGATGTTTGACACCAAACACGACATGTTTCGGTGCAGCCATTCCAAAGTTAGCATTTAACGCGAGGTTATAATGCGCTTAAGAGTATATGGTCAGGCTGCACTACAAACAGCATCAGAGAAGGGTCTCCGAACGCTGCAGAGGGGCCCTGCTTATGCAGGGGCACCCTCTCACATAGGGACCACGCACTCTGCCTTCAGGATTGATAAGGCCTGCCATAGGAGTGACTTATAGGTTTATATGTGTGTATGTATATAGTGATATAGGTAGCCTATTACACAGTAAGGGGTGCATGCACCACCTTATCCAGGCTGCAGTAGCAGACCTGTGGTGTCAGTTTGGATGGCCTTCCAGGGGTGGCACAATACATGCTGCAGCCCCTGGTAGGCCTCTGAGGTACCTATGCCCTGGGTACATAGTATACCATTGTTAGACCTGTCAGCCCTAGGGTGGTCTTTCCCTATTTTTTTCCTTTTTCGCCTCCTTTTTGCCACCATATTTTTACTGGACCTAGGTCTCTGGGCACCTCGCCACTGCTAGCCAGTGCTGAGGTGCAGGTGGTCTCTCTCACTCAAGATGGCTGCCACAGGCCCCTGCTACTGCAGAGGGGCCTGACACGCATACACACTAGTAGCCAGGGTCAGGCTGGGGTATAGGGATACAGTATCCATTCCATCCCCGCCTCTGGGCCACATAGCCAGGCATGTAGAAGGTTCCAGAACCTTCCGGGCTGTGGGAGGAGTTATGTTTTGCCGCCTTTGAGAGAGTCACCTGACCTAGGAGTATAAAAGGCTTGGAGGGAAAACTTTCTAGTTAGTTGATGAGGCACCACTGAACCTGGGGGAACCTCCGCCGGAGTATAGGCTTTAGGGCCTAGGGGGGAGACCTACACTACTGCTGCTGACAGGGCTGAGGCCCTGCTGGAGTAAGATAGCTGAGGAACGCCCACCACCCACTGACCTTGCCCAGTGTGAGGGGACCCAGGGAACCACCTTCAGCGTGCAGGGAGGAACATCAAGCACTCCCAGACCACCAACTCATTCCCCCCTCATGACAAGAAACTTCTGACAAGAAACTCTGACAAGAAACTTATACTAAGGAACTTCTGACAAGAAACTCATCACCAGAAGCGCCTAAGAAGCAACCAAGCTGGAGCAGTCGCAAGACGCCTTAATTTGAGGAGGCTTGACCGTCCAGCCAGGCCTGAAGCCTAAACTGTCCATAAAGAACTCGACAAGGAGAATTCTCTACCTATTTAATATAAATTATGCAATATGTCAATGATGAAACCACAGACAAACCAGTGCGAAGAATAAAAAATATACAAGTGAACCAAAAATTTAGAAAAATATCAAAAAAGTTTATTTGATAGATATACTTGTTACATATATAATATCACAATAAATCAAAGAAATTACAAAAACACATCCCACCAGTCACTCATACACGCTTCAAACATACCAATTCATTTGTACACATTCTCACACGTCTAGTCCATATAATCCATTCATACGCAACAAACAATGATATGAAGTGACAAATAGAGTGTCTCATAGATCAAGACCAAATACATAAAAATATATATACATCAAGAATATTTGGTTAACAGAGTCGGCATCTAGGGTATGCCCAACATAGAGTTAAATACAAAAAATCGATGAAAAAGGCTATCTAGTGTCTCATATTATTCCAACGATTGGAATCCTGCGCCGACGCGCGTTTCGGTGTTTGCCCAGAATTGGGCTTCACCTTCCTCAGGGCATTAAAGTTAGAGACACAGAAAAAACGGTGGGGTGTGCCTGAAGTTCAAAGAGCATTCCAACTATGCGAGAAATTGGCATATAGAGCAGATTGAAGGAGGAAAGAGGCCATAATCGTGAGCACATCAAACGATATTCTGGGTTTGTAACAGGCCAGCAAACGAAGTTAATTGGAAAATAAGAGGGAAAAACAGGATCTATAGAAATCTGTTAATAGCGGGCCAAACAGATCAGGGCTGCTTAGCAAGTAATTAAAGTCAAATCATCTTGTGATAACAAGAAGCCTGTAAAAACAGGGTGTGGATACTATCAAGCGGTTGGTGAAGTCCGGCAGGAATTGCAGGTACGTGGTAGAAACTAGCAGCAAAAAGGCCTTGCGAGCATGAGAGCTCCAGGGGCTGACAAGAAACTCATCACCAGAAGCGCCTAAGAAGCAACCAAGCTGGAGCAGTCGCAAGACGCCTTAATTTGAGGAGGCTTGACCGTCCAGCCAGGCCTGAAGCCTAAACTGCCCAACTGGGGATCACCAGGTAAAGCGCCGTACCCTGAAGCGCTAGACCTTCACCCCCTCACTATTCCTGCCTACTGCTGGGCTGCCCCCAAGTACTCTTCCAGTCAGCCCTGCCCACAGGCTGCTGGTGCGTCCTGCTTTCTGTCACCCCCAGGTCACTGACCTTGTGTAGAGATCACCGCCGCGGTCGTCGCCGCCTGAGGAGTGCCGTGAGGTGAGGTGCGCCGTCGCGCCCTCACCGAAGGGAGCGCTGAGGCGAGGGAAGCCCCTCGAGTTTCTGTGGTGAGGTGCGCCGTCCGCGCCCTCACCGAAGCCTCCACAGATTGCCCCCATCGCCGCCCTCACGGCCGAAGAAATTGCCACTGGACCCTGGGCCCTTATCGCCGCCGTCGCGGCTGAAGAAATCACCTCAACGCCGCCGTCGCGGCCGAAGAAATTGCCCCCGCCGCCGTTGCGGCACAAGAAATCGCCAGCGCGATCATCGAGGCCTCCAGGCCCCGCCAACGCCGTCGCTAAGCAGCCGGGGACGCCGGCCGCGCCCCCAAGAAGGCCGCACAACGATTGGGCGCCGGCTCCGCTCCCGCCCCCAGCGCCGATGGAGGCCCAGGAAGAGCCCCGGCCGTGTAGAGGGAGACGGGGAGCCGGCTGAAGAGGACTGCTGGCTCCCGCTCCCTTCCCCGAAGTCCTGGAAGCTGCGGCTGCACTTACCTTGATCCCGGGGGCTGGAGGAGTGAGATCCCAGCCCCCGCAATGTCCCCACAGTCACTCCTTGATCCCGGGGGCCGGAGGAAGGTGATACCGGCCCCCGCAACGTCCCCACAGTCCGGCCTGAAGGCCGAGGCACCTCGACCGGGCCCCGCCCTCCAGAACACGGGCCGGGCCTGGGGAGTGCCAGTCGCAGAGGAAGCGCGACCAACGATCCAGCGACAGGTGAGCCCAGGAGGCCCCTAGGGCCCACAAAACGCCACTGGGGGCCGGGGGCCACCATTAACCCTATAATCAATTGGGTAAACTTTCCCCATGAGGCGAGGCCCCGGAGAGGAGTGGGCCTAGCCTAGAGTTAACCCCTAAGGGTCATAGAAGCCCCAGGATACTGGACATGTCGAGGGGTTCCCTATAGTATTTAATAACTTATTGCAGATGCCTATTGTAATTACTGCCTAGGCCATGCTTTTAACTGCGAAATCTTTTACCACAGGGGGAAAGTATTTAATTGAATTGAGTTGAAGTGTTTTATGTTACAGGTGTACTGGAATTGCGACGCCCACTGTACTGAAGGTGGGCGCGCCTAGATTAATGCAGGCCTATTTAAATGTAAAGTGAAAAGCCTTCTTTTAAGTAATTGAATAAGCTAAAGTGAACTGCATGTCTAGGCCCCTGTTTTATTAACGTACCTTGAGATCATTATTAAGTGCTACGTGTAGGGATAATTCCTGCGGCCTCTTAGTGGCCTACATTGTTGATGAGCTATGATGCTTTATTTAAAATGTGCACCAATTGAGTAATGCAATGAATTTGAATGTAGATCTGAATTAATTTGCCTCATCTAATGCCAACTTAAATTATTTATAAAAGATCTTGATTTTAAATACAAAAGCCTGGTGTGGTGTCATGTTATTGCGTTCGCATTTCTGAGTCAGATTAAGAGTGTGCTGCACAACTGCCTTACACATTGCCTTCGCGTGCCTTTCCCGCTTCACGCCATGCTACCGTGTCGGACTCGGTAACCCCGGTTCCAACAACCATATACTAGGGACTTATAAGGGCACTCCAGATTCCAATCAGCGATGTGCCTAAGGCACATGGAAACCATTTTAGAGAGGAAGCAGCTAGTCTGGGGTTCTGATTAGCAGGGCCCCAGCCAGACTAAGGTCGAAAAACAGTGAAGCATCAGCAAAAAGTGGGGGTACCCATGTGAAGCAGATCCTACTCTCCTACACAACCCCCCCCCAAACGTAGGGACATTAAACTAACCTTGCCCAGTTAAGTCTTCATGTTCTAAGTGGAAGTACCTAGAGAGTCCATCTGCATTGGCATGGTTACTCCAGGTCTATGTTCCACTGTGAAGTCCATCCCCTGTAGGGAAATGGACCACCTAAGCAGTTTGGGGTTTTCACCCTTCATTTGTTTTAGCCATAAGAGGGGCTTATGGTCTGTTTGAACAAGGAAGTGAGTACCAAACAAGTATGGCATCAACTTCTTCAGAGCCCAGACCACAGCAAAGGCCTCCCTCTCAATGGCTGACCAACGTTTCTCTCTAGGGGTCAGCCTTCTGCTAATGAAAGCTACTGGCTGATCCTGACCTTCTTCATTCAATTGTGACAGTACAGCCCCTACCCCCAATTCAGATGCATCAGTTTGAACAATGAACTTCTTGGAGTAATCAGGACTCTGTAGAATGGGAGCAGTGCACATGGCCTGCTTCAGGTCATCAAATGCCTTTTGACAGCTAACTGTCCACTGAACCTTTTTGGGCATTTTCTTGGAAGTTAAGTCATTCAGGGGTGTCACTATTGATCCATACCCCTTGACAAATCTCCTATAGTACCCAGTCAGGCCTAAGAAGGCTCTCACCTGAGTCTGGGTAGTTGGAGCAGTCCAGTCCATGATAGTCTGGATCTTGCTCTGCAAGGGTTGAACCTGGCCTCCACCCACAAGGTGGCCCAGGTACACAACCTGACTCTGCCCTATCTGGCACTTAGTGGCCTTGATAGTCAGGCCTGCCTTTTGCAGGGCCTGTAAAACATTTCTGAGGTGGACCAGGTGATCCTCCCAGGTGGAGCTAAAGACAGCAATATCATCTAGATATGCTGCACTATAGGCTTCCAGACCTGTAAGGACTGTATTCACCAACCTCTGAAAAGTGGCAGGTGCATTCTTCAGACCAAAGGGCATCACCACAAATTGATAATGCCCACTAGGGGTTGAGAATGCTGTTTTTGGCTTTGCAGCATCAGCTAGTCTGATCTGCCAGTAGCCAGCTGTCAAGTCAAATGTGCTTAGATACTTGGCTGAGGCCAAAGTGTCTATTAGCTCATCTGCCCTTGGTATTGGATGGGCATCAGTCCTAGTGACTGCATTGAGACCCCTGTAGTCCACACAAAACCTCATCTCTCTTTTTCCACCACTGGTGTGAGGTTTTGGCACAAGGACCACTGGACTAGCCCAAGGGCTATCTGAGGGTTCAATAACTCCCAAATCCAACATCTTCTGGACTTCAGTCCTGATACAGTCCCTGACATGGTCAGGTTGCCTATAAATCTTATTTTTAATAGGCAGACTGTCACCAGTGTCCACTTCATGAGTGCACCAGGTGGTCTGACTGGGTGTCAGTGAAAACATGTGTCTAAACTGATTGAGCACCTGTCTACAATCAGTTTGCTGCTGGGTAGTGAGGCTGCCTGCCAAGGCTACACCATCTACTGACCCATCGTCAGGGTTCTGTGAGAGCAGGTCAGGGAGTGGGTCACTCTCTTCCTCCTGTCCCTCATCAGTAGCCATGAGCAAGCCCATGTCTGCCCTGTCCACATATGGTTTTAACCTGTTGACATGGAGAACCCTGTGGGGACTCCTGGGTGTTCCTAGGTCTACTAAGTAGGTAACCTCACCCTTCTGCTCAACAATAGTGTGGGGTCCACTCCATTTGTCTTGGAGAGCTGCTGGGGCCACTGGCTCCAACACCCACACCTTCTGTCCTGGCTGATAAACAGTCAGTACAGCCTTTTGGTCATGCCAGGCCTTTTGAAGTTCCTGGCTAGCCTCAAGGTTTTTAGTTGCCTTTTTCATATACTCAGCCATCCGGGAGCGGAGACCAAGTACATAGTCCACTATGTCTTGCTTTGGGGGCTTGAGAGGTAACTCCCATCCTTCCTTCACCAAGCACAGTGGACCCCTGACAGGGTGGCCAAACAAAGTTCAAAAGGGCTGTAACCAACCCCTTCTGAGGCACCTCCCTATATGCAAATAAAAGGCAGGGCAAGAGTATGTCCCATCTACGCCTAAGCTTTTCTGGGAGCCCTTTAATCATGCCCTTCAAGGTTTTGTTGAATCTCTCAACTAAACCATTGCATTGTGGGTGATAGGGTGTGGTGAACTTGTAAGTCACTCCACACTCCTTCCACATTGCTTTTAAGTATCCAGACATAAAGTTAGCACCCCTGTCTGATACAACCTCCTTAGGAAAGCCCACTCTTGAGAAAATTCCCAGGAGGGCCCTTGCCACCACAGGTGCTGTCGTGGTCCTAAGGGGAATAGCCTCTGGGTACCTGGTGGCATGATCCACTACCACCAGGATAAACCTGTGCCCAGATGCTGTTTGGGAGATTCTTCTGTCCTCTAATCTTGTAGTAGAGCGTCGAAGGTCCAGGATTCTGTGTCAGAGTTTCGTCCAGGGATAATCTAAAGTCCTAAGGACTGGGTTCCTATACTTATACTAAGTTTAGGGGTTGGACTTACTCTGTGGCCCCACCTATGGGTGGGTCAGGGCAGAGGGGTGGCTACACCCCTTTCCCTTTGTCCAGTTCGCGCCAAAGCAGGGGCTGCAAGCCCCTGATCCGGTATGAACTGGGGTATGCACAGGGACACCAAGTGTGCCCCAAGTGCAGGACTTCAAAGCACCCGAAAGTGCTCCCGCCCAGCCCCAATACACACTATCCTGTCTGGGGAGGTGGTCACACCTCCCTGGGACAGGAAACCTATTGTACAGGCCTCCCCTGCCGGAGTTTCGTCCAGCAGCAGGAGGCCAGACTTGTGTCTGTGGCAGCAGCATCCATTTTGTGATGCCAGGGCTTTAGAAAGAAGTTACCGGCCAGGCCAGGGTTAACATGTCTCTCCTCTAGAAGGGTGGAATGCTACCCCCGCCGCCAGAATTGGCGGGGGGTAGTATTCCAAGATGTTTGACACCAAACACGACTTGTTTCGGTGCAGCCATTCCAAAGTTAGCATTTAACGCGAGGTTATAATGCGCTTAAGAGTATATGGTCAGGCTGCACTACAAACAGCATCAGAGAAGGGTCTCCGAACGCTGCAGAGGGGCCCTGCTCATGCAGGGGCACCCTCTCACATAGGAACCACGCACTCTGCCTTCAGGATTGATAAGGCCTGCCATAGGAGTGACTTATAGGTTTATATGTGTGTATGTATATAGTGATATAGGTAGCCTATATCACAGTAAGGGGTGCATGCACCACCTTACCCAGGCTGCAGTAGCAGACCTGTGGTGTCAGTTTGGATGGCCTTCCAGGGGTGGCACAATACATGCTGCAGCCCCTAGTAGGCCTCTGAGGTACATATGCCCTGGGTACATAGTATACCATATACTAGGGACTTATAAGGGCACTCCAGATTCCAATCAGCGATGTGCCTAAGGCACATGGAAACCATTTTAGAGAGGAAGCAGCTAGGCTGGGGTTCTGATTAGCAGGGCCCCAGCCAGACTAAGGTGGAAAAACAGTGAAGCATCAGCAAAAAGTGGGGGTACCCATGTGAAGCAGATCCTACTCTCCTACAGACCCTAATGTATCCTCATAGATTATCTGCTGTAGGCAAGGGAAAGATGAAAGTCTTGGTTCCATTAAACCCTTGAAAGGGCTAGATGAAACAGAGACATCCAGGTTACATATAACATCCTGGCCGAGGCACTTGTCAATGTCCTACGTACTAAACCCAGCAACTTCCATCTGCATATCAGCTGCGACACATTTATTTGCTGATTTTTCTCCTTTCACAGAAGAAAATGCTTTGTTACAAATTTCCTAATAAGAGTTTGATATGGGGATCTATTGTCCATTTGCAGAACCTGTATTAGACTCCCGTCCGGGTTCTCTATTTATTATTGGCTCGTAAGAGCCCTAAGTTTGTTGTTTCATAGATTTCTCTTTTATCCTTTGATCATTACAGGTTTAATTTGACCTGAGCAAGCGAGTCTGAAATTTGAACTTTTTCCATTTAATAATTAATGCTTGAAAGATATGGGGAGGAATGTTCGAACCGCTACAAGCAATGGCTCAGCCAGACCTCTTGCCCCCCGTGGCCGTCCCTGTGTTTGCTGCCTCACGACGGCTGCAGGTAAGAGCAGGGAACTGGCTGGGGACCCCTGCGTTTGCCGCCCTGTGATGGCCGCAGGTAAGAGCGGGGTATACCGCCGCCCCCAAAACTCATGCCGCCCTGGGCGGACCACACCCCGACCACTGTGCTATGTCACTGGCTACAAGCTGCACCAAAGCTGTCTACACCGATGGAAAGACTCTGGCACACACTATACAACGATTATACCTCCTGCATCCCAAGGTCAACCAAGGCTGGCTACCCAACCCAGGAGGTGGAAAAGGTACAAGCACTAAAATACTATGAGGGTGGAGGCCTTGCCCTCTAGGAAACAAGAGCACTCTGGCCGCTTCTGCAGCATGCACACATTTTCAGACTTTTCAGAATGCCTCCTATCACCAGGGGCATGGTACAACACTTTCCTTTATTAACATCCAATGGTTCACACCTAGATGCCCAAACGATTTTCAACTCACACTCCCATACACTGGGAACCAGGGCAAAGTACCTTTAATTTGTCTTAGGGGAACAACCTCTACTACTGCCATGGCTTAAACACAGTGCACTCCTACCTCAAATGAGTGCAGAAGGCTCCAGCCTCTTAGTCCGGGCAGCTTGATGAACACGATTCAAGGCCACAACAAAAGAGGGCTGCCCAGCACAGCGTCAAGTGATTCTCAGGGGCCCACCAAAGAAGCAGAACCGCTCTGATACAAGTGTATGCCACCACTCCTCCGCAAAGCAATTCCTCACGGCTAACAGAGAGCCGCTTTATCATCACTTTGCGGTGGAGATACTGCGTGTGACAGCCTTGTCTCGGCTAGACACAGTCAAACCAAGCTGGCTTCTCTCACTCACCCGGGAACCCAGGAGGATGCAGCTTGCCTAATGTAATTACTCGGAGACTGAGGTATGCTTGTGTCTGCCTCATGGCAATGCTCGTTGGGCCATCGGGTAGCCATACGTCAGCCTCGACTCAATCAATCTGAGTTCTCTCACTCCCCGCAGAGCCCATGGGCTGCCATGGCCATACCAGATGAAACACCTCTTGTCATGCACTCGCTCACATGCTCCCTCCCTTTCAGGTGTAGGATGGAACCTAAGAAGTTAGTGAAAACTAACTTCTTAGTTGTACTTGGGGGAGCGTCCAGCAGCTACACCAACCCTGCTACTGAGATGCTCAGGTGTCACCTGTCTTTATACAAAAACCATTAATAAGCAAAAAAAACTATTGGCAAAGCCAAAAGGTCAGCGGCCAGCACATACCTATTTGCCTTGACAATGTTTGCGTCCATGTGTTTCCAAGGTGGCAAGAGTGATTCAATTTCTTTTGTAAACGCCAACAAATTTCCAACTTTGTGGGAGTGGAGTAGATTTTCCATGAAAACAACAAAAGGTGATGGGGTGGAAGGCTCGCAAAAGTCTCATGCATTAGCAATCACTCACCACTCCATTGATATCTCATGGTCACCTTGTCTCTTAGAAAGTTGTATTCAGCCTCATTTCCCATCCCTCAGCCTGTCTTACTCCTACATAAGTGTTTGTCTGTAAAGACGCATGAATAAGTCGTTCACATGGAAATTCTGATTCTGTGAATCAGAACTTTTTTGCATTAAAAAAAAATATAAATTATACTGTAAACCTAGCCCATTTGAGGTAAGAGTGCTTTACAACAGAACCAGACTACGTCACACTATGTTTTACCTTTTTTAGGCGCAGAGAGATTAAGTGGCATGCCCAGAATCACAGGATTTACAGCTGAGGCTAGGATTCAAACTGGTTCACTGTGTTCAGACCTGGTTCCATTTGCATCTCTTGCCAATACGTAACATGTACTCCACACAAACCCTTGTTTGTAATAGAAACATCCATTTTCTGGTGCCCTCAGGTACTATTGACAGGTGTAAAAAAACATAGTGAATAAATATTGTACAGGAAACTGCTCTTGGTGGTCTTTCCTGTTTTACTAGGGGTAACATAAGTCTCACTTCTGAGGTCTCTCCCCACCCACTTCCCCTCGTGGATGGTGCCACTTGGTTGTTCCCATGTGTTTTAACAATATTTCCTGTTCATGTCATTGCCCCGATGTAAAGACTTCAAAGGAAGCTAGTGATATCATGGAAACACCGTCTGTGTAACTAAATAACCTGCAACCTGGCTCTGTTTCTCAAGCACAAACTGGTCGGGCAGGTCTATAGTATTTGTGGAGCATTATTTACGGAGTGCTTTCTGTTTTGAAACTACGCCTGAGGCCTTTCCACCTGCTGGAGAGTTTAGCACAGATTTCCAAATTCTGAGAAAGATGCGTCAAAAGACTTTTAGAAAATCCCATTGGTATGGTGAACAGACCACAACATTGTGTTCCAGATGATTTCTGAGAACAGTGGAGCCTGAATGCACGATTCCCTGAGACACCAAGGACATTGCGTGTCGAGGGCCTGCGGTGTTCCACGCTAGCCTACGCAGGCTGGGCCACTTGCTCAGATTTACCACGGACAATGTAAAGAATTTGCATTCTGATTAATTTTATGCACATGCATCTCATATGGATAGCCTAAAAATCTGTTATTGATCCAGCCCTGTGGACCAATGTTAGACACCCCGAAAGAACTTTCGGGAAATACATACGGGCTACTTATGTTACGATCTTAGACAAAAAATGAAGACTAGGCTCTTCTTTTAGCAAACTCTGCTAATTCTGCCAGTGAATACTTTTAACTGGTTGCTAAATTTGCTAATCATTCAAAGGAGCAGGTGAGGTACATACCCTAGGTGAAAAGTCACCCGCATGATTTCTTGCCGAATGTATGGCTCAGAACTGTTTCCTTTACTAGACTGCTTCTGTGATGCATTCCCCGATAGGTATATACATTAGCTCAATCGTTCATTGATGCCCCCCACCACCTGTCCTGCTTAGCCAACTTCAACATTTTCCATTCTTCTAACTCGAGCCTAGGTTTGGAAGCCCCTGCAGGTCATTGATGCTGTACAGGAAAGCCCTTTTTCCAGTCTCTTCTTTATTTTTAATCTTAGAATGCCTCTCTGTCCCTCCAATTCACTCTCAGTACCTCTTTCCCTCCCAGCTGCCTTTTTCCTCCATCCAACAGATAGGGATCTAAACCTGAAGAATTGGAAAAAGCTATGGAATTGCAGTGTAACGGGAAACATTCAAACCAGAGGAACATAGGTGTTTCCATCTGCCTTCAAGCTCTGAATGAAAATGCAGTGATATAAATGAATATTTAGTAGTGGGCTTACCACTCCAATCTTATTTGTCTTACACTTCTCAGTTCTTTCCGAGCTGCTTGAGTGTGTCCCCATCAAATTTCTGGTTCATTCACTCATACCTCAACCTGCTGCGGGGCTTAGCATCTGGGCAGCTCCCAGCGTGTGACTCCAGTCCATGATCGAGCCCACAATGGGCCTGCCAAGCTCATAAGTTTCCTGTTTCCAAAGATCCACGTCACTCCTCATTGGACTTCCTGCTTTCCCAATCAGGACAGTACTTGTACAGTCTGCATAAATCGTATCACCTGTTCCACGCACTCAAACACTTACCGTCCATTCTGGCACACAAGACAGACATTAGGCTCAGGGCTTTAAGTGAGATGAAAAAACAGGGGGAGGGTCAGGTGGGGGGGGGGGGGAAGCCCTCAAGGGACGTAAATAGAGGGTGGCTAAACAAGTAAGCTAAAAATCTTTGCTTGGCATAGTGCCCCGCCCGACTGGTATTTTGCTACATCTGTCATTTCATCCAGATATATAATACATCAAGTAAAATTACACCTACAACAAGCCAGGACTATTGGCTTTGCCAATGGTTGTTAGTTGCATAAGATAAATAAGCAACAACTATGGCTTTGTTGTATATAATATTGAAAACGCTTCTGTTCTGAAATGATGAGACTGTGAAAGAACTACAAGGAGTCTCTTTGAAATTACATCAAAGGGAATGAAGGGTGGTACTGCTGCAGAGTTACGTTTTTTTTTCACCCGGAGGGTGAGGGCAAAAATGGAGAGCCCGATAGGGACCCGTCTCAGCACCTGCTTTTTAGGTCGAGCCTAGCGCAGCGTGCATGCGCTGCTCTATGGGAGGCTTCTTGTGAGCACTCCAAACTTCCCCGTGTGGGTGTGACTCCGCCCACACATTTGATTGGCCTTTGCGTGTGACTTTCAATAATGAAAGCACGCAAATGGCCAAAGGCCGGTGCATGTCCCACCTCTTCTTCAAATGTTCACTCCCATGGCGATTGGGTCTCGGGAGCGAGCAGCGGCGCGCAGGGTGCAGCTGCATTCCTCCTCGCGTCGTGGATCAGGTTACTAAATAAACAAAGCGCAGTCGCTTTCACTTTCGCGGCCGCGCTTGTTTTTGCAGGTATGGTTCGGGGGCCGCTTCTTTAAAGGGGGGTCGCTTCTTTAAAGTGAAGTATTTGTTTGTTATTTGTGTTCTACGTCTGCAGTGTAGGTTCGGGGGCCGCTTCTTTAAAGGGGGGTCGCTTCTTTAAAGTGAAGTATTTGTTTGTTATTTGTGTTCTACGTCTGCAGTGTAATTATCCTGACGTGTCTAGTCACGAACATAAAGTTGCCCAGTCATGCTTCCTGTTCGCAGTGTTTTCGGACGCTTGTTTGCCCGATGCTGCGTGGGGGCATCGACACACTGCAGCGGGGGCACAGCTCACGCTGAACTGGTGTTTCCCATTTTTCAGAAAGCGAGCGGGATGACTCGCCGCTGCTTCTGTTCCTGCCCACGGCGCGCCCAGAGACCCTTCCTCCTCCTCAAGGCACAGCCCGGGCTCCTCCAGCTAAACAAAACAGCAGCTGCTGGCTCTCAAGAGCCGGGAGAATCGCTCTTTTAGCGAACACACACGCACGCACTGCCTGGCCCGGGACTTGTTGACCAGCCCCGAGTTGTCGAATACCTCGAATAGCTGTCATATTTGCGGTTGCTGCTGCTCCTCATTCAGCGGGGCTCTGCTTTTTTTCCCTCTTGTGCTGTAAACGAAGAGGCTAGCTTTTGTCACCCTTGGTTGCCTCTCGGAGCTACCCAAATTGGAAAGACCCCAAGCCTCCGCTGCCCCCACCCCTCCCCGCCTTAGAAGCTCACGAGGCTTGAAAAGTTAGTTTGACAGCAGAAGCGCTACTGACAGATGCCATTGTATGTCTAGTGCAGGGCAGGCAGCTCTTGAAACGGGCAGGTGTCATGAGGTTCGCTGTTTATTTTGATATTTATTTCACGGTTGTGTTTATCTGCGAACCAGGCCCGGCCATTGAACAAATAAGTCAGGCACGACAATAGCTAACTGAGGGAATCACAAATCATGCACTTCTAGATTTTAAAGGCTCCTGACAGCAGAGCTTCCGTAATTCATTGGGACTTCTGGCTAGGGCTTCTATGCGTAAACTGGGGGAAGTACTGGCACTTTGGAACAGCGTTACTGTACTCAGAACAGGCAGTGGTGGAATGTTACTGCAGAGCTGATGAGCTTTTTGGGAGTGTCTCATGCAGTATCAAGGCTCTTTCAAGATTTTTTGAAGACATCTGTGTTGTGCCGAAATTGCATTGAAAACAAGGTTTAGAAAATAAAAATCCTTGAGGAAAAAGTGCAAAAATGCGCTCGCCAAATATTTTAATGCTATCTTACACATAGGCTTCTGATGCCAAGGGAGGTCTTGAAGTGAGAAGTTTTTTCACTGTGGGGGCAGCTGCCATCGAACATGTATCTGCAAGGTAGTCGCACTCCATCAACGAAACACATCTGTCTCAACACACAAGTTGTTTGTATGTAGCCAATAGTGCTGGGTTTTATTTTCCCGATTGTTTAACTTTTTTAATATTTCTAATTTTGTACATTTGAGCTCCTGCTGCCTTTTGTTCTTCTTTACCTCCTCATACTAGTAAGTGCCCATTCCAGTGGTGGAAACATAAAAAGGCAATAGGGTTCTTCTTTTGCAGGTAGAGGTATAACTTTTTCATCATGCCCTCTCTCTATATACCAACTGGAATTAAATACCAATGTGAGTGAGTAGAGCTGTCTACCCCCACCCCACCTTTTTGTCTGTCAGTGATACTTGTTAATCCCCGTTCGTGGAATAGTACGTGTAGGCTGGCTTTTCTGTATGGCCAGCTTGCGGGCTAGCTAAGATTAGGTACTCTTTGTAGTGAATGTAGGCTCCTTTCATCTGTCATGGCTGCATTGCTTTCAAGCTGATGGGTGAGTGCCCACCATGATACACTCAGGGCTCTGTTTTCTCCTTCAGTCTGGAGTAGTGCAACTCCGAGAGCTGAACCCCGGCTCTCCAGGGACCTCTAGTAACAGAATGTGATAGTGCACCCAGCACTGTATATTCCTATCCAGGAATCTCTAGTGACAGCCTGTGGTAGTGCACCATAGCTCACCCCGCACTGACACTGGCTGATAATGTGCTGCGTGGTTAATCACTTATAAGGTCCCAAAGGCGAGACCTATTGGCTATGCCAATGCTTGTTAAAACTGCAGTGCTGAGCACAGGCAGGACCCGGCCCACTTAAAGCCCTGATTAGCCTAAACATTAAATAAAAAACGTCTGGCTTGAAAAGCATATTGTTTGAAACTTTGCTTTGTCCAAAAGTCATTTAGGTAAAAAACTTTAGCCAGAAAAAAATGGAAATGTAAACTTTCATCATCAGTAACACTTGCGCTACAATTGGCTTGGAGTGAAGGTAGATTAGTAAATCTGTTCAGTTTTTCAGTGTAGGTAGTGGTTAAAGTCAAAGGTATGACCAGGACAAGGCTGTAAAAACACAACTGAAACATATTATCTTTGTCAAGCAAAATACACAGGCACGTGACAATTTCGAATAAAAACATTTTAAACTTAAAGTTACGAACTAAATGTGTTTTCGAACCTAAACTATAAAACTTTCGGCCTACGTTCGGCAAGGGAACCTAGTAAGTCTGGAAAGAACAGACCTGTGATCCCGAAGAGCAAGATACGGTATTTGTAAACTTTATAGAGTTCACTGAAAGGATTTGGAGAGTAATATTTCTGTTGTGGTAGGAGTGATTTACCTAAAGAGAATGACAACGGTTAAAAAGCGCATTTTGGCATGCCGAAGACAGGAGTTTTGTCTTTTCTCTCTTGGAATAACTGTATAGTTGGCATGAGTGCGTGTCTGCAGTGGAAGCCATGTTTGAACGGGGACGGGAGCAGGCGAATGTACAATATTACGTATATTACTGTGAATTTAACTACTTCAAAGCACATGCCCATTTGCTGCTTGTTACAGTTTCTATTCCAACAAGTTACATCTTTCTCAAGTCTTGTTACAGGCATAGCACTACGACGTTACAGCCTCATCATAAAGGTGATACACTGTGACTAAGTTTTCTTGATGTTCCCAGCAGCGTTGCTCAATCACTTCATGCAGCAGAGTTTGTTCCACACAGGCAGGATACCAGCAATGCAGGCAGGATACCAGCAATGCAGGCAGGTATTTCAAAACCCAGGGCCAAGAAAGAGGAGTGATTTCAGTGCCTCCTTGAAGCAGATGAGGGCTGCAATATGGCACAGGGGTGTAGCGATCTTTATCGCAGTAGAGGCAGTTGCATCAGGTGGAGGAGTATGGAGCCCCACTGCACACCAAGTAAGGGTTGTGTTACGACCCACGTGAAGGCCGCGGGTTGCATTTTTTTCTTGCACTGGGTTGTTTGGCCCACTCGCTACACCACTTTATAACAAGCATTTACAATGCAATAGGTCTCGCATTTTCAAAACTTTGACCTATTGGTGTTGTAAATGACAATACCTTTTATTATTGCAGGTTTTTTAAACACATAAAGGGCATTGTCTTTTACAATGCCAAAAGCTCAAAATGTCGCAAATGCGAGACCTATTGCATTGCAAATGCTTGGTTTTTTTTACTGGGGAGGGGGAGCAGTATTGAAGTGTGAAGACCCCTGGCTTATTGTGTATGGTATAAAGCCCATGCAACAATACATTTTGTGAAACCTGCTTTTTAAACATAATCAATTTTAAATGCATTTGATAATCCTTCAGGTCTATAACTCACTTTGGGCCTACTTTTACAGTTCTAACCAATTTATAGGAAGGACAGTCTAAAGCTGGTCAGTTTATCAAATGCATTTGTCTACGTCATACGTGAGAGCGAAGTAACCTGGCTCTGCGTGAAGGCTAATATAAACATGAAATGTTTCTATAGCTACACTTTCGGCAACGTGAACTTCGTTCTCGTCACAGTTACCCTAAACGTCCTGTGCACCTCTCAGGTTGAGGGAAGTGAAACTTCAGCGTGGTATGTTATTGCTTCTCCCTCAGAGAAGGGCCGAAGACAGAGCGAGTGAAGGAGAGATGGGGCCGCTTCCAGGAGCTTGGGGGCATTATATCAAGGGGCCGCGGTAATCATCGCAAATCGCGCTTAGCGCGATTTGCATTATCGCCGTCTATCGCCGGTTCACATCGCCGTGTTAGCGGCGTATTTGCAACACTTTGCTGACAGGCGATATGAAACCCGGCGATAGATGGCGATACACATCAATAGCGGCGGAATACAGCGAAATACGAACAGCGCTAATGAGAATTGTTGTAAATAGGGAGATGTGGACTCAACCATGCAATCCACCTCCCATTTAACTTATAGCTAAGTCGGGATTTTTGCAGACGTAGGAATCCGGCGAAAACCGCGGTTAGCGCGGCTTTAATTATCGCTTTGCGTGTTTGGGGCCGGGTTGTAAATACCGCGGTGTTTCCTTAGCGACTTTTTTCATGTTGGTTTTCGAGGGAAAGCCTATTTTGCATCTGATTAGCGATGTATATCGCTAAGATGCGAGGCATCTCGTAAACGGCAGCTAACATGCGCTAATGCATGTTAGCACCGCCTTGATGATTGTGCGATGTGTAAATCGCCGCTTTCCAGCGCTATATGCCGGGAAAGCGGCGATATGGCCCTTGTTAATATGCCCCTGAATTCTCAAGAGACTGTCGGAGCAGCCATCTGTGGCATCCAGACGCCACGTGCAGCAGCTGCCGTTTCAACATCTGGGCTGCTGGGAAGACACAATTCATGATATTAAGAGGTTGGCATAAAGACTGCCTGGCCTCAACTGCAGTTTAAAAGAAATAGGACATTTTCGCATATGGCCTTCTTAGACCTGCCAGTTAAAACAAGCATGGAAAAATATTCCCCCTTCGAGTTGTACATCAGCAAGAAACCGCTTCAGGGCAGCTGTAAGGCTCCTCTCGTAAATACGGCTCGGTGGCTGCACTCCAACCACAATATCCCGATAGCTTTATGTGGAGCTGCTGGACTCCGGCATCTGCAGTTATCAGATGGGCGACGGTGGCGCTTATGCAGCACTGTGGAAATCTACTCCACGGCTAGGGCACAACTGTTCTTCCTCTGGAGATAAGGCACAATCCAACGCCAGAGACTGAGCCTGTGCTCCAGACGATGGGAAACAACTAAATATTACAAACACCGCACAATGGGGCTCCTGGGCCATACCTCCCCATTGTATGCCGCCCTGCTACGATAAGTATTTGGACTAAGGATGCTGAGAGTCAAGAAACAGATCGGCATCCGTGCGGTTTTCTCACTTTACAGGTATTTTCAGGAAGGGCCATGTAGTCACCTTTCCAGGGAGAGCATAGGCTCAAAAGCGCTTACTGCAACTCCTTGCTTACGGTCCGCCAACTACAAGAGCAAACAGTGCTCGAGTTGCAGTACACAGTGTACGACATATATCAAAGGCTTCTGAAGGCATTCTCAAGGATAAGAAAACATTAAGGCATTTGCAATGCTTCACCCTGTACTTCATTGAATTACTGCACCCCTCATTCCCTCTACACCTGCACTCACGCGATCAGTGCTGGCAGCGGGCTCTGTGGTACGGTGGGATTCAGAATTCTGTATTGTGCACCCACTCTGCCTTAGAAGGGAACCTTGTCACACCAGTCCTGGTGAAAACCAGAAACTATTCTTATAAACTCCGAAAGCAAGCATGATTTATTGGGAGCCTGTGTTTATCGTCCTCATAGAAAACGCCAAACAGTGCCTTAGTAATCCAGGGTGTGCCAGTAAATAAATGAATATAACAATGCAGGTTTCTTTATTGATTGCATATTTAATGGCGTGCTCCTGGTGAGTGGGGCGTGTTGGGAGGGGGAAACAATTAGATCATACAATAAATTAACCTTTGACAAAGAAAGAAATATCACTCACGGCCACAGAGCCAAAATGTCACTTTCCATCTTAGCAAGGACATACAAAGCACAGAACGATTTTATTCCCCTTAACACAGCTACCTGTTTGAATCACTGGGGGCAGGCTGCCACCAGCCCCTGCTGCTAGAGCTGAAAAGGAAGCCACGATCACTGCAGAAGGAGGTAAAACAAAGCAGTAGGTTACCTCGCCTGTATACGAAGGCTGATTTTTCAAATGCCAAGGGCTCCATCGAGGCTTACAACCATTCATAGATGGTCTCTCATAATAGTAACACTATCCATTACAACTCCAAGAATCCACAAGCATATGTTTAACAAGCGGCAGTGAAAGCGATCGCGAAAGCAATCGCTATTGTAAAAAAAAAAAAAAACACGCCCGCGAGTGGTGCGCGCGCCACAGCGAAACGTGGTTTCAATTATCGTGCCCGTGTCTGGGCACGATAACTGAAACCACATGGCCTTTGGTGCGCGTAATAGACACCAATAGGCCATGGGCGGAGCAATGCGCCCGCCTTTGGCCTATTGCGTGCTCTCTTGGTAAAAAAGACGCACGAAAAGGCCAATGGGGTAGCACAAAAGGAATCGCACACGCACAAGCTTGTGCGATTCCTAGGTCAGTGCTGAATCCCCGTTTTTCAGCTACTAAATGTCTCGCGCTGCGCGAGCACTGCTACGCAGTGCAACGCTAGGCGCGAGACCTAAAAAGATGTGTTAGTGTGTTTGTATAAAACACTATTTGTTTTACATTTTTGGTCTGCGTGATCTACTGTTACCAATTCTTTAAACATACATAGAGGATTTTCTCTGCCCAGAGGAGTACCTCCTTTTAACCTCAGCAATTTGCTGTTTGATGTTTCATTCCACCTCCTAGAGAGGGCTTGCAAGGCAAAGCTTAAGGGACTATGTTACATATGAAAAGTACTTTGAATCATCATACATTACATTCTTTGCCTCTTTGATGCATTATATACAGAAAACAATAATTTTTGCTTTGTTTTTTTCCACTGCAACATACTTTTTAATCAGGACTCAAAATGCAAGGCAGACCTATTGTTTTATGTATGTATGCGTTTATGTGGTATTTCTATAGCACACATCTAGCTGAAAGGCAGCAGAGCACTGTGCAGGGTCAAAAACAAGCTCATTTCAATGAGTCATTGGAGAAGAAGCTGGTTTGTGGACTGTTAATGCATTAAGATGGAGTGTTCTTTTAAGAGGTGCGTCTTTAACTCTTTCCTGACTAGAGAGCAGCATTGGGGCAGTTCCAATATTGGGGGAAACCGAGATAACCCCCAGATCAAGCTGTCTCCGATTACTATCTTGTTTGAACAATCAACAAAGCAGTGTGTGCATGTAAGACAATATCTCTGAGGGATACTCCAATTGGATACCACTCACCCATCCTTTGGAAGGTTCGTCATTGGGGCAAAGTTAGGGCCAAGTTGCACCTCTAAAAACTTTGGAAAGTGTGTAGTAAACTGATAAAGTAACCAACTTCTTGCTTGCTCTATCTCATTTTTAACTCTGAGCAGGCCCCTATCGCAGCTGAGATATCCCCACACAGTGAACGTGTGCACGCTGTGTATTTCTGAATTTCTCTGTTGAAGAAGACAATGTGTGTTAAAGGCAACAGGGAGACCAGAATGAAAAAACGAAAAAACATGTGCTGTTCAGTATATATTTATGCAATTTTTATTCTGGTTTTGAAGATTTTGGAACTGTATTTTGAAGTTTACTTCTCAGTTTGAAAACCCTTTGGTCCTCGTCAGTAAAGGGTGTAACATACCGCTGCCAGTAAACTCAATTACCACAAAGTGGTATACTCCTACCGTTTATGTAGGGGTTAGCAGTAAGGGGAATGGGGCTCAAAGGCATAACATTCTAGCAACTGAGTATTACATCAGTTTTCCATCCATCTGGTGGACCTTATTTGCATAGCCCCATAGAAACGTTTTCTACCAATTCCACCAATGCCAGTATAACAGTCTTTGGCCTATAAGCACCACCCACATAATGAAAGCACATGGAATTAGAGATGGGCAACATTGAATAATGGGGATGTTTTTCACTGAGAGGTTATCGGTGACATCAAATAGACAACAAGAGCAAAGCTCCACTTGTCTATGAATTCACTCAAAATCCAGGTGTTATTCACTGTTACCCAACTTCAATTTTGTGTTATGCCTAGCCCATCCAAATCATTTGCCCCTGTTTGCAACAGATATGTGGGAGCAAGGGAGTAATGAGGAGTCATGCACAACATGGCCTCTCGTGCCTCTGACCCTGGACCCATGCAACACTTGGTGTCGTCTGACCCACCCACCACCACACTCTGTGCTCCCCTCCTCCACCCCCAAAGCTGTGTTTCTGCTCTCCTTCAGAGAAGAGAGCCAGTGCCACACTGACGGACTTTCTGAGAGCCCTGTCACAGCAGCCTGGATTTCCTTTTTGACATAGCAACAATGGGAAATACGTTTTGTGTTTAACAGTGAAAAGCAACTTATGTTTCTTGTTTCTTTTGTTTGACATGTAATGGCAGCGAATAACCAAATTTAAAATCTGGCATTCACCCTCGTGGCTCTCAGTGAGAATCCTACATAACATTAACAATTATAGTGCCAACAGTGGAAGAAGAAAAACACCTTGGCCAACACCAACATTTTATAAGTCTATTTACTTGGGTACAATCGCAGGCTTTTCTACAGCCTAGGTTGTGAAGAGTCCCTGGAGACAATACTAATCCCAGTAAAGGGGCCTGAGAGGCTCCCCCCTCAGGCCGGATGCCACATTGCCAACTTCTGTTCGGCACAGACTATTTTGTTTCGAATTCCTTTGGCAAAACAGTCCATTTGTTGTTTTTCCACCTATGCAGACATAGGACAGTTTCAATATTTGATGCGTCTTTGTTTGGGAATTGCTGCCTAGCAGTAAAATCTACAAATATTTTATGTAATGAGGCCGTCTCTGCTTTCTAATGTGGGGGCTACTTTGTGGGGCACTCTTTACTGATGAAATCACAAGAGTAAACTCTTCCTCTCCCACCACTATTAAATTGCCAGAGCATGGAAATGTTTACATTATTAGGAGACATTGGCATGAATTCCAGTTGATGATAATTTTAAAATGGTTTTACTATTTCCAGTGGCTGGGATGCGGGTATTTAGACATGAACCGAAATGGATAAAATTCCAGTTTGTCCCAGTTGCCTACTAGAGCTGATATTGGTTTCCAGTGGTGTATATTACATTCTGTTGATATCTTAATTTAGCCAGTGGAATTTCCCTTGCTTAGTTATGCTGGATAAGTAGTCAATTCTTTAAGGGCCAGATGTACGACAGTTTTTTGCGGTCGCAAAGGGCTTTTAGGCCCGTTTGCGACCGCAAAAAATGTGTGGGCCATGTACCAACCCTATTTTGCGAGTCGCAAACAATTTGCGACTCTCAAAATAGGGTTAGCGACTCGCTATTAGGAAGGGGCATTCCAAGAGCGTCCCCTCCTAATAGCGATTCCAAAACCAATGTATGAATGTTTTGCGACCGCCTTTGCGGTTGCAAAACACTTGCAGTTTACCACCCATCTCAGAAGGGTGTTAAAGCACTTGCAAACGGGAAGGGGTCCCCAGGGGACCCCTTCTTCTTTGTGAATGCATGCACAAATATTTTTTTAAGGGCAGGTCGTGGTCACAGGGACAACTGCCTGCCCTTAAAAAAGAAAACGGAAAAGTTTCATTTTTATTTTTTAAATGCAGCTCGTTTTCCTTTAAGGAAAACGGGCTGCATTTTAAAAAAAACTGCTTTATTGACAAAGCAGTCCCAGACATGGTGGTCTGCTTACCCCAGCAGGCCACCATTCCTGGGAGTGCCAGCCATTCCCAAAGGGGTCGCAAATTGCGACAGCTTCATTAATATTCATGAGGCATGCAATTTGCGACCCGATTGGGGATTGCAAAGTGTCTCAGACACTGTTGTACATAGCATTTTGTGACTCACAAATCGTCGCAATGTGCGAGTCGCAAAGTGCTATGGTCTTACATCTGGCCCTAAGTGTTTTACAGGCATTTTATTCAAGAAGGATTCACAAAAGTGAACAGGTGGGTGTACATGTGGTTTATTACTAGAATATTGACATTTAGACATCAACTGTCACAATATCAAAGCCAGAACATATAGGTTTACTACACTTAAATAGTCTTGTATATATATATTAAAGCTCAAAAACAGGCACGGAGCACTCACGGGACATTCATCATTTTATTCTGAGCAAATGCATTTCGGCCCTCTGCCTTCTTCAGTGCTCATTCAAGCTTCATTGAAACTGACACGTTTAAATAACTTCAATGATGATTTCATTGGTGCAATTTCGAAATGGCAAGCAACAAAGGACTGTCAGAGTTCTTGGTGCAAATGCCGATTTTTGTGGCAGCCATGTCAGCATGAATATTAGCTGCTCAAACCAGATGGAAAACACTTTGTTTTGCCTTCGTTTAAAGTTCTTAAGTCTCTCATAGACAATTCAATGTTAAACCTTGCATAGGGTAAAAAACGAAATATTCATGATGTAGCTTACATGCAGGCAAACACTGATGACACTGAGTAAACTGGTAGGAGAAAATCCTAAGATTACCTTCAGAAAGTGTACTTCTTTGACAGATATATTATGCACGAGTACGGTACAATCCCCAATAAATTTAAACCAGATTGAGGGATTTTACACTTGTGGAGAGTGCAAAGCATGTAAAAACCGCACCAACTGCAAACAAATAGAGCTATCAAAAATATGAAGCCATTCATTATTAAAAAGCATCTAACTTGTAATTCTGATTTTTGTGTTTATGCTTTGATATGTCCATGCTTATTGATTTATATCGGAAGCACAATTCATAAAGTTAAAAAAAATTTAGAGCATATGCGAGCGATTACAAAAGAAGACAAACAATATCCCATAGCGAGGCACTTTAAAGAAAGCCATAATAAAGATGCAAGGTTGTTTAAGTTTTGTGCTCTGGATAGAATAATAATCTCCGAAAGAGGGGGAAACAGAGTGCGGGAGCTGCAACGACTTGAGGCAACCAAAGGGTAATTGACAAAGACATTAGTATGCTCGGTACTGCAGCACTGGGAGCGCCTGGGAAAGGGCTCCTTGAATTAGAAGTATTAGCGCTTGCTCGCTTTAATCCAGCCTTGTTTTTAAAAACTGTTACACATTTTAAAATCGTTTTGTTCACTCACTGGGAGCGCCTGGGAAAGGGCTCCTTGAATCAGAAGTATCAGCGCTTGCTCGCTTTAATCCAGCCTTGTTTTTAAAACTGTTACACATTTTAAAATCGTTTTGTTCACTCACTCCCCTCTCACTCACCAGTTTTTTGTGGGGTGCCTCCCTGTTCCATCGCGGATTGTTCCGTTTGAATGGAGGGAGCTGACACCACCCAAAAGTGACGCAAAACACTCTCGCCGGATTCCCGACCTCAGGTCAGCAGTTCAGCTGCCTGAAACTATAAAAACAGATGCCCCACCTGACGCGCCGCTGGCACGCCCAAGGCTCGCCTAAGGCAAGCCCGTCTGCGCCTGGACGTCGCCAGGAGCCAGAACCCCTGCCGGTCTGCTCACAGACCCGGCTAGCAATACGGGAGCACGTCATTGTTATTCCAGCCATGACTTGGTAAGAATCAGAGACAGTCAATGTCTGCCTAAAATGCCTACCACCAACACTTGTACTATACCAATAGTGGCAGAAGGTCCTTTTGCTTGCAGAACCTGTGGCTACCAGTGCACGCTATCCACACTACCCAGAAAAAACATAATAGCAGATGACTCGGGAACTAGCTGTCCACACAGCTCTGACAATCAAGAATGTGCCTCACATACCACCCACAAATACGGAGGATGGAATTGTTTTCTGGCAAATGTTAGATCACTCCCCAAACACGCTGTTAATATTTGGGACATGCTCTCCTCCTCCCTCCCTCACATCGGGTTTCTAACAGAAACCTGGACTAAACCATCCTCCAATCCGGCCATTGCACTAGCGCTACCAGACGGTTATCACATCCAAAAACTGGACAGACCATGCAGGACGGGGGGAGGGGCAACTATCTTTTACAAAGACCCCATTAAAGTCTCCATCCTAGATCAATTAAGCAATGACAAATTAGAAATTCTGGTGTTTAGAATTGATCTGCATGCACAACTTAGCTGGAAAGGAGCTCTTGTATACCGCCCCCCGGGACCACTCCTTAATTCCGCTGCCCAACTCATGGACCTTTTCTCCCCCAATGTCATCGTGACTAAAAAAATGTTGCTTCTCGGTAATTTCAATGTGCACAGCGATAATCCTGATAATTCGGACGCTTCCTCATTTTTGACTGACCTGTCCACGCTTGAGCTGACCAAAATTAACAACAAACCCTCTCACGTGGCAGGGCACACGCTAGATTTAATCCTTACTAATTCGCCCAACATTGTTTGTGGAACAACCTACCCTCTCACATGGTCAGACCACTCTAAGATCCAGTTCCAAATTACCGGCCCTAAGGAACACATAGCCCCTAGAACTAACACCATTAGGAGGTACAGACAGCGGCACAAATTAACGCCCACTCTCTTCCAAGACACTTTTGTTCCACCCCAGCACTCGGATTCTGACAGAGTGGAGGAATGTTTAACCGCTTTTAAGACAAGCCTGCAATCCACAATCGATACTCTGGCTCCCTTGAAAACATCCCCTCTGGTCCCAAAACACCCTCAGACACATTGGTACACCCCTAATCTTCGGTCCGAAAAAAAGTCATTGCAAAAAACTGGAACGACGCTGGCGCCGCACACATGACCCGCTTGATAAAGAAAGGTTTAGAGCTGCATTGTCCAAATACCACAGTGACCTGAAAATTGCCCGAAAAGTGCATATTGCTCTTCAACTCGAACAGGCAGATTAACTCCCCCAAAGTATTATTTCAGGTCCTAAAATCATTTACCAACCCCAAGGCGTGCAACACGGAAGAGGCCCCATCCCAGATCCTTTGTGTCAATATTGCAGAACATCTAACACTGAAAATAGATAAAATATACAACAAGATCCCTGCGGCTAACAGCTCTCGTTTAAGTCACATATCTGAACCCCCTACTACTACTCCCGGCACTTTTAAACTAGAGGAATTTCCAGCACTCCTCTTGGAGGAGACCGAATCATTATTTAAAACGGTTAAGTCAGGCTCCCCTTTAGACCTGATTCCAGCCAAGACCACCAACTTGCTCGCCAAGCAACTTGCAGCGCCTATTTGCTCCATCTTAAACAGCTCCTTGAAGGAAGGCAAGCTACCCAAGCAGCACAGATTCTTCCTATCAGGAAAAATCCCAAAATCCCCTCTGAAGATGTCTCCAACTACCGCCCTATTTCTTTGCCCTCCTTATTTAGTAAGCTTCTTGAGAAGCACATAAATAAGCACTTGTCGGAATTTATTGAATCCTCCAACTGCCTTGACCCCTCACAATCAGGATTCCGACCTAAACATAGCACAGAGTCTGCGTTGGTGACAGTCACAGATAACATCCGAATGCTAGCAGACAATGGTCAGGCAGTGATTCTAATACTGCTTGACTTGTCTGCAGCATTCAACACCATCTCCCACCAGACTCTGCTTAGGAGACTCAGAGACATAGGAATCCAGGGGAACGCGCTAAAATGGATGACTGATTTTCTAGCTGAGAGAATCCAGACCATCAACCTGGGCTCTTTCAGATCCCGGACCACTTGTGTAACCAAGGGCGTACCCCAGGGCTCATGTTTGAGCCCTACCCTATTCAACGTATATGTCACCCCATTAGCTGATTTACTAAGGAACCTAGGATTTATTCCGATTTCCTACGCCGACGACACCCAACTGCTTCTCTCCTTTGATAAAAATAACACTAACATCCAGACCACCTTCTCGGAAGGCATGAAAGCCATCACTGATTGGATGAGTAACAACTTCCTGCAGTTCAATGCAGGTAAAACCGAAATCATGTTATTTAGAGAAGCAGAAGTAAGGTGGTCGCCCAACTGGTGGCCAGAGGAACTGGGCCCGGCCCCCGCCCCAAAACGAGTGGTAAAGAATCTAGGTGTCCGAATTGACCAAAAGCTCACCCTAGAGGAGCATGCCACCACAACAGCTGGGGCCTGCTTCCACACACTTAGCCTCCTCCGCAGAGGCTTCCCCCTTCTACCACTCTCCACGCGGAAAACCCTGATGCAAGCATTGGTCCTAAGCCGTCTGGACTACTGCAATGCTTTGTTGAGTTCAGCCAAGGAATCTTCCTTGAACAAATTGCAGGTAGTCCAGAATACGGCAGCCCGGTTAGTGACCAACGCGCCCCCCAGAACAGCCTCCCTCCCCTTACTCAAAAAGCTACACTGGCTACCTATCCGCAAAAGGATCAAATTCAAGATTTGATGCATGGTCTTTAAATCCCTAAACAACTTGGGACCACGATATCTGACAGATAAGCTGGTCAGATACATACCAACTAGGACCCTTTGTTCTGGGTCCAAGGATCTCCTCCACATGCCCCGTATACAACAAACTCGGTTGGGGGGGAAAGCTTTCTCCTGTCTGGCTCCACTTTACCGGAACCAACTGCCCACCCATCTACGGCTTTGCTCCAACTATCTAGTCTTCAGAAAGCTGCTAAAAACTACACTGTTTTAATGTTCTTTCCCCGGTAGCCAAAGGCAGTCACAGCGCGGAGATACCCCAGTTGGGGTGATTCGGAAGCTCTATAAATGATATAAATAAATAAATAAATCTAAGATGATTATAAAATATTAGACCATGCATCCAGAGGGTCTCAATAAAGACTAGGAACTAATCAGTTCACTTAGGCTAAAATGTTTTTCCAGTTTTTTCAATCTTGATGTATCTTTAAAAATGTGGCAATCTCTTCATATCTTTTATTTACAAGTTTGCCGATTTTAATGGTAATCATGCACTGTATATTTTTATCTTTGTAGGAGACAAAATCATCACACAAGAAGAACGAATGCAAAAGACCAGAAATATCATGGTCATTGATAAAGTTTGAAAGGTTAATATTTGTTGATGTGATATTGTTCACATGAGTCATGCCCACTGGGGCAGAAATTAATTTAGACATTAACATTGGTCAAAAACTTGATTAGCCCACAAGGGCAGAATTGAAGAATGGGAAAACAATGTTGTCTAATGAGTAATAATAAGGGTGAACTTATGCGTGATATAATTTGAAACAATTCACTAAATTTAAGACATGAAAAACTAATGCAAGAATTGTATAAGGAGAAATGACCATTCCAAAATGGAAGCCAGTTTGCAGAGTATTGTGATTGACGTTGTAGTCCTACCACTATGTTTAAAATTATGTGCACTATATGGTGATGGTAGAAACAAACGCTGTGTAACCCGTGATCAAGGAACGGCTGCTCCGAAACGCGTTGGGCGTTTTTCACTGTTTGTAATTAATTAAATACACGCTGAAAAGGAATTGGGCCCGGCTTTGTCTTTTCTAAAAGAGAGCAAAAGGATTGATTTACGAGGTGCGCGACCTCGCCGTGAGCCCGCCGCAGGAAGTGGCAGGGAAATACGCGAAAAGGATTATATATATATATATATATATATAAATCTATATATATTTTTATATATATATATATATATAGATCTATAGATATATATATCTATATCTATATAGATATACATATATACATGCAGGCTAGCCCAGGGATGGAGCTCCCAACTGGATATGGCTCTACATACTTTGGTGCTGCACCTTCATGGAGTGACGATTAATGAGTGATGATGCCAACAAGAATATCCAGGAACGTTTACTGAGTGACGGAGCATATGTGAACATGCATTGAGGATTAACGAGGGATAGTGCACACGTGAGCATGAAATGCACCAAGTACTAGTGAGTGATGGGGAAATTCTGCGTGTGTAGTCAAGATTTCTGATTAATGCTCCAAATTTGAAAATGCGAACAGCGCTACTGAAGGATGATGCACAGCCCACTCTTGGCTTCGACAGACAGATGGACTAACAAGATCATTTCATTAGCTAGTAATACATCCACCTACCCTCTCATCCATCCATACATGCACACACTCACTCACCCAATCATACAGCATCTCACTCACTCATTCATGCAGTAACCCATACATTTATCAATTGGTACACTAATCCACTCATCTACCACTCAATGACTAATCGTTGTTTTCACCCTTCCACCGAATCACACGCCTATTGGTTTTGCTAATGTGTCTTACCTTTATACAAACACCAACCTTCTACCCAAATGGAGCAGACATAAGTGTTGAAAAAGAACACTATTCTGCCCAGTTTTTATACATGTGTTCGAAAGTAGTGCAATGTATGTTAAAAATAACTTCAAGAGAGGAAAAAATACAGGTGAAATACATTAACCTGTAAAATTTTCAGACTTGTATAAAATGCACACTATGCATTACAGAAGTGTATAGTAAACTATGGAAATGTAATCACCAACGTACTTATGTGAATAATATACAGTTTTCCTGCCACATTAGAAGATAAGCATCCTATAAGAATGTATGCAAATACACAAAAGTATAAAATGATGCACTGCGACTGAAACCATATAGTCCAATGTCCAAGGCATATATGCTGCCAATGCATCCTGCTGATACAAATAGTAACTGGTCAAATTGAATTTTCACATGGGAAAAGTCTTTAGCTTGGTTGAACTATGTCTAGAACAGCACAAATGAGCAAAAACGATGGATTTGAATCTGTCCACAGTAAACAAAACCAATGGCAGACTACCATGGATACAACAACAATGCACACACCAAAAGAACAATAATCAAAATCAAATGGACGCCTGTAAAAAGGGTCATCATTAGGCTGAAGCTCGCTATACTTGCATGAAGCTCATTCCAAACGTTCAATAAAATTAATAAAAATAAATCATTCTATACAACATGCCATGGACCGCTGTAATGTCATAGAGCCTGACTTCTTTAGCCCAATATTATCTCTTTCTCTGTGCAAATACATTTAATTTGTTACCCTTTATTTTGTGGGATGTATTTGTAAGGAACTCTGCTGCACGCCCACACCTTCCCACCCGTGTCTTGACGCTGGAGTAAAATCCCCGCAAAATAGGCTTCGGGAGAGGAAAGGGCAAGAGATTTTCAGCTGCCCTTTGTCAGCCATTACTCACCCAAATGTGTTGTTTCTTTGTATTTTGAAATTTAAGTCCTCAATTTAAAATAGGAAAAGGAAAGTTACAATTTCCAGATTGCAAACACCAAAACCCAGAGCTGGATAAGCTACTCAGATCTCACATGGAACAACCGGACACCTCTTCGATGGGCTACGTGGTACAGTGAATTGTGTTGTATTTGTATAGTGCTTTTCTACACATTGGCTCAAAGTGTTTTTCTGGATCATCGAGTAATTAGCAACTCCATTTGTATCATTTATATATTATGGAAAGTGCTTATTTTCTACTACACAGACTGAAGGACCCACATGATATATGCTCCGACAGCTTATTTCTGTTTTTTACTTTTGTATTAGTTTTGCAGTTTTATAAAGCTCAAACTCCACCGAAGGTCATTACACCGCTTCACAAGAATACCAGATTGCGTTAACCATTTTTTTCTATCTAGGCACAGGGAAATGAATCAATTTGCACAGAATCACAGGATGTTGAGGCAAGCTCGGGACTCAAATCTGGCTCCCCAGTTTCAAAGTGCACAGCACTTGTCGTTAGGCCACATCTCCTCCGATGGTGCATTAAGGGGCGTTGCCTTGATATAAATCCCAGAAACCCCCTACAGCAAAGTGTTCTGTGTGGTGCTGTAGCACATAAATGGCCTCCCCTGCCTTTTTACAGGAACTCACTTCAACTACTGGAGTCTGAATTTCACAGTATAACCATTCCTGCAGTGTTAATGACAACCTTGAGTTGCCTCAGGTTAAAAGAAAAGAAGGGGGTCCCCTGCACTGTGAAGATTAGTTAAACTTGCATTTGTATTTCAATTAAGATGTGTACATTGGATTCTATATTCAGGCACCACTAAGTGAAAGCCTAACAACATGGTTACAAAATATTTGTTCTTTTTAGCTATGCATCGGACCCCACCCCATGTGTGCTCAGGATCACAGTTCCCACACTTTTTGCCCTTATACGACTGCTGGGAACCAGACAGACAGAGGATTCGTTTCTGAGCTGATGACTGAACGGATCAGAAGCCTACGGTTTCGTTTTCCTTTCTGGCAGTTTGGCAAAACGGTCCACGGAGAAGTTCTCGGTTGGCCCTGACTTTTCAACAGAGCTCAGGGGCAAAAAATGATGAAAAAAACAGTATAGTGTGACACAAATGAGAAGAGGGCACCGATACTCGAAGAAAGTCTTCACAAAACAGCAACAAGAGGCAGCACCTTACAACTTGGGGCAAACACCAGTTGATTAGATACAGTTGGCTTCTACTGGACCCACTTACTGATAAATACATTTTTGGACATCTAGAAAACGTTGGAAGAGAATGCTCCTGTACATTCCATTTGTAGCTTCTAACTGATTATTGGTATCTAAAGTGTGTTTCAGTTTGCAGCAACATTTTCACTTAATCACTGCTTTATACTCTTCCTGTCTTAAAAGAGCTTGTGAAATTTGTGAATTTTGCTTTATGAAAAATTCAGGAAGTGCATGCAATTTTGCAATACACAATCTTGTGCCATTTTTTTTTCTTGTGAGACAACTCTGTTTGAAAATGACTTTGATGTGGGTTTTGGACTGGCTCGAGTTAAAGTTTGCTCTGCTGAGAAAATGTTCCTTCTGGTTTTACCCCCTGGTTGCTCACACCAGGGTTTTCTGTATTTCCTGGACGTGTTATGATAGGGATTTATCAGGGGTGGCTCCCCCTGTGATTGGCATCGATGTGTAAAGTCCTTAATTAGCGGCAATGCAAAGAACTGCTATCATGCTGCACATAATGTCTATGACATAACATAATGTTTGTCATGCACAGTGCTTCTTTTAATCCAGTGGTTGCAGGTGGGATCCACCTAAACTTATTTTTGGGGACAGCACTTATTTTCTGCATTAGACATTTAATGAAATTAAGAGCGGAATAACACACAAAGGAGAAAGATGGAGAAAACATCACAAAATGACAAAGCAGAATCTTGCAAGATGAAGATAAAGGGGCAGGGAGTGTCTGGTAGTGGATTAAGGAGACATGAGGTTAATTTAGGGCTAGAATATACACAAAAGATGGTTGACTCAACTCTCTTGAATCCAATCTTGTTCCCGATTGTATGGGTGACCTTTCAAATGTCTCAAGCGACTGTGCGGTAAGCACCCAGGTAAATTAGCGCTCTCGCCACATTTCTTGGATATATTTGCTGGGTCCTCACCCACAGGTACTAACTGTGGCCTGCTTCATTATTGAACCCATACCCACATCACGTGTGAGTAGGTGGGCTCTAAGCGTTTGTAAGGGGAGCACTAAGAAGGTAAAAGGCAAGGGATTTTGTGACCAAGTTAAAATTGTCTCACAGATCCTAAAAATATGATTTAATGAGTACAGTCTTGGGCTTGATTAAAAACAGTCATATGTCACAGGATCTATGGTTCTTGACATCAAAAGGTCGACATGTATCAGCCGTATCAGTGCCCCTAGGGGTGAATCGGCTTTCCTCAGGACCAAGTTTTGTTGCATTTTAAATTCCTGTGTGGTGTGGTTGAACTTTCCAACCTATTTTGATGCATTCATAACAAATTTAAGGAAGCATGCACGCAAAAATACAGACCATACTTAGAACACTTTCCCTAATACGGTCGTAGATAGCCTATATATTAATAAGGCATCATAGGTATTGCAGGAGGGATGGTCCCTGCAGTGAAACCTTCGTCAAGGGGTCGCGTCTGTGACGTGATCTGCATCTATCCCTGTAGCCCCGCATCTACAACCATATCAAGGAAAGTGTCCTAAATTTGGTCTGTATTTTAGGTTGGTATAAGCCCAGAGCTTCTCCATTGTCTTCAATGGAGCTCGCAACATTCCAATTTTTTAATACTCTTTATTTCACTGTGTGATATAGTAAAATAAGCTACAGGCATTGTATAACCCAGGGGTCTCCAACCTTTTCTGTAGTGAGAGCTACTTCTGATCAGTGAAAATCATTGTGAGCTACTGAAGGATAAGCAACTTGCGCATTGTAAGGAGACAACCCCACGCCCATCTTCATTGACTTTTCTTCATTGACTTTAAGCCTAATGTCCACAGAACCAGATACTAAGATTTGAACAGAATACTTTGACTAGGAGCACTATGACACGACTGCCATGTGTGTCAATGAGAGTGTGGTCTTTGGGGATGTATGAACATGTATGTGTATGAATGGGATAAATGTGTATGGGTGACTGAGAGCCTATGTTCTATGCACTTGTGGCACTGGAATACTTTTCATCATATGTGGAACCGTTATATGTAAAATGCAAACATATACCCATTTTTGTTTTAAGTGGGAGAAATTAAAGTGCAGAAAACATTCTGCAAAAATGTTTATGATATGGAACATTTTTCGGTACTTTAAATTTCTCCCACTTAAAATAATGCCTGTATTTTTCAATTATAAATATGGCACCATGTCTACTAGCCACTGGAAGCAAGATGCCTGCTATGTGTAAAGGCGACACTTTGAATTGGGAGAAAATTAAACTGAAGAAATAACCAAATGTTTATGTGAATTCCATTAAACTCATCATTTAAATGTAATCCCATTTCCAAGTGTCACATTTACAAACACAAGGCATCTGGCTCCCAGTAGCCTGTAGACAAGGTGCCATATTTATAATAGAAAAATACAGCTATTTGTTTAAATGGGAGGAGTTTAAAGTGAAGAAACACGCATCATAAACATTCAGATGTAATTGGCTTAATTGAAAGTGAAGAAAAACATTAAGACTTAATCTTTCATAGAAATATTTTTCTTCACTTTAAACATCTCCCATTTAAAAAAGGGGACTGTATTTTCAGTTATGAATATGGCACAGTGCCTACTGGCTACACGGAGCAAGAGGCCTGCTGTTTGTGAATGTGACACTTTGAAATGGGAGAAAATTATAATGACTTCATCATTAAGGCAACTTTTCATTTTAAGTTTCTACCATTTAAAAGCATCCAGCAACATCATTTTGTTCTCACACCCCAAAACTGAGTTGACAAGGAATTATTTAAGAGTTACATACTGCAGTGCTTCAGGTCTTCACCTCTGTGCCCTGGGTCATAAATCGGACTCCAGCACTGCTCCTTGCCAGGCCCTGCTATCTGCAGCTTAAGAAAATAATGTAAAATAAACACAGCCTTCCCTTAACTTTAAAAGAAAAATGTGACCCTGTGATTTTTTTAAATAATGAACTTAAGGTTGTGAGCTACTCTGTAGGTGTTAACAAGCTAGTAGCTCGTGATGTACTGGTTGGAGACACCTGGTATAACCCAAACTGTGGTTTAGTCATCTTCTGTGTGTAGGGGAGTGAAGTACCAGTATGCGCAAACTATGCATAGTTGTGTTCTGTTCCATCCGGAGTACATGTACTACCATCCCTGAGCAAAAAGATACAAAAATAAATAAATAGAATCTGCCAAATTTCCATGAAAAGCAATAGCTCTTTGTTATTTGTCATGTTTAAGTCTTGCCTACCAGACAGGGAAAGCTGTTTGATTGAGAAAAACCTACTTTGGGCTTACCAAAGACTTACTTAGATCCTGCCCACTGCTTATCAATGGTTGGCTTTATTGCTACTCTCATTAGCTTGGTTCTTTTTGGATGGCTTACCTTCCTCTTCTTCTGTTTGCCTCTTTGCAAGCTGTTTTACCATCCTTTTGGTTGGCTGACTTGCATCCCTGCGCTGCTCACTTTTAGGGAACTACTTTTTTCTTTTGGGTTAAATTCTCCATGAGAGTGCATGTGTTTTCCAGCTCTCTCCTTCATTGGTCTCCCCAGGCAAATTACCATACCCCACGGGTTCCGTCTTGCACGCTCCCTTATGTGATAATGTCTCTTGTGTGTTTATCCAACTAACATATCCTCCCACCCCTTGTTGCCCTCCTCTCTCGTACGCAATATTTCCCATCTTCCGACTGCCCTTAGTTTTATTTAATTTCCCACTCTTGCTTCCTATTGCTTCCCCACCTCCTGCCCACCCACCATTGCTTCCCCTCACCAGCTACTCTGTTGGGCCCAGAACATTGTTTATTAATGTATTTTTTTTAGAGGGGCCAGTACCTCTCATTTTCTGCTGGGCCACTCGGCCATGCAAAAAGCACTCTCCCACTAAAAAAAGTTTTTTTTATTTTTATTCCGATCCAAGTGAAATCTGACATTTTTGGACTGGTAAATAAAAAAAGCAGAGAAAACGGTGCCAGAAACATTACATATAATGTGGCTGCATTATTATGCAAAGTCTGCACAGCATTGCAAAAACAGTTCGTTTTTTCCAAATGCTGCACAGCATCTGCAAAAATCATTGGCAAAGCCAGTAAGACAATAATGCAAGATCTACTGGCTTTACTAATAATTGTTATTTAATGCATGTAGGATACTGGGGTTTTGGTTGATGGGGTGGGGGTGGGAACTCTTCTCAAGCAAGAACCACAATCCTTGTCAGATTGAACCCCAAAAGTCAATAACTTAGCTGGTGCTTAACCCTCTGGAAGCCTGGCACAAAAGCAGTCAGGCTTAACTGCGAAGCAATGTGTTTAGTATTTATGCAGCACACAAACAGCAATAAAGTGAAAACACAACAAATAAAATCCAACACCAATTTAGAAAAGTAGAGTAAAACGTTACGAATAATTTGAGACCAAATGACGAAAATCCAATTAGAAGAACTGGAGAGATGCAATTTCAAAGAGAGGTAAGTAGTGCCGAAAAGCACAAAACACCACTCACGGTCATCTGGTCATGTTAGACCAGGGAACAGTCACAAGTTCAGGCCATCTGCGATGGAATGCAGGCCGAATACAGGACTAAGTTTGTCCTGCTGACAAAAGTTACCTTCTCAAAGTCTGGTGTGAAAAGGCCAGTTCACAGTGGAGGAGACCAGGAGGAAAGCGCTGTGGATGGTTGTTGCTGTAGCACTAAGATCCTGTCGGGCGTTGCGGGCAGTTATTGCTGGAGTTTCACATTGGCGGTCACCGCGGGCTGTTGTCACTGTAGCGCTAAGTACAGATCTCACATTTCCGGTTGTCGCTGGCAGTCGTTTTAGTGCAAAGAGTCGGTTTCACCAGAGATTCACATTGGTGGTTGTCGTGGTTGGCCCCATCCACAGTCACAAAGAGCCCAAAACCTCATGATTTCTCACTCTGATGCCAGACAAGGGTCTAGGACCTTGGGAGTCACCTCTTCTTGTAGATCAAGGACTCACTCTAGCAGAGGCTAGCTGAGCTCAGGCAGATCCAGTTGGGTCCAGTTGCAGAAGGAGAAGGGCTGTTGCAAGGAGATGTCTGGAGCTTGTTGTGTCGCTGTAGCTCAGAACATCTCAGACACTTGACCCTTGGAGGCACTCTGGTAGTCCAGTGACCAAGCAGCAGGACAAGCTTCAAGCAGCAGGGTAGTCCTCTGGTGGGAGCAGGGCAGTCCTCTGAGGTACAAAGCAGGCCTCAAGCAGAAGGGCAGTCCTCTGAAGCACAAGGCGGTCCTTCTGGTGGTCATTCGCAGGCCCAGGAATGACCTGAAGAGTGGGTCTGGGGTCCAATATTTACACCTGATGTCAAACTTTGAAGTGGAAGAAACCTCTAGACCACCCCCCCCACCCCAAACCCCAAATTTGGTTCTGGAATTTCCTTCCTTCCCTGCCAAGGTTCCAATGGGTCAAAGGTGACAATGGACTGGTGTCAAGTTTGAAATGTAAGTGGGGCAGGGAACAGCTCAGCCCCTCCGATCTTTGCAGTATGGCCCATCCTGCCAGCATCTAGTCCCCCTTTGTCTCACTGTCTGGGAGGAATACAGAAAAGCCAACTGCCAACTACAGCCAGTCATATGACCCACGACACAGGCTGCAAGCACCCAATGGTTAGGATAAGAAAATGCCAGCTTTGTAAAAGTGGCTTTTTTAGAACTATGATTTAAAATCTGACTTTACCATTAAAGAGGGTTTTAAATTACAATTCTTGAATGTAGATATGAAATTCGTACCTGCTCCCAATCAAAAATTATCACTTATTAAATGTGCAGTAGTGAAAAACAGATTTAAGCGTTTTTCCCTACCAGGACATGCTTTTAGGTATTCAGCGCTCTACCCTATGGGCTGTCTAAGGTCTATCTTAGGGGTGACCTATGTATTAAAAAAAGAAGGTTTAGGCCTGGCAAAAGGTTTATTTTGCCAGGTCAAATTGGCAGTTTAAAACTGCACACAGGCTGCAATGGCAGGCCTGAGATATGTTTTAAAGGGCTTCTTAAGTTTGTAACACAATAACTGCCGCAGGCCCACTAGTAGTATTTAATTTACAGGACCACTTTATCAGGAACTTCTAGGTAAATTTAATGTGCCAATCAGCTGTAGGCCAATTCTACCATGATTATAGGAGTGAACAAAAGCACTTTCGTACTAGTTAGCAGTGGTAAAGTGCACAGAGTCCTAAAGCCCACAAAATTGATTTTCAAAAAGGAGAGGAGAAGGCAAAAAGGTTAAGGAAAGAATACATCAAAGGCTGTCAGGACTAACAATGCAGGCCAGTAGTTGTAGCATGATAAGCTGCACTGGCTCAGCGAAAGTACAAGATTGTATGTTTTTGCATCTGGGGCGTCTAAAGTTCATACTTATAACTTGGAACTACTCTGAGAAAATGCATGAACTTTAAACAGAACAAGTTGGAAACAGAGAAAGGCCATTTCAATTGTTCTCTCTAAAGTTCTTAGAATAACTTGGAGAAACTCAGAGCTATATGTATACACTTTAGACGCCTCAAACACATGGGCGCTGGAACTAAGATTTGCAGCAGGTGCTGCAGCACCCCAGAGCTAAAGGCAGATCAGGAAGATAATAAAAAACAATGAGGCCTTCCAATCAGTTTTCATTTGACATTTCATAAAACATTAACTATTTGTTCAGGGACAGCTCCACTGCTATGGCGGAGAAGCGTAGCTCTCCCCACACCCTCACCCCAGCAGCCAAAAAAATGAAAAATGTAATAGTAAACCCGTGTTTATTATCATTTTAGTTTTCTCCGTAGCGTCGTGTCTAGGAGGTGGGTCCCATGGGGATGACAGGCAGAGGGGGAGTGGTAGGTGCACTGTTGTCAGTGCGCATGACAGTTTGGCTGACCTGCCGTCTCAGGACGGCGAAACCGTCATGCCCACTGAAGCCGTCTCCAACCCGAGCTACGTTGCTGGGTTAGAGACAGCAGGCACAGGCTCCCAGTCTACTTGGGAATGCAAATCCACGGTGCTCAGGCCAATCCTGACGCTGCTCTCAGCTCCACAATTGTATATATACACTTTATCACTAGCACTGAGCACTCATGTCACTTTAAAACACTTGTCACTTTTTTACTCTATTTCCACCTGGACAGTCCTGCAATATGTTTATTTGTGATATCTGATGAAATTATTCAATAACAAAAATTCTTGTAGCGAAGTATAGTTGTGTCATTTATTAGTACTGGGGTGTTCTTAAACCATTTCTTACGCGTACTGATTTATTCTATCTGCAGTATCACTTGACTCATTGGGTATATTGTTGTAAAGGCAAATTTCATGATTTAATCTTGTGAAACTAAGCAATTGCTGCCTCCCGACAGAGTCATTGTATCTTGTTATATACTCACCCAGACTCTGAGGGTTACTCGGTTACCCCATTGTGTTATACCCCGCTCTCAGCATGAGAGCAGCGTCAGGATTGGCCGCAGGGGATTCTGGGAGCCTGCGCCTGCAGTGCACAGATCCAGAGAGGAGCGTCGGACGGGCAGGTAAGTTCTTTTTTTTGTTTGGTTGTCCATCGTCCCCGGTACCCCCCTAACCCGGCCCGGCCACTTTGCAAGGATACCGGCCGCTACTGTTTTTGTTCCAATACAGATAAAACTTCACTGGTAATTAAGGCAAGAATAGAGAAGGACTTTCAACGATCCACTACACGTTTGATTGTCATGTATATCTAAGTTTACAATGTATGGCTTTGAGAGATGGCATGTGCTAACAAACTCTTGGTATGTTTTGCGATAGGGTCCTATGAAGAATGAAAGAAAGGGGCACATGAAAGCCCGGCATCAATGTAAAATAAAAAAAAAACAGAGCTTCTGTTTAAAGGTTACAAATATTAAAAATTAGGCTAATTTTCATTTGGGCCTTGTAATTGTGGATTATGGAGGCCAGCACGTTTTGAAGAATGTGTGAAAAAACAAACCAATACATATTCTACTCTTGTGTGCACGCATGGCTAAAACCTCACTGATTTATCAATAGTCAGTTTTGAATATCTCCTTTTTTTTTATTCCACAACTCAATTTTAGTGTTGAAAGCCGATACAGATCCGACGTCTTATGAAACGCCAGTAAAAGATAATGACAAGCAGCATTGATTTCAACATTTTCCATAATAATATATCTATGTTGATGTAGAAAACACATGAAAGAGAAAGGAAATAATAAAATTCAAACAACAAACAATAGTGCCATTACAATATCGCTGGAGGCATCCAATGATCTAAGACATGTAGGTCGATGCAATTTAATACACATATAGATTAGGTCTACAGCCATAGCGTAGCAAAATACCATTAACCCAACAATTCTTCGACAGCAGAGACAGAGGGAGGAAGATCTAAGTCTAGTCCCCTGTAGTCCGCCCACCGCTTCCATATCTTATAATGTTTCTGGGGGCACCCTCTCGCTGTAAAGATCGGGATCTCTAGACCCATACAAAAGTCAAGTCCTTTCTTCCAGGTCGCAACTGACGGTGGAGACTCACTCTTCCACGCCCTAGCCACATCCCGCTTAGCCAGCGTGAGGCCTAGAAACAGTAAGTGGCGCTTATATCTATTGCCACCTATTCCCTCAGTTATATGAAGCATAAATAATCGAGGCATGGGTTGAATGTCCCATCCCAGGACCTCCGAAAGGCACGTAGCAAACCCCCTCCAAAACCGCAACAAGGACGTACACTGCCATATTGTGTGGAAGAAGTTGACCTCAGTCGCCCCACATCGCAAGCATTCGGGGGACGCAATCAGCCCTGCCCGCCACAGCTTATATCTGGTGAAGTACACCCGATGCAGGTATTTGAATTGGATCAGCCGCAGGCGGGGAGCTATCGCTGCGCCACGTGGAGAAACGAGCGCCTCCACCCAATCATCCTCGTCAAGGGGCCCCAGGTCTAGCTGCCAGGCCTCCCGTGTTTTATGCATTGTGGTGGGGGTGTTATTTATGAGCATACGGTAAATCTTAGTTATTTTGTGATCCCGCAGATCACCCATAAAGACTTTGGCCTTGATGGGGTTAAATTCAGGTATAGTTTCTTGTTGCACCAAATATGGGGAGAGGGCATGTCTCAGTTGTAAGTACTTGTAAAATTGTGTGTGAGGCATATTAAATTCTGTCTGTAGTTCTTGAAAAGACTTCAAGCTACCTCCATGCATAACTGCCCCTACTGTGTCAATGCCAATGGCCTCCCAACCCCGAAATCCGGATAGCTGCATCACTTGGGATATCTGACCATTGCGCCATAAGGGGGTTTCCCTCGTCAGTTTATCCCACCAGCCCATCGCACGCAGCGCTCGTTTCCACACCGCAAAGACCGTCCTGGTCGCCGTCGGCAACGCCTTAAGTTGCGGGCTGGAATATAAGATCTGGTGTAGCGACATGACCCCCATTCGCCAACGCTCCACTGCATATGCTGGGTCCCTACGATATCCATACCACCAGTCGTTAAGGACCAATATGTGTGAGACTGAATGATAGGCCTGAACATCTGGAGTGGCAATACCTCCACGATAAGTAGATTGACAACATGTTCTCACAGCGACGCGAGACGCTCCTCCCTCCCAAAGAAAGCGAACGAGGATCGCGTTTAATTGCCGGAACCAGGTCGGCGGTATGTAATAAGGATGGTTCTGGAGCTGATAAAGTAGACGGGGCAGGGATACCATTTTGAATATGGCAGATCTGCCAAGTAAGCAGACCAGCAGGTGAGACCACACGCGGACCTGGTCCGCCGTCTGCACCCACAGGGGAGCCAAATTCCTATCCCACGAAATAGATTGGGATGTGGATAGAAACACCCCCAGATATTTAAAGCCATCCGGAACTATGGTGACTGCCTGAGACCATGCGCCCAACTGATCTCTCCCATGCAACGGCCACAGATACGATTTGCTACTATTCATGTAGAGGCCAGAGGTCTCCCCGAATATCTGCATAACTCTAAGGAGACGCGGGCCAGTCACATCCGGTCGGGTGAGGAAGAACAGAACGTCATCTGCGTATAGCGCGATGCGGTCGGACACCTCTCAAAACCCCGGATCTGGGCATCGATCCTCACCCACGCCGCCAATGGTTCCATGCCCAAGGCGAACAAGTAGGGAGATAGGGGGCAGCCCTGACGAGTGCCCCGCTCGATAGCAAAGCTGCCCGAGATGGAATCCGCGATCCTAACAGACGCCGATAAGTCGGTTTACAACAGCCGTATGAGTGTTAGCAGGCGAGGGCCAATGTTTAAGCGACTGAGCAGGGCGAAGAGATAGACCCAGCTAAGCGAGTCGAAGGCTTTGTCCATGTCGGCCAGAAGTAGTGCCGCAGGCTCCCCCAAGTCGTCCACCTCCGCGATAGCATTGTGTGCTCGACGAATATTATGGCGTGAATCCCGGCCGGGCATAAATCCCGCTTGATCAGGATGTACAAGATCCGAAATGTACGGAACAAGGCGATTTGCGATTACCTTAGCCAGTAGCTTGGCCTCCACATTTAGGAGCAAGATCGGACGATAGGACGAGTGGAGTTCCGGTGGGCGACCTGGTTTGAGGAAGACTACTATTTCGGCGTGTCTCCAGTCCTGCGGGAGGCATCCGTCTTCAGCTGCCGCATTAAGGGCCGCAAGGTACGGTGCCATTAGCTGGGACTGGTTATATTTGAGAAATTCGCTGGGGAAGCCATTAAGGCCTGGCGCCTTGCCCGAGTTCATGCTAACTAAGGCTGTTTGTATCTCATCTACCGACAGTGGGGCATCCAAGACTTCCCGTGACATGTCTGAGAGAGACCGTGGGGGAAGATCGTCAATGAATTTATATACAATGTCAGCAGACAACGTCTCCCGAGAAGCATATAGGGTGGCAAAATAGGAAGCAAAACTAGTTGCTATTTGCAGTGGATCCGTAAGAGTCACTCCCTCAGAATCCTGTATCGTTGGGGTGGCCAGGGGCCGCACCGATCGCTGACACAAGCGATGTAGCATAGCACTCGACTTGTCACCCCACTGGTAGAACCGGCTGCGCGTCGCAAGCCAGTAAAGCCGTGCCTCGTCCAGGAGCTCGCTAGCATATGTTTGTTGAGCACTGAGCAGCTGTCTACGCGCAGTGCTCCCACCGGGCCCCCGACTGCTACGTTCCAGGTCTATCAGTCGGGCCTCGGCCTGAATTAATGTCTCTCGAAGTTGTCTACGCCTCGCTGCGCAAAAGGCGATGTCTATCCCTCCAAGCGTAGGCTTCATAGCCTCCCGTAGTGGCATAGGGGATGAAACTGTCCCGGCGTTGAGTGAAAGGTAATCGGTAATAGATGTATGAATTTGCAGCCAATACTTCTTATCCTGGAGGAGCCAGGGGGAGAGCCGCCAGTGGAACAAGGATTGCCTCGGGCCCAAGGTCAGCTGTATAGACACAGGTGAGTGATCCGTTAGACCTCGTGGCAATATCTCGGCAGATTTTAATCTATGGGTATGAGTTTCTGATATAAACAGATAATCAATGCGAGAAAATGACTCGTGCACGCTGGAAAAATATGTGTATTCATGTACAGTCGGGTGTATAGCCTGCCAGGAGTCTATCCAGCCCATGCCCTGAATCATGGTCAGCAATTTAGATTCCCGAGTCGACGGTGGCCTCCCTCCGCTACGCCTTCTATTTAGTGCCGGACACAGCACATCATTCCAATCACCTCCCACTACCGTGAATCCCGACGGGATCTCGGTCCATAGTGCTGTCAATCTCTCTATCAAATTCCATGCCAATGGGGGGGGGCATATACGCTACCAAGGACCAGAGGTTCCCCATACAGCGATCTGGAGACCACAATGTAGCGCCCCTGGGAGTCAGACCACGACTTACTGTGGACAAAGGGAATGCTGCGATGAACAAGGATCGCTACACCTCGGGAGCCCCTGGTAAACCCAGAATGAAATGTCTGTACAAATCCGAAGCGCGCTAAGCATGGTGTCTTGGTGCCCAATAAGTGGGTCTCCTGCAGTAGCAGGACATCCGCTCTGTATCGCTTTGCTTGTCGCAGCACCGCCCCCGCTTAATTTTGTCTAAGAGACCACGAATATTCCAACTGATGATTTTGAGTTCCCGGCCCTCGGGCATCCCCCGATTACGTGACGTGCCTGGCATGGGAATCCCACAGGGAGGCGTGGACTATAGATGTAGTTGACCTGTCTATGACTGTGTACAAGTGGATTGAAATGGCACTAACCCAAAATAGTTGCAACAAAAACTCCCAAAGAAACCTCCCACCCCTCCTCCCCCCTCCCCAATACCTCATAAACATAGAAGTATCTATCGCGGCATACAGTGCAGCCTACCCCAAACGGGGGGTGGTAGCAACATGCAGCCAATGGATCACCTGAAACAATCCCCTGCACATATTAGTGTCTTATAGCAGAGGGAAACTTGTACGTAGTAGCCCAAGTGGTAGTGACAGCCCAGGATGAGTTCAGTTCGCTGCCATAGCAGACCAAAACAGCATTCAGGATGCAGCTGGCCCCGGTTGGTCCTCTGTCAGGCGCCGGCAAGACTGGCTACGGGTCTTGGAGTGCTTCTTGGAGCGTGAGTGGCGGCGCTGTTTTTCAACCGCCCCCAGAGAATCACGCCCACAGCCCCCGGAGGAAGAATCCGAGTCAAGTCTAGGGGGGTATGCGGCTTGGGTTAGATGGTCTCATCGGTCCAGCGAAATACCTCTTCAGGTGTTTCAAAGAAGTGTGTCCTTGACTGGTAGATCACTCTAAGGTGGGCAGGGAAGAGCAGAGAGTATTGGATCTTAAGGCCGCGGAGACGTGCCTTTGCCTCCGTGAACGATTGCCTGCGCTGCTGTACCAGTCTGGTGTAATCCGGAAAGATCATGATGCATTGGGAATCGAATACCAGATTCTCTTTTAGGCGAGCCTGTCGCAATATGATGTCCCGGTCTTTATAGTTAAGAAGTCGTAGGATTATCGGCCGGGGACGTGCACCAGGTGCCGGCTTCTGCATTAGCGCCCGATGCGCGCGCTCGATTATAAAGCAGGGAGAGACCGTGTACGGGGAGAGCCAGTCCAGCAGCCATCTGGTCAGAAAGTCCTCGATGTTGCTGCCCTCGCAGCCCTCGGGGAACCCAATGAAACGGAGATAGTTGCAGCGAGCCCACACTTCCGTGTCTTCCACTCTCGTTGCCAGGCCTTTCGTTAGTGTCTCTAGAGTGTGAACTTTCTTTTGAAGGCCGGCCACTGTGTTCTCTACAGTGGAGATTCGGGATTCTGTCTCCGTAATTCGCTGTACGGCATTCCAAAGGTCGTGTTGAAGGAGCATGACGTCTGAGCCAACGGCCCCGATCTTGGACTCGAGAGTCTCCCGGGACTGTGCAATTGCCGCTAGTAGCGCCGCATTGTTGGGCATAGCTGCGTCTGTATCCCCTTGGCCCGGCCCCTGCGCCACCGCCCCAGTGAACTTATCTATTGTACTTGGTTTGTCCTTGGCCATGCTGTGAGGATATACTGGTCGCAGTTCCCCTACACCAGAGCCCGGCAATTTTTCTCCACGATACAATCCAAGGCGGGCCACTAGCACTTCGCACTCCTTTACCTGAGGGAAGCGGCCAGGGGGGGGCCACCACGTCCACAAGCCGCACTGAAACTTATCCAGCCTCTTCCGTGAGCCGCGCACCCCCCACCTCCCCTAGCAGGTGCCACCTCCCTCGCACAGACTCGCCCATCTCTGGCGGATAATGGCCCAAGAGTTCAGGGGGGAAAAGCGGCTGAATGCGACCAGGCCCCTCGTATCACTCCTCTTGGGGCTGTAGTAGCCCAGCAGCCGCCCCGGTCAGTACCCCAATTCACAGACACAGAAGAAGGTGGAACACAGGTCTAATCCCCCCGTTCTGGGCTCGTGCCGGCCAATGGTATGGCAGGGCACGGTATCCCACCCCCTCCACAATCTCCTGCAGGAGGGGGGGTCGGCATGTCAGGCAGATTATGCAGGGAGGTGCCCCCCGCTCTATCCTCTATTTAGCAGGGCACTCCGCAGGGGCGAGCTCAATACCCCGTTCACAGCCACCAAGAATATGGGTGGGGCCGCCCGCAGCGGCAGTATCTTAAGGGCACAGCGCGGCTCAGATCCGGGTGCTCAGGCAACAGCGTCGCTGTTGCTCCACCAATCCCGGCTGGCAGCACAGCAAGCAGGGCCGCCTGGCCGTCCACCTCGGCCCGACCAGGCCGCCGGAGCACAGAGTTAGCCGGTGAGCGGCAGAGACAGTGCCCCACACCCCGCCCAGCCCTCCACCGCGGGCTCACAATGCAGAGCTGTTCCGCGGGAGAGGGGGGAGGCCCAGCTACGCACGGTCAGCCGCACAGTCTAGGACCCAGAGGACACCGGGGTTCGCGGTTCGCAGGCCCGCTGCAGCTCGAGCTAACCGCCGAGGCTCCCAAGGCAGCGGAGATCCAGGCCGTATATGCGAGGGCCCCAAATTACCGCCGCAGGCCGTCCTACCTGTAGGATCGCAGCTCCGACTGCAGCACTGGCCGTCTCCCACGATCAGCGCTCGAACTTCCGCTCACCGGCCTCTTAACACAGGGAGTCACCAGCCCCGCCTGCATAGGCCGCACACCTCCGGTTCCCGCAGCGCCCGCCACAGACCTTGATCGCCACACCAGAGCCAGCAGCGAGTGTCAGTAAGGCGCTACAGAGTCTCCTCCAGCGCAAAGCTTAGTTGATGGTAGGGATTAGTCAGGATAAATGAAGGATTTAGGTTGGGCTACAGGGAGCTCGGTTACGGCGCGTCCTGCATGTTAGACTGCCAAGCCACGCCCCCCCGAATATCTCCTTTTTTGACGTAAAATAGACAAAATGCATTGATGAATTTAAGAATATTGCATCATGCTATACCACTGAGCCACATATTCATACAAACTGTCTCGGACTACCATTTTATCCACCTCCTTCCCTCCCACAAACACTCGCTCCCCACTTAAAGTTTTTTGCTGCACATTCAGTAATACCAGAATTGTTTTTTTTTTCAACCCATGGAATTTTAGCGAGTGGATGCCCTAGTCCAACACTCCGGTTCAGCAAAGTGGTCCAGCACCACTGATCAGATGCAAAAAAACAGGTGTTTGGCTCTGCGCTGAGCCAGTGACCTGGTCATGAGAGTCTCAGACCATATTTGAAGCACCCAAGCTCTGTGCAACATTTCTATCCTGGCTTAGATTGATAGTGTTGGACAGACGATTTTCTCCAAATCAATAGAAAGGTGAGGCAGTCAAGTGTAAGCATTGGTTTGCTGTCACGGGAGTACCAATGGGGACATACTCTTGTAGAACAGGGGTGGCACAGACTCTGGGACAGTCGGGTAGAAGGGGCAGTTCATTTCAGGTCAGAGGGGCCATTAGCATGGGATTCTGTGGCACTGATGTGATGTGGCAGACATTTTATAAGTAATCATTTAAACCACGAGTATCAGTACATTATTAAAGATAGGCAGATCTGGTCGAGAGGAGGTTTCTCAGAGTAAAAAGGAGTAGGGGTAGTTGCAGACTTTCCTTGCACTGCCTGTGAAATATCCGTGGCCTCGGTTTCCTCCTACATTTTCATGCTTCCAGGCATAGCTTAGTTTCATTTAGGAGCATGCTGCTGCCATCATAAAATACTTTTTGTGTTTCATTGAGCATTGCAAGATAAAATAAATTGGTAATAATACCTACATTTAGCATGCTCTATTTTGCAAGTGTTTTGTTGCTAATACTTTTCCATATGCTTAGAGTGGGCGTTGGATTTGCCCTTTGCTCATCATTGGATAGGTTTCTATTCTTTTTCAGTTGCCCGGCTTTCCTATCTAGACTTACATTTTCCCACCCTTCCAGATGAGAGGGGGGCATGGTCAAAGTCCCTAGAGCTGGCAGAGAGACTGTGGCACAGGATGGATCAGTCCCAGATCTTGAATTACTACGCTCACCCCTGAAACATTGAGAGGTGGTCCCCCTCTGCTACACAAAGTAGATTATATGAAATTGGGTTTATTAGTTGAGAGGTGTGTGTTTCCCAATAAAATTATAAACTCAATCCTTGTCTGGATGAAACACAAAAGTCACTAAATAAACCTGTGCTGATCTCTCTGGTAGCTTGGAACAAAAGCAGTCAGGCTTAACTTAGAGGCAATAAGTAAAGCATTTAAGCAGTACTCAAACAGTAATGAAGTGAAAACACAGCACACAAAAATCTCAAACCAATTTAGTAACATAGAGTACATTTGTTTTAAATGACACCAAAATAACACCAAAAAAACAATCCTTAGAACTGAAGTTTTTAATTTTTAAAGTTTCAGATGAAAATAGCACAGAAAAAGACTAAGCTCCACTCGCGGTTATCTGGTCGCACTGGACTGGATCAAAGTCACAAGTTCAGGCCAACCCTGATGGACCACGTGTTGGATGCAGGGACCAGGTTCATCCCAAGGAAGAGTTTACCTTCTCACAGTCCAAGTACGCATAAGGAGCCTCAGCTGGAGCTTCGTGTTGGCAGGAGGCGCGAGATGAATGTGGTCAGCGCGAGAAGCAGGTTGTCGCTGACGTGAAGAGCACGTTGCCGATGGTGTGAAGAGCAGGTTGCTCCCTAGGCAAATACAATTCTATGCAACAATGGCAATGATAGTTACAGAAAGAGACTCAAAAAAGGCTAAGTGTACAACTGCACATGACTCATAAAAAGATTTTTTGTCTTACAAAAAATATTTAAAAAACATTCTTAAATGTACAGCATCTATGTAGTTTATGTAGATCTATCAACGGTCGAAGCCACCTCTTTCTTTGTGTCTCTCTCTTATTTAGATATATTAGAAGAAATCATTGTTGTTCCTTTCTCTGTTGACTAAATGAACGCTATAACCAACTTTATGAATCATGAGGTTATTCATTTTGACGCAGTTGTGATTTCACTATTGTGTATATAATTGCAATTATAAGTATCAAATCTAAGTATCAAATATTATCAAGTGAATTGTTGACATAATATTATGCATTTTTTGTACTAAGTTGCCATCATTACTATAAGAGACAATTTGAAAATGAAATATGTTGTTTTTAATTGTCTTATAAACTACATAGACACTGTACATTTAAGAATGTTTTAAAAATATTTTTTGTAATTTATGAGTCATGTGTAGTTGTACACTAGCCTTTTATGGGTATCTTTCTATAAATATCATTGCCATTGTTGCATAGAATTGTAGTGGCCTTGGGTTTGTTTCTGTACATTTGAGGTTCCCGATTTTGCCACAGAAAGGAGAGCAAACCCAAGGCCACAAGTAATAAGAAAGAATTATTTGCCACATGCTGTGTGGCATCATCCCAGAAGGACCGTTTGGATGGAAACCCATGAGGACCCTCCGGCGACTGACCTGAACCTCGGAGAGATGTTAACTCATAAGTTGCTTAATCACCTTAAGGCCACTGTCAGGAGTATTGACTGTAAACTTACAGAAATCGAGGGAAGCCGGGAAGAATTAAAGGGGACAGTTGACCAACATGATGTATAACTGGGGAGAAAGGAGCAGCACCTTGGAGAAGACTGTTGGTGGCCAGTTATCAACGATTGAGAGTGAGGAGAAATTAATGTAATGTGACATCTGGGACATGGTCCAAACAGAGAGGGAGTTCTAAGTGTTGGACAATCCATGGGTCTCACATCTGAGATTCTCAGTGTTCCCAGTGTGAAGCAGGGGAAAGATAATGGGGAGGTGATCCAGTGTTTTCTGCAGACAAGAGTGAAGGGAGGTGATGATGCACTCCCAGTGGCAGGTTCGCAGGGCATTTTGTCTGCTGACATGAGGACCTGAGGGAAAAACTTCGGACACTGGTACTGTTTTGGCAACTCTGCAAAAGAAGGAGGAGGTCACATGAGTGGCCTCTAAGAATGAGTGTTTCCTTATAAGGAGAACATAAAACTAATTCATCCAGACCTAAGTGAGAACACACAAACCAGGAGGGCAGAATTACAAACTATTAAGAAGGAGTTGATGGAGGTGGACTGCAGCACCTCCCTGGGGAATCATACGAGACTTCATGGCAGAGAAATGGTAGGAACTACACTTTCATGGACCGCAAGGCAGCAAGAGAGTTTTTGCGGAATTTTACATCAGACTCAGGTTTTGAGAGGTAAACGATGGATGTGGTGAAGAACTGAACATAGGCCTTGGACGGCAGCTGGAGGATTCAGGGACCCTGGCAAAAGAGTTTGATGTAATTGTGAATAATTTGCTGAAATGTCGGATGGTTTGTTTTCCCCTTAATCTCCCTGTCCTTTGTTCCCCTCTGTACCCTCAGTGAGCACCATTGAGAGTATGCCAGTCTTATCTGGTCAGCAAACATTGCTGTATCTTTGTTGAGATATGGTATCAATGGACAAGCTCTGTGGTGTACTGTTGGTTATTTCTAGAGTTGCATATTGTTGTTATCAACTTAATTCCTAACAATGCATCAACAGAACATAATTAATGCTTAAAAGCTTACAACAAAAGCACAGCCAACATTTTTGTGGTTTTTCTTTTTCACTTTAAACAAAAGAAGACTCTCAAGAGCATCTGTCTGTTCATAATGTTCTGGTATCCTGAGACTAAGGGGTAGCGGTGGAAGTCCATGGGGTCTTTAGTGACTGCTACTGCAGCCTGGTATAGCAAGCATTAGTGCCTAACTCAAGGGACCGCTATGAATGGTTTAAGCTACTGCAGCCTGCTACAGAAAAGACTTGCATCTGACTCAAGGGACCTCCAGTCACGTTTTAAGATACTGCAGCCTATATCAGAGAAGTGCCGATTGCTATTTTTGAAGCACATTCAAATGTCTATTTTGAAAATAGCATGACCTGTTGACATTGTCAATGCTTGTTACAATTGTTATAGTCTAATTGAATAAAGGCAGACCTTTCTTCTAATAACTGTAAAGATATGGCGGGTATGATTATGGCTGGTATGGGCAAAGCAGTCAGCTCCAGCATTCAGGTGCACAGTGACGTGTAATTCCAATTTGATGGCATCATTGAGGATTTGGAGATCTTCCAATAGCAAATTCTCAGAGTCTATTCTGTACAGCACAGCACTTTACATAAATACGATACAGGGGTTCATTATTTGCTGTTGGAAGTAGACAGATTTCCTGGTGGTATTATTATAGAGGTAGACCTAGCAAGGAAAAAATGAGTACTGTAAACTAGGGAGTAGCCACAAAATTAAAATGCCCCCGCTTGAACCATATCTCTAATCACACCGAGCACGAGGCCAGCGAACCCGATCCTGCCTAGGGAAGTTCCCTTTAACCTTTGATCCTCCTTCCATCGATCTGTCCATCCATGCTGTCACATTTCTATCAATGTATCCATCATTGCCTTCACATGTTTATCTACTCATCCATCCATCCTTTTATATTACATCCATCCTTTCACACATCCACCCGTTTATATATTCATGTATCCATTCTTTCACTCTTTTCCATCTTTCCATTTTTTATCCTTCCACTCATTCAGTCTTTAAGCTATCGATCCTTTCAACACCCATTTATTAATTCTTTCACCTTTCCATCCAACCATTCAGTCATTCACCTTTCCATTCTACCTGTCCCTTTTCTTCCTTATTTCATTTCACCCTCCCCTTCTTTCTTTCCTCTTTCTGTCAAGCCATTGTTTGTCTTTCATCCTTCTTACCTTTCTCCTTCATGCTCCTTTTTTGTCCCTCTCTCTGAGTTGCCACAATTCTCACCATTATTCTTTCTTTATTTCCTTTATTCTGCATGACAGACCACCTCCCTAACAGTGTTATTTATGCGCACTTTGTTTGCAGACAGAAGAGGCCTATAAACAACTAACATTTTATTAAGACCCAATTCACCAGCCCAGAGGGGCCAGTGGCAGCTCCTGCTTAAACTGCCAAAGTGGGGGTTTCCCTATTCCACTGACATTATATATAGGAGGATATAGAACAATTCAGGATAATGCACAAAAGCAGGTTTGAGTGGAAGTGGAGACAAATAGGTAGAGAGCGCAATGGGAGCTCAGGGCAGATATTGGAGTCTAGAAGGAATTCTGGCGATTTAGATTGGGAGGGTAGCATGGGACAAAGCCATTAGCTGGCAGCAAACAAACAGGTTTGACCAGGAGATGGCTGGAAGTATCTGATAGGAGGAGAGAATCAGTTCGAGTAAGTTAAACTTATAGAACAGCACATGTCCTATACACTGTGTTCTATGGAGTGTAAGCATCATTTCAGGAGTCTTATGTTTTCTGAGGATGACGCTCTCAGGTACAGATGGGTGCCATCAGCATACTCTCAGAATGGGGTCGCCCAGGCTGTCAAAGATTCCCAGTGGATCAGTGGATGTTCTATAGCATGGCCAACATCGTTATACTCTGAAGAATTCCACAGGTAAAATAAAGTAGGTGGAGGACGTTGGGCTCCGCAACCGTGCAATTTGAAATGGCCTTGTAGGAAATAATTAAACCAGGCCATTCCATGCATACACTATGCATTGCAATGAAAGTCTTGTGACTAGTCGAACGAGACCTGCCGAGAGATCAAGCAGCAACTGCAAAACCCCGCTAAAGACAGGGTGGAAGTTAAAAATCTGCGTGGTGGTTCTTGTGTTGTGTAGGTCTGTTATTGTTGGAATCCTGGTTAATGTACAGACAGTGAGTTGGTATTTCAACTGTAGTTTTGATTAAAGGAAGAACATTTTTTGTCAACAAGGTTTTTTACATGCAACTTAATAGATTTGAGCAAAATGTTCTTCTTCTACAAGGCACTTTCACATTTACATTTTAAATATTTCACTTTTTTCATTTTTTCCCTACCTTATGCGTGTCTCTCTGGTTCTGTGTAAGTAGGTTTTTCAGATTTTTTCTAGACCGGTTTGCTTTGTTAAAGTCTCACTGATTTTTAACTTTGTAAGACGGTTTTCCATTGGGAACTACAAGAATATTTTTGGAGAAACTCCTAGCAAAAAAGAACGAAATATCAGAGGGAGTCAAACAAATGGTAAATCGGCTGTCTAATCTTCCCGTTTAGTATTTACCTGTGATCAACGGACATCTAGTTCCATTTTAATGTCCTCATGCAGCCTAATTCGAATTTGTGTATTTAATGGCACCCATTCCTAAAGACAAGTTACTGCAACTTGCACTACTACACCCCCCACCCCTTCTCCCCCCCTTAGCCTTTTGCTGATGAGCTGAACCTCTGCTCCTTCCCTGTCTGTGGTCTGCAGTAGCTACAATGAAGAGTACCTCCCCATCCTCCCGTTTCAGTCCAAATACAGACGATCCCATAAATCTCCAGTGAGATATTGTGAGTGAAAACTCACTCTACTCTACGCACATTTAAATATTCTACTTTAACTAAATTACAACCTAGAGTAAATCAATATGGCATATTTTGTTTACTATGAACCAGCCTTTCTAACTTCTCACCTAACCTTGATTTTTAAGGGTAACATCACACTTTAAAAAAGCTTTGAATAATGATATTTAAACTTATAATATCCATTTATAAAACATGTTTAGCTGGTGTTGGGGCAGTGAAGTAATGTTTTCAAAATGTATGTTTCTCAGGAATTGTGTCATACCCGAGATTTATTTTCCATGATTCACTGAAATTACATATTGCTCATGAATTGATGATTTCATCCAATGAGTAGACTCGAAAACTAATTTCTCTTCTCAATCTGATTTTGGTCTTACCACCTAAGTAGTTACTAAGGACGAGAAAGCTTCGAATATAGAAAAAATCAAAACACCCTGTCCAGCTTAATCACTGCTGTTTGGACAGTATTCTCTCTTTGAAAGGAATGCAAACATGAACCATTTCTGTACAGTTAAAAAGGTAACAAATAACTGTATGTGCTACCCAAAAAAACCATGAAAAACATATTCAGATAAACACAATAAATTAAATGTACATTGGAGACAATCAACGGATTTGCAGTGACATATCAACACACTTGCAGTTTAAAAAACAATTAACATTTTTTCAGAGAAAGCAAAAAAGGTTCTTCTAGAAGTCAGGAGGACATCCTTGTCAATCACAATGTTCGTTTTTGATATCAGAACGATAACACAATATTTGATTTTTAAAGTGCACTTTTGCTCTTGTGTGTCTTGGCACTAAATGACAGATGTTTACTGTTAGCGAGCTCAATGGTACTCTTTTGGTGCCCAATAAAGCAGACATAAAACGTTTAAAATCTTAGTCAAAATTGTGTGCAGTAAACACAATAGAAATGGCTGTTTTTGACCTTTCCTATCCCTTGAGCTGTGTCAATACAAGTAATAGATATATGGTTTCTGTTAGAGGGGATGCAGGCCGGCCTAATACCAAATAAAAATATATTTTTAAAGTACACATTTGCCGTGGGGATTTCTTTGCACTATGTAACAGATAGTTATTGTTACTCAACTCAAGGGTATTCATTTAATCAATGTTGGGAGCATGGACGAGTGAATACACTTGCTGGAGCTCGAACCTCAAACCATGAAGCCAAACACAAATGTCTTAAGTGACTGCAATGGCGCACTGAGTCAGTAACAAAGACATTAATATCATTCCTCAAATTAAAAAAGACTAGACCGAGGTGCACTGTAAATATATTTAAGGTCAACACAACTAACTAAGGGCTTGATTTAGAGCCTATCATATTACAAGTGCATTATATCCTCAAAACCTGGCTCTTCGACAGACCCCCTCCTTGATGGAATGGAACCTGCAACCCCCCCCCACCCCTAGCGCCTTGAGACCCTTACGGGTGAGTAGTCGCACTTTAACAAACTCCTGATTGATTGATTGATTGATTATATCCAGTGGCACATGTAATACGGTGAACGGGATATCCATTACGTTTGTGATGAGTAACCCGTCTGCCGAACTTTATATCAGACCCGAAGTTTAAAATAAACTAAAAAGTTATTTTAGTGCAGACACGTACAATTCATGCGAGCTCTCTCTGATACAAATTACATCTCACATTCAGGAAACAAACGTTTTTTAGCATATTTCTAAAAATACAGATAAGGGGTGAAAAAGTAATGCAAGGTATGGAGTGGTCCAAATTTAGGGCCGGATTCACAGAGCCCTCCTGGCAAATGTCAGAAAATACTGCGTAGGTTTATCCCTACATTAATATCAGATGTCTGACATTCTGGGGAAAAAATTACAGGAATACTGGTGGAAATTTATGGCGGTAAAGGATTTTCAGTACTCTCACTGTGCAAGATAACTAATACAGATTAAACATTAGGTGAAAATGCGCTTACATATTACGTGCCAACATGTACTCTCACACATTTGTGTCCGATTTCTCCACATGGAACATATTTTCCACTGAGGTGAAACCTATTTCCCTACATTCATTTTTTATAGGGTTGTTCCCATTCATTTTATTCCCTGTTAAAGGCAGATTCTATTGTCTTTAAATGGAGTAACTTTACCTGTGTTTCCCGGGTGGGAATCTTCCTGAAAAATACCAATAAACCAATGAGTTTATGGGTGTTCAAGTGTTTTTCAGCACTGCCCACACCATTAGACCCCCTTTGGCAGCCCTAAAACTAAAGTCAGAATGATCAAAAACCTGACATCTTTTTATTTGTTTATTTTTTTAACTCCACTAAGGTGCTCTCCATATTGCCTCAACCCATTTGTGAATCTGGAAAATGCACTTAATTTTTATGTAGTTATTATTTTCATGGGAACGAATTGTAGGAGCCGCTTCCCTACATCGTCATACATTTTTGGAACATTCTCTCCCCATTCCAACCACGATTCTTGATGACGCCTACCCATGTCAAGAGTAAATCTCTGGCCCCTTTCATACTTGAAACTACTTGCATGTTGTGTTTTTTTAACAACTACACACTTTTTAATTAGATTTTTTATGGTAAATGATTCCATCTCAATACAACCACAATATTATTGCGCTACCTTCTTTATGACAGCAATAAATGATTACGCATTTTGAACGTAAAGTTAATTAGTAAGGATAACTTTAAAAGACACCTTAGCATTATAGATGCTGTCTTAACAGATAATCACATAATTCAAAATATTTGAACCATACCTTATTAAAAAGGACAATCTGTTTCTACTCATGTATGTCTCTATCTCCTTCATTGCCGGTTTGGAGAGTTCCATTGCCCGTTCTTCTGTTCTAATAAGTGTTCTACTTTTCTATTTTCTTAAGATACATTTGTTAGCAGTTCTTGGGTGCAGCAGAATCCACAGTTCAATCCTGGAGGTTTGTGACATTGGACTTAAAACCTAATTTAAAACAAGCACTGACAAAACCATTAGGTGCTGCTTTTATTTAGCATGCAAAGCAAAGCCAATAGGTCTGGCTTTTTGTTATGGGAAGTCTTTGTTTGTAGTTGGGTGACTTTTTTTAAAAACTTTATTTATTGAATTTTTTTAAGAAGTAACAGCCGTAAGAAAGACAATCGCTACAGGAGTATGTATGTAGCATCTAGAAGCATATACATTCATCATAGATGTATCATATTCAACACTTTGTAGATCATTACATTATCAACATTCATATATGAGCATTATACTGAGTAGTGGTAATGGGTTGGAATGTGCACCATGACTACATTATTAACAAGCATCGGCATTACAATTTCCTATATATAACGAGCATTTAAGACCTTATTAGTTCATGGAGGCTAGCCCCAATCATGACTCAATTGTCAACCCGTTCTCACGGGGTCTGAATGATTCCGTTAAATGTATATCTCCCTTGGAGCGCTTACAACCCTATACAATATTGTCACTTCCGTCACTACTCTGAGTTTTCAGCAGTTATGTCCACTGGGTGGGATAACAGGTATGCTTTCAAAGGTTCCCAGATGTCTTTGGGGCGTGATGTCAGAGGGAGCAAGTCGGCATAATTGAGCATCTGTTCTTGACAGAATATTAAGTCCTTGACCCACTCCTTGAACTTGGGAGCTCTCCCTCATCCCCATCTACATGCAATCCTGCGCTTGGCCATCAATAGTGCCAGAGCGACATATCTGCGAGAGGGTTTGTCTATGAGCTCAGTGTACCCCAATAATGCCAGCAATGGAGATGCTTCCAGTTTCAGTGAAGTCATCTGTTCCAGTGCGTCAAAGACCTGTCACCAGTATTTATGAACACTTGGGCAGCTCCACGCCAAGTGGGAGAAATCGGCGCTTTCCATGCCACATCTGTCACACCTATCATTATCTCTTAGTTTATATTTGTACATTTTGGCTGGCGTATAATACAGACAGTGTAAAAATTTAAAATGGATAATACGCAATCTGCTACTAGCCGACACTTGTTCTGTTTGTAAGCAGCAATAAGACCACTGCTTGTCCGATATTTCACACCTCAATTCCCTGTCCCAGTGTGTTCGGGCGGCGCACTGACCCATAAACTGCTGAGTGTGTATTGCATGGTATAGCGCAGAAACAGCGTGTTCAGAGGATGTGGACTGCAGTATCGTGTGAAGTGGGGCCAGAGTTGGAGGCTCTAGTGGGTATGCTGGAGTATTGTCTTTAATGCCTTGCCTAAGTCTCACATATAAAAAAACGTCCAAAGGCGTAATGGCACTGAACATCTGTTCTAGGGTGCGAAATTTCCCATTCTGATATAGGTCACCCCAACACGTTATGTTTGCCTTCGTCATGACTTTCCTGAACACAGTCTCCTGTAACAGCTGTATGCATGGGTGATACGTCAGTGGAAGCAGTGGAGTGTACATCATGGGAGCCTGTAGCAATTTGGTAATACGCCGCCAAGCGGTCACCGTACATGTGACCGTCGTGGTGTCCTTTTCGCGGGTTTGGGGAACGCTGCATATCATGCCTGCCAAAGGGATTGGATCTGCAAGCCACTGTTCTACTGCTATTTGTGGCATATATCTGGGTGGATGAAACCAGTAGTGAGCGTAGTGAGCCTGGGCGCATATGTAATATAATTCAAGGTTTGGGACATCGAACTCACCGTGAGAATAGGGCCTGGTAATGATGTCCCATTGCAGTCTTGGTTGTTTACCTCCCCTTGTCAATCTGATCAGTTCAGATCGTAAAGCTGTGAAGAAATGTCTGCCTGGGTAGTATGGTATGTTCATAAATAAGTATAGTAACAGCGGGAGAACCACCATTTTAATAAGAGAGGTACGTCCCGCCATAGATAGGGGCAGAGAAACCCAACGTGTGACACAGCTCGTAATGTTCTCTAACGCCCTGCCATAGTTAAGGCGCATTAGTTCCTCCCGATCTTTGGTGATGCGAATACCCAGATATTTTACTTCAGAGTTACACCACTCTATCGGAAAATCAAGTGAGAACTGTGTAGCCGCAGAGGTAAGCGGGAATATTTGTGATTTCCCCCAGTTAATTGGAATCCCCGAGAGTCTCCCAAAAACAATAAATTCTCTCAAGATAGGATTTAGGTTCTGCTGTGGGTCTCTGATGTACAGGGTGACGTCATCTGCATAGAGGGAAAGGAGTATCTGACACATGGGACACCTTAATGCTTTGTCCTGGTGATGCTGTCGCAATTTAGCCGCAAGTGGCTCAATGGCTAGCGCAAAAAGTAAAGGGGATAACGGGCAACCCTGTCTAGTACCTCTGGTAATTGGGAAGGCTAATGACATCTCCCCATTGATCAAAACCTTAGCTGTCGGGGATTTATACAAAAGGCCTATCCATGATAAGAACCCCAATGCATTCCCATGCGCTGTAATATTCCCAGTAAGTAGTCCCATTCTACTGAATCGAACGCTTTTGTGGCGTCCAGAAAGACAGCCACAAGCGCCAAATCGGGGTCTACATTTTGTAATATGGAAAAGAAAGTACGAAGATAGTGGGAGGTTGCCCGCCCTGGAATAAACCCCGCCTGGTCGGGGAGGACCAATTTTTCCATCAACAGGTTTAACCTATTGGCCAGTACTTTAGCCAGGGTTTTAGCGTCATTATTGATGAGGGATAACTGCCTATATGAGTCGCATTGGTCTGCAGATTTTCCTGGCTTTAACAGGGAGGTAATAAGCACTTCTTTCATCGAGGGCGGGGGGGATACCATTTGTTTGGGCTTCTTCCTAGACAGATTTCAGAATGGGAGTGAGTTGGTCAATATATGCTTTATAAAAGTCTATGGGAAGCCCATCCAAGCCTGGGGCTTTGCCTGATTTCATGGGCATGGTGGCCTCACGTATCTCGTCCTCTTCGAAGGGGGCCACCAGGAATTCCCTCCGAGTCTCCCAGCCAACCCAGGGCCACATCTTCTAGGTATCCAGCCAAATCAAGTGGGCCTTGCCTACTAGTAGAATACAATGTAGTACGAGTGGTGAATGCGGTTAGTATGTCGGCATTATCTCTGTACCTGACGCCGTCATTATCTGTAATTACTAGCACATAGCTAGAGAAGCGAGGTTTGCGAATTTCTTCTGCAAGGGCTCTGCCTGGTCGCTCTCCCTCCCCATGTCTGCGGGCTACATAGTATTTACCCCTGAATCGAACCTCTCGTTCCACCGTTTCTTTAGATTCTGAGAGTTGCTCCCTGAAATCACGTTGAGGTTCCCAGTCTGCGCCAGCGGCAATCTCTGCCTCCAGCCTCTTAAGTTCCCGCTCTAATTTCTGCAGGGTACCCCGAATGTCGCGCAGAACTCCCGAGCTTTTAGAAATGCAAAAGCCACGAATTGTGACCTTGAAGGCCTCCCAAACCGTCGCGACACAGTCAACTGATCCTAAATTTCGCTGAAAGAAATCGGTAATTTCCTGCCCTAATTCACTGCGAAACACTGTGTCCAGCAGAGTGAGAGGTATTAGTCTCCAGCTTCTCAGGGATACACCCAGCCCTGGAGGGGTTAGTATCAAGCGGACTGGTGAATGATCAGAGTATGTTCTCGCTAGATGTTCTGCTGTGTCGATCGATGGGCCCAAGCCCCTAGACACTAAGCAATAATCCAGACTAGCCCATGACGCATGCATTGCTGTATGATGTGTGCCTTCAGCCTTATTCGGGTGAACGTGTCCCAAGGCGTCCAACAGCCCATTATCGGGCACTATGTCCCGCAACAGTTTATGCGATCTAGTGTAGTGATGTGGGACAGGATTAGATCTATCCATCGCTGGGTTTAGAGTTGTATTAAAGTCTCCTCCCCATATTATATGATTAGATCCTATCTCCAGAATCTTGCCCCATAGTGTGGCAAAGAACTCTGGGTCATACACGTTAGGCCCATAGCAGCAGACCAACGTGGTGGATGCTGAGCCTAGTCTGCCCCACATCATGCAGTAGCGCCCTAACTGATCTTGCGCCACGCCACATGGGGTAAATGGAATGTGTTTTTTGATCAGTATCGCTGTCCCTCTGGAATAGGAGTATGAGGAGAATACCCTGTGTTCTGCCCACTTACGAGCCAATGAGGGGGAATGGCGAGGGTCCAGGTGGGTTTCCTGAAGCATTGCGATCTGGACCTGATGGCGGTCCAGGTATGCCAAAACCTGTCTACTTTTGCGTGGATCGCCTAATCCTCTGACATTCCACGTTAAGAAGTGTAATTTCTGATTAGTTTCAGAGTGAGCCATAAACGCAATTGCGGTCTAATGCAACAAGTGTTGTAAGATCTACATCTACAAATCTGGTACAGTGCATACAATAAAGACTCCTTATATGCCTTGTTATCTTGTGTTTCGTTCCCCGTTAACAAACCCCATCCCACCCCCAACCACTGTAGCATCCCAATCATGCCAGAATGATCGTTCCCTCCCCCACTCGCTGTACCCGAAACAACAAAAACATCCTGCATTTTAATCTGCAGTAAGGGGGATCGCCCTTAGGGGGGGGACTCCTAGGGTCATGCACGATTTCACCCTTCCCTCCGAGTTGCGGAGGAGTTAAAGAAAACCCACTTCAGTGTCCTATAGTCCCATTATAGGGCAGGAGGTAGAGTCCGTGGCCGGGTGGAATAAAGAAGGGGAAGTTGTGCACCGGCCTCTTGAGACACATATCGACCGAGTCGGAGTTCATGTCTATTCCATGGCCGGGGACGACAATCTCGATGAAAGTTCCTGTGTGGTGAGGAGAGCACTTAGTCGTTTGATGCGCTTCAAGAAGTCGTCCACTTGTTGTGTATTAGTGAAGAAATGTTGTTTGCCTTGATGTGTTACTCGTAGTCTAGCCGGATACATTAATGCATAGTCTATTTGCGCCTGGTGAAGTTTTTGCTTGGCTGGAATGAATTTTCGCCGCGCTTCCTGGACAGCGGCCGATAAGTCGGGGTAGAGGGTGAAAGCATTTCCTTCGAACGTGAGATGCCTCTTCTCCCGAGCCACCTTGAGGGCCACATCGCGATCACGATAGTTGAGCAGCCTCGCAATGATTGGACGGGGCGGGCTTCCTGGTGGCGGTTTGGGGCCTAGGGAGCGATGCGCCCTTTCGACTATGAATTGCGAGGACAAAGATTCAGCGCCAATCGTTCCGCGCAGCAGCCTCTCAATGAATTCCTCCATCCGGCCTGTATTGGTACTCTCCGGAATACCAATAACGCGAATATTGTTACGCCTGCTGCGCGCCTCAAGGTCCTCGTTCTTGGCAGCGTTGACTCTAAGCAGTTTGTCCATCTGCGCCATTTGTTTTTGCATTTTTGACGTGTTATCTTCTGTGTCGGAGATGCGGAGTTCGGTCTCTTTTATACGTTCGTCGTGCTTGTCCAGCTTATGTACAATGGCATCCATACGGGTATTCATAGTGTCCATTTTACATTCTATGGATGCGAGGCTTTGTCGCATTGCAAGTAGGAGTTCTTTCACGTCATCTTCTTGCACCTGCGTCGACCCTTGTGCTTGCTCTCCACTTGTATGGTCAGGATCGTCTTGTTGCGAGCGGGTGCCTTTTTTAGTTTCAAATGGCAGCCGAGTTTGCTTCGCGTCAGCCTTGCCCATTCTGTAGGCTGCACTCTACTTTGTCACTAGCTTCTTTTGAGCCGACAGCTCACCAAAGTGTACCACCCCCCATAGGTCTATTTCCCAAGGGGAGCGCCTCAGTAAGCAATGCTAAGCGCCTAGAACACCTGGAGAGCCCCCAGAGAATCTGCACTTTGTGACGTCAGCGGCACCTTTTCCAGTTGGTCAACTGCGCAAACATAAGACCTTCAGGACCAGTGGACCGTTTTCTCCTTTTCCCAGTGCAGCATTTGCTTCTATCCCCGCATTCGTGTGCGCGTTATGCCATGTGTTCTGGCGAGGCAGACTCACCCCGATTGCACTCGATGCTCTCTCCTCCGTACGGCTGTATTGATCCTGGAGCGGCCCATCCCACAGGGGCAGCACTGCCCCAACCGCCTCACCTCTGCGCTCATCCGTCTTAGAAGAAAGGCCTGTGCGAGTTGTTCATGTGGCAGTTGTTGGATTGTTGTAATTTGCACCGAGCGGGCTCCGCAAGTATCAGGGGGCCGTGCTCCAGTAGCCCGTCAGCGGGCGGTCCACTCAGCCGTTCTGCAGCTGCAAGCGGCCGCAAGGCGGGAGGAACAGCAGGGGGGCCTAAGTCGCTCCCGGCCCCAGCCTACCTCATGTCAGCACGAAGGGCAGCCGGTCTCACAAAGGTGTATCCCGACCGCGACCGCCGCCACAATTCATAAGCGCCGCAAGTCCCAGCTGAATCGGGCATGCGGCCTAGTCTCCACGTGGGAGCCGCGGCGATCGCGTACCACTTTCCGCCCGATCCGGTTCCAGCAGCGCTGGGCTGCAAACTCGGCACTTCCCTGAGAGCGCTTTAGCGGCGGTCAGCTGCGGTCCCGAATACCGAAATTGGCTCCACTAGGCAACCAGGTCATGCACTCCACCCCGGCACTGAGGATCACTTCCCAAAACCTCCTGGGCAGGATAACTGATCGGATATATGGCCCGAGCTGCAGGAGCCTCACAGCAGTGCGGCCATCTTGCTTGTGCACCACCTTGCGCCCCTTCTAGTGGGGTGACTTTGTATAAGTTGCTTCCTCCTGTCCTAGAAAGAAAATACCATAATAAAGCAACATCCCGGGCTAAGGCATTATGGAGGCTTGGAGAGGGACTCTTTGTTTTATTGAGTGTGGCAGAAGACTTAAGCTGAACCCTTAAAAAAAGAGTGTAAAGGAGTCAGAAAATTTAATTTGCATTACAAGTGATGAACTTGAAAGGCATAAACAGAACAATAGTGCATATTCAACACATTAACAATAGGCATATATTTTTGGTGCCTCTGTAAGAAAGCCTACGTATATTATTAAACTAATTCTTTATCAAACTAGCTTAAAAAATTGTGGAGTTTCTTATTTTTTTATTTACAAAATACTAGCATATATGCATAGAAGGCAACTCCAACATGAGAATTCACCGATGTTTGGAAGCTGACCTACTTTAGAATGCCCACAAACTTACCCCTGTCAAATTGCTACTAAGCCCCCATCTGTGAATCAGAAAACGTTTTGCTCTTATAGCGGACATTAATTGATCTCTTTAAGTTTCACTTAGGTGCACAAATATGTTTGTGACTCATAGTAAGATCTTGCAATCTCCAACATTAGTTCTGTAGTTAGCAAAATGGGTGATTTCCTTTAGGTATGATAAGTTGTTAGTAGTTAATCTATGGATGAGAAGACTTAAGTTAACGTTATCATGCATAGCAATGATCCCATGGCTCAACTACTGTTAGATAGCAGGAGAAGGGCTCAATTTTCCTTCACAACTCTGGGAGGAGACTCTCAGTTAGTTATATGAACAAATCTAAAAGTTTGCCCACATTGATAATTGTACTCTTCAGCAAGTTGCAGAAGCTATTTCATGGGTAATTGCGTATTAGCATTAGGCCCTCACAACCCTGGTCCAAACAATCCCTATATAGTACTATTAAGGACTCACAGCTGGGGTTTGAGATCATTAACGTTGAAGCTATATGTTCTATAAAACTAAGGCCTCCCTATTTGCCAGCTGGCATCCTATTCCAGGACCTAATAGAAAACATCTAATTTTCCAAGTTTTTTCTGCAATGAGATTGTCATCTGCAAGACAACATTGGCAAGCTGTCTTACTTTATGGGGGTTGTTTACATGTCAGTAAAGGGCTCTAATGTTGTAATTAAATATCTCTGCATAAATTGCACCAATCTCGACTCCCTCAAAGCCACTTCTTATGTAGATGATATTTTACTATCATCCTTCATCAAAGCTTTCTCTGGAGATGCTCTCTTGACCCTAGTTGCCATTGTCAATGCCTCCCTCACTAAAGGCATCTTCTCAGAACCTCTCAAGACAGGCCAGATCCTCCCACTCCTAAAGAAACCTACACAAGACCCTAAAAACCTCGCTAACTACCAGCCCATCATCACTTTTATTTTTATTTATTTATTTATTTGAGTTTTATATAGCGCTGGCTAGACCCGGAGGTATCAGAGCGCTTTACATAAGGTTCCACAAAGTTACAAAATTACATCAGCTACCAGTTACATCAGTTACTAGAAAAACATTTCAAGCGCGTAAAGCCAAGAAAAAAAGGAGCTTAGAAGGGAGAGGGGTAGGGTAAAGGGGTAGGAGGGAAATAGGATGGAGAGACGAGGGCGAGTCTGCCCAAAGTCCAGCTGGGTAGGTGACGGCAGAGGGGGAAGTCCACAGCCCTTCTCCTCTATAGCTATCAGGTAGCTCCACCGGGCATCGGCCAGATAGCTAGGTCTCTCACCTATCTTTCATCAGTAAGACCACTGAAAAAGCCGTCTATGTTCAATTCCAAGACCAAATCAGTGCTAACCACTACCGCTACCTTACACATCATAAACGACACCCTCTTTGCTACAGATAAAGACGACCCCCCTGTCTCATGATATTGCTGAACCTCTCAATTGTCTTTGACTAAAGTGACCCATCCCACCCTGGAGTCTCAAATGGAATTTATCGGAAACGTCCTTCAGTGGTTCTCCTCCTATCTTTCCAAGCGACATCGGTTTGTTCATGTGGATAGGTTCAGGTCACAAAAGTTCCCTATCATCAGTGAACTCCCCCCAGGGCTCTTTGTCTCCTGTCATCTTCAACCTGTACATACAGCTGCTTGGTGCTCTACTCACAGATAACAGCCTAAAGATTCACCAACATGTTGATGATACACAACTCTGTTTGAAAGTTTCCTCTGCGCCAGACATCCAACACCTTGAACACTGCTTGCACTTTATACAGACCTCAATGTGTAGTGCCTACCTGAAGCTCAACCCAACCGAAACAGAATTTCTATTTGCCAAGAACAATAAATAAAATGCAAACCTGGGTCAATGACATGAACCTTTGATGGCTTTGAACCCCAACTTTCACTGAATGCCATGTCACTTGGATTCACCTTAGACACTAACCTCACCCTAAAGTAACACATTTCCCCAAAAAAAGAAACCACGACCTGGTACCAGCGTTCCCTTCTAAAGACAGTCAACTAATTTCTAGTAAGCGACTTCAGAACTGCTGTTTAAGCCAGTGGCGTAAACTTGACGGGCCGCCCTGCAAAGTGCATGGAGGGAGGCCGGGTGCTCTGGACCAAGTCAGGAGCTCTCAGGCCAGGGGCCCGCTGCTTGTGCACAGTGCTGGAGGGGGCCCTCTGGAGCTCGGGGGCCCCCATCACTGCGGGAGGTGTGGGGGCTTTTGTTACGCCACTGGTTCAAGCCCTCATACTTTTGCATCTGGATGGGTCTAATGCGCTACTCAATGGCCTCCCAAATGCCACACTGGCATCCCTTAGGGACAACCTACAGGTGGCAGCACGACTCATTTAGGGGCCTGAAGAAATCCCATTCTCTTGTGACTCCATTGGCTCCCCTTTTAGGTCCGCACCATCTTCAAAACCAGCTGCATCATTTACAAAGCTATCATGACCAGCACCCCGCTTATCTTACAGACAGGTTCACTATCTCTGGTGGATGTCAGCTCACTGCCAGCCAGAACACCATCAGATGGCAGACTAAGAAATGTAAAAAAGTAAAAACAAGACAGCAGGCCTTTTCCATCTAAGCACCCAGAAACAGTGCTTTATATGGGCCGGTACTGTCCGGTACTGACTTACAGCGCTTTTTTTATTTTGAGAGGGAGAGTACCTGCACTTCTCAAGAAAAACGTAATACTTTTAATTGGAGAATACCGGGACTTCTCAGAAACAAGTAGGTACTCTGGTACAGAGTACCTGCATTTCTATTCCTCCAGTTCAACACTGCCCAGAATCTGAAACAACATCCTCATATCGATCAGGACCACCCCAAGACTGCTCCAGTGTAGAGAAGAGTTGAAGACACTACATCACAATGAATGAACCATCCTCAACCCAACTCCATCTCCTGTTAGTGGTTGACTTTATACTTCTTTATACTTGTCATATCCATCTACAGCGCTCTGCTGCCTTTTGGCTTAATTCAATCTATAGAAACACCTTATGCATGCATACATACATACAGGGTTTTACAGGGTTAATGGGGTTTGCATAGGAAGGGATGGCATCTATGGAAATAAAATCTATAAAATCTATATATAATAGCAAAGAAATATCAAAAGAAAATAGTTTGTTAAATGTTTTGTGTTTAATAGTATGTGCACTTCAACCAAATGTGTTTTCTATGAGTATTAGGATTTTCTAATCCAGGCGTAAAACATGTATCTTTGGAAAAACCATTAGTCAAGCATGTGTCTACACTATACCTAAAGTAAGGATGAGCACACACATTCTCACTTTATACCACACTTACAATATAGTAGCCATGGCTTACATGGCAGATGTCATGCTAAAGTTTGCTTGCTGTTATTTTTAAAACCATATGTGACTAAAGCTGAATTGGGGATGGATATCCAGAATGAAAGATAAGAACACTGTAATTGTTCCATTTTTTACTCTTTGAGAAAAACAGGTTTAATGTTGTGCCCTGAGCAATAGAATTTGATGCCACCAACACTGCATTAAAATGCTTTGACATTATGTTGATAACAAGAAAAACAAATATATAATAATGTATTATTAAACTTTTATGTAATGATTATATACAAATATAACTCACAGTGGTCTTAAAAGCAGAGAAATTAAAATGCTATCCCTTATTTGGTTGATTTGATACATTAGGCCAGGGTCTCCAGTCATCAAAAAACGTAAGTTATCTTTAGGAATCCATTCCAGATGCAGTAGTTCTGCCAGAATACATACACGGTTGAGGCTACGAATATACCAAACCATGATTAATTGCCAAACATATGATCAATATAAACTGAATTATGATTAATTATGAAAATAAAGTAGAAAAAGAATTCCAGGTGTGACAGTGGAGGCGAAAATGTATTTCTTGGCTGCTGCCGCCAAGTGCCATTCTTAAAGAGGTTGTTATTATTAATGGAACATGGACTTTTCAGCTGTGTACTCAGTAATCAGATCAATGGGGAATATGATTCGCATGGTTATCTAAGCAAGTTTCAAAGTATTATGTTTTTTGAACAGGTTCAACTTTCGCATCTGGAAAACTTATTCCAGTCAAACCAGGCAGTGTAAATAGTTGTAGCTGGTTAACCTAAAGTCCAGCTACCATTATGGAGATACCTAATGATCCTATGTATGTCATTTATGCGACCTCTGGCCTTGCTCCTTGCTCCTGATATCAGAGATCAAACAGGTAGTGTTAGGAACCGAAGCAAAAAGGGGGTGGGGGTCAGATGAGCATTGCTTACTTTTTGTTGCTTTCCCAAAACGGGGACATTTTAATTCATTTGGTTGTATCCTCAGTGTCTCCAGAAGGGATTTTTAAAGGGCACACAAGGGGGCCACAGATAAAACTGGTGGCAGGGGCGTAGGAGACACTAAAATTCTGGGGGGGACAGGGACAAACTTTTGGACTTTCCAGTGACCATATACAAATCGCCCATTGTTTGAGAGCCGTACGCTCTGTTAAACGAATACAATCGCATAGTTTTGTAGTGTAAAATTGATAAAGGCAGGCATGTAGTCACAGTTTGGAAATATGCTTTAATTGTTATTTACATTTACAAAGTAATTAGACCAAATGTGAAAAAACATGTTTTTGAATCTTACACCTTCATGCACCAAGCAAACAAAGGTGGGACAAAAAAAAGTAAGAATAAACTGAATGCTCTTTGCGACATTCCTAAACCTCAAAATGCAATTGGACTAATATTGGAGTGTACTGGAGACAGGCTGCATGCACATAGAGCTGTAAGAGCAGATAAATGTCCACTTTCTAAAAGTGGCATATCTAAAATAGTAATGTGCAATCCAACCTTACCAGTAAAGAGGATTTATCATTGCCATTCCAAAGTTATAAAACATGCCACAACTACTCCTTTCGAACCAGGAATTACACCTTAAAAGAGTGTATTAAGGAATTCCCAATGTCAATCTATGAGAAGAATAGGCCTCACATTAGTAAAAAACAAATGAAGGTGTTTTTCACTACAAGGACATGCAAAACATAAAAGTACATGTCCTACCTTTTAGCAACATAGCACCCTGCTCCATGGGCTACCTAGGGCCAACCTTAGGGGGACATATGTGTAATAAAAGGAAGTTTAAGGCTTGGCAAGGGGATTTTAATACCAAGTCAACATGGCAGTAAAACTGCACAGACAGGCTCTGCAGTGGCAGGTCTGAGACATGTTTAAAGGGCTACTTGTGTGGGTGGCACAATCAGTGCTGCAGACCCACTAGTAGCATTTCATTTACAGGCCCTGGGTATATGGTGTACCACTGTACATGGTATTTACAAGTAAATTAAAAAGGCCAATTGTGTATACACCAATGTTACCATTTTCAAGGGAGAAGGACATGCACTTTAGCACTGGTCAGCAGTGGTAAAGTGCTCAGAGTCCTAAGGCCAACAAAAAGAATCACAAAAAGAGGAGGTAAGTAGGCAAAAAGGTTTGGGGGAAGACCATCCTAAGGCTGACAGCTCTAACAGTATGGCATAGGATTCTGTGTGTCTGTTTGAGTATTGAAGTCAGTCGGATCCCTTTTGGAAGACCCTGGTTTAGCAGGGCACAAGAAGGAGAGCGAGAATAGTTTCTCAAACACTAAGTTTATCGCCTGCATTCCTGAGGCTGGAGGGTGGAGAAACCCTCAATGCATCGCAAAGTATACAACACAATACAAAAACTTTTGTTGTCTAATCTATGAAAAGCACTATTGCAGATGGATGATATAAGTGTAGAGTGCACTCAAACCACATTATCTTGCACAAGAATATAAGACGCCCTCTGAGATAAATTTGCAATAAGAATTATCCTTGCGTGGGATGCTCACAAAAATGAGATTTACAGTGTTTGTGCGGAAGATGCTTACCAATGTAAAACAGCCTGCTGTGAGAGACACATATGAGATGCTCACAGAAGATAGATATAGTTAGAAATGCAGAATGAGTTGTGTGGCAAAGCTCAGATATGAGGTGTTAGTGATGAACACCAGAAACAGTGTTTGTGTGTGAAGTTTACAAATGAATACAGTGGGTGGAAGGTCACAAATAAGTAGTGAGTGGGATGCACTAAAGCACAAAAACTTTGTTATATGTGAGGCTCACAAAAACTATAAAAATGCTCAAACTAGCAAATATGCCTTGTGCTAGGATTTTTCTAGCCAAAGTATTGAGCATTTAAATGATACAATGATTGAAGGCGTGGAGGCCTTGCTAAAGACTATGATGATTTATTTACAAGTGACATTTGGAGAGTTGCGTATTAACAGTGAAGTAATCTTTGGGGAACAGTTATTGCTACCAAGAAAAAAGGTCAGATGGGCAGGATAACTTGGATATGGATGGTGATGCTCCAGAAGATGAGCCAAACTCTGCTTCCGAGCATATCCAGGAGGAGTCTGAAGACCCCTTACCGGAGAACTCTAGTCCCCCAAGGAATAGTTCTAGTGGCACAAAGGGAGGCCCTAGAGGTATGACCCCCTTTATTCCTCCTGGGAGGGTACAAAAGGTTCAGGGGATGTCCAGGTCCTTCTCAGTTAATTCAGCCTCCTCTGCCACTTCAATAGGGACCTCCATCTCTAGCAAGAAGGGAAAAATTCTTTAGAAAGGGAATACCACCTGCTCAAACTTGAGAGAGCCAAGCTCAGAATCAAGAAGGAACAGTTAGCCCTAGATAAGGACACCCTAGAAGTCCAGAGGGCTAGGAAGAATTTGGTATTATAATCCCATGGTGGCAGGACTAGTGAACCTAGAGTTAGGGAAATTCCCTTTGACACTAGGAACTGGAGCAGGATTGTCCCTCCTTAACAGGAGGGTGATGACATCCATAAGTGGATTGCTGTTTAGAGAGGGCCTCTAAAGTTCAAAAGATTCCTCAGGGGCAGTGGGCAGCTATCCTGTGGCTCTCCTTTGCTAACAAAGGTAGAGACAAACTCTTGACTGTAAAGGAAGAAGATGCAGACAATTACAAAGTCTTGAAGAGTGCCATCATAGATGGATTTAGGTTAACCACTGAGCAATACAGGGTTAAGTTTAGGGTCATACAGAAGGCACACACTCAAGACTGGGTAGATTTTGTAGATAGTGCTATTAAGGCTCTGGAAAGCTTTCTTTATGGAAGTAATGTGCATAATTATGAAGGACTGCACAATTTACTTGTGAGGGAGCACATCCTTAACTGTTAAAATCAGCAACTGCACCAGTACCTGGTGGGCTCGGATCTGACATCTCCCCAAGAATTAGGAATGAAGGCAGATAAGCGGGTCCTCACCAGGAGGAAACAAAAGTCTCATGGTGGTGGTGACCAGAAGAAGCAAGATTCTTCTAAGGCCCAAGAGAAAGGTAGGGAGAAATCTAAAGAAAAGAAAGAGTCTTCTGAATGGCCCCAAACATTTTCGTCTGGGGGTGGGTCCCGATCTTCTTCCTCCTCTAACAAGAAACCTTGGTGCTATTTGCCAAGAAGTTAGGCACCGAGGGAGACCTGGATCATGAAAAAATGGACCAGCCAGCTCCCAAGAGAAGGTGCAGGAAGGGTAAGATGTATCCTTCCCTCAGACTCCCAGTGAGAATCAGCCTCCTGATGGAGATGATCTCAGTACCCATGAAGGAACTGTCCCAGAGGAGCTTGGGCCTAACAAGGCAGAGCTCCTGGGGGCAGGGGGACCTTCCAGGAAACACTGGAGTCTGGAGCAGAAGGCATGGCCCTCTCTTGAACATCTCAGACTGCAAGCTGCTGCTGAGGAAGCAGGGAATGTCAGTCGGCCCCACAGGACTTATTGGGAAGATGGGCTCCTGTTTTCTTAAAGTAGAGACCCCAAGCCTGGCGCCACCAGGAGGTTGGTCATACCTCAGACGTTTCCTATTGACCCTGGCAGGACATCTTGGGCAAAGCAAGACTTGGGACAGGCTTGTCCCTCACTTTCACTAGCCCCACATGTATGAAGACACCAAGGACTTTTTTTGCTCCCGTGTCACCTGCCAAGCCAGTGGTAAGTCAGGTGGCACTATAAAGGCCCCCTTAATCCCACTACCAGTGGTTGGGGTTCCCTTTGAGAGGGTAGGGATAAACATTGTAGGTCCCTCAAACCCTCCAACAGCATCTGGACATAGTTTTATCTTAGTGGTGGTGGACCATGCCACTGGGTATCCAGAGGCTATTTTCCTTAGGACCACTACAGCTCCTGTAGTGGCCAGGGCCCACCTTGGAATCTTTTCCAGAGTTGGGTTCCCTAAGATGGTCTTGTCAGACAAAGTTACACATGTCATGCCTAGCTACATCACTGCTATGTAGAAAGAGTGTGGTATTAACTATAGGTTTACCACACTCTACCATCTACAGGGCAATGGGCTTGTAGAAAGGTTCAACAAGATCCTCAAAGGTATGATCGTGGCACTCCCAGAAAAGCTGACACGAAAATGGGATGTCTTACTAACTTGCCTTCTCTTTGCTCACAGAGAGGTTCCTCAGAAGGGGGTGGCCTACAGCCCATTTGGACTTCTGTTTGGACATCCAGTTAGGGGTCCATTATGTCTAATCAAAGAAGGATGGGAGCAACCTTTCAAGCCTCCTAAACAGGACATAGTAGATTATGTACTGGGCCTGCGTTCTCGCATGGCTGAGTGCATGAAGAAGGCCAGCAAAAACCTTGAGGCCAGCCAAGAGCTTCAGAAAGCTTGGCATGACCAAAGGCTGTACTGACTTTACCAGCCAGGACAGAAAGTGCAGGTGTTGGAGCCTGTGGCCCCAGCAGCTTTTCAAGACAAGTGGAGTGGCCCCCACACTATACTGGAAAAGAAAGGTGAGGTCACCTACTTAGTTGACCTAGGTACTCTAAGAAGTCCCCACAGGGTACTTCATTTGAATCACCTGAAACCTTTTGTTGACAGGGCTGACATGAGGTTGCTCATGGCCTCTGATGAGGAAAGGAGGAAGAGAGTGACCCTCTCCCTCATCTCCTCTCTCAGGACCCTATTGATGGATCAGTTGAAGGAGTAGTCTTGGCAGACAGACTCACTGATCAACAGCAAGCTGATTGGAGACATGTTCTCAATCAGTTTCCTGGTTTCTTTCTCTAACATCCAGTCAAACCACCTGGTGTACCCATGAAGTGGACACAGGTGACAGTCTGCCTCTGAAGAGCAAAATTTACAGACTGCCTGACCATGTCAGGGACCGCATCAGAAAAGAGGCCCAAAAGATGCTGGAGTTGGGGGGTTCATTGAGCCTTCATACAGCACTTAGGCTAGCCCTGTAGCCCTTGTACCAAAACCTCATACCCAGGATGGTAAGAGAGAGATTAGGTTTTGTGTTGACTATAGAGGCCTCAATGCAGTCACCAGGACTGATGCCCATCCAATTCCCAGGGCAGATGAACTGATTGATACTTTGACCTCTGCCAAATATGTCAGTACATTTGACCTCACTGCTGGTTATTGGCAAATTAGACTCTATGAGGATGCCAAATCAAAAACAGCATTTTCAAACCCCAGTGGGCATGATCAATTTATTGTGATGCCTTTTGGTTTGAAAAATGCACCTGCCACATTTCAGAGCCTGGTGAATAAAGTCTTAACAGGTCTGGAAATCTACAGTGCAGCATATCTAGATGATATAGCTGTCTTTAGCTGCACCTGGGAGGATCACCTGGTCCACCTCAGAAATGTACTCGAGGCCCTGCAGAAGGCAGGCCTCACTATCAAGATCACAAAGTGCCGGATAGGGCAGAGTAAAGTTGTGTACTCAGGCCACCTTGTAGTTGGAGGCCAACTTCAAACATTGGAGAGCAAAATTCAGACCATCATGGACTAGGTTGCTCCCACTACTCAGACTCAGGTCAGAGCTTTCTTGGGCCTGAGTGAGTACGACAGGAGGTTTGTTAAGGGCTATGAATCCATAGCGACACCCCTTAATGATCTCACCTCCAAACGAATGCCTAAGAAAGTTCAGTGGACAGTTAGCTGTCAGAAGGCATTTGATGACCTGAAGCAAGCCATGCGCTCTGCTCCAAATCTGCAATGTCCTGATTCCGGTGCTAGAAGTATGATCCCATGTACTGGGGGGCTCCTTAGGGTCCCCCCATGTACTCCCGGTAACAGCCTTTTAGGGTCTGCCAGCAAGTTAGTGCTGCTGCCAACCACAGACACGATTCTGCCCTCCTGCTGCTGAGCTCAAGCAGGGGAAGGTAGAACAATAGGTTGCCTGTCACAGGAGTTGTGACCCCCTCCCAGGCAGGATCTAGTGTATTGGGCTGGGGTGGGGTCGCCTTCCAGGCCACGAGACTTATGAAGGGCACACTTGATGCCCTCTTTGCATACTCCAGTTTGAGCCAGTTCAGGAACCCTTGGTTCCCGCTCTGGCGAGAAACTGGACAAAGGACAGGGGAGTATCCTCCCCTCTCTCCAGCCCCTCCTCTGGGAGGGACACTGGTGTTGTTCCAACCCTTTCCATAGGGTACTTAAGGCCTCCCCTGTGGGTGGGTCCTCAGATTCATCGTGGAACAAGACTCACCTCTGAAACCGAGACGACACTCTTCGACCGTCCGGACACTTGAACTTCGTTGGGCTTCGACTGGAACCGAGACTGCATCAAGGAAGAGTCCTGCTGCTCCTGGTCTTGCTGTTCTTCAAGTCTTCTGAGTCGTCTATGTCTGTGCTTCATCCAGGTTCTCCAGAAGGCCTGTGGGCATCAAGGACATCTGAAGTAATCTCCCTTGGTGTGAAGGAGTCACTCCCTTGCATCTGCAGGCACCGCAAAGAAGCTTACTGGTCTGATGCTCCTGTCATCCTACAGGCTTCCTGAGGCCCAGCAACACAGGTGGTGGTTCTGCAGCTCCCTAGAGGCCTGACCTGTCTTCTCTGCAATTTTGAGGACAGTATCCCTCGTCGGAGCTGCTGGGACTGAACCCCTGTGCACCGCGTCTACTTGCTATTGCCAATGCTTGTTGGCTCTGCATTCCAGAGCTCTTCGGGCTACAAGAAGCTCAAGCCTCCAGTACCTCATCCGTGGAGGATCAGCATCCTCATTGCATCCTCTGCACAGTGGGTCTCCATCTTTGGTGAGCTGCCTGAGGTCCTCTTGCGACTCCTGTGCCTTTGGCCTGTGGGTCCTCTCAAGGGTCTTCCTTTGTTGCAGTGGGCTCCCCTGCTTGCTCAGGGCTTGCTCCGATTCTCCTGCTGTTGATGAGTCCCTTGGACCTTGCTGGTCCTAACGTTTGCATCTTTTCGCTTTCTATGCCAGTTGCGGCTACCAAGGCTTGTTGCTGCTCCCGCCAGACACCTGGACACTGAAACCTGATGTGGGCCAGCTTGTGCACGGCTCCTGGTCTTCCTCAGCATTGCCTGTTCCTCACAGCTGCAGGGACAAGGTCACTGTCTTCACTCCTGAACCTCCAGACATAGGTGGGCATTGTGCTTCCGTGCCTCCTGGTCACTTCCGAGTGGCATAGACTCTGTCCCCTCTGCTTGCAGGTTCTCCTCGAAGAGTCTACTCTTGGATTCCACCAGACTCCTTCACAGGCTTCTCCAGAGGCATCTTTTTCAAAGTCTTCTATTGTCGTCTACAGCAGGTTCCAACGTCACTTCACCCTATGCACCTGGCTTTCCTAGTGCTAGTAACCTGATTCCTGGGACATCCACAGGTGGGGTGGTTCTCCAACCTCCCATCTTCCAAAGGGTTTCTTCAGAGTCCTCTGCGAAGGGTCCTTCTTCTTTAAAACTGCAACCGTGACCTCTCCATTGACGTCCATTGGGCACGTGGCTGTGTTTCCACTCTGCACACAGCCTCCGTGGGGTTCCTGGGTACTTACCTTGGGTGGTTCCTTGTGTCCCCAGCTTCTCTGAGTCTTCTGGTCCAAGTCCCGTTCTCCTTTGCAGTTTACATTTCACTTTCTTAGTATACGGGTTGATCTCCCCCTGGAGAGGAGACCAGTGTATATTTGTGCTACTTACCTGATTATTTTAAAGTATTCTTGTGTGTATTGTTGATATCTCTGGGTAGGAGATATGCCAATGTGTTAGTGATTGTGTTGCATAATAAATAGACCTATTTTTATAAACACTGTGTGATTCTTTTTCATCTAATCTACACTGTTGATTAAATGTGGTAAAACAAGCTGCTTTACACTCCTTCAAGATAAGCCTGAAGGCTGCTCTACACAGCTACCACTTTGAGAGCTTTCTATGGTTATCAAAGACCAGTAAAATTACCATAAGGGTTGTCTGGTTTAGTGCAAGGTGCATCACTCCTGAGTGTACACTATATACTAAGCCAGCCTCCTACAACCACCAACACCAGTTCTCCATTGTACTTCTCCCACCAGGGTACAAGTCCTAAAAAAAAAGAAGTGGGGCACTAACCAAGTTAGGCAGTATGTACGTGACATCACAGCATGTGACATCACAACCCACGACCTCACAGGAAGTGATATCACAAAAAATGACATCAGATTTTAAGCCCTCATATATGTTAAGCAGGTCTGTCATGAGTACATTTGAGCATATTACAATATTTAACAAATTAGATCTTGCGTCGGAGTTGTGCCAAAAAAGTGTTGCAACCCCAGCGCAAGCTCTAGGCCTCAGATTACACATTTATTTATTAAAACTCTGCCAGAAAGAAATTGGCAACAAGGAGAAACGTGGCAGTATATCTGTTCTGCTTAATTGCTTGCAAAGTCTGCATTTTAAAATATCTTATGGGGTTAAGGCACCTGCTGCATAGATCTTTATGTACCCAGTAAATCGGAGGGAATAATAATAATGGTAAAATAACTATGTAGGTTAATGCACTTGCTGGAGAGACAGGTGTTTTGTCTAGTCCCAGTTTTGTCAAAGTAGCATGGAGGGTTAATGTGTCTCCCACAAAGAACATCATGTAACACAGAGATGACGTATTTTTATTTTATGTGGATGGGTAAGTGGGTTATTGCTTTTAATAGAGATCCTTTAGTAACTTGCAGTTCATAAATTGTAATCCTTCTAATATAGCACAGTGAACTATGAAGGAAAGGACATGTGACTCCTAAACCTTGTAACCCTGTCTTATGTAACACATCCAGTAAATTGATTTACAAACATATGCTTTATTGTCAATGTGCATTTGTGATGTAAGGCGCTCCGACACCCTGGATTGGGTTGAGTAGCGCTATAAAAGAAATCCGACAAAATAGTGGTTTCTAAATCGTTATTTGTGTAAATATTAGGACAGACCAACACATCTGACACACAACAGAAGTGTGCTCAGACAGTGTCTGATACTAATTGTTTTTATGTTCCTTGGCGAGGTTCAACTGCTCAAAATAAACATTTCACCAAACATTAGCCTTTGAGCGGCTGAATTGCGCAGTGTGAAACAGTCAAAATAAGGTAGAGTCCGGCCTGAGGAGGTGCAGGATGCAGACAGCACTCTACAAACTGCCTCTCCTCCTTTGTCCTGGAAGTGCAGAGTGCAGGCAGCCACGGCGGGGAGGGCGAGGTGAGAAAATTCCTGGAGGTTTGCAGCACAACAAAAAGGAAGGGCAATTGGCACGTGAAAGGCTTTGACACAAGAATTTCCCCTCTCTCTTCTGTCAGACCCAGGGCCATTGGCACCTCAAAGCTCTTGTGCTTTGAGGTGCCAATGGCCCTGCGACTGAAGGAAGAGAGAGGGGAAATTCTTTTGTCCCCTGTGTCCCCCCCACTACAAAATCTGGGGGGATATATCCCCCGCGTCCCCCACACTTCCTACGCCCATGACTGGTGGGGCCACCTACAACAGGCAATCATGAGGATTGTCTCCATGTGTGCATGGAATATATTATTTTATAGATTAATGAACATGTTTTCTAAAACGGATACAAGCTACAGTCTATTTTTCTGCATTTAGTGCAAGATAAATGAGAGAAAGCAACAGGTTTCTGAAGCAGATAAAAAGATATATATATATATTTTTATACATACACACACACATAGGACAAAAATACATCTGTTTCTGCTTTAGAAACCTGTTGCATTATTTTATATCTTGCACTTAACGTTGAATTTTTCATTTATTGTTACTTTTTTTTTTTGTTCAGCGGTGTCACTACCTTAATACCATTATGTCAATAGCCATGTGGCAACAACCTCTTTCACATCATCAGGGTCAAAAAGTAATGTGATATCACTTCCTGCGGCTAAACATTTGGATGATCTCACTTCGGATACCTAGGAGTAGCTCCTCCATTAGAGCAGAGAAATGTCGCCCCACCAACTAAAATGCCCCCTGAGAAGACCAAAAGATGAAAAATAGAATGGTAATAAAGTTAATTTATTATCATTTTAATTTTCCCTAAACTGCGTCCCAAACCGAGTGTCAGGATGGGGTGGGGGGCACTGCTGCTGAGTGGCATCAGCAGGGAGGAATGGTGGGCTGGGCACTTAAGTTTAAAGTGTGCATGTCACTTTGGCTGGCTGTCTTGCAACGGCCAGCCAGACATGCGCACTTTAAACCTCTGGTGAAAGCAAGCATAGGCCTCAAGTGCCTTTGGGAGCGCTGAGAGAGGCCGCTCCCTCCAGTCCTGGCGCTTCTCTCATGCTGGTTAACAGCATGAGAGCAGCACCAGGATTGGTTAGGGGAGTTGGCTGGGGCCCACGCTGGAGCCTGGAGTAGAGAAGAACACTGGGACCAGAGCTAGTAGGACGTGTCATGCAGCAAGCAAGGTAAGTGACTATTTATTTTATAATATAGGCCCCTTACATGAGGCATGCATGCATGCACCCACCACCAATTTGCCCACCCCAGCACTCTCCATAGTTGCCAGCTGCCACTGCGGATACTCCTGGCATTTTGGTGAATCAATGCCATTGGATGATCTCCTCTAGGGCCACAGGTTATAAGTTTCAAGTGATGACTGGAGAAAGGGTTTATAGAACTAGGCAGCTATAGTAATTTGGGAATTCACTGTGTGCGTACTATATTTATAAGTGGTTAGAAATCCTGATATTGGGGATTTTAAAAAAAATATTTGAAGTCAGCTGTTTTGGGAAAAGGAAATGTAACTGGAAAATGCAGAAATGTATATTTTACATTTTCCACAAACATTGAGGCAATACCATATTTTGGAGATCTATAAGTGTTTTAACTCATAGAGGTGCAACATAGCCTGCCCTCAATGAGCTGGCGAGTCTCCACCAGCCCATAAAGCTCATCTTGTGTCTGTAGGGTGTGTAGGTATTTTGCCATTTTCAGTCCCAGAAGGACCAAGAGATTGTCTGCCATCACCCCCTACCACCTATATGAGGGTCAGTTCTGTTGTCTGGGATAAACCGTCATGATTACGGGACCATTTAAACCACCATTTCAGCCTGTATGCTTTCAGAGCTAAAGAAATTACAAATTGCAGTTGATATCCAATTCCTAACCCTAAAATCTAATCCACAGTGAAAACTGGTGAAGTCATTAGGTTCAACGAGGGCTCCTGCCACTGGAAAACTTTGAAAGCTGTTGCTAGATTTTATGATACTGCCTCCTACAGCCTAGGCAACCCCATGGGTTTCCAGGTGGGAGCTGGATCACTATTACAACTATCCCCATTGACAAGAATCAGACACTGATGACCAATCTGCCATCACCTTTGACTTTGGACATCAGACCTTAGCACTGAATCCGAAACTTAAGTGGTGGGGTTCTTGCAGTTTGCGAGCAGTGGCGGCTCCACTGCTAAGGCGGAGGAGCATTGCCCCACTACTTTGCAGCAGTGAAATAAAGGAAACATAAAATGATAACTCGATGTTATTATCATTTTATGTTTTCCTGCTGCAGCAGCTTTGCGGGTGGAGCGGGGCTGGGCTGCTCACAAGGAGCAGGAGTGGTTTGCCCACTCCAAGTGAGCATGAATGTTTGGCCTGCCATCTCGTGCCGGACAAACAATCATGCACAATTTGCATGTTCTCCACCCAGGCTGCAGTACAGCCTGGGTGGAGAACATGCCCAGGCTCCCACTGCCTGTCTGAGCGCCGTACCACGGCGCTCAGACCAATCACAATGCTGCATCGCAGCGTTGTGATTGGCTTTGGGGAGCCTGGTGCTTCCTGTTCTGTTGCACCTACACAGAACTATGTGCAGGGAAACAGGACCTCTGTGTATAGGGGTGTACCAACCTACCACCTTAGTGCCCAAAATCACAAAACCGACTAGCTATAGTGTCTCATTCGTTCTCCTCCAAAATCACAAAGCCACAAATGATGAGACAACCCAGAACACAACACTCCCGACTCTCTCCGGAATCGCGGTGGCAAGACATACCCTTTTGCTCGCTCACTCGTACTTGTCCACAGATAAGAATTGGCAGAGTCACTGTAATGGTTCAAAATGTTTATTTTAACTATCGTGCTCTATAATACAGTATACGAGCCACTACCAGCAGTAAAATGCCTAAACTACTAACAATTAGCATTGTTACAATTCCACAGAGTACAAAGGGGGATGTCATTATATAAAGACAGTGAAAAAAGGACTAAGGCCTAACCACCCTCCCCTTGACTGGAAGAAGTTTATTATAAAAAAAGAAGATCTCTGGGCTTTGTCAGCAGACCCCATACCTTAAAGCCTAGATGTAAGGTTTACATCATAGAAACAGCATAGCTCTTCTCCATGGGAAGGGCTCTCTCCAAGTGTGTGTTAAAACATGCATCCCCGTAATATCAAAGCACGAATCTCCAGCAATGCAGCTGTGTTTAGCATGTTATGTCTAGGTGCTAGGGACTGACCAGAACAGAATATCAAGGGGCATTGTTCATCGACCTTGCACATCGTGTTCAGACTAAACTCCAGGAACTTAGCAGAGAACGCGAAAAGCAGACAGTTCTTATGTGAAAGGCATAAATAGAGTCTTGCAAAATAAAGTCATGTAGTAACGTGCGCAAAAGCAGCATCATGGCAGCAAAGCTCATGCTAACTTAGCAATGTCGAGAATGACCCTAATGGCCATATAACAGTTCTGGCCGGGAGAGACGACAGAGGGATGACGGCAGAGAGAAGCGGCAATCAGGTACTTTTCTTTCTTTCTTTTTTTTTTTTTATACCTCCTCACCCCTCACCCTCAATCTGTGCAGGCCGCCACTGTGTGGGAGTGCGTTTTTGGCCCAACAAAATCTTTTTAACTTCCTTTGTTTAAGCACTGCAAACTCAGCATTTGAGGCTTCAGTTCCTTAAGTTGTCTACACTTGAACCATGAGTTGCAACAGTGCAATGGCTTTGTCCAGAAGCAGCGCATCAGTAAAGTGTTCACTAGCCTGAATCCCTGAAGGGGAAAAGTCCTTGCATAGAGACAGAGACCCAACAACTTCTGAGATTCTCTAAGCGGACTCAAACGCAGCCCCATAAGCTTACATTGGCTTACAGAAAATTCAGCACACACGAGCTATCTATATATCTAACTATGTATCTATCTATCTATATATATATATATCTATTTGTGGTTGTACTTCAGCACTTAAAGGTGCTTATACCGTCTGTTTTTTCTCTTTATATTGTATCTCTAACTGTTCTACCTACATATAAGTAAATGTTGTAGCCTTCTTTGTGGTTATACCACCTAGTGTGTATTAAAGCTACTTATTGAGTATTCTTACTGTATTCATAATAGTCTGAGTCTCAATCCCCCAAAATCCGAGGGCAACTTTGACTGCTCATTCACGTTATCGATAGAGATTCAATGAAATAGTTTTATCTTTTTTTTTTTTTTTACACAGTTTTATATAGCGCGAACTTGACCCGAATCGGGTATCAGAGCACTTTACATAGCACCAGTTTCATTACATGAGGACACATTCATTTTTTTGTTAGGCACGGGAGATTAAGTGATTTGCCCAGAATCACAGGATGTTCAGCGTCATTGCCGAGACTCTAACCCAGTTCCCCAAATTTGAGGTCGACCGCCCTAGCCGTTAGGCCAACTCCTCTCCCCTAATTGAAGTGCAATAATATTTGTGGCCTTGAAACACCAATCATAAACATTATACACCAGGATACTGCCCAGTAGCCATGCCCTTCCAGGGCACCAAGAAAAAGTTTCCCAAACTTGATATGGATGTATTTAAAAATTAGAGATTAAATAAAAGCTTTGTCCATCATTCATAAGGGCTAACAACAAAGGAGCCCCAAATACCTCACCTACTTTTTTCCTAAAAACACCACTGAACTGTTCATGCCAAAGTTAGTAAAAGGGCATGTAACCTTTACTGCACAGTCTTTCGTCCGCATAGCCTTTACTCCGCATGTGCCTTTCCTCAACATGCCTAAGCTCCACAGGGTTAAGGGGTGGGTAGGGGTAAAGGGGGTAGGGGCAAGGGTAATTTTGGGACTTAGGAGTGGGTTGAGGTAAAGGGGGCTAAGGGTCATTTTATTGTTATAGGGTGGTTAAAGGTAAAGGAGGTAAAGAAGTGGTTCTAGGGTTAAGGTGTGCATAGAGGTAAAGGGGGTAAGGGTTATTGTAGGGGTTAGGGTAGGTGTAGGTAATGGGTAAGGGTAATTTTTAAGGTTAAGTGTTGGTAGAGGTAAAGGGGGTCATGATGATTTTAGGGCTAAGTGGTAGATAAAAGAGAGCTCAGGGTAATTTTAGGGTTCAGGGGAGGGTAGAAGTAAATGTTTTTTTCCAAAAAAGAAGGTTTTGAGGAATCACCCCCCCACCCCCAAAAAAAGTGTATGCAATTTTAAAAACTAAAACAAATAGAATACAAAATATATGGGAGGAGTAAAGACTTGCGTTGTAAAGGCAGTCATTATGTTAAATGAAACTGAATAAAGGCTTGAGGAGTAAAGTTCTTTGAGTAAAGGCATGCAGACTAAAAGTTTGTGGATGTAAGTCTCATATGCATGTAAAATACTTGGAGTGGCTCCATACTGGTAGTTCGAGACATAATGCACTAGATACGACCTTTGACTCCAAAATGATGAATTTCCATGTCTAAGGAAGGTCATGAGCCCCATTTTTAAGTTGGCCTTTCCATTACATCTAAGTCCAGGATCATCATAATCTTAAAGACTAATAGGACGGAACAAGCACTGTGAACTTTTAAGTTGAAAACCACCAGCATAAGCAGCATGCTAATTCTCAATACCATCCCACGAATGGCAGGAGTACTCACTTTTGAAACCTTCTCTGTTGAGTGAAAGCATACACAGATGAGAATGTAAGTTCTCACTGAGCTGCACATACAATATGAATGATAGCTTAGATCATGAGACGACGTAAAAAAAGAAGAAATACACAAGTGTTTTTGTAGTAAGTGACCCCCATTGGTGTCTAAGGTCTCCCAAATAATTATCAACCATCGAAGGTGCATGTTGTAGGGACAAAAGTCAATGGTGCAGTGTTCAAGTAACAAACTGTTTCTCCTTTTATCACTCTAGCGACCCTGACTCAGCCTCCTCAGTTGATGCAGACACTCCCTCCGCTTACCTGGTCACAGAGTGATGGCACACTAGATGGTGACTGAGAACAATTTGGCTGGGTTGGGGCAAGGACAATGCTATGCTCACTCTGCCGTGCACACACACTATACAGAGTGGCTCTGCCCCACTAACAAACAAATATTACAGGCTCTGCCTCCATCATTGAGACACCAAGGTACTGTGCAACCTGGGAAGATATGTGATATGGGAGAAGAATAAGCCAATAGGAGCAGGTAAGGAGCATTCACCAGTGCTGGACCAGATCTGGCCGGGCTCCCCAAGGACTCCCAAGAAAAAACCACAGCAACTGTTTGGGACGTTTTGTTCCAGCGTTGTTTGCAAAAATGGTTATTTCATTGGAGCAGTCTAGGTTGCATCCCCAGTAAACACATAGTATTATGAGAATAATTGTTGGCCTCTGAAATATTGAACAAGTTATTTAACTTTGGTAACGCTTTATCTGGTAGAGACTATATCTAGCCGCAGATTTCTTCACTGTGAATTTCCCCAGGCGTCGAGACTGAATATGGAAGATTTTTCATAAGCAGTACCCCTGCACACCAGTAGGTGGCATTGATCGGTTCCGCGTCCGCGCCGGAAGTGAAGTCGAATTACCTATTAAGGCGCACCTAGGCGCACTGACGTCAGTTTCTTTTCAGGATTTTCCACGCCAGAATTGCAGAACCTTTACTGAAGGTAAGTAACTTGTTCATTTGATAGAGACTTCTAGCCGCAAATTCTTTACATGTGAATAGATACCCAAGAAATACTGTCCTTGGAGGAGGATCTGCGAACTAATTTCAACCGAGAAAGTCCTGCAGGAACGAACAGGCAAAGTGCCCATCCCTGCAGACCTGACTGTCCAGACAGTAATGTTTGGTAAACGTGTGCAGGGAAACCCACGTTGCTGCCTGGCAGATATCTAGGACCGGAACTCCATTTGCTACCGCAGTGGTCGCAGCTTTAGCTCTGGTGGAATGAACCTACAACCCTCCAGGAGGTTGCTTCTTGGCCAGTGCGTAGCAGATTTTGATGCAGAGCACCACCCATCTGGAGATGGTCACCTTCTGCAACACTTGACCTTTCTTCACGCCAACATACCCCAAGAAGAGCTGGGCGTCCACACTGAACCCTTGTGTGTGGTCAAGGTAGATCAACAACACTCTTTCTGGGTCCAGACGGTGGAGTCACTCCTCTTCTTTAGAGGGATGTGGAGGAGCCTAAAAGCTAGGCAAGGTGATAGATTGGCCTACATGAAAAGGGGTGACCACTTTTGGTAGAAAGGAGGCCCTTGTACGAAGCAGCACTTTGTCATGATAGACTGAGAGATAAGGCGGCTTAGATGATAAGGCCTGCAGCTCACTCACTCTACTGGCAGATGTAATTGCCACAAGGCAGGCTATTTTCAGTGAGAGAAGCTGGAGGGGATAAATGTGGAGAGGCTCAAAAGGAGCACACATTAAAAAAGTTAAAACTAAATTAAGGTCACACTGAGGCATAATGAATGGTGAAAGAGAGAAGAGATGGGCAAGGCCCTTGAGAAATCTATGTATCATAGGCGACTTGAATAAAGAAGGTTGGTCCAGCAACTGCAAGAAGAAAGAAATAGCAAAAAGATAGCCCTTCAGAGTGCCCAGAGCAGAGCCCTGCTGTACAAGAGAAAGAATGAAGCGTAAAACTTCAGAAAGAGGAGAAAAATGGGGATCAAGAGATTTTTCTGCACACCATGCCACAATTTATTTCCAACGGCAGGCATTTACAGTCTTGTTGGTGGGACGCCTGGCTGCCAAAATGATGGTACAAACTTCGGAAGGATGGTCGAAACCTGTCAACTATTGCCACTCAATCTCCACGCAAGAAGGGGGAGAGTGGACAGGTTCGGGTTGAGAACTCTCCTCTGCTGTTGTGACAGAAGATCTTCCCGAAGGGGCAGCATGATCGGAGGATCGATGGCCATGTCAGTAGCTTGGGATACCAGACTGTCTGTGCCCAGTCCGGAGCCACAAGAATGACCTGGACTCGGTCATTCTTGATCTTCTTGAGAACTCTGGGTAGGAGTGGTATGGGTGTAAAGGCATACACTCCAGTGCACAAAACTGCTGGCATTAAGAATTCTCGGCGGAAGCAAACAGATCTAACCAAGGTTCTCGCCACTGCTGAAAGAGTCCTTACACCACCTCCGGCTGGAGACACCATTCGTGATCCGCTAGGCATCTTCAGCTGAGTTTGTTTGCTCAGGCGTTCAGAGAGTCTGCCAGGTGTTGAACCAGCAGGGATATGCCCTGCTGTTCGAGCCATGTCCAGAGGCGCAGAGCCTCCTAACAAAGGGTTCACAACCCAACACTGCCCTGTTTGTTGCAGTACTACATGGCGGTGGTGTTGCCTGTAAACACCTGCACTAACCTTCTCCTGATGGAGGGAAGAAGGGCTTTCAATGCCAGTTGGATCGAACGGAACTGCAGCAAATTGATGTGGAGCCCAGATTCTGCCGGAGACCAGAATCCTCTTTTCTCCACCTCTCCCAGATGGCCACCCCAGACCAGGAGTAATGCATCTGTCACTACTGTGAGATCTGGTTGGGGAAGGGAGAGGGGGCTTGTTCGCCACCACTGCAGATCTTTCACAGTTCCCTCCGAAATCTGGACCACGTCAGAGAGAGTCCCCTGATGCTGCGCACACTGGAACTTCAGGTCCCACAGCCTACATATGCCATAGGCATATGCCATATGCCAGAGCCCGCATATACCATCTGGCATGTGTCACCAGCAGGTTGCAAGAAGCCATGAGGCCCAGCAGCCTCAGAGTCCGTCACACCAAAACCCAGGATAGAGGCTCAAATGTCGGTATCACAGCCTGAATATCCTGGACTCTTTGCTTGGGTGGATAAGCCCGACACTGCACCATGTCCAGAACAGCTTCGGTGAAAGAGAGCATCTGAGAGGGTGTCAAGTGTGACTTTGGCACGTTAATAGTGAACCCCAGTGATTGCAGAAGGTTTGCTGTAGTCTGGAGGTGGAAGATGACAGCCTGCCTTCAGCAGCCAGTTGTCGAGATAGGGGAAGGCTGGCACCACCAATCTCCACAGATGAGCTACGACCACCGTCATCAACTCTGTGAACACCCAAGAGGTGCTGGTAAGGCTAAAAGGGAGCACAGTGAACTGAAAATGCTTGTGACCTACCGTAAATCGCAGCTATCGCTGGTGGGCAGATAGGACGGGAATATGGAAGTAAGCGTCCTTCAAGTCCAACGATACCATCCAGTATTCTGGATCCAGGGCAGACAAGACCTGAGCCAATGTGAGCATTTTGAATTTCTACTTATTGAGGACTCGCAGATCTACATTAGGACAAAGGCCTTTGTCAGTTTGGGGAAGCAGAAAGTAGCAGGAATAGCAGCCACAGCCTACTTCTGGCACCGGAACCCTCTCTATGGCTCGCCTGGCCAAGAGACCCATGACCTCCTCGCAGAGAAGGGACAAATGATCCTCCATCAGCTGGTCATGAGATGGTGGCATGGGGTGAGGGGCAGTGTCGAGGGGAGGGAGTTCCCCTTCATACAGTCTGTAAAACCCACCTGTCCGATGTTATGGACTGCCAGTAGGGCAGGTGATGGCGAATTCTGACGCCAACTGGGTGCGCATGGTGGTAAAGGAACAAACTAGCAGGGTTGTGAGGTTGCTACAGCTGGGGTGATTGCGGACTGAGCAGACCACTGACCACCTGACCCATGAGGCTTGTGGGTACCATGGCCTCGACCACACAGAGGTTGGGTGGCATGCACGGCACGGTGGCTGGGTGGGAATTGGCATGGCTGGAAGCCCCTTCCTTAGCCATGAAAGGAGCGAAAGGCTGATATTGGGGACAGGGGGCTGTAGCGAGGCCCAAGGACCTGGCTGTAACCAGAGTCCTTGAAGAGCTCGAGTAACGAATCTGCCTTGTCTCCAAAGAGACAGCTGCCATCGAAGGGCATGTCGATGCTTGGACATCCCCGAAAAGCCAGTCGTCCTCACCCAGGTGTGGCGCCTGAGGGCCACTGTCCTAAAAACCGCTCTGCCTAGCGAGCCAGTCGTGTCAAGTCTGCATCGAATTGTGAATTTTCCTGCATCTCTCCCGTCACTGAAAGCTTGGGAGAGTACGGCCCGGGCCTCCTCCAGGACCTGTGGCAGCACGTGTACAACCATATCTCAGTGTGGGAATAATGGCCCAAAAGGCATGCGGTATTCATGAACCACAATGCCAGGCTGGCTGAAGAGAACATCGTCTTCCCAAATGAGTCCAGCCTCTTGGATTCCCTATCCGGGGGAGCGGTAGGGAAAGCACCTTGGGAGGTTGAGACTTGGACCACCAAGCTCACAGGGGTAGGGTGTTGAGTGAGGAAGTTTGGGTGTCCAGGTGTGGGGCGATGGCGGCGGGCAATTGCCCTATTCACAGGATCCCCTATGCTGGGTTTAGACTAGGTACCCAAACGGACATCAGCGAGGGTATCATTGAATGGGAGTAGGGATTAGAACTTGGAGACTCCCAGTTGCAGCACCTCTGTCAAGATGTTAGTCTTGACTACTACCAAGCACAGCTAATGGTCAAGGACCTCAGCCCCCCTACGCACCACCATTGCATGGGAAAACCCCTCCTCAGTAGCCACGGTAGGGGGAGAAAGCAGACCAACATCTGGAAATGTATTCAGGCCACTGGCTTCACCAAGTTTCTTACACCAGTCCAATTTGTGTTCTTTCTCATAGGGCTGACATACTAAAGGGTCCAGCAACACCTCCCAATCTTCCCTGAGTCCTAGCCCATGGGAAAAGGGCTCAGGCTCCGATCTAGGAGGCAAGGCTCATGTCGGCGTCGGGTGACGCCCCTCTGGATTCAGTTTGTTGTCGGGATGATGCCGTTGGTGGGCTCCAGTGGCATCAGGAGCATCTGGACCGGCGCCGGGGAAGGTCGGGGAGGTACAACCGGTGTCGGTCCGGATACTGGAATCAGATGGACCCCCCAAGGGACCCGAAGGCGAGGCGGAGGAGTTGGGCCACCCATATATGAGGAGCATGGCATCATGGAACTCCTTCAGTCGGGTGGGGGTCGCTCGGCTCTGGGAAAGTTGTGGAGGCACGGAGTCAGTCCAGGCACAGGTTCTGGGGAATGAGGCCCAAAATACCGAGGCTCCCTCATCGCGTCGGGCCGACGGAGGAGAAGTCGAAGAATGCTTCAACTTTTCTTTTTCTTGTGCCGGACTAGCCCGAGTGTCCCGAGGACTTCGAATGGGATGATGTAGACTTCGGACTCTGTGACCGGTCCCGGGACCTTCCCCTCGATCGGGACCTTGACTTGCGTGGAGTCGCATGCCACGCCGCCATAAGCTCTAGGGACCGCTCAATCAAAGCCTTCGGATGCATGGCCAGGCAATCGGAGCACAACTTCAGGTCGTGGTCACACTCCAAACACCACAGACAGGCGAGGCGTGGGTCTGTGACCGACATCAGCCAGTGACAGGCTCCGCAGGGCTTGAATCCCATCTCGCGCAATGAAATCTTCCACACACCAGAAGGTAAAACCTCAAAAACTGTCGACAAAATGCCAAAAAAGTTCAGTCAAAAACAGACTGAGGGGTAGTTTTTCTCTCGGATCAGATCTGGCTGGCGCGGAAAAAAAAGAACTGACGTCAGCGCGCCTGGGTGGCGCCTATATAGGTATCGCAACATCACTTCCCGTGCGGACGACGCAGACGATGGACACGAAGCTGATCGACGCCACATACCGGCGTGCAGGGGTACTGCTCATGGAAAATCTTACAGATCGAGTCTGATGCCTGGGGAAATTCACAGGCAGGAAATCTGCAGCTAGAAGTCTCTATCAGATATGAACAGTATTGTGTTGTGTGTGAATTAGTAAAGTACTCACTCTTTTTAAAGATGAAGCACTGACTGGGCATTGAAATATAGACTTCTGTTGGGTGGTTCATTGAGTTCTGAATCTATAGCCCCACAACATCTCCCTTATTTTAGCTTTGGACTGCTTGTCCTCAGTGCTTGGAGGGTCGAGAGCAAAAGGGTTGTAGTTGGTGCTCAGTTTTGGGCTCACTGGTAAGGTTAAACCCAAAGGCATCTGTGGTAAAAGGCTTAGATTGTCACAATTTGGGCCCAAAAACCCCTGTCTGCCCTGCAACTCCCGAAAAAGTTACCAAACGGCGACAAGAAAACTCTTCCTGCCGGAGTGATCTGACATTTGAAAGAAGTTCCGCAGAAATATGAGAGAGTTGAGATTTGGCTAGAATAGGGAAATTAAGTAAGTATTAAGAAGGCAATTGAAATATGAACAGGTACTGGGAGGAAAACAGTAAAAAGAACGCTTGTTTTGGGAAAAGAGGTTTACTGTTAAGGACGTCCAAAGGGAATTGTTAGACACAAGCGGGTTGAATCCTATAGAATTGTGGTAGTTAGCATGACATATGCATTAGTTAGGTTACTAATCTGGCAAGCTGTAAGACTAGCTATGTAATATTGTAAAGTCATGCCTTTTGCGTCATAGCATTCTTTATGATGCAACTATAGTCGGATTTCACAGCTCTAGTCAATATGGCGTTATCAGTCCAGTGACTCTCCCAATGTGGAGTTATCAGCTCACTTACATACCTGTCAGTCTGTTGATTCTTGAATGAAAGTGACACAAGATGTTTAAAAGGGTGATCCCACTAAAGTGAAAGGACACGAGTGGGGGGGGGGGGGGTGCATGAAGAGATTTGCAATTGTGTGACCTCATAGAAGTGGCTTTTTTTTGGTGTGTGAATACATGGAGATGCGGCCGACGTTCACCAAATGAAGGCGAGTTTACAGGTATGCAGTTACAGCCTTAGGATGGGGCTGTAAGGCATAGTGCCAATATCGGCAACACTCGCCATCCCCCCATACAGCAATCTCCTAGAGAAATAACCAGACAAGACACCTTCTTTGTGGAGAAAACTGCTGCAGGTTTATTAGCATTACAAATATGCCAACATGGTGGGTTATCTTACGGGCGATCCCAAGGCAGGCAGCCCCTCGCCGCCTGCCACCTGATGAGCCAAATTACACCGTGGCCCTGCCAACGGTGTTTGCCATAGTTTGGGGGAGGGAAGACCCCTCCCACCGGTGGACCAACAGCCCACGCCCCTGCTCACGCCCCATAAGGGGGCGGAGCCTGCCAGGCAACCCCCGGTTGCTCAGGTCCACAACCGCCCGTAGGACTAACGGGGCGCCGTCGCTCCTCCAGGGTCTCACGCAAGGACCTCCCTGGGGATATTTGGCCTTTGCACCCTTGTTGTGCTTCTGCAGATGGTACCCGCATGTACCTTACAGCCTCTGGATCGCCCTGTAACTCCGCCTGCAACACAAACAAATACATTAGACAAAGCCCCCCCCACACCCTGCCTGAACGCCGGGTATGCGGTAGGGAGGGAAACGGCGTCAGGGTAGTGGGCAAAGAGGGCGTCCAGTGGGCGGTGAGAGGTATATGTACCTCACCCCCCGCCCCCTCTGCCCGGAAGGGACGCGGGACACCGGACCCCTGAGGGTCCCAACCACTGGGAGGCTCCCTCCTGTGCCATCTTGTGGCACTAAGGCGGCCGCCCTCTTAGCGGGTCTCCTTCGTGGACCCCGGGCAGCCTGCATTCTCCGACTTTTCGGTTAGTGATAGTCTTGATGTTACCTTAGCAAAGCTCTTTTACTTCCAAAGGTATATAACTACGGTGTTGGACGCTATAAAGAACTGAAGTAATGCGCAAAAGTGAAACGAGCGATGGCAGCGAAGCAGAAGGGACGTATAATGTATACAATGAAAGAGTGCCAGATAATTAATCCATTACAAAGACGATTCTTAAACGTAAGTAACAAGGTCTACGAGAAAGTTCAGAATGTGTATTCGGTTTCTCGGTTCCACTCCAATTAACATTTTCTTTTCCTTTATTCTTTGTACTTTGCTAGAAAAGTATAAAGGTGAATTGTATAAGCCTTTCCTTTTATTTCCTCTGCTGTCAGCGAGTGTTACTTAATGTGTCTGCTGTGGGCTGCTATCACCAAACGATCTTTCTAGTAAACTTCCGCATTAGTCATAGTGTGAGAATCGGCCTGCCCGTGTAATGTACAGTAAATAATACGTTACCTTAATGTCAAATGAGTCAGAGGACCTAGCCGGCCTCGCAACACTGCCACCTACAGCCCGATTAGAGCCACCGCACTGTCCTCTATTTCCAGAGCGTCATTGTTTGACGTATTTCTTATAGTGGTGGTAAAAATGGAAAAGAGCGAAGTGAAAAATGAGGTCTGAATAATTCTTCCCAGGCTAGACCATAAAAATAAATGCGATTGAGTCGTAAAGAAGTATTTACAGAGCACAGCACCTCTCGGTGGGGTGTCAAGGCGCTCAACCACACAGGTAGCCCGGCGGGATATGTGCTTGACGTTCAGCCTATGTGGGATGAGGTTTCGTGTCATGAGTCAGACGACAAGAGCGGTATGGTAAAACGGAAGAATATGTTAAATAACATTAAATATATACGTTTGAAATATAGCTCATTGTACACCTGCAGATCTACTCCCATTGTGGATATTACTCCTGGAATTACTTTTTGGCGAGTTCCACATCATTTACACGACTGTAAAGCTTTCACTAACACCTTTGAAATGTAAACACTGCTTTAAAATAAAAAGTGCGTGATCGTGCAGCCGGAAGTGGGGGAACAGGCAGCACATTTCTTTGAACAAGACCTTGTTTTACTGTACTCATTATACCTCACTTTCTTTTCGATCCCATTTCAAACATAGGGCTCTAAGCTTAAGCGCTAAAGAGAGGCTTACAAGATTAGTACACGCATATTTGTGCCTACACCTGGCTGCAAAATGGCAGTGTTTGTGCAGTCCACATTGCACATGAAACACATGATTTTTTATCATGTTTATTGTGCATTGTAACAGCGCACTGTACAAAGTAAGAACCTTAAAGATGTGAGGCATCCCTTACAAAGAATTGGCACAAACAAACCAAATAAAAATCGGAGAGCTATTTGAGGGGATCATGGTACACCTCATAACTGGGAGCTGCACCCTAGGCTGTTACATTTCTGAGATTGCTGTCAAAGTACCCAGACATTAAGAATGAAAAGATTTGTATATAAAACATAGTTCGTCTTTGAAAAAGTGCCCCCAGGCCAGTCTGTACCACAGCAAACACGAAAAAAGCACATATACATTACTGGTAAGAAATTAAATTGTGAATTGTGCACAGAACAGAACCTGTAGGCATGCAGAATAGCCTACATAACGTGGACAGCGATAGCAGTATTAGATGAAAAGAAACCTTACTAACAATACCACAAAAATGGATAAGATTACTAACAATACCACAAAAATGGATAAGAAGGTGAATACAAGGGCCATTTTTTTTAAATGTTGGTAGCACTGCCACAATAAAAGGCCATTTTATTATTGTTGGCTATATTGATGCTGTTGCTTTGTTGCCTCCTCCAGCAAGGGCATATATTTTGAAGTGCATTACATCGTTTATCACTAGTTTAAAATCTACAGTTACGACTGACGTTTAGCTGTCTTAATTATACCTGAACCGACAATCTGTAGCCAGCTACCAGTGCACAACAGACAGAGGACAAAGAGCGAGCGGTCATAATTTTGCATTATAATTTAAATTAATTGGCCAATTATGAAAAACAACTATAAAACTGACATATCTGAGAAAGAAAAACGCAATTTTAGGAAACCTGAACTTTTCCGAGCCTTATATTAATCATAAAACATGCCAACTTTAAGGGGAAGCATACTTTTGATTGAATTGTACACCAGTAAATGTTGAATATTTAGGGTCTCAGTAAAATAATAGAGTACTTACACGTGAGGCTGAGTCCACAGGCATGCGCCGTGCCATCCACTAACATGCCCCTGTGCCACACATTCAGCACTGGCACCTCTGTACCTCTCTGCACTGCCAGACCACTTATGAATGGCGAGGAACACAATCACCTACTCGTGAAACTAACAGCTGTCACTGAATGCAAGTGGGCACATGATGTCATGTAGGCAATGACTAACTACCCATCTCATGCACTCAAAGTTCAGAACCAGCCATCATCCCTACACGAATAACCATGACCAGGCCAGGCAAAGTATGCTAGCGTGAAGGTGGTGCCAGGAGCCCACAAAACAAAGAGAGCTGTTAGGACACCCAGAGCGAGTAACAGGTATACAGACCTGAACTCAGTTTGTCTCAAGGGATTTTTACAAGTGTTATTAATGTGCACTATGAGATATGCATATAGAGGTGTACATTCACTGCATAATGTACCATTCACTGCTAAATATATTAGCTTCACAGTGCAGTTAGTAATGGTTAATGAAGCAATATGACATTTCACTAGTCTGACCGCTTGTACCCTTTTAAATTTGGTCAGTGGTGCCTGAAGGGTTAAGTGCATGTTGAAAATCACAGGGCACTGTTCATCTCAGAAAAACCCCACCTATTATAAGCCCAGGCCATATTACAGATGTGGTGCACTGCCCCACACTCTCCTGCGCCAGCCACTTAAGTCTGTGAGCCAGATGCAGACCGGGTCAGTGCACCGTATCCAATCACATGCACTGATTCCAGTACAGGCGCGAACCTATGCCTGCTATGGAAACAGCATTTTAGTAAACGATAAAGCAGAAGTTTGAAGCAGCCGATCCACCTTTCACTGTGCAAACCCTAACCCGACCTGGAGGTGGAGACCCCCCTGCAGGCAGGTCCATGGAGCGACTGCACCAGCGCTCAGGAGGCGAACTGACTGTGTGTCACCTGGTGGCCTCTTTGCCGGTCTGTAATATGGCAGAGACACAAAGGTAAAACGATTCTATCATCCTATAGGGGTGCCCCCCCATGCAAAGGAGGGAACACCCTCTTGAGATCGTGCCAGTGTATGCATTTAGCAACAGCGTATTACAGAAGGGGACATATAAGCATCTGCAGGCCTTTCTGTAATAGCAAAATGCCTCAGATCCATAAAAGAAGAGTACACACCTGTTGTGAACATGGGGCATTTTTGGTAATACCACCCGGATCACTGACAGAATATCGACAGCAAAAATGTCGAGCTACAAAAATATCGGGACAAAAATATCGTTGTCCAAAATATCGAAGTCCTATCCTCATAATGGTAAGTACAAAAATATCGATAAAAAAATATCGTTGTTTAAAATATCATTTAAAAAAATGTTTAAAAAATAGTGTAAAATAATGCAAATACATATATTTTTTTAAAAGATAGTTAGAATTATTAAAAAATGTTAAAAATGATAAGTAATAAATATAATGTAAAAATAAATTACACCTACATATATATAAAATATAATATATATATATATTACCTTAATATAACTAATAATGATTTTAATAAATAATAAAATATTAAAAACATTAAAAATTATAAATACATATATATACATACACCAGTAAATTAAAAATAAAATTAAAATATATATATAATAAATTAAAATATTTATATATTTTTTACAATTTCATTTGGCACTTCATTAACTGCAACAGTAGTGAAAATGTTGGATAGCGGAGGGGATAACATTACTATTCCCACTCCAGGAAGTGCAACAGTAGGGAAAGTGTTGGATAGCGTAGGGGTAAAATTTACTATTCCCACTCCAGGGAGTGCAACAGTAGGGAAAGTGTTGGATAGCGTAGGGGGAATAATTTACTATTCCCACTCCAGGTAGTGCAACAGTAGGGAAAGTGTTGGATAGCGGAGGGGAATAATTTACTATTCCCACTCCAGAGACTGCAACAATAGGGAAAGTGTTGGATAGCGTAGGGGTAAAAATTACTATTCCCACTCCAGGGAGTGCAACAGTAGGGAAAGTGTTGGATAGTGGAGGGGAATAATTTACTATTCCCACTCCAGGGAGTGCAACAGTAGGGAAAGTGTTGGATAGCGGATGGGTAACAATTACTATTCCCACTCCAGCGAGTGCAACAGTAGGGAAAGTGTTGGATAGCAGAGGGGATAAAAATAATATTACCACTCCAGCGAGTTCAACAGTAGGGAAAGTGTTGGATAGCGGAGGGGATAAAATTACTATTCCCACTCCAGCAAGTGCAACAGTAGGGAAAGTGTTGGATAGCATAATGGTAAAATTTACTATTCCCACTCCAGCAAGTGCAAGAGTAGGGAAAGTGTTGGATAGCGGAGGGGAATAATTTACTATTCCCACTCCAGCAGGTAAAACAGTAGGGAAAGTGTTGGATAGCGGAGGGGTAAAATTTACTATTCCCACTCCAGCGAGTGCAACAGTAGGGAAAGTGTTGGATAGCGGAGTGGATAAAATTACTATTCCCACTCCAGCAAGTGCAACAGTAGGGAAAGTGTTGGATAGCGCAGGGGTTGTTATATGGTTCTTAGGCACATTATCGACATTGCTAAGTTAGCATGAGCTTTGCTGCCATGAGGCTGCTTTTGCGCACGCTACTACATGACTTTGTTTTTGCAAGACTTTGTTTGTGCCATTCACATGAGAACGGGTTGCTTTTCACGTTCTCTGCCTTTCCTGGAGTTTAGTCTGAACACGATGTGCAAGGTCGATAAACAATGCCCCTTGTTATTCTGTTCTGGTCAGTCCCTAGCACCTAGACATAACATGCTACACACAGCTGCAGTACTGAAGACTTGTGCTTTGATATTACGTTGTTGCATGTTGTTTTAACACACTTGGAGAAAGCCGTTCCTTGGAGAAGAGCTCTGCTGTTCCTATGATGTAAACCTTACACCCAGGCTTTAAGGTATGGGGTCTGCTGTCAAAGCCCAGAGATCGTCCTTTTTATAAAATAAACTTCTTCTAGTCAAGGGGAGGGTGGTCAGGCCTATAGGCCCTTATTTCCACCGTCTTTATAAAATTACTTCTCCCTTTGTATTCTATGGAATTGTAACAATGCTAACTGTGCTGAGTTTATGCATTTTGCTGCTAGTAGTGGCACGTATACTGTATTGTAGAGCACGATAGTTAAAATAAACATTTTGAACTATTTCAGTGACTCTGCCTATTCTCATTGTGGACAAGTACGAGTGAGTGAGCGAAAGAGTACGTCTTGCTCCCGCGATTCCTGAGAGAGTCTGGAGTGTTGTGTTCTGGGTTGTCAAATCATTTGTAGCTCCGTGATCTTTGGAGGAGAACGAATGAGACACTATAGCTAGTCAGTTTGGGATTTTTGGTACTGATGTGGTAGGTTGGTACACCCCTATTCACTGAGGTCCCGTTTTCCTGCGCATAGTTGTGTATGTGCAGAATCCCTGCAACATGGCGCCGCCAACGTTTGGTCTGGTTCTTATCTGCGAGACACTTTAGTAGTGCTTGTGCTTGTCCACAATACCCTCACTTCTGTTTCCGGAGTCAGCTGTGACGGTGTAACCTCCTATATTGATGTTTTTATAGGTTCTTTCAAGCTTGAAGTTTTAAAAGGTTTTTTCTCTTTATTCATAACCCATAATTGCGCTGCCGCGCTCTAGGTTGTTATTCTTTGTTTGTTGTGATGGCGGTTGATATTCCGGCTCACAGCCGCGCCCCGCTCAAGGCGTATTTGGCTCAATATTGAGTGCCTGATGCGGGTACTGCGCTTATTTTCGTGGTGGAAGCGAAACCTGCTTACCACTTCAAGGTATTTTATTCTTGGGTCACCTTTCCGGCGGTGGATGGAACAGATGATTTGTTTCATCAATACACTGCCTTGGCCACCCCTCACGCTTATCAGCCTTATAGGGCTCTTGAAGTTCCGCTTACAGCTTGGCAACACCAAATTTGGTTTAATGGCGCCCTTCCTCACCCAGTATCGCCGGTCCGCTTAGGCCCTTTATTGATAGATGGGGTCACTTGGCCTGTTTTGGCTGGGTATACCCAACACCCACGTTATTTGACTGTTGCGATTGCAGACCTCCGCATATTGCATACTTCCTTGATACGCGTACATAGGGCTGTTATATAGTAGATCACGTGCAACATCCAGGTGGGACCACCTGGCGTTGTTGCGCAACCTGCGGGACCTGGTGGTGTGATCATCAGTCCCCTTATGGTTAATTCAGTAATGTGGAAGCGTCCACATAATAAGGATGAATTACCTAATTGGCTTGCTGAAAAATTTGGACAACTAGAGGCTGTTTTTCCAAATACCTCTCCTGTGGAGAAACAGAGGATATTGACAATTAGTTTGCCTAAAGACTTGCTTCCCGAGTTAGCTGATTGTAACACCTGGGGAAAGGTGTTTGCAGCGGTATATTGGAAGTGTTTCGGCACTCCCTCCATGACTGTGCTCCCCTCAGTGATTAAACGTGTTCAAGATGAACACGGAGCCGAAGCGGCTGTGGAGCTAGGGATGAGATTGGTGGGGGGTGTTCGACGTGGTTGCTGATATGATCCTTGCCAATGTCAAGGGAGATGCAGTAAGCTTTCAAGTGGCAAACCGCTTGGAGGCTGTCCCTGATGTGGACAAGCAGCGCAAATTACCAAAGATTATTGCAAAGGCTTATAAGACCATAGGCCGCAATAGTCTGGGAGTTAAGCCTTTTACTCAAACGCGAACACAAACGCAAGAACAACAAAAAGCCCAGACTGATAAAGATGGGCGTCCGGTCTTTCCTAAACAGAACTGGAAAAATAAAAAACAGGGGCAGCAACAGCAGAAGCAAGGTTCGCATGCAGGTTCACCGACACCTGAGACTTCTGAGCGTACTTATGACGTGCGCGATCGCGCGAAAATTAAGTCTCCTGATAGATTTCAAGTCCCTGATCAGCGTTCTCCTCGTTCTTCACAGGACACATCTGGCTCTCAAGTCGGAGGAGGGGAACGCCAGGATCGTGGCAAATGTCAACCTGCACCACAGGGACGAGATCAGCCTCGACAGTTTGAAGTCAAAGGAAAACAAGAGGATTTACCTCATTTTCGACCCCCATTTCAGAAGAAAAAAGTTGCCGCTCTAACAGCGAGGTATGCCTCAGACGGTGAGAACGCGACTCCTGGATTGGACATGGGCAGTGACTCTGCTCGACAGTGCAGCGGAAGTTACCATAGTGCGGGAGGCTCTGCGTCCCTGTCTGGAGGCGACAGCAACTGATACCTTCATTACAGTAGAGACTACAGACACCCGGTTTGCCCCCACGGATAGGCTCTATGAAATAATTTTCCAAATTGAAGGTGATATACCTCGTTCAATCAAGGCGATTTTCTGGGAGAATCTAACCTCCTCGTATGACATTTTGTTAGCGGAGGCAGATTGGCCTCCACCCTTTGTGTTGGCCGCTTCTAGAGGGGAAGACGTGATACTTCCGAGTTTTTGGCGTCATGTCCCTGAGGAGCATGCACAGGCTTTCGCAGCTGAGTGGGCTCTGGCCCTAGCCCCAGTGGTGTATCGTAATCAGGTGGGTTGGGATGTTGATTCACTGGCTCATGAAATACCTTTACGCTCTATGCCTCAGTCACAACCGCAATATCCAATCAGACGTGAAGCAAAAGCTTTCGTTTGTGATATTCTAACACAGTTGGAGTATCAAGGAGTGAGTGAATCATGTACATCACCGATGAATAATCCTCTCTTTACAGTATCAAAACCTGATGGTTCATATCGGATTGTATTGGATTACCGATATTTGAACAGTCATTGTCGCACTTTTGCGGTGCAGAACACTCACAGCTCTGCACTGGTGAACAATCTTGTTCGTAAGAAATACAAAACTACTCTTGATATTACTAATGGTTTCTATACTCACAATCTCGCTCCTGAGAGCCATGATTTGACAGCATTCACTGCCATCGGGAATCAGAAAAAATTTACACGATTGCCTATGGGGTACAAGAATAGCCCCGGGGCATTTGCGGCACGGATTGTGTCTTTGTTGAACAACATAGATCCTGATGCGTTCTCGTACGTAGATGACATTTATCTGACGGACGATGAGCTTATGCCATATCTTGTACGAGTCGACAGGATTATTTTGTCCTTTGCCGACTATGGATATAAATTCAATTTTGCAAAATCGCACATCGCCCATTTGGCGGTGCTCTTTTTGGGCTATGAGCTCAATAATGCAGGAAAGGGCTTGGCCCCTCACTTCTTGGAGAAATGTGCACAATTGCAACCCCCTTCTACACTGAAGAAACTTCAGTCTTTGGTGGGATTTTTAAATTTCGGGAGGACATACATTCCCAATTATGACCAGCGTATCAAACCGCTCTAGTCATTGATACAACCGACTTTCTTCTGCCAGCTGGTTTCCGGAACATACTTCTATTCTGAATTCTTTGCAAACTGACTTGCTTGCAACTAACTACTTGTTGACGCGTGACAACACCACAAACCTGGTAATACGTATAGTTTCTGGTACAGTGGGTTTCACTTACTTGACATTCAATGAGGGAGACAATACCAATTGCATACAAATCACATTTATACACTGCTGCTGAAATGCGCTTTTCAACTATTGAAAAAATCTTAATGGCAGTACAGATGGCGATTCTAAAAGAACGCTCACTGGCGCAAGGCAAACGCATTCTTATGGTCATGCCCTTCCCTGCTTTGGAAGCCGTGACTAAGGCGAGTGTACCTAACTCGAAGGCACTACATCCCTGTTGGATACAATGGGCTACTTCCTTGACATCGGCTGATGTCACGTTTATCTTTGATCCTTCCTTACAGACACAGGAGTTTTTACAGTATGAACACGTTTATCCTCCACCCTGGTCTCTGCTTCCTTTACATGAGTAAAAATGCATCATTTACACCGATGGGCCGGCTCAACCGGCCACGGGTTCCAAACATGCTTATTCAGCCGCTTGCGCAATTGTTGCTGGCTCAATTGTTAATGGAGAGTTTAAGTCTTCCATTGTGCACACTCAGGCACTTGGAGACTGTACGGCACAATTGGCGGAGGTGCGTGCTCTTGTACTTGCTCTAGAGTTTGCTGATCCAAATGTGAATACTCTTATTGTGTGCGATTCTTATTACTGTGTTCAGTCTTTTAATGACAACTTGTTCTTTTGGTCTCGGAATGACTATCGAGATTCCAAAGGCAGCGCAATTAAGCATAAAACGCTTTGGGTTCGAGTGGCAGATCTTAAACAACGTCTGCCCCTCATACATGTTATACATACTCTTGGCCATCAGCGTGTGGGGGCACATGCTCTTGGTAATTCTTTGGCTGATGAAGCGGCCAAGTCTGCAGTAGCCACGTGTTCCGTAGCAGCAGTTACAAGATCCATGACTAAAATAGATGAGATTTTGGCAGCGGTAGCTGCTACAAGGGAGGGAACTGCTTATCCTCAGGGTTTCCCTTCGAAATACTCTTATCATATAACTCCTGAACAAGTTCCTTATGCCTTGATTCCTTCCGTTGGGGACCGGATGATTCCCAACTTGGACCGTAGACAAGCTCTGATCAAAGCCGCACACGAAGGCATAGCATCTGCACATGCCGGTGTGTCGGCGACAGTCTCTATTTTACTGCAAAGTTACTGGTGGGGTGGTTTATATAAACAGACCCGTAATTTTGTACTTTTTTATGACATTTGTCAGCAAATCAAGCCGTCTACAGTCGCGCAACCCACCGCAAACACAGCTGTGTATTTCTAATCAACCTTTTGGCTGTAACTATCTTGATCATTGCGGTCCTCTTTCTTCTGATACTGCGTATAAATATATATTTGTTGCAGTTGATTGGTGCACTAGATTCCTTTTGGGTTTGGCCACAACGCAGTGCTGACGCTCGAAATGTCATCAGGGAATTGCTTGTCTTTGTAGGGATGTTTGCCTGTGGCACCTTCCATTCTGACCAAGGTCCAGTGTTCGTCTCTAAGGTGTACAAGGATGCGATGAAGTCGATGGGGGTGCTGGTGCAGTTTTCGTCTCCATATAGGCCTGAGGGCAATTCAATTGTGGAGCGAATGAACCGTGACTTAAAGCAATCATTGACAGCTAGAGTCTTAGGTACTGGCAGGAACTGGCTGGCCCACTTGTATGAGGTTCAACGTGCACTTAATAACCTCCCTAGACGATCTCTGGGTGGGCGGACCCCATACGAAATGCTCTTTGGCATTAAAATGTTTATGCCAGACCTTGATGGTCTAGACGTTGTGGCGGCTGCCGCAATCTTTGATGTAGATAATCCTTCTACTGTGTTATAGGATCTACAAAAGACACGTGACAGCTATGCAACTGAACATTTACCCTCTTCCACTGATACAGCACTACTGATTCCAGTTGCCGGTTAGCTTCCGAAAGTCGGAGATCTGGTACGAGAAAAGCTGGAGAACAGAAAAGAATTTGGTCCCTCTCACCGTGCACCGGTTACAGTGCTTGGACTGAAGGGTACTCGTACAGTTAGTTTACCTCCATTACCTGGTCGCAAAGACAACAGATATAATTCAGAGGACAATGTCAAGTTACACCATGTGGCCGATTCTGAATAGTGTCACACCTGCAGTTTCGTGCAACGCGATTTCATTGGATCTACTGGCTTCATCATCTTCCACAGCTCCTCGTAGGGCTAAGAAAGTCATGGACACTATTGTTGATCTTTCACCCGTCCGACCTCTATCTTCTACCATGGATGTCGAGTATATATATCATCCTGATGAGTCCGTCAGTGAAGTGCCGAACAGTCCTGGAGAACATCAAGCGGACCCGACACTTCCACCTTTGATAAATCAACCTACGAGTGGCTACTATGGAGATCATGCCAGCCTCTCTTCCGGCTCGTCTTCCTCGAGATCCCGTTTGGCAGACACACCGACTAAATTAAGTATTTTTTTCTCTTGGTTCAAAAAGACTTACCTGGTCCTCCTTGGATCTACATTTGGTTGCTGCTTATCCTGATTTTCCTTTTCATGTCAATTGGTTTTGTGACAGTGTTCTTTTTGCTCATCAATGGTCATTACTTGCCAGAACGCTCTGCTGTAAACTTGGTCGATGGAGTTCTGGCCCCTCACACATCGTCCCATATCATGAAACGTGATCATTCTCATGTTAATATTTCAGCATTCCCGATTGCAGATAGCATCGTTTGGGACAAAGTAGCCTACGAAGTCCACGGCCCGACCGAGGTACTTCGCTTACCATACGTGTTTCGCGTCTCTCTTGGAGATGTGGTAACACGGGACATGCATTCGGATGATTGGGATGTGCAAGCAGTACATGCACTATTTTCCGATTTAAAATATTATGCTGCTTTTGATGCTGAAGATTTGTATTTAAATTCCAACAATTATGGGGATTTATTTTGTTATCAGCATTATGGGCATCATTTTTTACACAAAACAAACACGATGAGACCTGTTTTTAATTTTACACAATGGGAACATTGTCCTACTCCCGTACAGGGGAGTTCTAAAACTGTTAGGGATAAATTCACTTACTTTACAGATTATTACATATCTAATCCAGAATCCTATTACATACCTAATCCAAATTTATGTTGACCCACACAAAATTGATTTACGCCAACTTGTTTAGAAATAAATTGGCTACGCAGGGTTATGATCATTGGAAAGATACTGTTGATTTAAAATCAATCTGGGGCACAAAGCCTTGGCAGGTTCAGGGAACTGAAGCATTGCATCGTGCCTGCCTGATCCCAGTTCAAATTTTGTTTTTAAATGATACAGTGTACCAAACAACTTGTTTTGGCCTGGCAACTGTCAAAAATTTAAATACACCATCCATTCCATCTTTAGCGGAATATGATGATTGGCGCACACACACAAATTATACCATTGAGGCATTGCAAGCTTTGCTTCGAAATGACACTTTCAATGTCTCTGAAGTTGATTCTTCCGGGTGGTTGGCGTGGCAAACTAATACAAATGCATGTCAAATGCGTTTTTATAATGTTTCGCCAGGTTTCATTCAGACTAGACCGGATCCTCGGTATACCGTTACACATTCGGTCACCACATATTCGGTGGGTAAGTTATGCCAACAATGGTTGGAACATTCTACGCTGACATCAGTGAAGCAACATCTTTCTCTGCTGTCGCATGACATTAATTTGGCTGATTTTCTCTTGGGACCCAGGGCTCCGAGAGCAAAAAGATTCATGTATGTCGCTTACAATGAAATTTGGAAACGTTCGCAGATGGAAGCTGCATTTCGTCTGCGCCAAATTGATCAGGCCAACTTAGAAAAAGTCCTTGCCGTAGTAGACAATAGCATAAACACACTTTCCTCACGCATTTATACGTTGGATAATATTGTTTCATCTGTTATTGATAGTGTTCAAAGTGATGTATCTGTGTTATATCATGGTCAAAATCAGTTACGATCTGTTATGCAATTTGCTTGGACATTGCAGACTCTTAAAATGGGAAAAGTACCTTGGGATTATTTGAATGCCACTGCTTTATTCTTGCCATTTAATCTGACTGATAAACAAAGATTTATGTCCATGAAAGATGTTACATACACACTATTGCATATTGAACAATTGGAGCCCTTGCCCGTTTTCGGTAGCGGAAAAAGACTCTGCCGTTTGGTTAATTCATGGGGTTATCTCTCTCCCTTTTTTGCTATTTCAATTTACATCATGCATGCAACATTTTCCGATTGGCCGTTTTGAACCACTGGGTAGTGCATTTCTACATGAATTGTGGTCCCTGCCTTTCACTTACAGATGTCAGAGGGAGGGTAAGGAAGTTTTCCTAACAGGGGAGGACTGCGATTCCACAGTAGGACATTCCCTTGTTTGCAAACACGTTAAATTGCACGGCGCTTGTAATGTGTCGGCGCCCAATCTGGCTTGTTTTTTAAAAGGGACCCCAGTACCGTCAATAATTCCCGCTTTTACCTTGCTTACAAATGGCAGTTATCTTATTTTGAATAACCAAGACTGCTGTGGTTTACGGGCAGGAGTCCCGTATTTAGTAACGGTTTCCCAGCGTGTAACTTGTTGCAGCAATGTGCTTTTTCAGCCCCCGCATGGGAGTCTAGATTGCTCAATTTGGCCTTCCATTCCAACTTTGAAAACAGATTTCAACAAGTTGAGCAGGCTCAAAGCGCTATTATTCCAACAAGAGGTGGCTCTCACTTCAGCCTGCGAGACCTTCGAGTTACAGGTGGCTAGGACTTCTAGTGAGATACAGTCCCTTCTGAACACCAACCTCCCACTGCATTTTGGAGAGCTGATACACCAAATATTTAATGCGTCTGACACCACTGGCCTTGCACATTTTTTAAATGTGTGGGATCTGGCCTTGTGACTTTTTTTCAGACTATATTTGGAATAATACCGGGTTTTATTCATTCTATTTTTTCCAGCGTCTTCGGAGGGTTCCCCTTAATTTTGACGTTAGGCGCAGGAATCCTGCTTCTCCTGCTCCTGTTGCGCAATGGCTGCTCATCTTGTGGTACTGCACAGACCAGGCCAGTTGCAGCTGTAAGCCGGGTCTGGTGGCTCAGTGGACTAATGCATCCACTGCAGGGGCCTGTGTTCGACCTCATGGTCACAGGTTCGAATCCCGGCGGGTCCACTCAGCCTTTCATCCATTTGAGATCGATAAAATGAGTACCATTAAGTTGGGTAACAATAAACATCTGTTATTCAGCGCCAAGATGCCCCGTTGCTGGGGTGAACGTGCGCTTTACAAATACACATGTTATGTTATGTTATCGCATGCAACAGGTTTTTGGATGCTTGCCATTAGCCACGCTTGGCGTCAGTTATGGATTGACTTTTCGCTTTGCCTATTTCACTTGCGTGCAACAAGTGTTTTACTGTCAGCGATGCCCCTTCTATTGGGCACTGGATATATGCCTCTCCAATACGTCACGTCTAGTCCCGGATTTTAACCAGTTGATGGGTCCCTTAGAGGCCCATGACCAGGCTTGTTCTGGGGATGGCCGTATGGCGCGTGCGGCTGCACTTGGAGTTTTGGCCGAATGGGATGTCTGTGCGGCTGCGCAGACCGTCCTGCAATGAAGTTTCATTGAATATCACGCAAGTTGCCCACTCATGCTTTTAGAGGCGTCTGATTACGAGGAGCACGTTTGTTCCTTCGACTTACTAAATTGGATGGCATCTCTCTTTTTTACCAACGATAGGGATGATCTTTTGGAGGGAATTGCATTCCTCGGTTCACACACCTTGATGGACTTACCACCTCCTTCATAATAACTTTGTTATACTGGAGGCAGCTCCCCTTCAATAAGCCCTATTGACAACTTTGAAAAATATTTTTGGGGAAAAATTTCGTTTTTTTTCCATTTTTGTTTTTTTTCAAATGTTTTGAACTCTGCTTGACTGGTGAACTCTGTTTTGGTCCTTTGTCTATGTCCTATGACCTTACCAGGGGGAGGGTGTTATATGGTTCTTAGGCACATTATCGACATTGCTAAGTTAGCATGAGCTTCGCTGCCATGATGCTGCTTTTGCGCACGCTACTACATGACTTTGTTTTTGCAATACTTTGTTTGTGCCTTTCACATGAGAACGGGTTGCTTTTCGCGTTCTCTGCCTTTCCTGGAGTTTAGTCTGAACACGATGTGCAAGGTCGATAGACAATGCCCCTTGTTATTCTGTTCTGGTCAGTCCCTAGCACCTAGACATAACATGCTACACAGCTGCAGTACTGAAGACTCGTGCTTTGATATTACGTTGTTGCATGTTGTTTTAACACACTTGGAGAAAGCCGTTCCTTGGAGAAGAGCTCTGCTGTTCCTATGTTGTAAACCTTACATCCAGGCTTTAAGGTATGGGGTCTGCTGTCAAAGCCCAGAGATCGTCCTTTTTATAAAATAAACTTCTTCTAGTCAAGGGGAGGGTGGTCAGGCCTATAGGCCCTTATTTCCACAGTCTTTATAAAATGACTTCTCCCTTTGTATTCTATGGAATTGTAACCATGCTAACTGTGCTGAGTTTATGCATTTTGCTGCTATTAGTGGCACGTATACTGTATTGTAGAGCACGATAGTTAAAATAAACATTTTGAACTATTTCAGTGACTCTGCCTATTCTCATTGTGGACAAGTACGAGTGAGTGAGCGAAAGAGTACGTCTTGCTCCCGCCATTCCTGAGAGAGTCAGGAATGTTGTGTCCTGGGTTGTCTAATCATTTGTTGCTCCGTGATCTTTGGAGGAGAACGAATGAGACACTATAGCTAGTCGGTTTGGGATTTTGGGTACTGATGTGGTAGGTTGGTACACCCCTATTCACTGAGGTCCTGTTTTCCTGTGCATAGTTCTGTGTATGTGCAGAATCCCTGCAACAGGGTAAAATTTACTATTCCCACTCCAGCAAGTGCAAGAGTAGGGAAAGTGTTGGATAGCGGAGGGGAATAATTTACTATTCCCACTCCAGCAGGTAAAACAGATGGGAAAGTGTTGGATAGCGAGGGGGAAAATGTACTATTCCCACTCCAGAGAGTGCAACAATAGGTAAAGTGTTGGATAGCGTAGGGGAAAAAATTACAATTCCCACTCCAGGGAGTGCAACAGTAGGGAAAGTGTTGGATAGCGGAGGGGAATAATTTACTATTCCCACTCCAGGGAGTGCAACAGTAAGGAAAGTGTTGGATAGCGTAGGGGTAAAAATTACTATTCCCACTCCAGGGAGTGCAACAGTAGGGAAAGTGTTGGATAGTGGAGGGGAATAATTTACTATTCCCACTCCAGGGAATGCAACAGTAGGGAAAGTGTTGGATAGCGGAGGGGTTACAATTACTATTCCCACTCCAGTGACTGCAACAGTAGGGTAAGTGTTGGATAGCGGAGGGGAATAATTTACTATTCCCACTACAGCAAAATAATTAACATTAATTAAGAAACAATGAATTAATTCTAAATAACTTACCGTCCACCATATTCCCCTATAAATAACACCACCAATGTTGTAAAACATAACACAATTAACAATTAATTAACAATTAATTAATAAATAATAATTAAACAATTTAAAAACAATCAATAATAAATTATTTCACACAAATAACACTAAAAAACAGAAAATAAATTTGATAAAATAAATTAATAAATATATTAAAATTAAATTTGCTTCCTCCCTACTCCCCTATCAACTCACAACACGCTCTTAACACAAATAACATAATAATTAATTATGTATAACCAATTAATAAATAAGAATACATTATTTACCAAAATTCACAATATAAAATATTAAACACAAATATTAAATATCAAAAAATATAAATTAATTAATTATTATTAAAATACTTCCCACCCTACTCCCTATAAACCCACAACCCGCTCCTAAACAAGTGACACAATTAACATATATACCAATTATTAATTACCAACCAATAACAACTTAATTACCACAATTAATATAAAATCTTAAATACTTAATTAAGTAACAAAAAAATATTAATTAATTATAATTAAATCACTTCCCACCCTATTGCCCTATAAACACGCAACCCGCTCCTAAAAATATAACACAATTAAGATATTTACGAAATATTTATTAATTAACAACCAATTAATAACTAATTAATAATGAATTAACACAATTAATATAAAATATTAAATACCTAAATATTAATTATTAAAAAGTATTAATGAATGAATTATAATTAAATTACTTCCCACCCTATTCCCCTATAAACCCACAACCCAATACGGAACAAAAACACAAAATTTAATTTAAAAAAATTAATAACTTCTAAAAATTATTCCATTTATTATAATTAAATTACTTCCCACCCTATTCCCCTATAAACCCACAACCCAATACGGAACTAAAACGCAAAATTTACTTTAAAAAAATTAGTAACTTCTAAAAATGTAACACATATATTCAAAAACAAATGCAATACTTCCACAAAAAATAGAACACATACATTAAAAATACACACTAAAATACATAACACTAAATAAAACAACGATATTTTTAACAACGATATTTTAGCAAACGATATTAATTACTTCGATATTTGGGAAAACGATATTACTTACCTTCAACTCGATATTCTTTTTTTTTTAATAAATCTTTTTATTAAACAGACTCGAAACATGGTACAGTTCCACAGAGGTCAATTGAAGGGAGTACAATTAATTCAAGTATACATACAGATATTGCAGGACAATGCATTGGAAATCAAGGGGAGGGGGATCATCACAGTCTAGTATACGGGGAGGAGTGCATATGTTGCCACGGTATTCATTCCAGGGGGCCCATACCTTGGACCATTTTCGTGGGCAACCCCGTGTTATATACACAGTTTTTTCCCGTAGCATACACCAATCAAGGTCTTTTCCCCAGTCAGTGATTGTAGGTGCCTGTGAAGCCCCCCATAGCTGAGCAATGTTTCTCTTGGCGACCATGTAGCCGAGTGTGGCCCATTGTGTAGCGTGCGTGTTCAGGTCAGTGGGTTCCCAGACGTTGAGGAGGCATCTAGGGGCTTTTGGTGTGAGTTCGACTCCCATTACTTTGCTCATTACTTCGTGTATCTTACGCCAATATTCCTGGATCGGTTCGCAGTGCCATAGTATGTGAATAAACGTGCCCAGCTGGGTGCATCCCCTCCTACAAGACCCATCTGCTAGAAAACCCATGTGCATCAATTGGGGACCTGTTATGTAAATTCTGTGTAGTATCTTTAGCTGCACAAGGCGGAGACGCGCCGAAATAGCAACAGTTTTGGGGGAGGAGACCGCCGCTTGCCAGTCTTCATCATCTAATTCAACCCCGTCCCCGGCCCATTTTTCTCGTAGTGACTGCAGGGGGTCCTCCATATTGTGGATGAGTTTTCGGTAGGTTAGGGAGATAGCTTTTTCAGGTAAGTGCCCATCCAAAATCCTATCCTCCAGTGGGGAGGCGTCTGATGGCGCAGAGTCACGGGGTAGTACTGTTTGTAATGCGTGTCGGACCTGTAGGTAGCGGAAACGCTCGGAATCCGCAAGGGCATATTGACTCTGTAGGGCTTCAAAGGTTTGCACGCCCTCTTTGCACCAGAGGTCCCTGATGTGAGAGATGCCAATTAAGTCCCATTTGTCAAAGCCTTTGGAGTTTCTTAGGTCTCCAAGTTTTTGGGAGTCCCATAGTGGCGTGGCGAGAGTTCATTTATTGTTCCATCCTAACGATTTGGTTGCCGAATGCCAAATTCTAACTGTGTGGTTGGTAGGACCCGTGAGTGGGAATCTGTTTGGTTTGGAGTATAGTGCCCGGGTATATGCCCCGTTTGGGAGAATCCATCTATCCATATTAAACCCCGGGTTGTCAGGCCGCCCATAGGTGCCATGATTTATTGCTATTAGATGTGCTGCCCAGTAGTATATTTTAATGTCCGGCAGTCCAATTCCGCCGTCATACCAGCTGAGCGTGAGTTTTTGCAGAGCAATACGCGGCCTTCCATCCCAGAGAAGGTCTCGTTGGAGTCCTTCTATTTCTTTAAAATACGTATTCGGGACAGGGTTTGCCGAGTTCTGCAATGCATACAGGAAGCGGGGTAAGGACAGCATTTTAAAAGGGCCGCTTTGCCCAGAAGAGAGAGCGGGAGGGCCTTCCAGTGCGCAATGTCACTTTTGAGTCTTTGCAGTGGGGGAGCCAGGTTATGAGCATATTGGAGTGTGTGGTCGAGGGAGACGAATATACCTAAATATTTGAATCCGTCAGAGACTATTGGGATGGGGCAGTGCCGGGGAACGGGAGGAGAGTCTCCACAGAGGACGTATAAGAGAGATTTCTGCCAGTTGATACGAAACCCAGAGAATCGGCCAAAAACGGATAGGATGTCAAATACTACAATGAGGGACCTCTGAGGGGACGTGAGGTATAGGAGGATGTCGTCCGCGTATAGGGAAATACGGTCTTCCCAATCTGCCGACCATCGCATTCCATGGATCCTCACGTCTTTGCGGATCCATGCGGCAAGGGGTTCGAGGGCCAGAGCGAAGAGTAAGGGAGAGAGAGGGCATCCCTGCCGGGTTCCTCGGCCAAGTGTGAAGGCCTCAGATTTTTTGTTGTTCACTACCACTTCTGCCATAGGTGTGGCGTATAGCAATCGTACCCACCGTCTAAAGTTCGGTCCGAATCCCAGTTTTGTGAGCACGGCAAAGAGATAGGGCCACTCAAGTGTATCGAAGGCCATTGTGGCGTCTAGGGAGACTATGACTGCATCCTCTCGTATGGCCGGTACCCTGCCCAATACTCCATGCACTCTACGCAGATTTAGAGCTGTGTTTCTCTTTGGCATAAACCCGGATTGATCAGGGTGCACTAAGTCCCCTATTGCTTTAATCAGCCTAGTGGCTAGTACTTTGGCAAGGATTTTTGGCTCTGCATTGAGCAGTGAGATAGGACGGTAGGAGGAGCAGTCTGTTTTGGGTTTCCCTTCCTTGTGGATTGTAACTATGGTTGCAATTCTCTGATCTAGGGGTAGCGATCCCCGTTCAAGGCTGTCTTGAAACATAGTTTTCAGATATGGGACCAACTTATCTGGACGGAGTTTGTAGAGCTCGATCGGGATGCCATTGGGGCCCGAGGGCCTTACCCGAGTGGAGCGCTCGGATTGCAGACGCTATTTCATCAGTGGAGAGAGCACTATCCAAGAACGCCCGATCAGTGGCTGACAGCCTCGGAAGGGAGATATCTTGTAGGAGTTCCGAGGACTCCTCTTCAGTATGTGGGCTCACCGAGCTGTACACTGTGTGAAAGTGTGTTGCAAACTGTTTGGCTATGTCTTGGGGGTCTGTTATGGGGGATCCGTCTGAGTCCCTGATTTCTGGAACAAGCCGAGTAGCATGTTCTCTTTTTTCTAACCAGGCGATCAGTTTTCCAGCCTTATCCCCCCATTCATAGAGTCGGCCCAGCCTGTTTTGCCCCATTATTTTGACGCGGTCAGTGACTAGCACCCGGTATTCGGCCTGCCGGAGGCGAAGTGTGTGGAGGGTTTCAGGGGACGGGTTAGAGTTCACTTCTTGTTCCAGCCGGTAAATTTTGTGTTCTACATCAGATATGTCTTTTATGTTTTCTTTTTTTGTTCCCGCAATTAGAGAGAGGGCCTGGCCCCTAACCACCGTTTTGAAGGCTTCCCATAGCACTTGCGGGGAGTCTACAGAATTCTCGTTCTCCAGGAAGTAGTTGTCTACGGCTTTAGTGAGGTCTTTGCGTATTTTGGGGTTTTTGAAGTACCATGGGGGGTTGATAGGGGCAATGCGTCCTACTTGTGTGCGCTCCAGGGCCACGTGGATCCATAGGGGGGAGTGGTCTGAGATACCCCTGGCCAGATGCCTGATCTCTTGGATTTCTGTAACCTGTGAAGCCGGGATAACTATATAGTCCAGGCGAGAAAAGCTATTGTGTGCCCCAGAGTGGAAGGTGTACTGGATCTTGTCAGGATTGTATGTTCTCCACCCGTCCACCAGCCCCATTGCCTCCAGGAAGCTGGAAAAAGAGTGTGCTGTATGTGGGAGAGTGCGGGGAGGGTGTCTGTCAAGGGCGCCCGAAATTATTGAGTTAAAGTCGCCGCCGAGCACTAGGTGTCCCTCTGGCAGAGCTAGCAGCACGGCGCTCAGGTCCGTAAAGGTTGCGGCTTGTAGCCCCGGGGGAGCATATATAGACATGAAGGTGATTGTTCGGCCCTCCCAAGTGCCCGTGATCCCGACATATCTGCCACGGTCGTCTACATAGGTGGACGTAAGTGTCAGGGGGAATGATTTCTTTTGCAGGATGCCCACCCCTCTAGAATTAGACGCGAAGCCTGCGTGTGCTACCATTGTGTATCCCCATCTATGCATAGCCTTGCATGTGTTACCCACCAAGTGCGTTTCCTGAAGCATTACAATGTCTGGCGACAATCTCCTGATATATTGCAATACTACACTTCTCTTAATTTTGTCCCCCAACCCGTTTACATTCCAACTTAGCATTTTGACTTCCTTGTTCCACTGCACACCCATTGATACCTTAGTGACGCGTAGTGTCTGTTAGTTGCACAAACCAGGACTGTACCATCGAGAGAACGCAAACAAATAAAAACAACAAAATACAATAATCCCTCCCATCAACCCCCACCCTGCTCCCCTGCACTCTGGGCTCCAAACTACCCATAATAATCAAATGCAGAGTGCCTGTCGCCCAACGTTTACTAAAAGAAGAAAATGAGGGGAGGCCCCAGCGCCCTGCTGGCCCCCTTTCCTACCGTTACTAGGCATAGGTACACTTTGTAGTGATGAGCCCAAAGACAAATGGTCAAATCTTTTTAGTACATTAGTTTACAAGTCAACGTCTTCAAGCTTTAAAAAGACTGTGTATGATGTTCAATATTTGGGAAGAGTAGACGGATCAAAGCGTTCGAGCGTCAGTTCAAGAAAGGCAAATCCTCGTGTTCAGTGGTTGTTTTGGCTCCGTTCCGGTGAGATCCTCCAGCCGTCCAGCCAGTCAGATACCAACTCAGGTTGGTCGAAGAAATGAGCTTTCCCATCAGCCTCGACTCGCAGACGCGCAGGGAAAAGCATGGCGTATTTAAGGCCCTTCTCACGCAGTCTTCGTTTGACTTCTAGGAAAGAGCGTCGACGCATTTGTACTGCCTGGGTAAAGTCAGGGAAGAAGGCGAGTTCTGAGTTGTCCATTTTAATCGGAGGGGCAACCCTGGCGGCCTGTAGGATCGTGTCTCTGTCTCTGTAATTTAACAGCCTGGCCAATATTGGACGGGGGGCTCCCGGTTTCGGGCGTCCCCAGGTACTCTGTGCGCCCTCTCCACCACAAACAGCTTGGACAGTCCCTTTGGTTGCAGCTTCGTCATTACCAGGTTTTCGATGAACAGATCAGCAGCGGGCCCCTCCGATTTCTCCGGCACTCCAAGAACGCGTATGTTGTTGCGTCTCGAGCGCCCTTCGTAGTCGTCCAGCTTGTCTTCAGCGAACCTACGGAACGCCTGGAGTTCCCTAATGTCCGTCTGCAACTGTGAGGTGTCATCCACCAAGCCTGTGGTGGTGAGCTCCAGCTGCTTGACTTTCTCCCTGTATTTTGTAAGGTCAGCCCTAATCAGAGTCACTTCAGAGGATAGGGTGTCTATGGATGTGCGCACTCCAGTGATAGCCGCCATCAGGTCTTTCATTGTGGGTTCTGAAGGATCATGTTCCGCCCCACCTTGTTGTGTGTCGCCAGGTCCCTTTCGTTCGGGCAATTCCGCCCTTGGGCAGGTGTATCGGTCCAGCTTGCTTTGTTGGGACGTTTTTGTACTCCTCGGGTTAGCCATGACTAGGGCCGGGTTTGCGCCGCCGGCGCGTTACGCAGCTTCTGGGGGCTCTGCTCGGCTCAGATCTCTCCAGCCCGGCCTCAAATGTGGGCCTTCGAGCAAAGGCCACTCGGTGATAGGCGGTGGCGTCTAAGGCATGGGCCGCAATCCAGCGGCAGACATCCTGTAGGTGCCGAGGAGCAGGCGCTGTGGGTGCACTCTCTCTAGGGCCCGGTCCGCACCGCAGTGGAGGGGGGGCCCTTGATGATGAGGGCCACAAGTCCAATCCCAGGCGTACTCACCGGCGCTGGGCTTCAGTGTCAGGCACCTCCTCCACCTCGGCGCGCCGAAGTACCTCTCTGCCGTTGACCGGCCGAGACCTCCAGGTCCGAGCTCCGGGACTGGCTCCGATGCAGCCGGCCCCGCAGGAAGCTTCCAGGCAGTGTCGCAGATGGGTAGTGCCTCAGCGTGCAGGCTGTCACTAGGTGCTGATGCGCTGCCGCATCAATCGCCTGCGTCCCTCCAGGGGTGGGTGAGGGGGGGTTCCCACTGACGCTTCAGGCATTCAGTCCGGCGGGCGTACTCACTCGAGGTCCCGGCTTCCCCAAGGCTGTAGGCCGCAAACTCCGGGCGGGATTTCTCCGCTTTCCGGCGTCTGCCGAAACTCAGGATTGCAGCAAAGTGCACCGCTGCACCTCCGGCGCGCGAATCCAGCATCGGAGGGTCGGATAAATGGGGCGGATATACGGGGCAGGAAAGGGGGCCTCAGAGACGCTCTAGCAGGCGGCCATGTTCTTTCGCCGCGAAGCCACGCCCCCCAACTCGATATTCTTGACAACGATATTCTGACTGTAGATATTTTTGTATGTCGATATTTTGGACTCGATATTAGTGTTAGTCGATATTTGCAACTCGATATTATGTCTGTTTACCATACCACCCCTGGTCTCACCAACGTAGTAAACTTAAGGTGGGCTGGGGCTGCTCTGTTCCAATTTCCCATCCACATACCAAGATGGCCTATGTCCGGTGGTGTGCCTGCTCACTGGTCAGTAGCAGAGGGGCATTGCAGCTGCCCGCACTCTGTAATGATTAGTCAGCGTATTTTAGAACACATCTGCTTATTCAATCCCTGGTCCAAAACAAACTGAACAAAGTAGACAAGTGCTACAAAACGGCACAAGGGGCAGTGACATGCTATGCACACTCGTGTCAAGTAAGTATAACTATAGATGAGCACTGCAGAGCTTCCAGTCTGTGTGTAGTTCTCTATTGCACTAGTCTATATTTATGGCTGTCACACACCCAGCACAGCCCCATTTAAACCACACCTGTGAACAATTGTACAAGAGCCCAACCAGGGGAGTGATACAGGCCCCTGCAGTGCGGTGGGGGGCTCCAGTCCTTCACGGGGCCCCCAACCAGCCCAAAGCATATATTTGTGAAATATTGGGGGCTCTGGGACCCTTATCACATTCTGTGGGGGGCATCATTTTGTCTTATGCCACTGGGACCAACACCTTGGCTATGATGGGGTAAAGCTGGAAGGCCTCCAATTAAAAAAAATACTTGCCATGCAATAGGTCTCGCATTTAAATGCGAGACCTATGGCACTGGAATGCCGGCTGCCATTGTCCCGGCTGCTTACTGCAGGCACAACTTGCTTTGCTTACATTCAAACACGTCGTGCCTGCAATAAGAGAAACTCAATAAAGTAAATAGTGCTCACAGACTAAAAAAAGACGCACTGTGTAACAACCGAAATAATAGGGCCAGTCGCCATGGGAGGGTACAAATGGAGACAAGGCCGTACTAAGGAGGGACTAACAAGCCTGTTTACAAATCAGACGCCAGGATTTACGAAGGACACTGACATAAGCCAATGGCAAATATGGGCAGAGAGTGGGCGGAGCTTCCATTACATACTCAACTACAACAAGTCTCCCCTAGAGCAGCGCATGTGCACTGACTCTAGGCTCGACCTAAAATGATAGTTTCCGAGATGTGTGACATTACTACTCAAGTTCATTTGGCAAGGCCCTGCCATTAAAACCCCTCCCAGCAGACTCTGTGCTCCAAGATTGGCCTGGGGAACTGACAGCAGGGTGTGGCTAAAGGAGCACACACATCTTATATTTCTGGTCTTTTGCATTTCTTACTATATGTGCTATTCTTTTAATGTCAATCTAAACCAAATTTCATCTAGAGCTTTTATTTCTATTAATTGTATTGTCTTTTTGTCTCTCTAAATCCAATCCTGTAGTGTCACTGGAGTCTGGACTCTAGGAGGATCAATGTCCTCCAGTTAGGAATGAGCCTTAGTGACCCCATGATTTAAAAGCATTAATGTCCTCAGGCATTAATGGCACCGCACCCTGATTATCAATGAGCCTAGTCACGGAGGGTCCCGAATTGCCCTTGACAATTCAAGACATTAATGGGCAACGACTTCAAGGAGTATATTAATTAGCATGGTTGGCTCCAGGACGTAATATAGCATTATAGTGCATTGCTGTGAGCTATAATAGTGTTAAAGGCCCTACACCCTAGTTATAGGACCTTGCCTCAGGCAAGATCATACACTGATGGAGAGAACCTCTAACAACTAGGACAGCCAGAAACAGAAGGGTTATAATTAGAGCATTCCACCTCATTTCTTTTTTATGACCGTTAGCTGCCAATATGGCAAATAGACATCTGGGCTGTTGCGCGGTTTTCCTAAAACCTCAAATGAATTAGGGTGATGGTGGACCACATCAGCTGCCTTGATGTTCATTTTCCCCGTGTCATTTTGTGGGACATTTCACCAACCACTTAGCAAGGCCTAGGCAGTTTATTCTTTACACCTCATCCTGTGGAAAGCCCTTGGTGCATTTGTATCCCCCCGTCACGGCTAGGACAGGAGGGGCTGAATAAGGGCCTATTTCTTTTGTCATCTCTCTCCGAGATCTGCAAAAGTAGTCAGGCCTAGGGGCCGTCCACTCATGCATAATGCAGAGTGGTATGTTCATGATCACAAAAGGAGGAAACAATGGTTTTACCTGGAAATGTTTCAGAGGTATTCCTGCCAATCACATTGTGATGCTCATGAACATATCAATCAATCAGACAGGACTTGTAAAGCGAGGCTATTCACCCATAATGGGTGTCCTGGTGCTGTGAACCATGAGGCGGGGGGATGTTCAGTTTAACAGCCAGGTCTTGAGTCCTTTCCTGAATTCCAGAAGAGAGGATGCGATTCAGAGGTGAAGGGGGGGTCATTCCAGGACTTAGCTGCGTGGTAGGAGAAGGAGCATCCTTCACTGTTGCATTGGCAGATGTGATATGGCAGGGGGGATATGAGCGAGGGAAAGGGAGGGGGAGCGCAGGAGTCTGGTGGGTTGGCGGAAGCTCAGGCGGTGTTGATGTATGGTGGTACTTGTTTGTGTAGGGCTTTGTAGGTGTGGATCAGCATCTTGAATTTACATCTCTTCTTAATGGGCAGCCGATGTAGCTTCCTGAGGTGGGGGGTCATGTCGGTTCGTCTGGGGAGGTTAAGTCTGGCCGCTGAGCTCTGTATGGTCTGTAGCCTTTTCAGGAGGTGCGCTGTGATCCCTATATAGAGAGCGTTGCCGTAGTGCAGCCGGCTGGGGACTAGGGCTTGAGTAACGGTTCTTCTTGTTTTGACGGGGAGCCATTTGAAGATCTTACGGAGCATGGGAAGGGTGAGAAAGCAGTCGGAGGAAACTGCATTGATATGGTTTTTAATGGTGGGCTTGCTGTCCAGGATGATGCAAAGGTGCGTGCATGGTCCGTCGGAGTTGGTGAGGGTCCTAGTTTGGAGGGCCACCAGAAGTCTTCCACGATGAGGAGTTATTCCAGAAGATTAGCACTTCTGTTTTATTTGTGTTGAGTTTTAGGCAGTTGTCTTTCATCCAGTTAGAGATTATGGTTGTGAAAGATTATGCATCTGTGAAAGTTAGCCATGGAGGTGGAGGGTCTTCCGACAGCGAGAGGATGAGCTGGGCGTCATTTCCATGGGATATGATGTTAAGTCTGTGTGTTCTGACAATGTTGGCCAAGGGAGTCATGTAGGTGTTGAACAGAGTGGGGCTGAAAGACTAGCCATGAGGGACGCTGCAGGTGATGTTCTTGGGTTCGGCGGTGAAAGAATGCAGGCAAACTCTCTGGGTTCTTTCAGTGAGGAAAGAGGCAACCCACCTGAGAGCGTTTCCTTGGATTCCAATGTGGTGGAGTCTCTTGATGACGGTGTTGTGGGATACAGCTGAGTGGTCGAGGAGGATCAGGGCTGTCGTTTCTCCCCGGTCAAGGAGGATTCTGATGCCATTGGTGGCAGTGATTAGGGCGGTTTCGGTGCTGTGGCTGGTGTGGAATTCGGACTGGGAGGTGTCCCGAAGACTTGTTCTCCAGGCAGTTAAGGGCCTTTTCAAGGACTTTGGCTGGGAAGGGGAGCAGTGAGAGGAGACGGTACTTCTTGAGGTCGCTAGGGTCGGCAGTTCGTTTCTTGAGAAGAGACTTGACTTCAGACTGTTTCCATTCTTCGGGGAATGTGGCCATGGTGATGGAAGTGTTGAGGATGGCGGTAAGTTTGTTGCTGATTATCTTGCTCCTGAGGTTGAAGATATTAAGGGGCAGGATTTTGAGGGTGCTCCAGAGTGAATAGATTTCATGATGGCAGTGGTGTTTTGCGTGGTGAGCTGGTCCCAGGTGGTCGTGGTTTGCGCTTGTGGGAGCCTGGAGGTTGAGGGTGTCGCCGGCGGTGGGTTAGGGTACGAAATTTTTGTAGATGTTGGCGATTTTGTCATGGAAGAAACCTGCACAGGTGTCGCAGAGTTCCTAGGAGGGGGTGATGATGTTTTTGGAGGCTGAGGGGTTGGAGAACTCTCTGATAATGTTCAAGAGTTCTTTGCTGTGGTTGAAGCTGGCTTCGATGCGGTCAGCGAGGGTGTTTCTTTGTTTTTTTCAGGAGCTGTTGGTATTGCTTGAGGGATGTCTTAAAAGTGGCTCAGTCTGTGGGCTCTTTGCTAGTGCAACATCTCCTTTCAAGCCTCCTGCATTTCTGTTTGGTGGTTCTCAGTTCCGCTGTATAACAGCTGGCTTGTTTGGAGGGTGTCGAGTTCGGTGGGTTTGATGGGATGACTGTCAGCGCAGTCGGTGATCCAGGTACAGAGGTTCTTGACGGCTTGTTCTAGGTTGGTTGAGGTGTCAGGATGGGAGGTGTTGAGCAGGTCAGTCCACTGGCTCTCAGATACTTTGTTCCAGCTGCAGTGATGGGCACTGAGCAGCTTGGTAGCAGAACCAGGGGAACCTGCGATGGTGAAATGTCCAGGTGAGCTCGGTGAAGTGGCTGTATTTGACTCTGTTGTTGGCTGTGAAGATGGAGTCAAGTTGTGACCCATGATTTGTGTGGGGTTTGTGACGAGCTGGGTGAGGCGGATGCTGTTCATGCTTTCCAGGACATTAGCGGTGTTGGTGTCGTTGAGATCATCGAGGTGAAAGTTGAGGTTTCCGAGGAGATGTAGTGCTTGAAGCGAGCTGGGCAATGAATTCGGGGATGGTGTCACAAAAGCTGGGGCAAGGTCCTGGAGGTCTGTAGGTGAGGGTGCCTCTCATGGCGGTTATGCAGTCGGTTTGGAATTGGAAATTGAGGTGCTCCATGATCGGGGTGGCATTGTCCAAGGTGGTGGTGAAGAGGATGGTCTCTTTGTGAATGATGGCGATTCCACCTCTGCATTTGTTGATGCAGTCTCGATGTGCAATCTTGTAGCCATCTGGTGTCGTTGAGGCGATGTCGGGCGCTGATGTGGGGGGTTGAGCCAGGTTTCAGTGAGTAAGATGACATAAGGGGCTTTGAAGCCTATGGGTCCTAGCACCTCAGCACTGGAGAGCATGAAGTGCTACAGGAATGCAGGTGAAATGATGGGCTCTGGTGATCTGGAGAATGAAGAACTGGAGTCTGAAGAGCTACAGCCTGGAGAGATGCTGCAGCATCCTGTTCACAAGTCTCAAAAGCAAGCAGAGATTCAGACCTGGTGTGGGTTTTATACTGGAATGGAGTCAAACTCTACATGACTGCCGAATCTGGTTTTTCATGGCTAAAGCAGGGTTGAAATTCATTAGCTCTGTGTCCATACAACAACCTGCTTATTTTAATATTCTGGCAGCCCAGATTTGTGCATTGCTCAGGAGGCCCCTATATCAAGTCTCCTGGCATGTGCTCTCCCTCATTATGCCATATTGCTTGAGTGGGGCCCATCCAAAGAGGCACTGCTTTTAACGTGGGTGAATACGTTCCCATGACCTGACCTTGGCACTAATAATGACTGGTGAGAACTGATTATACTATGGTTCCAGCCTTTTTACCTGAGCTTACTGGCCCTCTTTGGTAAACTGTGTAGCAGGTCATAACCGGACCTTCTTCTCCCCCTGGCTATATGTATAGCATGTATAAAAGTGCTTGAGAACCTGTGATGGTTGGAATGTGCATTGGGGTCACTTTCTCTATATAGGGAACCCCTAGGGTTATAGGTTGCTCCATAGGGTTAGTGGTAGTGGTAGGGGGAGAGGTGTGGTGCAGCGGCCAGGACGGCTGACTCCGGAGCGCAGGGCTCACAGTTCGATCCCCGGCGGCAGCTCAGCTCCACACCATGTGGCTCTGGGCAGTAGCTCACTTAATCTTCCCAACGGCCCCCAGCGCCTTGAGACCATTAGGGGTGAGTAGTTCGTGCTTTACAAATACCGGATTTGGAATGTGAGAGAGCGCTGTTTCCCCAATCCACGCATGCTCCCCCTGAACTGCTTCTCTCAGTTCTCACCTCCCTATGGAATGATTTGCTAATCCAGTTTCACAGTCTGGCATCAATAACTACTTTGAAAGAAAGAGAAGGACAGATCAGTTCTAACAGACGACTGTGTGAACTGTCTTGAATAACACCGGCCCAAAGAAATTATCAAAAAGCAAGGGCACCATACACACCACTTGCAGTGAAGAGAGGCTTCCTGCAATACCTCGCTATCCTGTGTGCTGTGAAAAGAACTGAGCTGGAATACGCAAAAGCAGGAGAACATCTTCACCTGAAACTGGTTGCCATAGAGATGTTGCGCACTGAATGAAAATGTTTATTGAGTTTCGTGGTTGCCCCTATATCTTTGTGGTAATCCAACTGATCAGAGTTTCTGTCCGTTCTCTGGAAGTAGACAAAAACAGATTCCTCCAAATTTTATGGTGTTCATTCATTTATTTATTTACTCTTGGGGCTCTGAACGCCTGTGTAGAGGAAGGCAAAGCCCAGCAGAAGAAATCCTGGCTGCCTCTCCTTTAGTGGTAGGGACCATACCCCAAGGCTAAGGGAGAATTATCCCTTCATCCATCCATCATTTTTCCCACTGATTATTAATGAAATATTCTCAACTGGAAGACAGGAGAAAAAAAGGAACTTCAAAGCATTCTGCTGGCTGACCCTTCCCACCACATGGACACTAAAGATGGCCAGCTTACCCAGCATTCTTCCTGCTTTTTCTCTTCTGTCTGGCTGGGAGGACTTGGGGATCCCTCTCCAGGACTTCAATTCCCATCTTAATACTCGTCTTTCTGTGCTGGACGCAGAGAGGTTTGGTGTGCAACATGAGAGCAATTTCTTAGCAGGATGGGGTGTGCTGATCCCTGTGGTTGGCATTTCCATTGTCTGTTTTGGGAGATGGTAAGAAATGTCAGATATTTACCATGCTGATGGCGTCATTAGCTGTTGGCTGGCATTAGTAAGGCTGCTGTGTTAAAGGTTAGGACGTGATACGCAGTAACCCGTGAAACTGCATCTCCCAGTTTTGCACCATGAGTGGAGCCCTGCCCACTCATGTGCAGTATATATTTTCGGTTCCAGCCCACGAATCCCTATTTTCTCGTGGGTATATATGGGAGCACAGTTGTGGCCAACGATTGTTCTATTTTTGGGAGTGCCTAGATTTATGTCTCCGTTATACCTTCTAGAACAGGGGTCACCAACCTTTTCAGTAATGGAGCTACTTCTGTACAATAAAAAGCATCCAGAGCTACAAATAATTTTTATAGTCATAATAGTGACAACATCAGACAAGATTACATTACTGGCTACCATTTGCAAGATTACCAGCAATGATCACTTTACTTCATCAGATCTGGTTGCCAGAATTAATTGAAAAATGCTTTGTCAATGTAGAATGTCTCTACATGGGTAATATATAACAGCCTTAGCTATAATGCCCTTGGCACTATGTTAATAAAAATAGCAATAAGTCTTCCCAATGCCACAAGATTTGTCACTAAAGTATGAACTTTAACTATATTTTGGTAATTCAACCACTTATCTCTGCACATCATCTTATGAGTTCTGACAATACACACATTTGTATCTTGAATATAGGATTTTCAATCCTGGTATACATATGTTAATTCAGCCATGCAAATGCTTCTGATTTAGTAGGCTGGGCTGCACACAGAACACCCACTTAAAGGTAGTTGGAGAGCTACAAGTAGCTCACAAGCCACTCGTTGAAGAAGCCTCCTATATGGTCAAGTTAATTCCTGAGGCAATGATGGTAAATATCCTGGTTGCACACCTGGTCGGTCTTACCTCAATGGCAGGACAGGGTATCTTTAAGAAGTCTGCTGACAGCAGAAAGGTTGATGCAGCATTAAAGAAATCCTATGCAGGATCTCATCTTGCCATGTGAGCAGGCACTTATGGAGCCAATCAAAGTCTCTAATATCATACTTTAACTCCTTAAAGCTGTTCATGAAGGTGCTGAATGCTCTGCTTCACTGGAAGCCATGGAGAAGAATATGTAGTTCTTGTTTGACATCTCTTTCCCTGTTCTACCAGCTTCAGTGCTGGAGGCAGTGGTGAATATTTCTGCTAGAAGCAATCTCTTCCTAAAGTAGTGGCATACAGGCTCAGCTCAGAAATCTGTGGCACTTTGTCTCATTTTCTTTTTCAGTGAGTGAAGCTCTTTGGTACAGAAGAAGCTTCATAAACGTTTTAAATAGGAGTAATATTCCTCATCTACTCGCCAACAGTCCCCATTTACTCAATCCTTGGGGAAGTACTCCTTCAGGCAACCATTTTGATGTGCTCCTTCTCAGCATCAAACTACCAGTAGAAGAAGGCAATAAGAAAAGCCATTTATGGGCTGTTTTGATTAAAAGAGTAAAGCTCCCGTGAACAACAAGCCTCAGAATTCCTAACTACATCAGAAATGGCCTGGAGTGGTCAGTTGAAAGCTTAATCAAGCAATTTCAACAGGCTTGGGAGACATCCGTCTCCGATATGTGGGTCCTGAAGTTGATCAAAGAGGGGTGGAGGATAGAGTTAGTCTCCATACCTCCAGATTCTATGACCATAACTACACCTTTCCGCACAGGTACCCTCCCATCAAGAAATCAACTATGAACCAGGCAAATCATTCTATTATCTCGAAAGAAGTGATTGTTTCAGTTCCACCAAACGACCATGGTGTAGGAGTTTACGCCCTTGTGTTTCTCGTACTCAAGGCATTGGGAGGCTTCAGGATAGTCATCGAACTAAGAAAGGTCAACAAATGGATTAAGAAAATTCCCTTCAGAATGGAGACTTTGTAAAGGATAATTAATTTAATTCAAGACAAGGCTTTTATGATCACAATTGACTTGGCATACGCATATTTTCACATTCTTTTTGCAACTTGTCTAGGGAAAACGCATTATTAGTTCCAGATATTATCCTTTTTTTTTTTTTTTTTTTAAAAAGAGGATGGCTCCTGTATTTGTTCTTTTACATCTCCAGGGATGGTGCATATTTCCACAACTGGACAGCTGGTTACTTCATGCTCCATTTCCAAAGGAGGCCTTAAAACTCTTCAGGAGAATTTGTCTCGTAATGGTCTACTGTTGCGCAAGCTATGACTTTGGCGTAGCTCTACAAGGTGTGCTTTCTCACCCCCGTGTGAACTTGGTTCAAGGCACCAGAGATGAATGTAAAAGACAGTTTATTGTAGCCCTGCAAAACACTATTCAATGTGCAATTTAGATAGAGGCATTGCTTTTGGATTAATAACAATCCCATAAAGGGATCAGGGGTACAGTGAAAACAGCAACAACCCTTATTTCGTTATTCACAGTATCTCACACACACACACACTACTAAGATGAATAAAATATTTTAAGTAACAGTATTTATTACTCTCAGTACATCTTAAACAACTACACAGAATATTATAAAAACAGCAAGAAGGCACGTAATATATAATGAGAATAAAATGAACATTTCTAGCATGTTTTAAAATGTCATCTTAAGCCTAACACCGTAATGACTACTCCTATGCGCTACACTAAGAGAGCATGGAAGGCAGAGCTACTTGCAGTCTAGAGTTTCTTAGGGAGAAGAGATGCACTGCATACCTTGTTGACAGCAAAGGCTGTCTTTATCAGCGGAGGTGTGAAGCCAGTGTTCCCTGTGAAGGCAAAAACACATGCTGCGGTCTTTCTTTGGAGCTCGGTTTCCGTCTTTAAGTGAGATGTAGCATCTGCGAAGTGTGCTAGCAGTACCTTCTCAGGCAGAATCTCAGGCAAAAAACTGGGCGAGCGACCTCTCCTGACAAGTGATAGTCCTTCTATATTAAATCTTATCAGAGATTGGAATTTCTTACACAAGAAATGTTTGACATAGATTATATGCATCAAGGTGTGTGTCCCAGACATTTCCTTATGAACATATAAGGTAAAAGGACATCAATTCAGACTACATTATTTTAGTTATATGTCTGTATGTGTTCTTATTTAACCTTGACATGGTGGAAAGTAGACATTTGGCCCAGACAAATGTTGCATCAAGTGTTGTCTATGTCATCAATCAGCTGGCTTTATGCTTTCACAGTTCGTAGACAGATAAGGTCAAATGACATCTGCATTAAATGGCAGACATGACAATGATTCTGCATAAGTCTGGAAAGATGGTGACTTCTATTGTCTAAGATTGAGACGTTGTTGACTTCCATTATCCAGGATGGAGTCGGGCCTACAGAAAATGGAATCGGACGGCTTTATAACACTACTACTCAATCTTCCGAAATGTCAACTGACACCTTGAGGACAGGATCTTTAGGGCAGACTTGGGGATGAGCATCTGAGAGCAGGGCTCAGCCTCAAGCTCTGGCTTCTCTCTGGTTGAAGGTCCAGTTTCACATGGCCTCCTGTCTATATCTGGTGTCATGGGCCCATGTGTCATTTATAGCCTCTTCTGGTTCATACACTGAAATACTGGAAACCTGCGTCCACTGTCATCTCATCTAGTGCCTCTGCTTCAATGTAGTAAATAGCTTAAAAAGCTTGAAGTGGAACAAGTACACAGTAAGCCACACTACATGTGTGAGATATTTTTGACACGTTATATTTTTATCTAAGGCAGTGGTTCTTAAGCTTTTAACCTCTGTGGATACTGACTTAATCATTACTGGAATCTGGGGACCCCTACTGAATAATTATTGAAATCTGGGGACCCTCACTGAGTGATTATTGGAATTGGAATCCAGAGACACCTGCCTAAGCAATTTCAATGATTTTAACTGCAAAACACAAAAATACAGAAACAAGCATTCATCAAGCAAATACATAAATTGGGAAATATTTTGACAACCAAATAAAAAACAATTAACATTTTAATTCAAATTCGAAGGTTAGAGCTTTTCTAAATTCAGTTTAGGTCACCCATTGTCAACAGTATATTCTGTTTGATGAACTTTCATTCGTCCCATGAATCAATATGAGGACACCAACTTAACTTTTAGCCAGCAATTTCAAATTCCTTCACATTTGCAGAACGTTTTAAAATGTTCAATTTTGCTTCTTCATTTATATATAATTTATTTATCTGTTAATATTAATTAATTGTCTAAGGGGTCGCGGACCACTGGTTAAAAACCACTAATCTAAGGGTTCTGGGGATATTTACAAAGCCTTGCGCTTGATATCACACCAGACTTGTTTATAATATCACAACTCCTCAATTTCAACACAGGGCAATATTACACAGTAAACTGTTATCTTCTCTCTCTTATTCGGGCTATATATACGTGTGAGTGATCCGCCTGAATTTAAAAATATCTCTAGACTGCCACTAAAGGCCTTTGAACCAGTGTCTGTGTGGGAGGTTGCCTTATTAAGCAGGGATTTCTCATGCGTTTTGGATGTTTCATCAAACTCATTTCACAAAGCTGAGCAATTAAACGCTTCTTAACTCCCTGCAATGCGAGCCTCCGCTTCAGCGAGGCACTGAAACAAACGATACTGTGTCGGTCAAAGCGTGCTGCGCGCATGGCTTTGTTGATTATCGATGACTAATAACGTGATCTCAGCCGCTGGTAACTCCAGTCTGTTTCTTCTCCGTAGCCACAACAGAGATGCACTTCACCTCCCTTTCGGCCACGCCCCTTCCAGCGAGGACAACCAATGGGAAACAAAGACATGCTGCTAATGATAGAAACAGTCCAGGAACATGCTGCGTTTCTTGGGTAAGTTTTCAATAAAACAACACAGCGCGGAAACAAAGCTATCTCTATTTTACATGACTTTAGCAGTAATCCTCTGACACCATGGCTCTGAATTTGTCAGGGTGAGAATGTTTGTGGCCATTAATATGACCGCTAGTGTGACCTGCATTTCGCTCAGACCCACGAATAATTGACCGCCGTACACTGTCCGATGTACGATACCCGTCATGGTTTAATCTGGCCAGCATTCGTAATTGAAGTCACTTTGTAAATAAAGATTTATAAGGCTGATGTATATGCGCACTGTCTCATTTATATCAGCGACGGTCTAAATACACCAGCATAAGTCAGTGATGTCAACCTTGCAAATTCATATTTATAAGCCTGGTATATATGCCCGCTGATGTATATCAGCGATGGTTTAAACTGGCCAGCATACATCAAGGACGTCACCCTCGGAAATGAATATTTATAAACCTGGTATATATGCACACTGCCTGATCTATATCAGCAATGGTCTAAACGGGCCAGAAGAACGTCAATGTCAGCCTTGCAAATGTAATGCACGGTCAGTATAGCGGTTTTGTGAGGCGCCTAAGTCACAAGCCTGATGTCAGCCAAGCGAATTAATATTACTAAGTCTGATATACATGAAACACTGCCTGATGCCAGGCCAGGTTTATAACATCAGTGATGGTTGAAACTGACCGCAGAAGCCAATGATTCCATCCTTGCAACTGAATATTTATATTCCTAATGTCCGCCTAGTAAATTAATATTCATAAGCCTGATGTGCTTGCACATTGCCTGGTGTACAATATCAGCAATGGTTTAAATGGACTTGCAGGCATTAGTGGTGTCAATGCCTACGCGGCACCAGATGGCTCCTTGCCCCCGCGGATGCCGGCATTCCTAGGAAGCAGCTAAAAATGCTGCACCCTGCGGGTGGGAGGACACTTCATCTGTTTCCTTGCCCGCACTGAAGTGGGCAGAGAAACGGATGAAAAGTCGGCTCCCAGTGGGCAGGAGCATTTTTTCATGCTCCCGCCTGCTGGAAGTGGACTTCGTGTTTGCTCTCGAATGGCGGAAGCTTTGAAATTTCTCCCATCATGCAAGAGCAAGCACAGGTTTTCCTGCCTGCTCCAGTGTGGGAAGGGAAACCACTATGTCCCAGGGGTGGGCACCCTGGGACATAGCTGAGCCGGCTCTGGGGGATGGTGCCCCCAAGGGCCATTAATGGCTCTAGGAGGGGGGTCGTGTGGCCCTCCTCCCATTTTTTTGCACGAGTTGGAGTACCAGGGGATGAAAATTGCCTGGGCCGGGGGGGGCACGTGGCCCTTCTCCCCCTTCAATGTTGATGGCCTAGCCCCAGGGGGTGGCTGTCCCTGGGGCCGAAATCGGCCCGGGAGGGTGTTGTGTGCCCCTCTCCCACTTTCCATGAAGGACGGGCCCAGGGGGATGGGCTCCCCAGAGGCGTAATCTCCCTAGAAGGGGGGAGGGGCTGCGTGCCCCACCTCCTATTTCTTTGCACAGCCAGTGTTGTGTAGTTCCTATAAATCTATATAGGATCTGTGCATTTAGACAACATAAGATGTGGGATTAATTTCCAGACTGATTCCAGACACCCCCACCAGATATGTTCGCCTGTAGACTAGCTCACAGTGCCACTAAGAACCCCTCTTACCAAGAAGCAAATAGTTTCTGGCAACTATCGAACATGACAACTCTGTCCCATCAGGGATCATGGAAACAGTACAGTACTTTTTCGCTCACTCACTCGTGCTTACTTTGTCTCAGGGAGATGTACAGAATAAACAATGGGGACGTTTTCAATAAGCATTTATTGAACCAGCGTCATTCTAGTGTAAAATACGTGTGCTGCAACAACCATAAGACAGAAACAGATATATACGGTTATAAGCACCAACAGAGTAAATAGATGGTAGAATTCTACCATAGTGCTAAAACAATTAATATATGCAGGCATATAAATACATGACAGTAATAATGCGTACTTCTACGATGCTAACCCTAGCTAGATGTACCTATGTGTACCTAGCATGTATGTAGGTGTATAGCCAAGAATCCCCCTAGGAAAGAGCCAACCCCATAACCTGATGTGAGAGAATGAAGGACTCCGTCTTGGTCTCGAGTTGGACACCCCGCGAGGGATGTCAGACCACTGTGTGCTGGAGTATCTGCATGCAGGGGCTCTGTGTCTCGTGTCAGTGTGTCAGCATGGAAGTCTTTCTCCTCTGTTTGGCTCCGCAAAGATGTGGTGCTTAAATACCAAAAAAGTATCCTCAGGGTTTCTACCTTGCTGTGTCATGTCGGCCGAGGATGACTATAGTGATGAACGTTATACACAGTTATTATGCAGAAGATGGTAATCCTACTGTGATTCTGAGAATCCTCATGAATAATAAATGAGGCTAGTTTTTGGAGAAAACCACACGACATTTATGCAGCACCTAACTAGGTAAAAGGTCAGCACCAAAACTGTTATGAACTGCAATAGCAGGGTAAATGTAGGTGAAAGGTTAGGAGACTACCCAGGCCTATATTGGGGTACACTGGGAATCATAACACAAGGGCCTGGGGGTTGGGGTCCCCGAGGGGGGGGGGTCTGCATGCCTCCTTCCACTTTCTATGAAGGCCGGGCCCTGGGGATTGGGTCCCTGGGACCGAAATTGGCCTTGGGAGGGGAGCCACCTACCCGCCCCCAAATTATGATGGCAATAACTCCTCCCCCCTCCCCCCCCCGGGCCAGGCCCACCCAGGTGATATATATATATATATATATAACAAATGTTTGGGGGAGACCCCTCAAATCCCCCATTTATTATAAATAAATTAATGTAATTCATATTTTTATTGGGGGGCTGCAGCAAGTCACACTATACATACATATATATTTACACATATATTTACACCCTTACCCACCCCTAAACCCTAAAACCACCCTTACAACCCAATACCCTTACCAACCCATAAACCCTAAAAATACCCTTACCACCGTATACCCCTACCCACCCATACAAAATCCCTTTTTACACTATGCTCTTGCCTAACCCTAAAATACCCTTAACACCCTATACCTCTACCAACCCCTAAACCCCAAAAAACAGTTGCCACCCCATTCCCCTACCCACCCAAAACCCTAAAAAATGTTTTTACTACCCTATGCCCCTACCCACCTCTAAGCCCTAAAATACCCTTATCACTCAATATACTTACCCACCCATAAACCCTAAAAACACCCTTACAACCCATTACCCTCAAAACACCCTTACCACCCAACACGTTAACCCTCAAAACACCCTTACAACCTAATACTCTTACCCGCCCCTAAATCCTAAAACCCTTATCACCCTATACCCATACCCACCCCAAACCCATATATTAACTGGAAAAACCAAATGGTACAGAGACGTTATAGTTAAGCTCAGATTTCACTCATACAAAACCATATAAATTCAGCAGTTATAGTTACCTGAGCTAACTATAACTTACACCACCACAATGCACTGCTTATGACCTCAAATATTACATCACTCATGACAGGGTCAATGACATCATTGATGACATCTTAAATGACATCACCGATGACATCAGCCACAGAACCACTCAGCACCCACTCACACCCCCATAAATCTCTCATACGACCACTCACACACCACCATTTCAGATCATTTTTCAGTGTAGAATATTAGAGAAAACGTATTTACTTTGCATTCGCCAAGCCCAAGAAGTTAGCATCATTTCCACTTTACTCAAGTGGAGCTTAACCTGGGCACCTGCTATGTTTATATGTGTAAGTGCTTCCCGTTGAGATTTAATGATCTGAAATAAGCATCAGGGTCATAATGGAACCTCATTTTTTTTTTTTTAAAGTCTACAGTTTTGTCAAAAATATGTCAGTACTTTCTACTGGCAAATTAGTAACTGCTTTCTCATTGTGTAAATGCCTAGTGTATACTGTATACTACAGCTGCGTAATGGACCACCTATTGGCATAGTTCTCTGTGTCTCTCTTTGCCATTTGTTTCAGTGGGTTAATAACTGTACATTTTTCCCCAAATTTTTTATTCGTCACAATTTAGTCGTGAAATATTGAGGCACGTATGTTCCAGTTTCATGGAAAGTCATGAAGATAGTGTTTTTTTTTTTAGAAATTGTAAAATACATATACACATTTTGTAATTATTGTTTGACAACAGCTGTATTTCTGTAATTCATATTTATGTACAGCACTTTTTAATTGTATTTCACGTCATCGCGATGACGCCGGTCCTCACGACGATGTCAGCATTCGCGAAGATCATGTGACCTGGTAACAAAGCGAGATGATGGAGAAGACACTTTTCATTAACCGTCAAAGGAAGTTTCCACCGATTTGTTTCTTCTTGAAGGTCCCAGTTAGTATTTGGTTCATTTTTTAAAATTTATCCTGATTTGGAGCGCAGAACTCTGCTTTCTGTATTTTTTTGTCATTTTTCCTAAAATAAAATGGCATCAGGAAGAGGTGAGGAGAAGGAACTTCATCAAGAAGCTGAGGAGCAGGAGGTACCGGCATGAGCAGAAGACTCTTCTGATGAGGAACCAGCGCCCAAGAAAAAGTATAGCGTGAGATTTTTTCACCATCCCATCTGGTGAATCTAAAACGGTGTCAAAGTTTGTAAAGTGCAGCTTGTGCAACAAAACCCTATCAAGGGGCACTGCAAAAAAATATTCTTGTGGTACAACAAGTATGTTGTACCACTTAAAAACTTATCATAAGACCAATCTGAAAGGAGCACAGAAGGAGAGAGATGGTGAGGGGCCATCAACCTCTAGGGCTGCACCACCTGCTCTTGAAGAGAGAGTACCTGCGGAAGTCGAGAGGCGGCTGCTACAAATATCTCCCAAATTAAGATACATTGGGACATTTTGCCTTGACAGTAACGCCACCATCACAGTCGGCGAGCAGTCTTTTGATGTGATTTTAGAGACAGCAAGAAATCATAGCTGTTAATTTATTAAATAATTTACACCTGTTTTTCCACTGCTTTTGTGTGTTTTGTTTTGTTTCCCCTTGTTGCCATTTTATTTGTGAGTGGCTGTATGAGTGAGTGATTGGGTAGATGAGTCCCCATATAAGTATGTAAGTAACTGCATGAGTGAGTGTGTGAGTGGGTTTATGAGTGAACGAGTGGGTGTATGAGCTGCTGTATGAGAAAGTAAGTGTGTAAGTGGCAGTATGAGTGTGTGAGTGCATGTGTGAGTGAGAGGGTGCGTGGGATGATGTATCAGTGAGTGAGTGAATGAATACATAAGTGCCTCTATGGGTGAGTGACTGTGCGAGTGGCTCTATGCGTGAGTGAGTGGCTGTGTAAGTGGCTGTATACGTGAGTGGGTGTCTGAGTGGTTGCATGAGTGAGCAATTGGGTGGGTGAGTGTATAAGTGAGTGACTGGGTATGTGTATGGCTCTAGGGATGAGCGACTGGGTGTGAGTGGCTCTGAGTGAGTGACTGCATGTGTGAGTGGTTGCATGTGTGAGTGGCTGCATAAGTGAGTGATTGTGTCCATTGCTGTTTGAGTCAATAAGTGGGGCCATTACGCAGTCTATGAGTGAAATAGTGGGTGAGTGGCTGTATGAGTGACTGACTGGCTGTGTGAGAGGCTGTATGGGTAAGTGACTGGGTGAGTGCCTTCATGACCAAGTGACTATGTGTGTGTCTACATGGGTGAGTAGCTGGTTGTGTCAATAGTCGTGTAATTGAGTGACTGGTTGTATGAGTGGGTGTATAGGTGAGTGACTGGCTGTGCGAGTGGCTGTATAGGTAAGTGACTAGGTGTGTGAGTGCCCCCATGAGTGAGTGACTAGGTGTGTGAGTTTCTATATGTATGACTGAGTGCCTGTATGAGTGAGTGACAGGCTTTGTGAGTGATGTATGGGTGAGTGAATGCTTCTGTGATTGCCTGTATGATTGAGTGGTTGTGTGAGTGGCTGTGTGAGTGGTTGTGTAAGACACTGTATGTGTTAGTGCCTGTATGAGTTAGTGACTGGGTGTTGTGTGTGTGTGTCTATAAGTGAGTGACTGGGTGTGTTAGTAGCTGTAGGGGTGAGTGAATCGGTGTGTGTATAAGTTAGTCAGTGCATATCTAAATGGCGATATATCTGACTAAATGGGGATGTAAAAGACTATCTTTCGGTGACGGGCAGTGTGAGCAGTTGTGTGGGTGAATAACTGTGTGAGCGAATGTGTGTGTAAGTAGCCCTAAAACTGAGTCAGTGACTATGTCAGTGTTTGCATCAGCGTGTGTCTGGCTGTGTCAGTGGCCGTATTATTGTGTGTATAGGTGTTATAGTATAAAGAAGTGTGTGTTCCTGGGTTTATCAGCATATACACAAGTGTGTGTCTGGGTGTATCAGTGAATGCCTGGGTATTTTACTGTATGCATCAGTGTTATGTTATTGTAAATTTCTAAAGCGCACATTCACCTACAGGTCTCTTGGCGCTGAGTTTTAGTTCTGAGTCACCGGTTAAGAAGTTCATGACTAAATGTAAGCTTGGGTAAAACGCCAGGTCTTCAGTTTTTTCCTAAATCGCAATTGGTCAGTTTCTAATCTCAGAGATGTAGGCAGCGAGTTCCAAAATTGGGGTCCCTGTGTTGAAAAACGCGACCCTCCTGTCCGTTTGCGCCTGAATCTGGGGACTAACAATAAGTTCATGTGCATGGATCTTAGGGTGCGTTGTGAGGAGTATTTGTGAATTCTTGAGGAGATGTACTTGGGACCTATGCCCTGTATGGCTTTAAACAGGATGCATCCTGTTCTGAACATAGAGCGCTGCTCCACAGGAAGCCAGTGGAGCTCTTTCAGCAGCGGCCTGATATGACCGCGTCTGTCTTGTTGGTAGATAATTCTAGCGGCTTGATTTTGTATCAACTGCAGACGGTATTTCTGATTTTGCGGAAGGCCTAAGTAAATCGCATTTGCATAGTCAATTTTTGATAAAATCAGAGCAATAATGATTTGGGTGCAGGCCTCTCTGCTGAAAAACCTTCTGGTTTTTCGCAATTTCCGGAGTTGGAAGAAACATGCAGAGGTAACCGAGCCGATCTGCGAGTTCATTGAAAGAACATGTGTACGTGGATGTATTAGTGTATGAATGACTGTGTGCCTTGGTGTGTCAGTCTATGCATGAATGTGTCTGTGTGTGTTAGTGTAAGTAAGTGTACACGTCACTGTTTACATGAGTTAGTGGGCCTGTTTCTAGCTGTATGGGTGAGTGATTGGGGGTATCAGTACTTACATGGGAAAGTGACCGAGTATGTTCGTGATTGTATGTATGGCTGACTGGTTGTATACGGTAGTTGTAAGAAAGTCAAAGACATTGTCTTTATTTAACACTCCTTTTGGCCTGTACCCAATCTCCTACCTTCCATTTAGGATCCTTCACCCCATTCTTATCGTACCATTTCTTGTATTTGCTTTGGTGTGATCTTCGTTTATCTCCTGCTTCCATAAGATTGGACTCAATTGCCCTACCACCTCTCAACCACATGGGGTTTAACTTTGTACATGGTTCTCTTCCTCCGAGAGCTACAAATGTGGACACCCCTGTGATGGTGTTGGGTGACGTGTGGTAGGCCCATAAGCAGTCCCACAATGATGACTCAATCTCGTGACCATTTACCACAGCTAGTTGTATGTGTTCTTTGTTAAGCCTGTTAGCTCTTTCAACCAGGCCATTTGCCTTAGGGCAATATAGAGCTGTTCTTTCGTGTTTGATATTGAGATTTAATAGGAAATTTTTCATCTGTTGGGACACAAACTGTACCCCATTGTCAGTGATGAGGGTAGATGGGATACCCTCCCGTGAGAATACGTCCTTAAGGAATTCTATGACAGCATTGGTGTTGACCCATGAACGAACTTGTGCGAAACCCAGTGTGAGGTATAGTCAACAAACACCAACATGAACTTCCTGTTCATCCCTAAATTGTCCATTGGCCCAATTATGTCCATGGCCAATTTACTCCATGGTTTAAGGGGTACCTCTACTGGGGACAACGGAGCCTTGTGAGTAGACCTGGACTTTCACTTATTGCACAGCTGTGACAATCCTTTACCATTTGCTCCACCATGGAGTCCATTCTGGGAAAGCAGAAGTTTACTCTAACTCTATTCTTTGTAATGCTTCGCCCCAGATGTCCTTCATGGGCCAATTCCACAATTCTCTTTCTCAACCTTTCAGGAGATATGATTTTATCGCTGCGTAAAACCTTCCCTCCTATGTGGCTCAGTTCAAACCTGACCTCCCAAAAGTCTCCGATTTCCTCATCGACCTCACTGCACTTATTAGGTCACCCCTTTACCATCATCTCTTTCAATTTGCACAGCTTCTTGTGTTCCTCCATGCCCTTATTCCACTCCTCTTCTGTTAATGCCGGGTCTGTTAAGGCTAGAATGGGACTGTCTAGCACTACTTCATGTTGTTCACATTGTAGTGGTGAGCGGAACAAGAAGTCTGCAATATTGTTTTCGCACCCTGGAACATACTCTACCCTGAAGCAGAAATTCTCAAGTCATAATATCCACTTGCAAATACGGGGAGTGCCATGTTCCATGCCTTTCACAGTGAACATGAAGGTAAGTGGCTTGTGGTCTGTGCGGATAGAGAAATTCACCACCCACAGGAAGAACTTAAAGTGCTTCACCGCCCAGTAACACGCTAGGGCCTCCTTCTCAACTACCGAATAGTTGCTCTCCACTTTGGTGAGACAGCAGGAGGCAAATGCGATGATTTTCTCTTCATTGCCCTCTTTTTGAGACAAGGTCGCTCCCAGTCCTTTGTTAGAGGCGTCTGTGGTAAGGATGGTATTCTTCTTTGGGTCAAACGTGCCCAACGCTGGGGAATTGAGTATTTCTTCCTTTAATGCATCCATCGTGCACTTATGCTCCTCTTGCCACTCAAATTCCCTGTTTTTCTTCAAAAGTTCATGCAAGTGTTCACATTCTCTGAGAAGTTTCTAATGTATTTCGCCATGTACTCCAGTAAACCCAAGAATGATTTCAATTCCTCTTTGCTTTTGGGATACGGGGCCTCTCTTACTGCCTTAAGCAGGTTGTTTTTTGGTCTAAACCCATTTTCTGGAATGGAATGCCCCAGGTACTCCACCGACGTCACTCTGATTTGGCACTTAGATTTTTGTACCGTCAACCAGGCATCCATCAGCCTTTTGAAGACATCTCTGAGGGTCTGGTCATGGGTCTCCACTGTCTGTCCATACACCAGGATGTCGTCTTGGAAACACATGGTGTTGCTCACGTCTTCCAAGATTTGTTGCATTATCTTTTGGAAGACCGCAGCAGCCGATGCCAGCCCAAACGGCAATCCTCCAGAACATGTAGGCTCCTTGCGGGGTGATAAAGGCTGTGAGCGGTCTAGATTCAGGGTGATCTACCTGGTGGTAGGCCATGGAGAGGTCAATGACACTGAAGAATTTAGCTGGTCCCATGGTACTGAGCATTTCATTTAAGTTGGGGAGCGGGTGCCTTTCAACCCAGATGTTTTCATTGAGGCTGCGCAAGTCCACGCATAAACGAATGCCATCCGCATTGGCCTTCGATGCAATAACAATGGGAGCCAACCATTCAGACGTGTCAATGGGTTGGTTGACTCCCAAATTGCACAACCTCTCTAGCTCCTTCAGTAAAGGTTCTTTTATTAAATGAGGTATCAGACGAAGCTTATGTACTGTTGGCCTAGCATTGGTTTTGATCTTAATTTTATGTTGGAAGTCGTGGAGAAGACCAAGTTTGTCAGAAAATAACTTAGGGTACTCCTCACATATACTCGCTCCGGTATGGGCAATGTCTAACACCAGCACTTGTTCTTTGTTGTTGGGATCAAGGATAATGCCTAACTCTTTTTGATGTTGCCATCCCAATAAGTTTGATCCTGTTTCAACAATGTACACATTTCCTTCTATATTCCTCCCTTTAAATTCAATATGCATTTTTTTCATACCCATGAGAGGTATGGGTTGTCTGGTATAACCTGTGGGGGAAATATCAGGTTTCTCTAGGGATACATTACCATCTGCACTCATGTTTACCAAATCTGCATGGTTCAACAAAGTAAATGGTGAGCACGAATCAGCATACATGGTGACAACATTTTTGTTTAACATGACATCACATTTGGGATAGTTGACATTTATACTTCCCAGTGTCTGTTACCTGGAATACAAATTTTCTTTCGCAAGGAGAAATTAGACTTATTTCTCTTACAGAACTCCCTTCTTTTCCTCCACCCTCTCTGCTGTTCTGATCACCTTCTCTACACACTCTTGCAAAATGCTCCCTACGATTGCAATTTTTACATGTCACATTTCTAGCTGGGCACTGAACATTGTTAGCTAGGTGGTTGCTGCTGCCACAACGGTAACATCTGAGTTTCCTTTCATTAGGTTGCGATTTGTTCTGAATGCTTTCCCTCCCTGTGACTTTACAAACCTTGCCCTCTTCTACATTCTCTTTTACGTTGGCAACCAACTCATTGGGAGATTTCATTTCTTTAATGCATTTGGCCGTGTGTTCTACAGATTGGGCAATGGCAACTGCTTCTCTGAGAGAGGGATTCTTAGCCAGCAATTGTTCTTGTATGCACAAGTTATTCGTGCAGCGTACTAGCTGGTCCCTTATGAGTGAATCAGTTAGGTTCCCAAATTCACACAATTGACTCAATCCCCTTAAGGCAACAAAGTAATTGCTTTAGATTCCTGTTTTCCCTGTGTCCTGCAGAAGAATTTATGGCGCTCCAACACAACGTTCACCTGGTCTCCAAAATGAATCTCTAATTTGGCCATAGTGTTCTCAAAAATGTCCAAGGCTACTTCTTCCCCTTCTCTAATATTCTCTGGTTCAGGCAGGGTCTCATAGATTTTCCGACCATAAACACCCCAGTTATGAAGTAAAATGTGCTGTTTACGCAACGGAGAGAATCGCTCACCCCCAATCGCAATAAGGTAGGATTCAAATAATTTTACCCAGTCTTTCCAATTTATTTCTGGCTCCCCATTCTCATTGAGAAATGACGGGGGTTGGCTCATGCTCGCTGCAGCCATCATTGTAACTGTAGGGGTGGACTTGAAGCAGAGGACGAAAAAAAAGAATTTTAAGATAGGGAGACTCAGTAATGCCCACACACTTTTGGAGCAGTGATGAGGGCTGTATGACACATGCAAGGAGGAACATAAAAGTACGTAAATACTTGGATGGCACGGAAGGAGGATAAGAGCAGATAAAAGCACCCTCAACAGTACTGAAGTCTCTTAGAATGTAGTGCTCTGAAAAATCAAAAAGAGTTACACATTCAAGAGTATTTTTAAACTAGAAGCTTTGTCTCCCACCAAATTCCACACCTACTTGGCTGGAAACCAGTGAAAGTAGCTCTCCTCTCAAAGCCAGTAGCATAAGGTGGGCGTGAGCACACTTACACAGGCAGGCAAAGGCTCAATACCGGAGAAAATATGACATTAATTCTAGGAATGCTTCTACAACGATAAACGATCGAAATGCTGCTCACTTCCCGCAAGCTCCGTACTTCATGAGGGGCACCAATTCCCTCAACTGAAATGCTGCTCCCTTCGCGCAGGCTCCGTACCTCATGAGGGACACTATTAAACTGAAATGCTGCTCCCTTCGCGCAGGCTCCGTACCTCAAGAGGGACACTATTTCCTTTTTTGTCTCTGGAGCACGCCTGCGCATGAGAAAATGCGCTCCCAAGCTGAAGATGCTAATTCCCAGTCAGGATCCACTCCGCCCTGAACCTGCGCGGTGCCCGAGATCTTCAGCTAGTTGTACAGTCCCACCGGCTCAGTGGAGTAGTTCACGGCTTCCAGGGCACACGACACGTCAGTCGGCCAGGATACGGTACAACTCCCAGGACCACTTCGTGACCGGGTGACTCGCCCCGGTGCATCTACTTCGCGCTGACTGAAACTTGACAGCTGGAATGTCCGGAACAGAAAGCTGTCGAGTGCACTCCACAAGTATGCTGGCAGTACTCTTTACCTCGCTTCACTTCCCACCACACAGTGAGGAAAACGGCATATCATCCAAGCGGTCGCATATGCTGCCTGCTGTGAACGAAGGGGACTTGCTAGAAAAAGCCAGGGTATTACGATGTGGATCGGTATGACGATGCATATACACCTCGCACAGAAGATGACAGGAACAGCTGATGACGAAAACACCCCGTTGTTTCTGTATTCACTTCATTTCTGCAATTGGAGAGAGTACACAAAGGGGAGATGGCTAAGACTGCCCCTTCGCAGTGGTTCGTCGCCAGTGTAAGAAAGTCAAAGATGACCAGACGAGATAAGGTTACAAGACTTCTTTATTAGCCATCCACTCTCCGAACTGAGACAGAAGACTCCAACATTCTAAGTTGAACTCCCAAGGGAGAGTCCACTGAACCACAAAGGGTAGGGGTGGAGGGGACGTACCATATATGGAAATCAGGTTACAACAGTAGTATGTAGGTGACTGAGTGCATATTTTTCTACTTGTATTAGGAAGTAACTGGTGGGTGAATATCTGTATGGTTAAGTAAGATCATGTAGTAGTAGATTCATTTGTAATTGAGATGGTGAGTTAGTAACTGTATCAATGAGTTAGTGGCTTAGTGAGTAGTTGAATGGATGAGTTGAGTAATCATTGTATGTGTGAATATGTCAGTTGCTGTACAAGACTCTATCTTGGTGTAAAGTTTTACAGTATACATTTGCTGAACTACACTGCAAGTTATAGTTACAAAATAGGATAAACAAAGTGGTGGCAAGCTATGCCAAGTGCTCTTCATGTATAAAAACACTCTCTACGGGTATATCTAAGGAATATTTACATAGTAGAACAAGTCTTTTGAGACATCTAAACACGTACAACTCCAGCCACTATTGAAAAAGAGAAAGAACAAATATATGTTAGTATCTCATTTTGAAAGTTACAGAAACATAACAATACACATTGGTTATGCTGTAACACTATATAATTTTCCCTTTTTGACTGTTCTCAGCTTTCATACTTCTTCACCATAAACATGGTCTGTATTAAGCATCATCCTTGGGGAAAAAACAATCAATAGAGTGTAAAAAAAGAAAACCCCAAAACTGCACAGTATTTCACTATAAATAAGTGCGCTCACTACAATTCATTAATCAGTTGTTTTATCTGAAGTTACTAAACTAATCTAAACAAACCTATGTTGAAAATATTTCTTAAATTATTATATCTGGTACAATACTAAAATTTGGAGATCCTTATAAATACATCACCCGTGGTTGGCCAAATGTGTCTAAAATGCTGATGATCTATGTAGACAAAATTCCACTCGGTAGTTTTTTTCCTTCAAAGTTTGGTTGAAGAAACAAAAGGGGACACTTTTTTTTTACTTTCTACAGCAGTTTTAGGTTTCAACTTAAGGCTGCTGTAATTGGATTCTGTCCATCCAGTTTCAGACTTTAATTAGAGAGTGTAGCATTTAGAGGTATATATTAACTCCTTTCTGGAACATAAAAGGACTTTTGAATGCTGAAGAACTTTTTGAAGACATTACCCCGGAGCAGCAGTTCCCCCTTCCACCCCTTCGTGCCTTGAGACCCTCACGGGTGAGTAGCGGCGCTGTACAAACCTCTGATTGATTGACCTCCCAATAGGCCGAATAATGTCTATAACACAGATGAACCACATAGAAAAAACACAGTACACCACTTTTTTAACCAGAACTCCTCCTTAGAACTTCGGTTGAAGAAAGAAAAGAAATGAGTTTGGTAGTTAGAAAGGAAGTTTTTGTTTGAATTTAAGATGGATGTCATTGAATTCTATCCATCCAGTTTCGCTCTTTAAATAGACAGTGTAGTGTCCAGAGGTTGTATTAACTCCTTTGTGAAAGATGATAGCCAAAGTAGTAAACGTTCTTCCTGAAATTGATATTTGTCCAGCTTTGAAGCTTGTAATTTGAGTTTCCAATTTGGAACTATCTGCTCTGCATCATTGTAGCATTACTATAAGGTATTTTCCAGTTGTTCCTAGAAACAATGTAGATATAACGTCTCATCTGCAGTTTGAGCAGGTCATATTTTGGCTAGTCTTTTTCAACAGTTTCTCAAAAGGCACAGTTTTAGAAACCGGTATTGTTAAGTAGAGAAATCGTTCAGAATTGATTTCAGTGGTAGATGTGAAAGAGCAATTGTCACAGTCATAGTTCCATTAGTAATTCTGTTCAAATACATTATCAATATTTACTTCTTGTTGTTCTAAAACTCCAAGGATGACCATAATAAATTCTTGAGTGTTCTGTTGAGTGTTGAGAGTAAATATTAGTGATCTGCTACATATAACTAAAAGATCTCGAATACCTGAAGCTGAATATATTACAGTTCTGTCAGTCAGTAAACGTTGGAGCAAACGATATAGTGCAGAACACATTCTCTTATCAGATTTTTGTCGAATTTAGTTTACTAGATGAGGTAAATGGAACTGTATATTCAGAACAAAATTTGCATAGCAGTTGACACCTTAACTGTTTTCCACCTGGTAACCTACAATATCTCCGTCATTCTCCAGTTTTGTTGTTAACACCCTCTGAATAATCCTTGTGTCCTTTCTTTTTTTGAGGATCCATAGACTGTTTTGTAATCCGCTTCGGACAAATTATCCGTTTTTCATAAACAGGGTACTGGCCTAACTGAGGAGCGTATAGACTTCTTGTCTGATTGTACTTGATGCTTTTACACTTAAACCTTGTGATTTATGGATAGTTACAGAATACGCTAGAGAGAGTGGGAACCGCTGGTGCTGCACATATAAGTCTTTCACTACCAAAAAACATACAATGCATCGGCCAATCTGCTCGACACCATCAATCTGATCATATTTTATGGCCAGGTATTCAACCTCATCTCTATTTGGAAAATTAATTAAATCAATAACTTTACCCATTGCACCATTTACTAATCCTTCCTCAACATTTAAATTATGGCGCAAAACTACTCAACAGTTTTTGCTCATGCGTAATCCCTTTCCTAATCTTGCCGTTTTAGATACAGACTTCTACAAAGAATCCAATTTTGGTTGCAGTTTATCTGTGAGTAATATTGTGACTCCCTCATGTTCCATTTTATCAGTAGCTGTAATTTCCTAAATATTTTCTTTCTCCAGTTGTAGTCATTGTTTGTTAAAGTTGGAGCACTCTTGAAGTGTAGACATTAAACAAACTATAGATTTCTGTTCTTCAATGAAATTGCACATTAAGTCTGGTGAAGTAATGCTAGATGGAAATAGTTTCTTGATAAGGCGACTTTCCAAAGCATGTTTCACTTCTTTTGTCAGAAATCCTACTCTAAAGTCCTTCAGTATATCTCCATATTCTACATCAGATGCTTGTCGCATATTTTCCACTAGTTCCTTGTATTTGAAGTTTAACCAAATATTTACATTGGCAATACTCCCCATGGAATTTCTTGTTTCATTATGCACAAGTGTTTTGAAAACAGGTTGCCCTTTTACAGGAGTAAGTTGCAGTAGGTCACCAAACACAATTAAATGCTTTCCTCCAAAGAGTACATCGTAGTTTGTTCTTAAAATCTGCTGCATTCTTAAGTGTATGAAGGCAAGCATTAAAGTTCAATACCATGCTTACTTCATCAATGATTAGAAGCTTCAGTTTTTTCAATACTGTTGATACCTCATGACAAGTGTCACCAGATAATTTCTGGTATTCCAGTTTATTATCATGTTTGACAGGTAGTATTAGTAGTCAACTTAGAGTAATTCCTTTAATGTTATGTGCAGCTAATCCTGTTGGTGCTGTTAATTTGAATCTGTAGTCTTCTGTAGATAACCTGTGAGAACTTTCATTAGAAAGCTTTTTGCAGTGCCAGATTGACCACGGATATATATTAATATTGGGTTATATGAAGAACATTCAAAGTGTTTGTTCTCGTGGAGAAATCCATGGTCTATTTTATCTTTAACTTCGTTGTAAATTTCTTTCGGTTCATTGTTCAGTTATTCTACTAACTGTTTGAAATCCATAGTTTCCGCTCTTGCTTGCTGCATTGCATTCTCTACGTTATTCATAGCTATAGCTGCTTCATTTTGAATTATTGGTTCTCCAAGAGAATCTTGACTCAGTGGTGCAGAACTTTGGCTGCTTTGTGAACTCTCCTTGACTATCTCAGCAGCAATGGTTTCTTCCTGTTCAATCTCACCTTTCAACATTTGCAAATAGGCTGGAAAGACTGAACACTCAATATTGTCTTTCACAGCATTGAAAGAGTCTTCATAACAGTCATAGTGTCAAAGTAAATCTGATTCAGCACGCCATGTTTTGAACAACTGCAAACGTTGCAAGTAGAAAAACTGTCTTCTCTCCGGAGTTTGGCAACAAAGCTTTCTGTGGTTAATTAGATTTCCTTTGTTGTGTCTCACCAAACAACTGTCACATCCAAGTACAGCATATCTCCCTTCTTCAATGTTTTTAGATACATTACTTCTATATGTATAGTATTGAAGTTTCTTCATAGAGACATGTTCTGAAGATGTATACTCCTTCTTGGGTAGTATGTATCCAACATATTAGTTTTCAGAATTCTGCTAGATATTGTATTTCTGGGAAAGATTTCAATACTCTATTTCGACTGCTTGCTAAGCCTAGACTTAGCCATACAATTCCTCTCGACTGAGAACAAACTGGCCGAGCACAAATGATCCAATTTCTCTGTGTGAAAGCCTTTTTAAGCTGAAGCTGTACAACTTCTTAGTGAGACTCTTTCTGCAGAAATTTCGTCCCACATCTCTTTTATCTCCGATTTTGCTGTATATGAAGTCACGAAGTGAGCCACAGTGATAGAGTTGTCCGCAACAAATTGTAAATCCATATTTGCATTCCTCATCTTTAGAATCACGGAACTGTAGTCGTTAATATACTTGGAAGTCTCTGTTCTTCTGAGATTATATGAATTTTTCAGTGATTTCCGGGTCAGTGTATATCTGACTGGAGACAAAATGCTGTTCACTCTTCCTTCTCAAATGAAAGGTAGTGTGAATCCAAAACAACATCTTGTGTAAAAACTTTCTTTGCATCTGTATTTCCATCGACAGTACTTTCCACATCTATGAGTTTGAAATCGTAGAACTTGTTGTCTCAAGCCCGTGTCACCACCGTCTTTCGGAATGGCGCATGTTACATGAAAGACAACACTGAGTCATCACTGCCTGTTCCAAATTTTGGTGCATCTTTCACCCACAACAGCATGTGAATATGTGGAGCACCTCTAGCTTGGTACTCTTTGCACCAAAAGAAAATCAGTTACTTAACCAAGAGGAGGATTAGTTGTGTTGCAGATAAAAGACACCATGGCTTGAAACCTGTGGTTAAAATATCTGTAAACATTTGCAGGGTCCAATGATCAAAGTTCTCCTGCAGTCTTCAGATTGATGTCTTTTATGTTTGAGTTAGCTTCTCATAAGACTTGAAGGAGGTCATCCCATACATACTCAGCACAACTGAGTGTTAGAAACCAAGTAGGTGCTCCTACGTTTCTCAACATGCATTTCACCACACCTTGACCACACCTTGACGATGATACCAATACTCGTTAATGCCACGTTGACACACCATCAAATTAATCAAGCTGTATTCCAGGTTTTCGTCTTTTCCTTAAACTTTGTCAACTAATTCCCTTGCCGGGAGATTTTGCAGATTCACTCCTGTCTTGAGAATGTGGTTACTGCATAAGATAGTCCTGACAAGTCACTCTCAAATAGTAGGTGGAATATGTAGGGAATACACTGGAGAAATCAAGGGTCCTCTGAATAAAGTCTAGTTGATCTGTACTTGGCTGCTGGTATTTGTACAGGCCGGTCATCATATCTACCACCTACTACAGTAGGAAACAGATGTGGAGAACACAGCGAGCTTTTAAAATTTTCTCCCACACACTTAAGGGAGCTCCTTTCATCAATAGAATCACCAATAATCTCTTTAGAATGCAGAGGATGATTACTGTAGTGTTCATAAATTTCTTCTAATCTAGATCTATCTACCTTTTCAATCTGACGTGTCATCCTCCATATGTGTTATATCTTGAAGAACATCTACATTTTTATAATAAATATTATTTTGTACCAAATATAATGTTGCATTTTTTTACTTTACTAACATCCACTAACTCCTGCCATATTTTTTTTGCTCTTGGTAGGGACACCATTAACTAGCATAATAAGTACTTCTTCCAAACCTCTCTGCACCCCTACAGTTTCAATATTCTGCTTGAAATCTAGTGGCAAGTAGACAACTCTACATTTAAGACCTTTCTGGAGCTCAATTGGAGGTAACTTCCCCATCTGCCTCCGTATGGACTATAGCTTGAAATGGATGTGTACATTGTATTAGAATGGATTCATAAACATTTAAATTTTGAAGTTTCTGTGGGATCGGAACTAATTCTAACTTGTTGTGGACTGCGCTAGATGGCATGTTATTATCCTTCAACTTATCATAACAGTATTTACATATAATTTGCTGTGTGAAACAATCAAAGCTTTCCTCTACAAATAAATAAGCTGCAAATTCTTGCCACTTATCTCTGTTCTCTTCTTCAGTTTTTGGAGACACAACAACATAGCAAGTTTGACTGTTGTAGTGAGTGTGTTGACAACATATTCAAACACAGTTTGGTTTCTCTGAACAGACTGTTAAACTTTGTAATCTCTTCTTGAAAGTTATCAAAAGTAATACCTGTGTCCTGTTCCACTACACCTGGAGATACCAAGTCCTCATTTTCCCTACACTCCGCTTCAGGACCAAAGAAACTAAACTGATCATCATCACAAACTTTTTCTACCTCTGCTACTCTACCATGCAAAAGAGCTCTATTCATTTCTCCTAAACATAGCGCAGCAGTTTTGACATAGTAAAGCCTCCTAACTAAACTTCGTATTTCCAAGTGGTGTACAGCTAACCTTCTGAAAATGATGAAAGGTGCTTTGGCACACTTTCTTTGATAGACATGCTAGTGAGTGTCCCTGTAAATGTGTATACTTCCTTACTTTGCATGAACCTAATATTTGCAAAGCCACAATTTTCAGTTTTAGACTTCTGCTTGGAAACGTACGTAGGAAAGTTCTCAATATATCAATGGATTCCTGTTGAATACATGAAAACACTGCTACAGTCCCATTTATATACAGGAGCCTGTCTATGCCTTCCCTGTACCTCTTCATCGATCACTTCCACTACATTTCTAGCTACCATCACCTCTTTTAGAATAGGAGTACCATCCTTTATTTCATAACATTGTCCAAATTCATTAACTGCATGCACTAATGTGTTCTCTTGGAAGTAGCTTTCTTCATTAAATAAAGGCTCAGTATTAGAAGTATGTCTCCATTCACCGCTGAAAACTTAGCAAAAGTTACTTCTATTGAAAAGTCTTTTCTTTTGACTTCTTTTCCTCATAGACAACACTATTTTATCCAGGTTCCTCAGTCTGCTCAGTATCAAAATAAATAGCATCCTCTTGAGAGCAAAGACCTCATCAACTAGACCCTCATCACGTTCCTTTTGTATCACTGCTTCTCTTCTTCTTTTATACTTCTTCATGGTTCTTATTAGATTCTGAATTACTCTACTACGGACCATTCTAACTTTGATTTCCTTAAACTGCCCCTGTCTTCTGGTTAAACTCTCTGCTTTTTTGTATGATTTGTTTACTCTTCATATCATGTGCTTTTTCTCCTTTCTTACTTGATCTCAAAGTTTGCTTTTTATTTACTTGATTCTGCTGTCTTTCCAGTTGTCCACATACTATTTTAAGAAATGTCTTTGTTCTCTTACCAGCAGCTCTTTTCTCTTTCACCACTTTTTCCACATTTTGCCCCTTTTGTTTCTCAGTTATGACGTGATAGTATCCTTGCCTCCGTTTCTTTCTCCTCTCACTTTTTGATAGCGTTGTAACTGCCTGTAGTTAACTAGAAATTGATGTCTGAAAACAAAAAAATAACTACATTTACCATTTCATTATGTACTATCACATTACATATTTTATTTAGTTAAGTATCAACATAAACAGTTTTATTATATCACTAACATTACTCTATTAATAATTTTCATGTTTATGTCTTTGTGTCTTTCTCTGTGTCATTGTATGCATTAGTCTTTCACTAGGTCTACTACCATATCCATTACCGTGTTCCTGTATCTCTATCCATGTTTAAAGGGCTATTTCTCTGGATGGATGACTAGGTTGTATCACTACTTGCCTACATATCTGAGTGAGTGTAGGAGTCCACCTGTAGCAGTACCATGAGATGTTTGATTAAGTGTGCCGGAATAGGACTTTTAGTAACTATGGATCTCTAAATGAATATGTAAGTGACTGAACAAATTCCTATGTGCCTCTGTTGTGGAATAGAGGGGTATTTAAGTGTGTCTGCAACTGCCTGTGAAACTGCTGGATACATAACTAATTTCTAAGTATGTGACTGAATGTATAAGTCCCTCTGTCGCCGTTTGACTGGTTGAGAGAGAGGCTCTAGGCTTTTGAGAACATGTATGTCAGTTGCATTAGGGTGGCCTACTCTATGTAGTGCTTGGTAGAGGGGCCTGCAAATGCACGAGTAACTTACTTAAATTCAATAGGACATCACTCATCTTTTAAGAACAAACCACTGTGCTTTATGGCATATCCACAGCTTATCTCAGAGGTGAGGTATGTGCACAAAAACATAGGTTTAAGACTTGACAAAGGGGTTTTACATGAAATAATGAAATGCCAGTATTTGTAAAGCGCGAACAATTACCCCTAAGGTTGTCAAGGCGCTGGGGGTCGTCGGGAAAATTAAGCAAGCTATTGCCCAGAGTCACATGGTGCTGGGCTAACCCGCCGCCGGGGATCGAACTGTGAGCCCCTGTGTTCCGGAGTCAGGCGCCCTGGCCGCTGGGCCACACCTCTTCCACTTGCCAAGTCGAGTGGGCAGTGAGAGTGCACAGATAGGCTCTGCACTAGTAGGCCTGACCCATGTTTAAAGGACTATTTGTCTGAATGGATGACTAGCTTGTGTCAGTACTTGCTACATATCTGAGTGAATGTAGGTATCCATCTGTAGCGGTGCCATGAGATGTTTAAGTAAGTGTGCCGGTATATGGCTGTCTGTTTTGGTAACTCTAGGGCTCTCTAAATGTGTATGTAAGTGGCTGAACAAATGCTTCAGTGCCTGTGTTAGGGAATACAGGGGTAAGTGTGTCTGCAAATGCCTTTCATACTGCTGCATACATAAGTAGTTTATGAGTATGTGAGTGAATGTACAAGTCCCTCTGTCGCTGTGTCACTCATCTTTTAAGCACAAAGCACCATGCTCTATCACATACCTACATCCTATCTCAGAGGTGAGTTATGTGTACTAAAACATGGGTTTAAGACTAGATGAAGGCCTTTTATATGCCTAGTTGAGCGACAATGAGAGTGCACAGACAGGCTCTGTTCTAGTAGGCCTGACCCAAGTTTAAAGCACCATTTGTCTGGATGGATGACTAGGCTGTGTCAGTACTTGGCTACATATCTGAGTGAGCCTTCGACACCAGCTGTAGGAGTGCCATCAGATGTTTAAGTAAGTGTGCCGGTATAGGACCGTCTATTTTAGTACCTCTATGGCTCTCTAAATGTGTATGTAAGTGGCTGCACGAATACCTCAGTGCCTGTGTTAGGGATTAGAGGGTACGTGAGGGAATGTATAAGTCCCTCTGTTGCTCTCTGACTGGGTGAGAGAGAGGCTCTATGCTTTGGAAACATGTATGTCAGTTACATTATAGGTGGTATACTCTATGTAGTGCTTAGCATATGGGTCTGTCTGCAAGTGCATGAGTAACTTACTAAAATTCAAAAGAACATCTCTCAATTTGTTAAGCACAAAGCACCATGTTTTATGGCATACCTACAGCGTATCTCCGAGGTGAGTTATGTGTACTAAAATGTGAATTTAAGACTTGACAAACGGCTTTTACATGGCAAGTGAATCTGGCAGTGAGAGTGCACATACAGGGTCTGCACTAGTAGGTCTGACCCATATTTAAAGGACTATTTGTCTGGATGGATGACAAGATTGTGTCACTACTTCCCTACATATCTGAGCGAGTGTATGAATCCACCTATAGCAGTGCCATAAGATGTTTAAGTAAATGTGATGGTATGTGACTGTTTTAGTACCTCTCTTGCTCTCTAAATGTGTATGTAATTGGCAGACAAATACCTCAGTGCCGGTCTTAGGGATTAGATGGGTATGTAGGTATGTCTGTAACTGCCTTTGATACTACTGCAGACATAAGTAGTTTCTGAGTATGTAATTGAACATATAAGTCCCTCTGTCACTGTCTGACTCTGTCAGACAGAGGCTCTATGCTTTGGAAACCTGTATGTCAGTTGCATTATGGGCGGGTTACTCTATATAGTGCTTGCCATAGGGGTCTTCAGCAATCAGGTATATGTAATTACTGCTGCATACATAAATACTCTATAGGTATGTTAGGGAATAACTACATAGCTGTCACACTCTCTGGCACAGTAGATGAGTATTAATTGTTTCCTACAGATGTATAAAATTGATTGTGCACTTTATATTGTCTAACTCCTCTTTGCTCCCACCCTGTAACGGCGCCTAGAGGTCCCTGCAGGGGTGATTCATGTGCCTAACAAATGTAATTAATAATATTAAATAATAAATTGGAGAACTGCATATTTAACTATACCTAGCACTCTCATACTACACATGTGACTCCGCATTAGTTAAAAAGGCATGTCTTACCATCCAAGCACATACAAACCAGCCTTATAATTTACCAATACCTACCATAAAGGGTATCGAATTTATAGATGCCAAGTTTCACAGGTTCATGCGTTATGTACAGCTTCAACGCATGCTTTTTCCTTTCAATTCTGAGACTTATAGTCCACTTGTAAACTGGAACAAATAAGACTACAAGTCCCAGAATTCAAAGGAAAACATTCTTTGTGAGCAGCACATCATGTATGGACCTCCACATCTTTGCAGAGCTTCTAATAAAGTGTTAAATACAAGTTTAACCCTTAGCAAACAGTTTTTTTTCTGGCAATTAGCGCATGCAGTAAAACAGCACATGTACAATATTTAGTTCCAGGGCAACACATTGTGAACTAACTTCTCACTCAGCTAGTCTGCACCTCAAACAGTTATAAACTCACAATGGTCTTATTCACCTATTATTAAATATATAAAAACACTCATAGATCATCTCAAAGTTTCAATACTTTTCTATATATTTCATACTCACTTATCAACATCACAGACACAAATACCTTTTCAATCTTTTTTTCTCAAAATTCAATGTAATTCACATACCTGAAAATTGAGTTAATGGAACAAAACTTTTTTTTGCTCTTATTAGATATTCAATATTCTCAGGAAATGTGAAAACTAAGCATAAGAATGGCACACCACTCTCATACAAAGCACATTAATGGCAACCTTTTCAACTTTGCACTCTCAGATACTGCAGAAGGCAGCAAATAAAAACATCTTTCATATTTTCGTTTTGTAACTGCACTTCTGAATGGTTAGTGTGTGATAACCCTTTAATGCACTTTCATAAAGAAGCCCAATTTGGTAGGGTATTTGTGCATATTCGAGACTAATTCGCAATTGTCGCGACAAATACACAAAAAAACATATTTGGCTTGCTAGTTTTCTCATTTTAAAACTACAGTACACTTTATTAGCAAGCCCTTACTAGGAATTCAAACCCTTATTATGAAAGAATGAGTCTAAACACCTCTAATTTCTCAAAACAGACAACTCTCTCTTTAACACCCTTCCCCCAATACACTCTTAGCACAGTCTCCATAGTCACCCACTAGAACCAGTAGGTCACAAGTTCACAGCACATTCTAGAAGCACCATACGCGTTACAAAATCAACTGCAGCAGGTGTGGTTGACTATTCATAATTAACAGCATATCCATGGTTGCATTACATGTTTTCTTTTTTACCAGAGCCAATAAGAGATCTGCTTACTTATCCTCTAAAGACACTACCTAATTTTATTAACCTGCATATTTGCAGCAACCAATCAAATGTCTTTTTTTTTTTTTTTTTTAAATCAGTACCCGACATCCATTTTACCTGCCTTTCATTTTGAAATCTCTCATTCAGCTCCAGCCTTCTCCTGTCTGCTACTGCTGCTTCACTTAAAAATGGTTACAGTGTGGATTGTGGGCCACAGCTATGTGTTTTGGGCTAGAGGGTCTGCCAGAAAAAGTGGTATTGACAGGGACTTGGGTTTGGCTAATGTGGACATTACTTGGATTGCCCAGAGAGGGTTCAAGTGGCATTAATTGCTGCCTTTGGTTAAAAGCATTGGGGGGTTGCCAACTCCCTGACCTCATTATTGTGCACTGTGATGGCAATGACCTAAGCACACTGAGTGGGGTAGGAGTGGAAATCCTAATGAAGGATAACTTTGCACAATTAATGACACTATTCCCTCACACTATCTTGGTGTACACCAACATATGCCAAAGGCAGAAATGGAAGTGGTCAAATCAATTCTGTCCACAGATTGACAAAGCCAGGGAATATGTTAATAAAACTGTTTATGTATTCCTCAGAGATCGTAACATGGGCTCTATCTACAACAACAACCCGCATTTTGACATGCATGGAATCTATAGAAGTGATGGAGTTCACTTCACAGACAAAGGCAACATGGTGTTTCCAACCTGAAACTGTGCAACCTGTCTTATGTGTAGCTATCACATACTGACAACGAACATAAAGGTTCTTCTCAGAGCCACCTGATTGCCCAAAATGTTGTTCATTTTCTTAATAAAAATCTTAATTTTTATTTTTGGAGATATTCGCGACAATGTCATGAATATGCAAAGCAAAAACAGACATTCAATAGACACCAGCACATTCAAAATTCATAACTATATAAGTGATTCTGTACATCACACTGGGCACATCACTATGTAAATAACTATCAAAACATGTATGAGTCTCTGAGTGTCTGTATGAGTGTTTGAGTAGGTCTGTCAGTGGGTGCATAACAGTCTGAGAAGCTCTGTCAGAGGATGTGTGAGAGTCTGTGTGTGTCTGTGAGTGGGTGTATGAGTGTCTGGATATGTGAATAGGTTCATGAGTCTCTGAGTGGGTCTGCCAGTGGGTGCATGAGTCTCTGAATTGGTCTGAGAGGGTGAGTGTATGAGTGGGTGCATGGCTGAGTGGGTGCATGAGTCTCCGACTGGGTTTATGAGTGAGTCTGTGACTGGGTGCGTGAATCTCTGAGTGGGTGCGTGAGCCTCTGAGTGGGTCTGTGAGTGGGTGCATAAATAAGTGGGTCTGTGAATGAATGCATGAGCCTCTGAGTGGGTCTGTGAGTGTGAGCATGAGTCTCCGAGTGGGTCTGTGAGTGGGTGCATGAGTCTGAGTGAGAGCGTGTGTCTTGACTGGGAGTATCAGTCTCTAAGTGGGTCTGTGAGTGGGTGCAGGACTGAGTGGGTGCATGAGTCTCTAAGTGGGTCTATGAGTTGGGGTATGAGTATTCCAGTGGGTCTGTGAGTGGGTGTGTGAGACTCCAAGTGGGTCTGTGAGTGGGTGCATGAGTCTCTGAGTAGGTCTGTGAGTGGGTGCATGAGTCTTTAAGTGAGTGTGTGGGTCTCTGAGTGGGACTGGGAGTATCAGTCTGAGTGGGTCTGTGAGTAGGTGCAGGACTGAGTGGGTGCATGAGTCTCTAAGTGGGTCTATGAGTGGGGGTATGAGTCTCTAAGTGGGTCTGTGAGTGGGTGCATGAGTCTCTAAGTGGGTCTGTGAGGGGGTGCACGAGTGTCTGAGTGGGTCTGTGAGTGGGTGTGTGAGTCTCTAAATGGGACTGTGAGTGGGTGTATGAGTCTCTGAGTGGGTGAGTGCCTGCATGAGCCTCTGAGTGCGTTTATGAGAGAATGCATTAGTGTCTGAATGAGTCTGTGAATGTATTTTTTTGCCGATATTTGAGAATTCATCATCTTATATGGGGGGCTGCGTTGGCGGTCGACGCGAATATCACAAGTAAAAAAACAGATTTTTGACCTATTATACACATCAGGAGTCCCTCAAAAACCCCTGTATTCCAGCCATGGGGTCTGGGCACATCCAACCTGACCCCTTATGCCAGTTTCTCCCATATCATTTTATCCCTGTGGACTGTTCCGATAAACGAAAATGGAAGATGCAACTCTTTGCCCAGGTTGCGCCAGACATCACGACTTTCCTGTTGGCACGTGCATTCGCGATTTGTTGTAAAATCGTTGCAAATTCTTCGCGGCCACAGATATACAAATTTGGACTTCCTTTAATTAATCAACTACTGAAAGGATTTACACTAAATAACTGAAAGCCTGATCTGTGTAACCAAATCTACCTTTCTGCCAAATTCAGTGTAATTCCGTCCAGCGGTTCGGGCTGTAGTCGTGTCCAAAGCCCCTATGGGAAAATGCACTTTCTTTAATTCCCTTTTTCTCTGCCCCTGACAGACAGATCGCCCTGAAAATTTCCATGCACAACAAGAATCACCAGGGCACTTTTTTGGGAAAGTTTCATGAAGATTCGTCAAATGGCGCCACAGTTCTAGGCATGTCAAAAAATGCTTTTCCTATGTAAACATGGTCCCAACTATAACTACCTACTGATGACCGGCAGAATAAGCGTGCGCACACACACACACTTAACTATACTTACTATGCGTGGTAAAGGCATACGCGTGGTTAAAATTTGCATGGTAAAAGCTGTGTGGTGAAGTTGTTTTTAGGACGGCTTGTTAAATGGTCAGTTCAGGTGAACCAGGACTACAACTCCAAGAATGAATTAGGTTGTTAAACTAAACTCCGGGAGTGTAGCAGTGTGTTCCTGGTAACAAGGAGTCATCTGGAAACCTCATGGGGGAATGGTAACAGCTACCTTTCTTCCCCTGAAGCTGCAGTGTCTGTTTTTCACCAAAGGAGTTAGGGTACATGCGCTGCCCAGATTTTTATCCACTGGCCAACTTTCAGGTTTGTGAGGGTATCTGTTTTTTTTTTTAGCGGTTAAAACAGAGCTGAAGTTTATGGTTTCAGTCACCCGCAAACTGGTTAGGTTACGGACCACTCGAAAGAAGGGCAGGGGACTCAGTTAATGCACTGGTTGGCATTCAGGGGTGGAGGGGAGCAGTTTTAGTCTTTCTCCCTCTCACAAACCAGACTGTTGAGGTCTCTTGTATTGTTGTGCAGCATCTATATAGCGCTTACTACCCCTATGTGGGGCACTGAAGTACTTGCCTACACGAGTCGCACACTAAACTGTGTAGGTTGTCAGGATATATATATTTTTTTTGATCCTACGTGGGAAGTGTTTCCATGTTGTCTGTGATGACCACCGAGGTGTGGTTATAATGTTATGGGACGCATCGAGTAGCAATGTGTTGAATGATGAAGTGCGAGACAGACTTGCAGTTTTATGGTTTTCAGCATGCTGGTAGCTTTGAAAAGATCTGCAGGTTCCTTTATGGCATTTCATATGATACAGTTTGCTAAGTTGGTTACTGCACTGGGTTGTCCAATCTGAGATTTGGTGGATAGTTATAGTCCTGAGCTGGCATGGTTGGAGGGAGAGAGGACGTGAAAAGATCTATTGGGATGAACATTTTTTATTACCATGCCATATCGGAGTGTCTTTGTGAGATGTAAAGAAGTGGTCTGATTGCATAGATATTTAGGACCTGCAGCGAATGGACTATATTAAAATCCTCCAAATTGTCCAGTAATGTGTGATCGATTTCTTCAGTTATTCCATGTCTGTTCTTTTGGTTATGTTTTTTTTTTTTAGCTGTACAGTGCTGGTGATTTACAACCCTCATAGCAGGTGTCTTATGTGAATTCTTTTTGATAAACAACTTTATTGACTTTATTGCAAGAAAACAAGTCACAGTAATGGTCCGGGAAAAGACCTCAACCACATCACTTACAATCAGGATGAGAGCCAGTGCAATAGAGAACTCAGTAAACAATGGGATACCAAGGATCTTACAAACTGCAGAAACAATTCAGCGCCTCCTCCCAAACATCCCCCCCACCCCCTAAGTCTTTTCCCCCAAACCTTGGCATATTTGGTCAGGCCTACACGTGCCTCGTAAACAGGTTTTTCTTGTTAAGTGTACAAATCCACACCAGATCTCCATTTCAACAGCTTCAGTGCTTTAGTTGCCTTCCAATTGGAAACTATATCCCTTTTAGCAAATCACAGGGCAGTGCCCAGGAAAGCCCTGTCTGCTCGGGAGCCATCCACTCCTAAAAAAAACAAAATGGGAGAAAGCCCTATTGGCAGGTCTAAAACATCCAAGATCTCAGCTATTACTTTCTCCCAGTACCTGGTTATAATCGGACAATACCATACCATGTGGAGAAATCCACTGGGGAACGAGAACAGTGGCCACAGCCTGGATTGGTTCCTAGCCCCGCTCCAGAAATCCTTTCGGGGGTGAGATATGTACAGTGCAGGTAGTATGTTTGTATCAAGTGGAGCATGGAGGAGACTGTGAGGACCTGGGGGGCCAACAAAGCATCTCGCCAATCTTAGTCGTCCAAAGGCCTCAGCCAGGTCTCCCAGCGGATTCTCAGGCCATGCAGTGTGTCGGAAGCATTGCTAATCAAGGTGCATTAAATCTGGGAGACACCATCCTTACCCAGGGGCTCCCATCAACAAGTTGGCCTCAATGGGGGTAAACTCAGGGACATTCGTGCCAGGGGGGACATGAACCTCTAAAGCATGACGCAGCTGTAAAAATTTATAGAATTGTGTCTTAGAGAACGCTTAGGTCTGCTGCAACTCCTGAAAGGAGACCATGGGGGATCCTGTCCAAATGTCACCCAGTAGAGTAATACCAATAGCGTCCCAATGCACAAACCCTTTCAGGGCTGCCACATCCCCCAACCACTTGCCATGCCACAAGGGGGGTCTGTTGAGTAATTGTTTTCCACCATTCCGCATGCCGCAGAGCCAAACTCCACCCTGTGAAGACCAGCCGACTCACCTCAGGGAGCATCTGGGGGACAGCACAACCGTAAAGCCAGTCAGTTTAAAATTCGGGGGTAGCCCAAAGTAGCGAGCTCATATCTATAGGCAAGATCGGACCAACCTCCATTAAACCAACCATTGACAATCAAGCAGCAGATAGTATAAGCATAGGTTGGCCATACCCAGCCCTCCGTCATAAGGACCATGTTGACATTTCGGAAAGGCAAGATGGGGTCTAGAATTATGCAATAGAAAGGAAATCACCTGTGTGTCCATCTCTCTAAACCAATGCCGAGATACAGAGTGGGGGGGGGGGTAGTCTTGAAAAAGATATAAGAATCTGGGAAGTACCATCATCTTCCAAAGTGCTATTCTCCCCATAACATTTAAAGGTAAGGTTTGCCTTTTCTTGAGATCCGCAGTGATCGTGCGAGTAAGGGAGTGATGTTGAGGGACCAAGTCAAAGCTGGGTCAAGGGCCACATGGATACCCAAATAGTGAAAGCTTAGCCTACGTATTGGAATGCCTGCCTGCCAGGCTATATGTTGGGTTCTCATTTGTCGTAAATGCAGATGCCACCATGACGTTGTGTTCCATGTTGGAATGGTGGCATGTGGAACGGTCAGAGTTTGGCAGTTGGTCGTGAGTGCTTGCTCTGGCTGGTCCGTTATCTTGTTCCTGAATAAAGAAAAGGGTTTACTCACCTGTGGAGTTCTCCTGTTCTCCTTTCATTGGCGACGATTGGATCTGGACCCTGAGGGACTGGCAGAGCAAGACGGGTCTTCGTGCGACCGCACAGGATTTCCTCTGCCACGAGTTTTTCGTGAAGTGCGGATTTTGTGGCAGTCCCTCCAAGACCCTCCGTTGCTGTTGTGTTCTCCGTAAACCCCAATTTACTGTTTGCCTTTTTACTTGGGGCAATTTTGGCAAGCTGGCGAGCCGATGACTTAATCGACATCCCAGCTCGTGATTCTTCTGCGACGTCAGCGTGCGTCCTCACGTTTAGCTGTTGGTTGCTTAGCAACGTTCTTCAGTTCTCCAAACACGGCGTGTTTCAGCAGATCGGCAAGTCTCCTTCTGCAAGTGCCATTCCGTTTTCTGCATCAAAGTTGACTGGACGCTGTTCCTAGGCAGCACGGTGTGTCCTGCCGGTCAGGTACTGTTAATTTGCTTTTGGCGCATCGGTGATGCGCACACCTTTTATCATTGTGCATCATTGCCAATTTTCTCATGAAGCGTGTACCGGTGACACGCACACTCATTTACACTCATTTCCTGCATGTCGACTTCATTTTCAGTGACATGCACACTGCGTGACTTTCTTCACTGACTTTGCCTCTTCCTGCGTTCATTGTATTTCTTGTTAATGTTACTTGCTATTCATGATTCTACTGTTCATGCATTTCCCTTAGGTTTTGTGCCCTACGCATCTTGTAATTTAGTGGTTTTTTGCTACAATTTTCCAAGATAACTTTAATCTGTGGTTTGGGTTAGCATTTTTGTGTGTTCTTACTTCCCATCATGCAACAGTCAGTTTTACCTCCTTCTCCATTCTTATCCACTCCTGGTAATCCTCCTTTGGAGTGGGAATTATGGTTAGAAGGGTTTGAGGCATATCCAGAAGCAATTGAAGCAGAAGTTTTAACTCAAAAGAAAAAATTAGCTTTATTGCGTAATTCTTTAGGCGCGGAAGGGAGGAAAGTTTTGAAGCATTTACCCCCAGCTGTAGTTATGGGTGAGGGTGATGCTGTGGATGAATATGCTTCTGCTATAAAAATGATGGATGCCAGATTTAAAAAGAAGCGCAACATCATTATGGAGAGGCACAAGTTCTACATGAGAAAGCAGTTACCTGGTGAACCTGTAGAAGCTTTTATGAGTGATCTTAGAGCAACGTGTGATTATAAAGCATTTGAGAGTGAAATGTTAAGAGATTAATTGGTTGAGAAAACCAATAACGAAAAGATTCAAGAGAAGCTTTTGACGACTGAGAACTTAACCTTGGACAAAGTAAAATTATGTATACCACCCTATCTCGGGTACAATCCGTCCTGCCACGGGTCTGGAGGCTAGACAGTAAAACAGTTTACTGTTTTCGTCTCCCCATCCATATATTCTAGCAGTTGAGGAAAGCTAGAGTTGCTTTGCCTTTTCAAGGGAGCAGGCTCTGATCTCATCTCGGAGCATGGTCAGTTCTCTGGTGATGGCTCCGCGGCTGGACCCGGAGAGTTGCAGCTCTAAAGTGAGGCCCAAGCTTATAATTGGGTGACTGTCGAGCTGTGCTTTTTACTTTTGCCAGATGAGAGCCCTAGCATGTCCCCGCACGGTGGCCTTGCATATTCCCCAAAGGACAACCATGGAATAGACAGACCCCCTGTTTGTGTGGAAATAGGCCACAATCTCCTGTTTGACAGCTTGAGTGTATGTTGCATCCTGTAGATGCCAGGCATTCAGCCTCCACGTAGAGCACCTGTTGGCATCCGGCGCACCAACGTGAAGGAGTAGACAGGAGTGATCAGATATGCCTTGTGAGAGTATCTGCACCTGCGAGACTGAGAGGACGTCTGTGGCCAGCAGAAACAGCAATACCAGAGGTGTGCGTATATCGTTTTGTTCTAGGATTCCAGACTCTCCACACGTCACATAAACCTAAAGTGGACAACCATTTTTGTAAAGAGGTAGCCCCCTGTTGCCTAGCTTCCGACTGAGGACCTGTAGAGTCCCATGCCGGGCCCAGAACCCCATTGAAATCGCCTCCTATAATGATGTGACCCGGAGTCATTCGAGTTATAATCTTGAGGAGCGTGGGGAAGAAGGACTCATGTGCTATAGGGGGATTGTAGATACAAAGGATATTTGTCGAGTTGCCCTCAATCGTTCCCGCGAGAGCCAGATACCGACCTTGTGGATCTGTCCAAGTTTGAGCCACCATTAAGGGAAAAGAGCGTTGTAATAGAATTGCCACTCCGCGGGACCCTCGGGCATATCCCGTGTAATAGACCTTGTGAAATCCATGTTGCACTAAGAATGGGCACTTGGTGCCAGCAAGTGCATCTCCTGAAGCATTAAGATTGAGGGGGGAAAACGATGGGCATAGTGCATCGCTGCTGCGCACTTAATCCGGTCCAAAAGACCGTTTACATTATAAGATAGCACACTGTACGGGCCATAGCAAGACAGGCAATCGATGGAGCATGTGGGCCAAGAATGCTCTTGGACTGTAGATAGGGTTAGGCGCTAAAAGCAGAGTGTACATAATGTGGAACAGTGAATAGTAGGATCAGTAGAAATCGTCTGCCTTATTGCTAAGAAGCAAATGCCTTTCTGTGCCAATATGTAGTTAGTGGCCACATGCTACAACCACAAACTTTTAAATGGGAGAAGGTGTCTGACTCAGTCTCTCCTCTTTGTTTGGATAAGCATGCGGATGGTCTTCTGCTGGTAGGGGCAGATCAGACCCACGCAGCAGGATCAACGAGCCAGAGCTCAGGATCGTTCCTCCCGCTCGGTTTCATCAGTTTGTAAGGCGATCCACTCACCAGGACTTAGGCCCTCAACCACACTCCTCACCTGCTACCTGACGCGTCACAGTAGCCACGCAGTGTAGTCCACTTAGTAGCAGGCGGATTCTATTGGGTACAGGAGCACAGTGTGGTTGTTGGGCCCAGAGTCAGGTCAGTCCTCCAAAACAGCCCGCAGAGCCACCATGGATCAGGGAGCCCCACCGTTCGATCGACATCCGGTGGCTCCGTCACGGAAGCAGGCCTCAGGACACACCGGCACGGAAACGCAAATGGAATGCAGTTACGTGGAGAGCCAAGCCAACCCCGGGGATCAATCAGGACAGGAGGACCAGAGAAGCAGGGGGGGAGCCTCACGAGTTCCAAATGCAGTCCTCTACCTTGGCTCGCTCAACCATTTCTTTGATCGATGATGCGGAAGGGCCCTCTGAGCGTGGGGGAGACGCAATCCCGGGGCAAAGCATATCTCCTGTGCAGTCCATCAGGGTAGTGACGGGTGTCCGGTGGTATATGAGAGTCTCGTAGATGCGCTGCTCACCTCTCAGAGGCCCAGCACATCGGATCAGGCCATGGACGCATCAGCCATTTTGAGTGCGTCCACCGAGCCCCTCACGTATGCCCAGGCCGCCACAGCTCCCCTGTGGGTGTCTCTTTCGGCTTCCCACCAGGCACGGGGATTTCAGTAATGAGGTTATAGGCTCAGAATTGGCAAGGCATCAACGTGGATGACGTAGGGGTCTGGAGCACTCCTAGCGTGCGACCGCCATCTTGACGCCCTAAACCATGCCCAACAACTTATGTGAATTTAACAAGTATAAGTTACAATTTTTTTGCTGACTGCTGTGTATTATACCTTTAGCACTATTGTGGCCTATAACTGTTATTTATGGAAGTACATAACTATATAATGCTACGGCGACCCGTAGGCCAGCCCTTTTTTGCTTACCTGCAAAATGAAAGCAGTTTGCTGGTTTAGTTGTTTGGAATTCTTGGATTGCAAGCTGAGGGTTGCTCTTGAGGCTGTGACTGTTTTCTGGGCTCTGTTGACAGGATGTGGGTGGTGCAGTTATCTAGGAAATAGCCAGTTTTTCAAGTGTCTTCAGAACTGTATAAGCTCCTGAGTGCTTCCAATACTGGCTGGTAGTGCTTTCCAGAGTATGGTGGCTTGTACTAAGAAAGCAGTGCCTCCTACAGATTTCTTATGGTAAGGTGGTATGATGATAAGCGGTGCAAGCCTGTAGCAATGCTGAAGGATTTAGGTAGCAGAGGTTGAGACCAGTCGGAAACATTGTGATGGTGGTAACCGAGAAGGGAAGACCTAGTGGGTAAGATGGAGTGGTGATATGTGTTCAAATATTACAGGTAGATCACAGCGTGTTTTACCATAATATGGCAAGGGGAGTAGTCGATTTACCCCTGCCCCTCAAGCCGATCATGGGATTGAGCCATGACAGCCCATGTTACATACAGTGCGTAATGCAGTTATGATGAAAAGCCAGGACCAGCAGATGGCAGGGACTACTAGTGAAGCAGAGCTAGATTGTGGAGAAGTGAGGTGAGCAGACAAGACAAAGGCTCCCCACCCCGGTTTTGAATTAAAAAAATTATAAGGCAGTGTCTGCAGATCCTTTTCAGGACTGGCAGCACCTTGACACCTAAAATTGTAACCGGGGTCATTGGTACATTTTGGTATTCCAAACCCTGGGGGCCATCTTAAAGTGTCCTGGTACGGCAAATCCCATAAAGGTTCAATAGACAAAGAAAGCTCAATTCCCAAGTGCCATGAACCCAAAGCAATACAAAAGGGGATGATGGACGGAACGTTTGAGCCAATCAAACACTCACCCCTAGTCAACTGATCTGGGTTTAATCCATCATCATTCTTTAGCTCACTCCACCACCCCAGTTCAGACATGGCCATATGCAAATCAGTCGACCCTGTGCCTCATGGGAACAGTCCAGCCCGAACTGCCAAGCCATGTCTTCCCTGGACCGGAAACAAGCATCCTAGGACCGGTTTCTGGCATTTCAGCCGTCATCAGCCAGGCTTGCTTGAATCCAGTGGCAAAGTGAGCAAGGGACCCACGTCTGGGCATACCCCCGCCAACTTAGGGCGACCAAAGCGATACAAAAGGGGATGATGGACGGAACGTTTGAGCCAATCAAACACTCACCCCCAGTCAACTGATCTGGGTTTAATCCATCATCATTCTTTAGCTCACTCCACCACCCCAGTTCAGACATGGCCATATGCAAATCAGTCTGACCCTGTGCCTCATGGGAACAGTCCAGCCCGAACTGCCAAGCCATGTCTTCCCTGGACCGGAAACAAGCATCCTAGGACCGGTTTCTGGCATTTCAGCCGTCATCAGCCAGGCTTGCTTGAATCCAGTGGCAAAGTGAGCAAGGGACCCACGTCTGGGCATACCCCCGCCAACTTAGGGCGACCAAAGCGATACAAAAGGGGATGATGGACGGAACGCTTGAGCCAATCAAACACTCACCCCCAGTCAACTGATCTGGGTTTAATCCATCATCATTCTTTAGCTCACTCCACCACCCCAGTTCAGACATGGCCATATGCAAATCAGTCTGACCCTGTGCCTCATGGGAACAGTCCAGCCCGAACTGCCAAGCCATGTCTTCCCTGGACCGGAAACAAGCATCCTAGGACCGGTTTCTGGCATTTCAGCCGTCATCAGCCAGGCTTGCTTGAATCCAGTGGCAAAGTGAGCAAGGGACCCACGTCTGGGCATAACCCAAAGCAAGCAAGGTTTCAGATGTCAGCCCTGGATTCACGATACTTTAGCATAAAGCCTGTACTAGGTTAGAGGTACCCAAACATAGAAAAGAAAAAAAAACAGGTCCTGGCAAAGGGCAGTCTCTGGGGGTCAGACACCAAGCACAGTGGTGTTAACCGCCCAAAGCAGGTTAACTTCAGTGCCTGACCGCAATAATTACAAACAGGAACATCAGAATATTGCAATATGCACTCTAATTATAGTGGTGATCACAATCAATTGGCTGATTACAATACTAGTTGTTAAAAAGTATAACTCTTAAGATGTTGCAAAACACTCATTACAATAAGTTAATTAGTGCTTACCACATTCAAAAAGTCATTTACCGGGTAAGCTGCTTTGTTTGCAGGTTAGGATTTTCACAGTACCTTAAATATTGCATATCCGATGACCCAAAAGTTCTATTGGCACAGGACCATTGGCTTCACATCTAGCTGGTTATATCTTGAAACTGAAATTTTACTGACAGGGTCTGACCTTTAGGGGAAAATGGCCTCATGCCACAGCCACATGCGGCTTACACAAGGGCCACACACTACTTTCTACCTTCTAAGTCAAGCTAACAAACAATAAATCTGATGGTTAGATGACTGCTCTACAAGGCAGGGTGAGGAGACCCCAAGGAGTGACTTAGGGAGGGAATGTGCTCCCAACATTCAGTCACTACTCAGCTCACCTAAATTTGTACGTGGATTTTGGCCAGCCCTCCTCTGGTCTTTTGTGATATAGATATACTTGTCACTCTGGGTGAGGGTCTCTGCACTTGAAGAAATGAGCAACACACAGCTCCATACTCAGGAAGCATTGTTGCAGGGTCACGGTAGGTCTTTCTCAATGTAGATTTTAAATGCATTGTAGTGGGTTTCCAGCTTATATTCACAGTTTACTGTCATTTACCTTTAAAGGCTAAAGTGCCGGCCAGGTGGGGGCAGGTTGTCCCTCTTCAGAGATGATGGTGGGTAGACCAGGCTTGTCATGCTCTTAGGACACATGGTGGATGTTAGTGCCTGCACAACACCATACAAAGGGCTTGCCCCAGTGGTTATTTCTGGTGAACAATCATGTTCATCACAGACAAACATGCCCTGAAGAAGAAGACATGGGGATGCTCTGTCCTTGCAGGGTTCAGCACTCACCAAGTGTACAAGGAGATGTCACACATTCTGATGTTCGCAATTGCAGTAGGACCAGAGTACCACAATGTTTGCCCACGTTTCTATTCATTAAAAAACAAACACAAAAAGGTCCTTTTACCAAATGTGTGCTACTTCTGGGCACAGCTACAGTACTTCAAAAATGTATAATTGCTGTCACAAGTAAGAACCTAGTGCAAAAGGAACAAGGGGGCGGGGCAAGCTTCACCCACTGTAACGGAAACACCAATTTAGGATCTCTATGTCCCAAGGCACACCAATGTTGTCCCTGGTAAACGTTAGATTTGTAGTCCGTTGGAAGCAAAGCCAGAAATGAAAAATGTAGAGAAAGCTAATGTACAAAGGTAAAAAGGCAGCAATGGGACATTAGAACACTGAGCTTGACCTTTTACCATAAAAAGTTTGTTAAGATTTATGAATTTGAAGATTTCAAGATTAATGAAATAAGGAGGACTGAATTAAGTTATTACGTTGTTAACTAGATGTGTGTTACTACAAACTGTTTCAATGTATAGATTTTTAATTGCACATAGCAGTGTTAACCCGGTTTGACAATAATAAAGAACATATTGTCCGGAAATTCAAGATAAATGTAATCTTGCAGCGTAATCTTGTACAAACATAATTATGACTTTGTACAGGTTCTAGTAAACTTGTTTTTTATCTTTTAATTTTAATGAGAGATGTATTTTAGGCTGTTATATGGTTGACAATTGCTGGGTAAATAGCTTACGGCAATGAAGAACAAGTTGGGAGACATTGGTAGAATTTTCTGCCAGACCAAAATGAATCTCTTGGAATGGCTTTGCCAGCGTGCAGGATGAGATGGGCGATCAGAATAACTGTTATATAAGCAGGCCTAAAATGGTTGTATGCCAGAATATCATGAACAACAATGTCGTGACACTAAAATATTGTCTCAAGAATGCCTAGGGTTATATTTTCCATCCCCAACATTTCCCACACCCTATACAGCCAAGATCTATACATGGGTGTATCTTTTTTGCCCCAAAACTTCAGGATGGCTTGATTAGCTGCTCTCAACAAGAGGGTGATTTGGCAGCCTTTGTTTGACTTCAATGGGTACAAGAGTTGATCCGATACCCCCAGAATGACATATGCCAGGAACTGCAACTTTTGAATCGCGTACATTTGGTCGATCTCATTTGATCCCAATATCTCTGATGTGTGGGGCAATGAAGTATAGGTGAAGCAAAGTTGCAGAAATGTCTTAATTCCTCAAGCAGAGGTCGCTTTTATGGAGGCCCACATACATACTCTGCAAGGAGCGTAGCACCAGCAGGGTGGGGTTTTTGTAAGGGTCTCTCTCACTGATGTGCTAGCAGCACTTATTCGGGGTCTCATTATTATCTCAGACCATCCATTTTTCAAATGCGGTCATAGGGCCAGAAGCCCTGGGCTTCATGCTTTTGTAAGTCGCTGACAGTCTCACCTAAAAATATTGCAGACTCTAAGGTTTGGGTATGCCATAATCCCTTTTAATTTGTTCAAATGTTTTAATTCCCTGGAGGTCAAACAAGTCAACCACCAACTTGCAGCAGGCAGTCTGCCATCCTGCAAACTGAGTATGGTCCATCTGGATTTTCTACGATGGGAGTGAGAGGTGAGGGGTAAGAGGACAGTCTCTTCCAAATCATGACCGTGGACCAAGAGTCTAGCATGTTCCATGTGACTGGGGAGGAGTAGAGACCCCAGAGGCAGGATCATCTAGGCAACCAAGGAATATTCCAAATATGATCCCCTGCTATTGTTTGGTCTATAAAACACCAATCCTTTTCTGTGGCTGCCCTCCCCATAACACCATTTATTGGACCTGGGCTGAATGATAAAAATTGAGTACATGAGGTATTCCTCAATCTCTCTCCGACGAGTGGCTGTACTTCGTGCATTTGGGTAGTCTAGTTTTCTTGTCCCCCCAGATGTAAGTATTAGCCATGCTCTGAAGATTCCACAGAACCCCTTGCGGCGGTGGTACCATGATCATTTTATAACAAACATTTAAATCACGAACAAAATTAATTAATTATTGAAACATATCAACAAGAAAAAAATGTATACTATTTAACCCTTTCCATGCGTTGGACGGCCAGGAGACGTCGACGCTACAGTGCTCAAGTGCGTCAGACAGCTCCCACCCGTCCGCGCACATGGGACAGGAAATGCCTCAGGTGCCTGCACCAGAGCGATTTCCTTTCAAAAAAACCTCTGGAGGTGGGGAAGAGCTCCCGAGGATGTTCTGATTATTTCACTGAAATGACGACCAGCGCGCATGCGCATGCTGATGTCATTTCAGTGAAACCGAAATTAGCCTATCGGCTCATTTCAGTTTCACTGCCTACATGCTCAGGGGGTTATCTCAGCCCCCCGAGCACGTAGGCAGACGGGAGAGGTGTCATTGGAAAGGAAAGAATCTCCCTAGTTTATACCTGCTTGGGGATCACCGCAGAAGTGCGATCCCCAAGCAGGGATCCATACACTGGACACCGAGGGGGGGAGGGGCCCCTTGGGCAAGGGTTCCCCCAAACACACTTTTTGGGGCATATTCAGTCTTTCTGCCCCTGTGGGGCAGATGGAGGCTCCCAGGAAGCACATTAGACACCAGGGACTTTGTTTGTGCACAGTTTGGGGTGGTGGCTCCCCAAAATGGGCATGCCAATGCACCCCTCCCCCTCCCCCAACAACATCCAATGTCTGTTACCCCCGATCTGCCCCCGCAGGGCAGAAAGTCCACTAGACACCAGGGATTTATTTTTTATATATAAGAGGGGTAGAGGCTGCCCACAATGGGCAAGACCATGTCCCCACCCAAATGTAAACTTGACACCCGGGGGAGTTGCGTGGAACCCCCAACGTTTTCTTACCCAGACTCCCCTGCAAACCTCCAATTTAGTTTAAAAAAAAAAAATCAAAATAAATAAATCACATTTTTGTGTGGCATCACCGCGCTGGCAAAACTTTCCTACCACCCAGCGTTCCCCTAAATCTCCAGAGTAAAATTATTTTTTTAGCTTAATTTGAAGGAGTTCTGGGTAGGAAAATGTTGGTAAATCCACACAAGCCACACCTCCCTAGACTCCCCTGCAAATTTGTGTCAGCCCGGTGATCCCACAACCTTCCCACACAGAAAAGTTAGGAAAACGTGATTTTTTGGTAGCTAAATTGGAGGTTTGCAGGGCATTCTGGGTAGGAAAATGTTGGGAGAGCCATGCAAGCCACCCCTCCCTGGACTCCCCTGCAAATTTGGTCAGCCCGGTGATCCCACAACCTTCCCACACAGAAAAGTTAGGAAAACGTGATTTTTTGGTAGCTAAATTGGAGGTTTGCAGGGCATTCTGGGTAGGAAAATGTTGGGAGAGCCATGCAAGCCACACCTCCCTGGACTCCCCTTGGTGTCTAATTTTTTTTTTAAAATATGGGTTTGGTACGTTTCCCTAGATGCCCGCCAAGCCCGGGACCAAAAACGCAGGTGTCTCCCTAGCAAAACCAAGTCTTTTTGTGATCGATAATTTTGAAGTCTCCACAGTACATTTTGGGGTGTTTCCTTTTGCAGACACTAGGTCTACCCACACACGAAAGGTACCATTTTTATCGGGAGACTTGGGGGAATGCTGGGGGGGGTGGAAGTTTGTGGCTCCACACAGATTCCAGAACTTCCCATCAAAGAAATGTGAGGAAAATGTGTTTTTGGACAAAGTTTGAGGTTTGCAAAGGATTCTGGGTTACAGAACCTGGTGAGAGCCACACAAGTCACTCCATTCTAGACACATTGCGAAAAAAGGGTCTGTTTTCATTGGAAAAATGTGATGTGCCCACGTTGCGTTTTGGGCAGTTTCCTGTCGCGGGCACTAGGCCTACCCACACAACTGAGGTACCATTTTTATTGGGAGATTCGGGGGGAATGCTGGGTGGGTGGAAGCTTTTGGCTCCCCGCAGATTCCAGAATTTTCCATCACAGAAATATGAGGAAAATGTTGTTTCTTTTATACAAAGTTTGAGGTTTGCAAGGGATTCTGGATAACAGAACCTAGAGAAAGCCACACAAGTCACCCCATCCTGGATTTCTCTGTGTGTTTAGTTTTCAAAAATGTACAGGTTTGCTAGGTTTCCCAAGGTGCCCGCTGAGCTAGGGTCCAAAATCCACAGCTAGGCACATTGCGAAAAAAGGGTCAACAAAAATAAAAGGCATTGTCATTTGCAATGTCAATAGCTCAAACTCACGTAAATGCGAGACCTATTGCATTGCAAATGCTTGTTCTGCTGCTTGTGGCTGCTCTGTACGCTCACCAACCCGTCACAAATAAATATGCTTTATTCCGGAAAATGCTATTATCTTAGTGACGCACGCTGTTACACTGCTCCATGTTTATAACTTCACCCATTAATAACTTTAACAAGAACGAGACCTATTTCTTTAGCCAACTAGCCGAGATTGTCGATTTTACATTCTACAAAGCCACCAAATGCGTTGGGCTCCTTTTCTCGACACAACCTTGCGTCTAATATTCATAAAAATAATTAGCAATCTGCAAATAATAATAATGGAACGTTGCCGACTTAGTGACTCTTCATGAAAAAGAAAAAAGTGGAAATAAAAAAGCTGAGCCAATTTCCCAACGTTGGGCCTCTGGCTGGTTCAGCTATCACACCACCATATAATTCCAACCAGGTGCCGAATAGCAAGGAAGGCGGGTTGCAGGGGGGCCTGGGGGAGGGGATCAGAAAGTTAAAGGCAGACAAAGAAACACTAGTCAGTCACCTCTTTCTTGTCTGACTTTTAGAGCCGTGCACCCATTTCATCAACATTTCGCGAGTTCTTAGATGAAAATAAGTGCTCCTTTTTATCGTAACTACCGTACCCCAAAAAATATGTAGTAGGAGCAGAAACCCTTTAAATTTTGATGAAGGGAATAGAACATTAATTCGTGTTGTGAGTTATTTTGCCGGGGGGGAGGGGAGGGGGAAATCACCCACAATTAGTTGCTACGGACCAGATAACCCTACAAAGCTATCTCTTTTTTGGGAGAGTTTTATGTAGCGCGAACTCGACCCAAAGGTACTGGAGCGCTTTATATGAGCACCAGTTACGTTACACAAGGACAGATTCATTTTTGGGAGGGTAGGCACGGGGAGATTAAGTGATTTGCCCAAAAATCCCAGGAGGTTTTCGCTGCTATCGAGACTCGAACCCGGATCCACAGCTCCAAAATCGACAGACCTGTGTAAGTAATCCAAATATCGACAGAGGACAAACTAATTATCATATGAGAGATCTATCTAAACTGAACTATAACTTACCTCCAGCTTACACAGATTAGTGCGTAATGCGCGTTCACCACCTGAGCTACCTTACCACGACTGGAAGTTGTAGCCTCCTGGTAAAATATTGTTCGCAGCACCAAAGGCATAACTCCTCTGAGCCAATCCGTTTGCACCGGAATACAAGGCGCGGGCTAAACATCTGTAGTAGGCACATTAACCCACAAAGTAATTTACAGAGACAGAACCTCATGCGGGCGCATTCACCCCGAGAGCTCCACAGTTCAGAGAGTAGAAGAAATAAATAACGGTAGGAGATATCGCCGCGTAAAACCCGGGACCCCCAGAGTGAACTATTTACGGGAGTGACAAAAGAATATGAGGGGCTCAGGGCGAACAACATCACGGGGGCCTCGGTTTTGGAACTCCCGGACCTCGCGAGCTCGTACCTCTCCGGCGGCCACTCGAGGCGCTCGGGCTGCGGTCTCTGAGTCTTGCTTCAGATCGCGGGCCGAGAACTGCCACTCCCTTTTTCCTCCAAAAACAAGAAACAGTGCGGGCCTGTGTCATGTGGTTTCCGGGAATATGTAAGGGTGCGGGAGAGTCCGAGGTTAGGAAAACATTAAAAAACAAGCTGTCGCCATTAGGCGAACAGCCGCTTGTTTATATTTGCATCGTGATTTCACTTTAAGTGAAAACGCGATGCAAATATAAACAAGCGGCCGCCCTTGCCAAAGGCGACTGAAACAAGCTGTCGCCATTACGCAAATGAAAACAAATAGTGCTTACCCCTTAGTTAAAGGAGAATGTATAACGCCGCAAGTAAAAAATCCAGTCCGGATGGGCCGTCCAAGAAGGAGACAGGGCGGTAACAAAAAAGCCTCATTCTCAATCACGACCCAGCGTTTAGCATACACGGTGACGCCAGCCAATCAAAATGATGGGCGGGGCTTCAACTCCACTTCAGAAATCTTATTGATTACAAGACGCCTCGCAGAGCAAGGAGGGCATGCGCGCTCCAACGCTAGGCGAGACCTAAAAACCACTGCAAGGCGCAACTCAGTTATTGGCTCTGGGTACCTCAGGTTCTTGGTAAACCTACAAGTCCTATATATTACCACAACCAGAAGGGTCCAGCAGACGCAACGGTATATTGCTTTAAAATAATCTGCCATACTTAGAAGAAGTTACAGGTGAAAACGCTGGCACAAATGGCTATTATTCCCAACTCAATTTCAATATTTTTTTTTAACTGTTAGTTTCTATAGGAAACCATTGAAGAAGCCCATGCTGAATTCCGAATTTTGCCTACTTTCCAGAAATGTATAGCTTTTCGGGATCCATTATTGCTTTCATACCCATTTCTACCACCAACTGGAATGAGGTTGAGAGCATGAAAAATAGGAAAAATAGGCTATGTCCCAGTAAAATGCCAAAACTGTGTAGAATATTTTGGTTTTCGGACAAAAGTCTGCCTGTTCCTGGAAGCAGGGAAGATGGTGATTTTAGCACCACAACCCACTTGTTGATACCATTTGCAGGGGAAAAAAACAAACGCTTTCTTCTGCAGCACTTTTTTCCCCAAAACCCCAAAATTTAGCTGCATTTTTGCTAATTTCTTAGTCCCCTACAGGGGAATGCACAAACCCTGGTAGCCTTAGAACCCTCAGGGTGTTGGAAGAAAAGGACGCAAATTTGGCGTGAATACCTTATGTGGACAAAAGTTACAGGGGCCTAAGCGCGAACTACCCCAAATAGCCAAAAAAGGCTTAGCACGGGGGGGAAAGGTCTAGCAGCGAAGGGGATAAATAAATGCAATGAAATGCAAAAAAAAACAATACTGTAGCAAATAAAAATACAAAAAAATTTACTTCCCTCCCTACTCCCCAAAAACACAACCCTACAAAAATATATAATAAATTATAAATAAAACACTAACATTCAGATATTAATTAAAGAAAACAAATAAAATTAAAGCCAATAATAAATATAAAATACATTTTACAAAATGTAGTAATAAATACACTAATCAATTAATTAAATGTAATTACAAAAATTATTTAAAAAACTCTTCACCCTATTCCTCTATAAACCCAACAACTCTCAGCTAAAATAGCGTTTACTAATTTAACTTAACAAAAATAAAATATACATTAAAAATCACAAAATGGGGGGGTGTGGCCAAGATGGCGGAGCAGTGAGATGCATCTCAACATCGCTTCTACAGGCCGATGTCTTTATCAGCCTCATCCATGCTCTTCCCTACACAAAGAAAAGCTATTAAGGGATGAGAGTAGCCTGGGGGCCTAGCGATGGCCCCGCCTGACTATTCCGGCATGGCTGACAGACCTGGCAGAGTACGGCCGAGGAGTGGAGATAACCCTGGGCGGACGGGCGGGCGCCTGACTGAGTAGGCCAATGGCAAGGGCCTTGAGAGCGCCCACAGGCACACATAGATGAGACTGTGCTGCTGGGACACCGGCCTCTGAAGAGGGCAAACACAGGCCCCGTCGTGGCAGAGTGGCAGAGCAGCTGCAAGATCAGAGGATATGCGGTGCCCGAGACAGTGAAAGCCGGGACCAAAGATACCTGAAGGCGTAGCGAATTCATGCTTAGTGCAGGCTGGTTCTGGAGGCAGCCAAGGAGAAGCCCATACTGGGGGGATCCTATGACATGTGGTGATGCTGCCATGGGGTCCTTTCACCACATCCTCTGCACCGAGAACTGTGCCATGAGGCTTATCGCATCTTTGGCTATAGACTACCCGGCTCGATAAGGAGATGCCCCATATAATTTGAGATGCTTGATCCCCTTTGAGAAGTGACTGCCCTGGGTGGAATCCGGGTACTTTGAAAGTAGAGGCTGCTGGAGGCCCATCAGGCCCTTTGCAGTGGCTGGGGGCGTGGGTCCACAGCCCATCAGGCTCTTTGCAGGGGTTGGGGGAGTGTGTCCACAGTGAGAGCGAGAACATGCTGGGGACGGCAAAGTGGGTTGCTATGGAGTTGACAGCTCCTCAGAAGAGGGCCATTTCTGCCAGCAATGGGGTATTGCAGAGAGCTACAGCGCACGTTGCACGAACAGACTGCTGACCGCTAAGGGTCAGTGATACCGCCCTGTCGGGTGGGAGCCCCCTGGGGCTGGCGGCGCTTCAGGGACGGCACAGCAACCTGCCAAATTCCCCCCAAAAAGAAGAAAGTTTCCCACAGTGGCCTCCTTGACTATCTAGACAGTCCCTGTCTGAGACCCTTGGCTCCTGGGAACCTAAGTACCCCCACCTCCCTCCTGGGCCTGGCTTCACCAGGGTGCTTACTAAATCGAACTGTTGGATAACCTCCTCATTTTCAAGACCGATCTCCAGGATGAACTTAGACAAGACCTCACCAGAGGGCTGTCAGACTCACGCTCCGACTGGTCATTAAAATAGCTGAACTGAGAACAGACTTGGAAGCGGAAGACCGGCTAGGAGGAGTGGAAACAGGCCAGGCCACCACAGCGGCAAGATGTGCTACACTAGCGGAGCAACTTAATGAGGCTATTGGCAAACTGGAAGATCTTGAAAACTGCTCGAGGCGGAAGGACCTAAAGCTTCAGGGACTAAACGAAGAGATTCCAGACTCAACCTTCAAGACATTTGTTGTGGGAATGCTCTTGTCTCTTTCTGGCGATGAACACACTGAAGTACGCGTAGACAGAGTACACTGTGCAGGGCCCAAAAAACAGACCCAACAACAACAACCCAGTCACATGCTTGTTAAATTCCACTGCTTCAATGAAAACCAAGAAGTACTACAGAAAACTAGAAAGGTGGGACACATCAGCTTTCAGAACTACTCCTTCCAAAACATCTACCAGGACGTCTCTCAGCTTACTTTTCAATGCAGCGCTGATTTTGACCAATCATAAAGAAATTCTAGAAGGATGGCATACGATACAGGTGGACATACACGTTTGGTCTCCTTTTGAAATTGGAGGTAAGCATCACGTCAGCACAGGGGTCCTGATAGAGGTGGCCTTGCTGGGGTTCGCCATGGAGGGGACACACGACAACTATTTGCTGGAGGCTCAGGGCCCCCACCACAGGAGGTCCCTGGCACTGGAGCCACCCAAGTAGCTGGAATGGGAACCACCGAACTGCAGAAGATTGAGAACAGCTCCCGGAGTGACCTCTGAGCCTGAAGGACAGAACAGACATTTTAGAGCCACCCGAAGGGGCTGGACTGCTGACTAATGGTGGTTGCTCGAGGGATCAATAATGGCTCCACCTTCACCCCAGCTGCATACCTTGGCCCCCTGGCCTTTGATGTTTGATGCAAGGGACAAACATGAATCACCGCTGCCTGGGGATTGATGTCCCTATGCTGGGAACCCTACAGGGTTGCCTGTGCATGGGTGCCTGTGGCAACCTGGCAGTGGATGGCATCTCCTTCAAGACATGGAGGGGCTACCTACCCTCAATTTTCTTTTATTCCCTAATCAACGTAAGAGCATGAATGCTACCTGGGGAATTCATATGCCTGGCTGAGCTGGAGCTCCAGGAAGACCCAGTTCATTCTTGCTGTCAGTCTGGCTATACCTGGCTGGAATGTACTCAGTCCGTGGGTTGCTAGACCTGCTGGGGAAAGAGGCCTCCTGACCACCAATTCCGGGGGCAGATATCGCCCCCACTTTTCAACCTCCGCGGGGGCAGCTGTCTCCTTGCAACCTTGAACAATGAAAAATTTCGTAGTAAGCATGACGGAAAGTTTCAATTCTATTAAGGACACGGAGGCGAGGATTATGCTCAAACTTTCTTTATTCCTCCTTCCAGCAGTCTTTAACTTTTAACTTTATAACAAAAAACTAGCACTCCCATGGTGCCTCAGCAAGGTCATGCACAGTCCACCAATAGACGGTCTTCATTATCCCCGAGGGCGTGTGCTTCCTGTGCCAACTCCTCTTTCTTGACTGCGAACACTGAATCCTCGCGTCTTGTCAGTCATTTTTGGAACCTTCGGAACCTGGAAGAGGTCAACGACAAACCCATGACTCTGATCTCGATACAATCAAAAAACATTCTTAACTTATTCTTTAAACATAGTGCGAAAACATCTCAATATGAACAGTGACAGACTCTGCCTTCCTTGATTACAGTGAAAACCAACTTAAAGCATATACTTATACCATACGGCAGGTTTCCACTCTGGCAGGTGCACTCTTAACTATATCGGGTGGGAAGTGGAACCCTCGGAGCCCTGGGCGGGAATAATTCTCGCCTCCGTGTCCTTAATAGAATTGAAACTTTCCGTCATGCTTACTAGGAAATTTTTCATTCTATGCAAGGCCCGGAGGTGAGGATTATGCTCGTTCAAAGCTTATCCACCACTAGCGACGCCATGTCAACGACTGGTTTAAAGTAGAATCTCTTGAACATTGAGTCTGACGACCAGTCTGCAGCGTTCAAAATGTCTTCCAACCTGGCCCCCAGGGAGAAAGCTTTAGAAGCCATGGCTCCTCGCACCGAATGGGCGCTAAACTGCGAGACATTTATGCCTGCTTCCTTTATTACCCATCGGATCCAACGGGCTATAGTTGGTGGCATAACTGCTCTGAAGGGCTTCCTTAAGGAAATCAACAATTGGCGCTCCCCAGGGGGGCAAGTCTCCTCCGTCATACTCTCATACTCTTTGAGGCATCTGACCACGCACAGCTTAGGTGAGTTATCAAAAGCCGGATATGATACCACTCTGGAGTCTGACTTAGTCCTGCGAACAATATGGAACGTAACTCCCTGCGGAGTGAAAACCGTCCTGAAATGTCCAGTGCCCAAACGTCCGACACTCTTCAGCAAGAAATCAGGCACAAAAGCATCGCCAGCTTCGCCAAAAGCTTTTTACGGGACAAGTACTTATTGGGTTGCCAAGATTGGAACAGATGCAACACCTTATTAACGTCCCAAAGCGACGAATATCTGTGTTCTGGAGGGAGCGTGAGGCAGATACCTCTCATCAACTTACAGACCATTGGGTGTTCCCCAACTGGCCTACCCTGGACTGGCATATGGCCTGCCGAAATCGCTGACCTGTAGGAGTTAACCGTGCGGTATGCCAGTCCCTGGGCCGCTAATGACACCAAGAAGTTCATAACGGCTACCACTTCGCACCCCATGGGATCCTGATCGTTCCGAACACACCAACTGACCCATCTGGACCAAGCTGATTTATATCGTTTATTTGTGCTGTCCGCCCACGCTGCTCCCAGCAGGTTTTGAGGCTCATTCGAAAGGCCAGAGACACTCCAGCGATGCCTGAAATCCGCCAGGCCACTAACTACTCTGCATTCTCCCTTGTTGGACTAGAGGGTGGGGATTGCCTCAGGGATCCCTCAGAAGGAGAGGATCGCGGGGTAGAAGGATTGGAGAATCCCAGGAAGGTTCCAGAAGAACTGGAAACCACACTAGGGACCTCCAATACGGTGTGATCAACACCACCTTCGCTTGCTGTCTGAGGATACACGTCGTGAGTCTCATTATCATCGCAAACGGGGGAAAGGCATATCCCGCCTCCGTGGACCAGTTCTTGAGAAAAGCATCCATCGCAGCCGCTAGAGGGTCTGGCTTCCAGCTGAAGAATTTCGATAGCTGGTGGTCCAACCTGGACACAAAGAAATCTACTGAAAACGGGCCCCACTTGCTGTGCAGTCTCTGAAATGTTTGTGGGTGTAGATGCCACAAACTCATGTCCGACCAACTCCTGGAGCACCAGTCCGCCAGCACGTTGGAGGCTCTCGGGAGGTATTCCGCCTTTACCGAGATGTTGTTGGAAAGGCAAAACGTCCAAAGGTCCTTGGCCAGATCTGCTAGTTCTTTGGACTTCGTACCTCCTAGGTGATTGATGTAACAGACGGCCGAGATAGTGTCCATTTTCAAGAGCACACTGCAGGGCACCTTGTCCTTCGTCCCGCACTGGATCGCGAAGGAGACCGCCATCAATTCTAGACAATTGATGTAGAGCTGACCTTCTTCGGCAGACCACTTTCCTCCTGTAAAGGAGTCCCCGCAACAGGCTCCCCAGCCCAATTTGCTGGCGTCCGACTCTATTACCAAGTCTGGATCGCAGCCAAAGATGGCTCTGCCGTTCCAGGCTTCCATGTGGTCTAGCCACCATCTCATTTCCATACGGACCTCCTCTGTAATGGGGACCTGGTCCGAGTATTGAAGGCCCTTTCGGAGGTGAGAGGCCTTCAGACGTTGTAATGCTCTGTAATGGAGCGGCCCGGGGAAGATCGCCTGAATTGAAGAGGCGAGGAGACCCACCAACCAAGCTATCTGTCTTAGTGAAGTGAAGGAGCGAGCTAACATCCTCCTGAGTTCTCTGCGGTTCTTGGTGATCTTCCTCACTGGAAGACTCAGGGTGCGGGCCACCGAATCTATGGTAAACCCCAAGAAGGTCATCTGTTTGGAAGGGGTCAGAAGAGACTTTTTGGCGTTTATCACGAACCCCAGATTCTGGAGGAGATCCACTGTTTCTTGCAAACGGCTCGAGAGGCGCAAGGGGCATTGTTCTAAAAGCAAGATATCGTCCAAATAGATGATGAGCCGAGAGCCCCTGGCTCTTAGTGTCTCCACTACCGGTTTGAGAACCTTCATGAAGCACCACGGGCCGATGAGAGGCCGAAGGGAAGAGATGCAAACTCGTAAACCTGCTTTCTCCTTTGAAACTGCAGGAAGCGCCTGTGCAGGGGGGGGGGAAGATGGGTACCGCTAAGTACGCATCCTTCAAGTCCCAACGGACCATCCAATCGCTGGGCTGCAGGAGGTCCCACAAAAGATGGATTCCCTCCATCTTGAAGTGGCGGTAGACCAGCCACTGGTTGAACTCTTTTAGGTTTATTACTGGCCGCTGTCCTCCGTCCGTCTTGTCTACGAGAAAAATGTTGCTGAGAAAACCTCTGGGGTGTAGATGGGAAGGCACAATTGCTCCTTTTCGCAGCAGGTCCGCCACCTCCTTGTCTATTAGCGAGGCTTGGTCCTGTGCGAAAACTAGCGGCCTGGGTCGGGCGTCCTGAACGGTTGTGCCGTAGAACTCTATCTGGAAACCTCTGATGGTTTGAAGTACCCAAGCGTCTGAGGTAATGGACCTCCAATTGTGCTCGAAAACCGCCAACCTGCCACCCACCTTGAGATGATGAAAAGGAGAAAGGCTCACCTGATGTGGCCAAGGGCTGGCCTCTGGCTGCTCCTCTACCTCCTCGGCCTCTGTAGCCTCTCAGGGATTGGAAAAACTCCTGCCTGCGTCTGTGGCTTTCTTGCCGCCCCTTGGAGGGCCTTGTGTGTAAAAGTGGCCGGTCGAGCGCCCTCTGCCCCGACAAAAACTCTAGGGTGGAAAACCTTTTTTTAATTGATGATTGCGCCTTATCTAAGGATGTAAAAGTGGAGACGAATTTGGTCAACTCGTTGATGATCGGGTCTCCAAAGAGCCCACCCTGCGCTATTGTGCCTGCCTCTGAAGAGGCCAGATCCCAGAGCTTGGGATCCACCTTAAGGAGAAAAGAGCGACGCCTCCCTGTAGAGAGGGCGCAGTTAGCATTTCCCCAAAAAACTATTGCGCGCTGTGCCCAATTGGAAATTCTCTCCGGGGACAAAGGGGTACCTGCCAGTTTGGCCTCTTCTGCCAACTCTAATATTTTTGTAATGGGCCCTGTTATGTCTAATAGCTTATCCTGGCAGGATTTCCAGGATCTATCTATTCCCTTCTTTGGGTCCCTTACATACTTTTGCAAGAAGGTGGCCATTTTTGGGTCAACTTCTGGCGTGGTTGCTACCTTGCCTGGAAGGGCAGGGCGAGGGCACTCTGCTCAGAGGCAAGCCCGCACCTTTTTCCAGAGGTTTGCGCAGCCTTCCTGCAACGAAAGCCGAGACCGTTGGAGAGGGAGCCCACTCCGAGGATCGTGGGTGTATTAGATCCTCCGGTACCAACATGTCGGAGAGCTCCTCCGTTTCTTTGGGTGTGCTTCAGGGGGACACTATGGGGCGCCAGGGTCTAGAGGGGCCTGCCTCATCTGCCGAATCTCCCAGGGATTCTTCCTCTTCATCCTGCCTGAACTCTGGGGTCTCTGGGATGTCCGGGGTGGTATCTTGCCCTCCTACCACTGGCCTTGCTAAGAAGGCTCTCTTCAGCCGTTCAAAAGCACCTACGTCCTTGCTCGAGGTGCTTTTGCGCTTCGCAGCGCGTTGGGGTCTATCTGCCTGACAAGCATAAGCTATCTGCATTATGCGGCGCTCAAATGGTCCCATAGCCTCTGCCACTGCCTGGTGAATGGATGCGTCAACCGCATCACAAAATTCGTCATCGAGGGGAAGAACCTGCAGGGACTCCTCCTCTGCATACTCCTCCTCCATGACTGAGGGGAAAAAGGACACTAGTGTGGCTGGGACAAACAATATATATATATATATATATATGCTAAACCCCTTTTGTTAAACGCTATGTGCGCAAGTAGGTAAACCTACTGGATTTTAATGGCAGATTCTTTAGCATGAGGGAATCACTGATTTTTGTGCCGCCTAGCGGCTAGGAATAATCCAGAAGGGGGCGACTCACCCTTAACTATCCTGGTGTCACGCTAGTCTGGCCCCCCCCCCCCACAGCCTCTTAGCACTAACGGTGCCTTTGCGCGCCTTCCGGCGTGTATACAGACCCGCTATGATGCGGGCGTCTGGCTGCGAGCACTTTTAATTACAGACCCACATTCCGGTGGGCGTCAGGGCTTCCAGACTCTTCAGGCATCCGTGCGCATCAGGAAATGCGGGCTCCGTGACTGAACTCGTCGATCCCGCCGGACAGAGCGGTCGGGATCAACTAGTTGAGACAGGCACCCCCCGGCCTTCCCGACGCGCACTGCACCGCTTGCCTGGTTTGAGGGGAGCTGCGAGCGGAGCTTACGACGGTGCTCCCGCCACCCTAAGCATGTTGACAAAAGGGGGAACAAACCTTTAATTAAAGCGCTTCACACTGCACTCGCGACAAATACCAATAAACACAATATGTAAACTACTTCCCCACCACATGTTAACGCTAGGGGAACGTTTACATACTAGAAACTTCTAGCGCTGCATTTACACAAAGCGTGCGCAACAAAACCATATTAAAATACAATTTTCTCACAACCCTGATGAGCAAGAGGAAAAACGACTTAACTGCTGGCAGCACGAAAGAAAGAGGAGTTGGCACAGGAAGCTCACGCCCTCGGGGATAATGGAGACCGTCTATTGGTGGACTGTGCATGACCTTGCTGAGACACCATGGGAGTGCTAGTTTTTTGTTATGAAGTTAAAAGTTAAAGACTGCTGGAAGGAGGAATAAAGAAAGTTTGAGCATAATCCTCGCCTCCGGTCCGGACATAGAATTCATAGTTGGTTAACCTTTGTTCTTTTCTTTTTCTCTTTCTTTCATGTGCTCACATGCTCTTTTGTTTTTTTGGGGGGGGCAGGAATGTGTTCATCACACCGACGCTTTCATGCTGTGTCTTGGCTATGCCCCTCAGGCTTCTACTTCCAGTTCATGGATGGTTCAGATAGCTATGCCACAGGATCGGAGATCTCCTCCACTGGGGCTGAGAACCATGAATGGAAGGGAAATGGGAAACACACATGGCCCAAATCACAAACATCTGACACACAATAACACTCCAAATCTATAAATACAGCAGATCAGCTAGGATTTATCCTCTTCCTTTTAGACGGACTAACAGGATGCCACACAACTCCTACAGACTCAGATGCAGGCAGCCCCACTCAAGACTAAGAGGAACTTCACCGAGGAGTGAGACCTTTTAGTAACCTTTCTTGCTGGTCATTAGAATGAACTACATTGTCTGCCTCCACACGCCCTCGGAGTCGTGGAGAATGCAGACAGATTGCAGGAGTTGAGTGATAATGTCAATGCATCCGTTGTGGAGGCATGCACTGCAAGGCCTCAAGAAAAAGTGGGAGGAGGTAAGGCAGAGGCTAAAGGAGAACTTCTCCAGAATACAAGTGGCAAATGTTCTACCTGGAGGTGGACATAGATCCCGTCTCCACCTCATACCCCTCTAGCAGAATATGCTTACCATCATGTGCACCACCATATGGCCTGCCTATTGCAGGCAACCTTAGAGTGAGGCCAGGTAGAAACTCAACACCCGTTTCAAAACAAGTTCTTATATTCCCACTCATGCCACCCCAGTCCTTCCCCCTACCTTTCACGGACAGGCAGACATCACACACGTCTGCCTACCTAACACATTAAACTTACTAACAACAACTTACACTTTAAAAATCTATTAAACCACACGCAACCAACCTACCATATGTTGGCAAATCTTTGCTCTCCTACTCAAATAATTGTCCCTCAAATGAAGCGAAAAGCAACAAAGATAATTCATCACATACGAAAACAAGTGTTTTTGGTGTGTGAATTGCTTTTTTATGTTGGCAGGCTGTGTGTAATTGGTTCATGTTGTAATGGGTTTTATCTATTAATGGGTGTAACGGACTCATGAGTGTTCACTCCTTTCACCCTGCAGTAGCAGGTGTGTTGCACGTGTTTGGAGCCTTGTTGGAATATATAATTTATATTACTTGTAACTAAAAAATGTCATTAACGTATTTAAAATTATATTTAAAAAATATACAATTAAACTTTTTTGACATTCAAAAATATTTCCCTCTATTTTCCTAGATTTCCCTACGTAGTGATGGTGTTATACCTTGCTCCCTTTTGATTTCTATGCTATTGTGTTACAATACCAATGATTGGCCATGTGTGGTGCTCTCCTTACTCCAAGGCTTGACTGCAGTAGGTTTGAGCTGGTTTTGTCAATAGTTCTACTTCAATAGATGTAGGAGTGTATTTTATGAGTAACAGTTGTCCACTGTAAAAACGTATACCTGTGTAGGCAGAGCTCTCCATACTCGTGGCGGAGCTCTCCTGTTATAAGCAACCTGAGAGGTGGGGCAGAGATCTCCAGACCAAGATTTGTGAATACCACTTGTGAGGTCTGGAAGCAGCACTATTGGAGTGCTACTTCTGGTACTCAAAAATGCCTTTGTAAATAGGCCCCTGAATATATATGGAGGTGGTGCTATTGTTGTAAGAGTCACTTTTTACCTTACAATGAGCGGACATTGGATATTCTGAAAAACAGAGCCATCTCAATAACCAGACATTTCATCTGCAACTACCCACACTTTCCTTGCACAGTGAATGAAGCACACGTTAATTACTTAAACGATTTGACCTTAGATGGAGGCTCATATGCATTATTTAGTTACATGCAACCTTTGATACCATACCATAACAACTTCTCCGGCTTCTGATTGCTTCTTTTGCATAGAAAAGGGCAACAAGTGTATCATAACAGTCAAAATGAAATTGCCACAAGACCTCTTCCTGTCCTATTAATAGCTGCTCTCTGAGAACACATCTGCCACTCCAGAAATATACCAGCGGTATTCCTTTGTTCACATGTGGTAATACCGAGTCTCACTGAAGGATGTAATATCCCTAACCCTACTGGTTTCACATTTTGGCCCACATGCAGCTCCCTTTGCCCAAAAGCAATTCTGCTTTGCTGCGTGGAAGCGAGAGCAGGTTTCCTGCTCTCGCTTCCACGAAGCAAAGCAGAAGTTTAATATGGCAGGGCGGGAGCACTGCTCCTGCCCTGTCATAGCAAACTGCAATGCAATGTCCCGGGGTGGGCACCCCGGGACATTGCTGGAGCCGGCCCTGGGGGGTGGCGGTCCCCAGGGCCATAGAGGGCTCAAGGAGGGGGGCCGCGCGGCCACCCTCCCTTCGTATGCAAAGCCCCAGGGAGGTGGTGGTCCCCGGGGGTCCGCAACGGACCCCCAGCTTATTTTAATTAGTGCCCTGGGGGGTGGTGGTCCCCGGGGCGTGTGGGGGAGCTCGAGCCCCCCCACACTCCTTTATGTTAAGCAGAGCCCCGGGGAGGTGGCGGTCCCCGGGGCTGCGGGGGGACCACGAGCCCCCCGCATTTCAATAAGTATCGCCCCGGGGAGGTGGCGGTTCCCGGGGCTGCAGGGGCCCCCGCATAAACATACAGGAATGCCCCCGGGACCTGGCCCACCCGGGGACTCATTAAAACAAAGCGCAGGTAAACGCGCTTCGGTTTTTAAAAAAAAATTCTCGGCGGGATTTGTGTACTATATGCGAATCCCACCGAAAAAAAATATGCTTTTTTTGGGCCCTGTGGGACCCCCCTGACCAGGCCTAGGGGGTCAGGGTGTTTCTATTCTGCCCCTTTTCTTTAATCATTTGGTTCCCTTTATGCTTATGACTCAGTTTTACCGAGTCACAAGATGGCTGCCAACACTTCTTGGTTTGAAGTGTTGGCAGCCAATCAGAATGAAGCACGTGATCGGGAGGGTTCGCGGATCCACCACGGTTACCACATATTGATATTTTTTTATTTTTAAATTTCTCAGGAACTACTGAACGGATTTACACCATTTAAAGCAAAGAGTGCACTCTGGAAAAAGAGCTACCTCTCTGCCAAATTTGGTGTAATTCCGTTAAGCAGTTCGGGCTGTAGCCACAACAAAAGTTTCCTATGGGAATTAACATGAAGAAAACGCATTTTGGGACCCCCTTTTTTCTCGGCCCCCGCTTGATGAATCACCCCGAAACTTTCAAGACAGGAGCTGGCCGGAGCGCCCCATTAGTTTTGAAAGATTCGCGAAGATTCGTCAAGCGGCGCCAAAGATATTGGCAAAAGAAAAAACGCTTTTCCTATGGAAACCAGGTCCTAACTACCGCCTGTAGGTAATATATATATATTTATATATTTAATAAAAATAAAAAAATTCATGCAAGGTGGCAAAGCCACAGCCAGGACAACCCAGGCCTGCTGGCAGCAACAGGGCTGCAAGGCTGCTGTCTTCAACTCATCTTCCGTAGACCCTAAAGTGTATAAGGAAAGGTCACATACACCCTGAAACTGATCTCTATTTTGCTTTGAAAATGAAAGGTAGCCGCAGAGCTTTGCTGAAAATACAGACTCAATAGTTGGTTTGGTGTCATATCATGTCCCAACAAACCATGCCTGCATACATGTGTGTCAAAGAGTGCACATGTGCGTAGGTATGTAGGAGTGCCTGCGTGTGTTTGTGCTTGTATATGTGAAGGCACGTGTGAGTTTGTAGATGTATCTCCCCATTGTAATACTGTATGTGCATACTTGCTTAAGTGCGTGCCTAGGTGAATTTGTGTCTGTGTTTGTATGTATGTGCTCGTGTCTGCATGCGTGTGTGTGCATGATTGTATGTATGGTTCTGTGTTTGCACGAATGTGTGTGTGTATGCAGCTGTCTGCGTTTCTGCATGTGTGCATGTTTGTGTGAGCATTTGTGTCTTTGACATTTACAATACCAATAACTCCAAGTCGAACAAATGCAAGACCTATTGCATTTCTAATGCTTGCTACTATTTGTAGGATATGAAGTAGCCAATCGTTAATGACCCTGTCATAGGATCCCACGGTGCTCCACCTGCCAACACAGACTTTCACCTATGGATCTTTACTCTTATTAATGCAGGGCTCGAATAAATCCACTCGCATTGTCGTGCAAGATTTATTGAGGACAAGCTATTTTTAGGGACTACTCGCCCTTTCTGGCATTTGAAAATCCTCTAACTTCAGGGAAGACAAACTGACTTTTGACCTCTGTCTCTGAGAGTAGAGCAAATGTGACAAGATAACAAGATTTTAAGGCATCTTTATTGCTCACATGAGCAATGAAAATGCCATTAAATCCTGTTATCTTGTCACATTTGCTGGCTTTCAGAGACAGAGGTCAAAATTCAGGTTATCTTCTTTTTTTTTTCTGCGACTTAAGTTAGAGGATTTTGTAAAGAGAACTGTGTGACAATTGAACTGTGCAAAGCATGTTAAATGAAAGGCTGTAAGATGTCAGGCTTATTTCTAACACAACACTGAAATGGCTAAGTGAACTGCTCAAACATTTCAAATATATTTCACTAGTTATGAAAACCCATTTTTGTAATTCTTTGGTGAAAAAAATATTTTTATAGGATCAAAACAAATTAGAACACTTTACTTGGTGATGTGCAAATTGTAAATATTTTTGCTTAAACCCAAATTCCAAAAATTGTTTAATGCGCTTTTATCAGTAAAACTACGTTAGTGGGAAAGTTTTGTGGCCATTTCAATGGAAAATATTCTATCCGTCGATAAATGCACTACCACGTCATGCTTTAGTAATATATTTATGAAAAGTGAGTTTTTAAACATGAAATGGGAATTTTTACTGCTTCTGCCCGGATGACAATGCTAATAGTGAACTAATAGGCAAGCCAGGAATCAGGTCTACCCTATATATGGGCTTGACTCTTGTTACACATGGAGCAAACATTTAGTTAAGTAAATAAAAAGAGGTTTTTTGTACAGCAGAAATAGTGAACTTGCATATTTGAAGGTGCTCTCTTATGTAATAAAGAAAAAAGCATCTCCATAAGACAAAATATTTGACTAGGATCACACAATTTGAGACCAGTTCACGGGTCAAGTACATTACAGTTAGGTCGAGTAGATTATTAAAATTACTAGACCTGCAGGTCTAGTAACATTTTTATGAATTTTCGAGCCCTGCTGATGTCTGAAAATTGAAGCCTCAACCTAGAAAACCTAGCAGCATTAAATTATGAAAAGCACACATCTTAAGAAATCAGTGAAAGGTCTCCTGTATTGATGGCACTAAGTTACCCTGACCATAACGTTCCATAATTCAGAGTGAAGTGAGTAAAACAAGTCACTTTCCAGTGATGACAAGTTGGAAAATGATCATTATATATAGTATGAATAGAACCTTTTATAGGTTATAAGTAATGACTATGCACTACATGCAGAGAGGCACGCTCCACTGGTCTGAACTAGAAACTGGAAAAGATAGAGGCGTGGACCAGTGCACTTCTGAAATGATATCTTATAGTCTACGCTTTGAGAGCAGGGCCTTGGAAGCCACAGATCCCAAAGGCGGATGAGTTGATTTCAGCCTCAACCATGGCTGGCCTGTCCCATCTCGCTAGAGTATAAACTAAATAAACTTGAAGGGGCTACTTACATCAATAATTAACTGATGGATGTTAAATATTTTGCATGACCTGGTCCATGTCTGTAAGCAGAATACCTAAACAGTTTAGCTGGGCCAAAAGAATGCGTGACTAATAATACAAAAGCTACTTTCATTCTTCCGGTGGTAACAAAAAACAAAGTGTCTAGACTAAAAACCTTCCTGCTCTCCTGACAGACATCAATCAAAGGAGCATTTATAAGATAGAACTTTTGGGGACTGAGGCGTACATCAGCCTAGTGCACGCCCTACATGCAAGAGACCCCTTTTCAGTATTATGTGGTATAAGAGAGGAGCTGGGGAGGCAGTCAAGGAGTAAAAACAACTGTTAAGTAATCCCTTCAATAAAATAAGGTCCACGAATCAGTATTCATTTCTTTCCACCAATTATTTTTTCTTCTTGACAGTATACCTTCCAATTTTCTATAAGCGCTTGAAAAGGTTATGCTTGAAGGGCAGAACATAGAAAATGGGTTTGTGATAAAGATTGTACCAGAAATAGAACTAACTGACTTTCATATGCATTGAAACAATAATGTGAAACAATAGTGTTGAATAAAGAAAACAGTCTTTGTTTAGGGGGCCCCAGTGGCTTTGCAGATTTGTGCTTGGGCAGAGGTCTAACTTTTCTCCCTTGCAGCAGTCCACATCCATGGATAGACTGTGGAGTAGCAGACTCTGTGAGCTGTATTGTGGCTTCTTCACAAGGCCTTTCTATTTACTTGGTAATGTTAAGGTGGTTCAGGACGCTGAAACCTTAGACATGCTGATGTGAACAGATGATAGGCAGTCCAAGTAAGTTTCATGTAGATTTATTGTAGGTAAGATGTTTCCAAGATGAGATGAAAAGAGCCCCACCAGGAGCAGCCTTCCTGCTGCTCAGCCCATACACCAACTGACATTCTCACTCATCCAACATTCCGCAGTCACCTCTCACCCAACATTCCACACCACATTCACACTGGCTGAGCAGCAGGTATAACATCTCCCTTTTTTACCAAAAACAAGAATAACTCCAAATGAATCACAAAAAGAATAATGCATGTAACAGATGGCAATACAATAATACATGCAATATTGGAGAAAGAAACAATATAAAAGTAATACATGTAGAGATGAAATGATGGTAAATATACATGTGAACTAGATAACAAAGAACATGTTTAAAAAGAAGAACAAAACGCAAACCAACAATCACAGTAACACACTCACACATCTCCCTTTCCACAACAATCCACAGAATGCAAAAACACACACCACCATGCTACAAACACAAAACTAAGCCCCCACCACAACAAGCTGACTGGCCAGGCCAACAAAAAGTAGGGAGGGTACCAACAAAAACATGGTAGGAAACAAACTATCAGAATAAAGAAAACTCAAGGAAAGGACTTCCCCCAACACGGTGGGGTGGAACGTGTGGAGGGGAAACCACACAGTACAACAGGGAAAAAACACTAGTGCATCAATGAAGTCATAACATCAGAAGAAAGAAGAGGTAAAACCTCAGGCAGGCAATCGCAACCATGACGTGCGAAGAAAAGTACAACATGCAGTCGCAACCCTGACGTGCGAAGAAAAGTACACCATGCAATCGCAACCCTGACGTGCGAAGAAAAGTACAACCAGCAATCGCAACCCTGACGCGCGAAGAAAAATTACAACATGCAATCACAACCTTGACGTGCGAAGAAAAGTACAACATGCAATCGCAACCTTGACGCGCGAAGAAAAGTACGACATGCAATCGCAACCCTGACGTGCGAAGAAAAAGAAAGGGTGAAACATTGCACAGAAAGAGCAAAATACCAATTAAATGCACAAAAAGCAGAAAACATTTCTTCAATGACAATAACGTGAAAACACATGAAACTGCGGTGAGCGAACTCTCACCCGAGTAAAGTACAGTCCCAGTCATAGTAGGTAAGAAGCAGGAGAAACAGGACCAGGAACTAAATTTTAAATGAGAAAATCCAAGATCCCATAAAGTTTTCATCATGTAATTCAGTTTAAGTCTTGAAGAAAGAAGAGAACAGACAACTTCCATAATGTCTCCATGACACGAATTTTGCTTGTATCCATATGGCAAATGGTAGAAAAGAAACAAAACAAGTACCTTCATCATGACGATTTGCTTTTGTAAGCTTGCAAACTCCCAGGGTCTCACCACGAAGAAAAACTGAATAACAGGCTCAAGTAGAACTCCTCACACAAGAATCATAATAACTGCAAAACTGGACAGGGAGCTGAGACACATGCGGACTTGTGAGGGAACAGCGCTACAGGTGCGCACTGAAAAACTCACAGAAGCAAGGATCACCCTGTCACGCCGTAACGAGGTTGGCAATAAGGATACACCAGAACGCTCTCAGCTGCTGCTAACTACAAGATGGCGGCACGTTCAATAACGCCACGCCGGGTGGTTCAAGGTATTACCGTGCTCCAAAACGTTCCAGCTGGCAGTAATTACGTCACAGAAGAGACATCGCAGGAGCGCCGGAGGCCTAACGCAGGTAAGGAAGCATGCGCTGCGTGTATGCGCTGTGCAGCGCTCGTGCCAATTTGAAAAAAATGAGGCAGAGTTAAACTGCCGTGATGTTAACATACTGCGCAACAAAAGGAAACACAAATATTAAATAAAAACGAAAAGCTCACAGTCACTGGCCGCAGAGTTTACATAGGTCACCCAGCTTACACAGGTCACACAGATCGATCCTCTGACTCACATGACGAGCGGCAACCATGCAGAAAAATTGACAAGACAAATATGATGCCATGGTTGCTCAACAAGGAGGCACAGTCGTCAGGAAAGTAGATCTGTGGGCGCCTGGCAGGAAAACATATGAAAGCACAACAGCTCACGGAGGAAACATCCCGGGCATGGGCAGATGCAAGGACACCAGGACAGGAAACACTTTTTGAAAGTAGCAGTACAGACAGCAAGGCAGTTCATTTAAAGCTGTAGACGAGCAAAAACAGGCAGGAAGGTTCGCTCTTGAGGGAACTGCACTTTGAGAGGGCAGTGTCCCAAGGTAGCAAGACAGGAAAACATCTTTCCAAAGTAGAACAGGCAGCAATTCATCCAAAGCAAGAGGGCAGTAGAAGCAGGCAGACAGATTCACCCTTCAGGGAACTGCACTTTGTGAAGACACCGTCCCAAAGTGGCAGGATGGGGACCACAGTGCCAAAGGAGCTGGAGAGGCAACAGAAGAGTAGAGCAGGGACTGGCAAACGCACGTTGGGGCGACTGATGAGAAGGTCACTGGGGGGGGCTCACTCAGGGGTGCCAGTATGCTTTATACAAGTAGATTTAAGTTGCTTTACCTAGAGATTTTCAACGTTGAATGGTATCAGTCTGCAGAAGTTGTACACGTAGGTTCTTTTCCTTTTAAATCATTGCCAAAATGATGTGAACAGATGATAGGCAGTCCAAGTAAGTTTCATGTAGATTTATTGTAGGTAAGATGTTTCCAAGATGAGATGAAAAGAGCCCCACCAGGAGCAGCCTTCCTGCTGCTCAGCCCATACACCAACTGACATTCTCACTCATCCAACATTCCACAGTCACCTCTCACCCAACATTCCACACCACATTCACACTGGCTGAGCAGCAGGTATAACACATGCCTACTAGATTTGATGCCGCAGATCAGGAAAGGAAAAATGAGGTAGCGGTGCTCTTAACAAAAGAGGACATTGAGGGCATATGACACTAGACATGGAGTAAAGGAAATGTTTGGGGAGAGGCTCTATGGCAAAGGCCTGCAACAAGCTATTTTTCAAGTATACTGGTACGAAAAATGACAATATACCTCTTGAAGTCTGTTCGAAGGCAATGCGTGGTTCATGTATGAGAGTCTGATGACGGAACTGGTATGTAGAGATTTTAGGTAAATACCAAACTGCTAGTCTGAAACAATAGGGAAGGCTGATGTTTGTTTTCAGTTGGTTGTCCAGTGTTCTATGAAATTCCCCATGCTCACAGCTCTGTGCTTGGAGGCAATATGCTTTGTATGCCTTCAACAGTTCTGCCAAGTACCATGCATCAGGTGTTAGACTATCACATTTCAGTGTAGTACTCCGCATTACCGCACTGAAATGCATTGTCACGCTTATACATGTGTCTCAGCTGTCAAAGAAAGCAATGTCTTAAAACTGTTAAGTGTGGCAGTGCGCCAGCCGTGGCGTGCGCTGATCCCACAACCAGCTTGGGGCTCCCAACTGAGTTAAGGCTGCTGGCAGGCTCACACTCACTCAACTGCTTCAATGCATCACGATTCATTATTGCGATTCCCTGGGGCGTGGCTCTCACTGACGGTCAGCCTGACGTCACCCAAGGAGTGTGTGTTCAATGACTGTCACTGTAGCCCCGCCTGGGACTCACAGGAGTCAAGACAGCCTGGACGACTATCATTGGAGGCTGACTGGGCAGCAAACCCGAATTGCTGGGGCCCGCGGTGGCTCGCAGCCTGAGCCTGCCTGCTGCAGCCAGCCTTGCAGACCAGAGTCGCTGCCTGCAATTATGGAGCGCCACCCGCCACAGTACTTGAGTCCGGACTGACTCATCTGTGGCCGCTGCCCAAATAAGTACCTACCTGGTGACCAGAGACCTCTAGAGCTTCTCTCGCGAGTCCTCCCTGGTCGCTGTCTGTTCATGTAAAGGCTGGAGTTATGGCCTCACCAAGAAATCCTCGGTCAGAAGTCACAGGCCCAAAAAGCACATCGATCCCTGCTGCAGCGCCATCCATGGGCCTCGGCTCCTCTTTGTTGACGTCGAGGTGACTGAACCTTCTGCAGAGGAGCAGACAGACTTTGATCTCCAGCAAGAACCAGTGACATACTTGTGGTTTACATGGTGCCAGATCCCATGAGGAAGAGTGTTTCCCGGATTATATATGCTCGCAATTAAGATGATAAAAACTCAGTGACCTGAAACTTCAGAGGACGTGGGAGTGCTGCGTGTTGGTGCCCAGCCTCTTAACCTTGAAAGCCCTGGCGCCACCCCAGGTCACACACCTAGACTGCTTATATAAGGCGGGAAAATCATGGGAAAGTTGTGATTTTCAACTTCCTCCTCTCCAATACAAGTTTAACAGGCAGGGGCAGACTAAAGGGGATTCCAGCCCCAGGAGTTAATATTGAGCCAGGTCCGAGGGCTGGGCCGCAGCTAATCGTATTTTATCCTGAACCTTAATGTGTCGTGGGTAGTGTGAAAACACTGGGGCACATGCTGTGAGGCCTGCAGGGGGTGAGGTACAACTCTCTGGCGGACTTAAGGAGTAATCAGCAGCTCAATGACAAGGCAGGGAGCAGGTACATGTCAAAGGCTCCCATCTAGAATCTAACACCTTGATTCAAAACACAGACACCCGCCCATCAGCACAAGAGAATAGACAGGCAGCACACCACCTCACTACTAAAGGAAGGAGAAAATGTAGATCAGCTGTGTCTTCCCCTACTGAAAAACCCAGCGAACAAGACAAAAAATATGTTCATTCCAATTTAGCAAAAAATCAGGCAATATATTTTAAACAATACAAACCTGGGAAATTACCCGCAATTTGCGGGTGTCATGCGAGATTAGGTTTAAACACCAGAAAAATGTGCATCTCACCTACAGTTGCACTGTCAGGCATGCCTGTCAGTGTAATTCGATAAGAAACACTTCTCTCACGGCTGTGAGAGAAGAATTCTTTTTTGCACCGCCCTAAGTTAGCGAACTGTCACTTCATTTTATTTGTAGCAGCACCACTAACCACCGAGCGGCAGTCTGACACAGTGCCCACGCCACAGAACCCTTAGTACAGTGAGAAGGTTTGTGTAGCAGTGTTGCACTTGCAGGCCTCAGTAAAAGCCCCGATACATAGCTCAGTTGGTTCACTTCCAGGCGCTACATGCTGCTTTGAAGAACAAAGTTTCAAACTATGGTTGACGTCCTAGTGTCTTTGCTGAGGTAGCTCAAGGGAAGTATGCAAGGAGGAAAACATGTTTTCAGGAGCATCAAAGACACTAGTTTCTGCACAAATCTCGTGCAAACAGAGCATGACTTTCAACGCATTCAATGTAGGAACACTGCCTAATTTGAAGTATACAAACATGTTTCCCCTAGAGTGCACTGCTACCCTTTATATATCGGACGTTATCTGATATTTTTTATGTTTTCATTGTATATACCAAGAGTAGCGGCGACAGTTGCTTTTTAAGCCAGGCGGACAATATCTGTCCAATGGCTACCTGTGTTCTTGTTTAAGGAAGTATATATATTATCTGTTAAATCCTGCATTCGTTTAAGTAGTTCCTACACTGTCTCGTGAAGTTTATGCTGCCATGGAGACCAGCAGCCGGGCTGCTGAGTGTGACGGGCCTGCCTGTTGCCATAGCTTAGGGTGACCAGATTCTCAAAACAAAAAACGGGGACAGTTCATAGACATAGAAGTAGGACTACAGTTTGCAGTAACGGTCAACATAAAAGTAGGACTATTTGACAGCTGTCATAGACATGGAAAAGGGACTAAAATGACAGCCACCTCCACAGACACAGATGAAGAATTACAGACAAATCATATGTGTGACACAGACTTAGCCGAGAGAGACGTCGAGGTTTCAGTGACTGTCACCCAGGTGACCCGCTAATTGCACGGTGTGATATCCTTACTTGGTGACACTCATGGCTCCCTGTGGATTGCAAAGTATGACTCACTGCACAGCCTGGACAACACGGCCTGGGGGCGCGGATTGAGCAGCAAACCCGAATTGCCGGGGCACGCAGTGGCTCGCGGCCTGGGCCTACCAGTGCCTGCAGCCTGGCCAGCCTTGTCAGAGTGTGTTACAGCCCAAGTAAGTTTAAGTTTTAAGCCTGGGTGCCAATGGCAGCGCACGATCAGGCAGCTGCAGCGCCTGCTGTGTTACTCAAAACGGTGAAATGGGTTGCAAGACTGGCGCCGCGTGAAGTGTGTTTTATGTTGTTGGGGCCTCTCTGACATAGGTTCCCTGTTGGGCCAGGTCACTCACATGACGTCAGAGAGTGGCCCGAGTCCTGATGTTCTCCTGACTTCAGTTTGCTGGGAAGGAGGGGGGCACCGCAAAGGCTGGCAATCTTTATGTTGATTTTTCTGCTGGCCCTTCCAACAACAGTAGCCACCAGAGTGTTGTTAGCAGGGCCTCGCACATCCTGTTTGTGCTGGGTCCCACCTTGGAGAGAGGCCCTGGACTGAGTGATGCTCTCTGCGCAGCATCATTAATTACGAGGGAGGAACCAGAGGGTCCAGTATAAGTCGGCAAAGGCTGAAGGTACAAGCCTCAAAAAACAAACCACAAAAAAATAAAAAGCAGCTACTGACTTAGTGTGCAGAGAGAGCCTTGATTTAATATGTTGCAAGGGAGTTTCCTGATATTTGTACGATTCTAAGTATATTTACTTAGACATGAGTATAAATGAAAGTTGTTTAACCATTATTTATTACGCTTTGCAGCAGCTAACGTAGAGTTTCTAGTTGCTCAAATGGGTGTTATATCTGATATTTATAAGTTTCCCTCGTTTTAATATCTTGATTTTGCACGCAAGAAAGTGCCACTCATAGTCGTTAAAATGTCACTCAATTACTCTGAAATTATGAAAATGTCACACATAGAAATCTGAAACCTTGGCAGCTATGCATGTAACATTACACCTACAACAAGCCAGGGCTATTCGCTTTGTCAGTTGTTCTTAGCTGCATAAGTTAAATAAGCAACAAACTTGGGCTTCGTTGTACATAACATTGAAAATGCTTCAGTTCTGGGGTGATGAGACTGTGAAAGAACTATAACGGGTCTCTTTGAAAGCAGTGAAGGGTGGTATTGCTGCAGCAGTAAGATTGTTTTTTCATCCTGAGGGCAAAAATGGACATCCCCGTCTCAGCACCTGTGCTAAGTAAGCAGAGAAATGTCCCGGTTTTTAAATAGTGTTTCAGTGCGAGACACTATTTAAAAACCGGGACATTTCTCCGTTTAACCCGGGCACTGCACAAAAACCGGGACATTTCTGTAATTAGGAGCAAAGTGTCGGGACACTGCTCCGAAAACAGGGACCGTCCGGGGAAAACAGGGACGTCTGGTCACCCTACCATAGCTCCAACTCGCTAGGCTCGCAAAAACAGTAAGTGCCTGAGACTGATTGACAGTATAATCTCCTAGTTGCAAGTGCTATGCTATAAATTTTGCTTTTTAGTCTAGTACCCGGTCGTGAATGATCAGATCAAAGAGATCATCTTCTGAGCAGCTGTAGTGCCTGCCTGCCCTCTGTTACTGAGAACAGCAGTCACGCAGTCTGTCTCCGGTTAGTGCCCTTCCATTTCTGGTGCAGCAGTTTTAAGATCTTCTTAGAGGTTCTCATTGCTCAAATTGGTGTAATTTCTGATATTTATGTGTTTTCTTCGTCTTCATTCCTTGATTTTGCGCACGAGAAAGTGTCACTCATAGTTGTTGAAATGTCACTCATAATTACACTGAAATTATGGAAATGTCACACATAGCAATCTGAAACCTTGACAGCTATGCTTCAACAATATCCTGGGATGTGCCCACAGTATCGCACAATATTTGTGTAAATAACTGCCTTTATGGGAGAGCGATCATTTGAAGTCCTGACAGATCCATACCAATGTCTAACTTGGTCCTATTACGAAGGTAAATATACAAGTGAAGATTTACTCACATGTAAACGTATTACTGCATCTGGCATTAACCATTTTTTGCTAGTCATTAATTTACTAGTAGGCACAGAATTACCCCTCAAAACATTGAGTGGAGCATGCAAAAACAGGATTTATGAGTGTAAAGTTACTACTATTAACTGTTCACACGTAGGCAGAGGTCTCCGCAACTGGGGCGGCGATCTCAAATTATAGGGCAAAATGATAAGATGCAATATTAATAATAAAAAAATATTAAACATATTCTGATGTAAAATAAAAATGTAAACTAACTTAAAATAATTATTTTTAACCTTGAACGAAAAACAAATATTGCTGCACAATAATTCAAATTAAATGTTAAAAAATCAAATACGGGGGCGTGGCTAACCGCCGACGGGAATGGCCGCTCGGTAGCTTAGCTCCGGAGCGCCACTCCCGCAATATCCTGAATTCCCTGACTCCCGCTGGCCCTATCCCCGCCCTGGTACCGCCGGAGTGTAGCTGAGGTGCCTGGCGACTCACCCACCGAGTTTGGGGACGATTGCTGAAGCGGCCCTGCGAGTGACCCGCGGATCGTACCCGCGCGGACTGCTCTGCCGCTCGAAGTAAGGAGACGTGCGGGGCGCGTTTCACGCGAGCCCGCGGCTGCGGCCTACCTGCTCGAGGCCCCAGGAGATTGCTGAGGGGCCCCTCGCTGCCAGGTGTTCTGGCGGAAGGGCGGATGGCGGTGATCCTCCTCGAAGACCAGTGAGTGACGAGGGCAGATCGGAAGAGGCGACAAGGGTGAGCGGGCCTCCGGGAGCCCGAAAGAGCCCGGAGATCTGTAATTCATCGCTGCCAAAGTGACTGCTTGCGGCCTCCCGACTGGAGGTGCACCTAAGTGGCCACCGCGGCGCGCAGCGGCGCAGCGAAGAGCAGAAGACCACGTGTGGGCCAGAACGAGCCCTGAGGCCTGTGGACAGTGGCTGGACACAGTGTGATTGGCGGCCTCCCGGCTGGGATAGCTGAACCTGTGCCCCCGGGCCCCAGTTGCGCTGCAATCGAACGGTGATACAGCGGTAGTGCGACAGGCTGGAGGCCCGGTGGAGCCGCAAGACTACACCTGATTGCTACAGGGCCCAAAAGAACGCGACATAGGCCGCTGACGTGGCTGCGGCGCCTGGTGGGGGACCCCAGCGAGTACTGAGCACATTGGCCATTCGAGAGGGGCGCAGCTGATCATAGAACAGAGGGGGTTTCCACTGTCGCTGTAAGTTGAGTTTGGCCCCATACCGGCTGCCTACAACTCAGATATTGGAGTGCACGGTCCCCGCGGCTGCCAACCTACGACGCAACATCTAAGCTGACACCCTGCTGTATAGGGTGCCCACTGCGAAAACCGACAGACCGGGTGAGCGTGTTCCTCACTGCTGGCGGCGGAGAGTAGCGGTGGCGCCCTGACTTCGGGGGGTCTCAACGCCGCGAATAAAAGATGGCATCTGGATGCACTAATCGAACGACGGCTCAGTCCAAGCTGGAGAAGTTTGTTTGGCAGAAGCAGCATGCTGAGGACCGACCGGAGACGGCGACCCCTGGTGATGCCGTGGAACCCTCGAACAAAGATCTGCTGGAGGCGATCACAGCGATACGGACCTGCCTGGAGGTTAAAATCGACACAGTAGCCACGGAGGTGGCCCTCATCCGTGCGGACATGAAAAAAGTAACAGAGAGAGTGGGTGCAGTAGAAGACACCACCAAGGAGTTGGTTACGGATACTACACTGCTTAAGAAACAAGTTGACGAGCTGCGCTCCGCCCGGGAGGCGATGACCCTCCAACTTGACGACTACGAAGGGCGAATGCGGCGGAACAACATTCGCATTATTGGCGTTCCGGAGCGCGCAGAAGGTCAGACAGCGGACCTTTTTGTAGAAGATCTGGTTCTTACACATTTACAACCTAGAGGTCTTTCCAAATGCTTTACTATTGAAAGAGCTCACCGTGTGCCTGGGGGCCGTCCTAAGCCGGGGGCGCCCCCTAGACAACTCCTGGCTCGAGTATTTAACTTCCGAGACCGGGACATCATTCTTCAAACAGCGCGGGTGGCCCCACCGCTTACCCTGGAAAACAGCAAGATCCTGTTCTTTCCGGACTTCACGCTGCGGGTGCAGAAGCAACGCCGAGGCTTCCTTGAAGTAAAGCGTGCCCTCCGAGACAAAGCAGTAAAATACGCCATGATGTTTCCGGCCAAGCTACGGGTGGAAGCTAACGGGAAATCGTGGTTCTTCACTCGGCCTGAGGAGGCCTGGGACTGGCTGGAGGGATGGCGTACGGTCGAGAAGAAATCACAGAAAGGACCCTCGGCGGCGGATGATCATGCAGACTCGCGCCAGCAGAGACGATCGCCTCCACACTCTGACTCAGACTCTCAGGGACATACAGGAGGGCGCTGATCTTATGAGTGGTAAGACTGTAATTGCTTGACTCTGGATTGGTGACATTTCCCGGGGAATCGCAGAGAGTAATCTCAAGCATGAGACTTTCTGAACTGGCGATTTCAGATGTGTAGATCTGGTGGCGAGATTGAGGGGAGCTCCCTCCATTTGCACGATGATACTGTTCCGACTTGAGGGAGTGTCCTCGGGTTTTATGGCCTGCCAGTTGTGTGGATTGCTAAGCTCACCCAACAGGTTTCATAGTTCTACGGGTGGTAGGGGTTGTCCTTCTATATTTTTGATATTATGCCACTCGCAGGGAGAGGGGGCTGCGGCACATTTGCTGTGGACTGTGATAGGCCTCTGGGCTATAAGTTATGTTATGGGGGGCTGGGGAGTGAAGGGTTGATTGAATGCATGTGATCATCGGGGGAGTGGGGTAGCTCGCGTTCCCTAGAATTGTTGAATGGGTGGGCGACAGGCACTCTGCATGTTGGGGGTAGCGGGCGGTTTTAGTCCCGTTAAGCAGGGAGGCCGGGAGGGGGGTGTGTTTTCAGGGTTCGGGGTACATTTGACTTTCATTTGTTGGAGGGATTATATTGTTGAGTGTTTTCCAGCAGAACAAGTTGACAGCTCGAAGATGCACATTTTTGCTGACATCCATGATAAAATTGTGGTGGGAGAGGCTCGGCGCATGGTGTCCGGAGATGCGGTCCTAGGGGAGGCCCAGATCGGAATTGGTGACGGCTCACGAGGCTGTGTGCCCCACGAAGTTACCGTTGTATTGTTAATTATCACCCATGGCACGAAGTCAGGTACTTAAAGCTATTACGTGGAATGTCAATGGGCTGGGTGACAAGATTAAGAGAGGGATCGTGCTGCAATATATCCACCGACAGGGACTCGATTTAGTGTTGTTACAAGAGACCCACTTGATTGGTAACTCCTGCAAGGCCCTGGATCGGAAGGGATATCGCATGGTGTCACATTCGGGGTTCACTACTGGGTCCAGAGGGGTAGGAATCCTTCGTAAGGGGTGCCCCTATGTGCTGCAGACTGTCTGGACGGATCCGCAAGGTAGATATGCAGCTTGCACTGGTCTGTGGGAGGGTAAGGTCCTAAATGTTATAGCTGTGTATGCCCCACCAAGTTTGCAACGGTTGACACTGATAGACATAGGGCCACTGTTATTAAACTAACCTGTCGGAATCTTGCTCATGGGAGGTGATTTTAACTTGACAATGGACGACCTGCTGGATAGGTCCCCGCCCAGGCGCGGTGCTACACAATGCTCCCAGTTACGAGATTTTATAGACGCTTTGGGGATGGTAGATGTCTGGAGATGGTCACATCCACATGAAACACGATTTACATTTCAATCTGGGGTACATGGCAGTCGCTCACGACTTGATTATTTGTTCACACACGCCCAGCATATACACACATTTTCTGACTCGACATGTTTGCCGCAAGGTATTTCAGATCATTCCCCTGTTTTCGCGATACTCGGTGCACCACATACACCACAACCAGGTCCGATCAGGATCCAACCCTGGGCACTAAAAATCCCACACATCCGAGAAGCCCTACGGAGGGACACCGACTACTTTTTCACAGAAAATACAGGCTCGGTTAGCTCTGCAATTACCTTGTGGGGGGCATATGGGGCCGTGATTAAGGGTAGGGCCCTATCAGCGATGGTGGGCCACAGGGCTGAGCGCCGTCGAAGGGGGGTGGAATTGGAAGCCGAGATTCTGCACCTTGAGGGCTCCGGCGACCAGAGCCCGGATGCCGATACTCAACATCTGCTGAGTATTAAAAGACAAGACTATAGGTAGTTGCTCCTGGAGGACGCTAATAGACGCGCTCTTGCCACTCGACATCGGATATACGAACAAGGGGAGCGCACTGGTAAAATGCTGGCATGGCTGGAGCGCAAAGAACAAGCCGTGCGATGGCTGCGTGCCATTAAGAGACTGAACAACGAGCTCGTGACTGACCCCCAAGAAATTGCCGAGGCCTTTGCGAAATATTATGAGGAGGTATACAGTGTCCCACCTGACTCCCAGGCATCCATGGCGACAGAACTCCTCGCCACTATCAGGGTAGTGGGCCTCTCCGAACAGGATAGTGTGACGTTAGACAACGACCTATCGGTAGAGGAAATTCAGAAGGCAATTCAAGACATTCACGCAGGCAAAGCTATGGGCCCCAACGGACTCCCTATTGAGTTACTTAAGCCCATGGCCTCCAAACTCGCACCCCATTTACTCAACTTATACACAGAGTTATGAAAAAGCCGTCCTCCCAGCTGATATTCGTGTAGCTACCATCGTGGTTATCCATAAACCAGGTAAGCCGATAGATGAATGCGCCTCCTACAGGCCTATCTCGCTCATAACAGTAGAGGCTAAGATTTTGGCCAAACTACTGGCGAACCGCTTGCTCCCCTATCTATTGGACTTGATCCATCCGGATCAGTCGGGATTTCTGCCGGGGCGGAACACAGCGCGTAATCTACGTCGGGTACACGGCGCATTAGGCCGTGTGGCCACCCTGGAAGAAGCTGGGGTCTTATTAGCGCTTGACGCAAAAATGGCGTTCGACAGTATAGCATGGGATTATTTGTTTGCTGTTCTCACCCGTGTCGGTGTCGGACCCAAATTCAGGGGTTGGATTAAACTTCTATACACCCTGCCCATGGCCCACGTATCGGTTAACAACCACTGCTCTACTTCCTTTCCCCTTAGCCGAGGAACACGGCAGGGGTGCCCGTTGTCGGTGCTGCTCTTTGCCCTTGTTCTTGAGCCGCTAGCGACTTGGATCAGGGGTGACCCTGCTATCAGAGGTCTTAAATGGTCCGATGACCACGAAGACCGCATATCACTATACGCGGACGATATTTTGCTTTACCTCGCCTCACCAGAGCGCTCGCTCCACCGCGTATTACATATTTTTCACATTTTTGGGGCACATTTGGGGTACCAGATCAATTGGTCTACATCCCAACTATATTCTCTTTGGGGGGGCCCCCCACGCAATCCACGGGGATATGATATACCAGTGGCGGCCCGAGGCTTTCGGTACCTGGGAATTTTTGTAACAACTGACACCACACTATTTTTTTAGCAGAATTTACTAGGCCCGTTGCTGAGGTTTCGCGCGAACATCACGCACTGGAAGACGCTCCCCCACACACTGCTGGGGTGTGCGTCGTTGTTTAAAATGCTCGCCCTGCCGCGCTTTCTTTACGCCCTCCAAAACGCTCCCATCCCTATCCCTCCCACTTATTTTTTACAAATCGAGGCAGCAGTGAGGGACCTGTTGTGGGACGGTAAACAACCTCGCATAGCTATGGCCAAACTCACCATGGGTTGGTATGATGGGGGGGATTGGACTACCGGACTTGTGCCTCTACTATCAGGCTTCGCAACTTACGGCCATTAACCAATGGGTGTTCGGGCAGCAAGATGACCCTGGTTTTCGGACTGACCATTGGCTGATGGGGAAGGAGGGCTATAACAGAGAACTGTATACCAATCACAAGAAGTTGCGTCTCACGGGCCCGACGGCGCGTACGGTGGAGGTGTGGCATGGTGTCCAGCGACGGATGGGCTGGCAGGGGCGCCTAACGAAGGCTACCCCCTTGTGGGAACCCGACATTTTGGGGCGACTTAGTGCATACGCGGGCTTCGATAAGTGGGATCTGATTGGGATCTCAACAGTGGGGGACATGTGGATTAAGGGCACTAAGGCATCATTCTCGGATCTTCAAGTTAAGTATCACCTAGCCCCAGGTGAAAAATTCCGGTATCTCCAAATTAGTCACGCCATGGACTCCGCCCTCCCTAAAGACGCCTCTTTGCCGGACTCCTCTCCGCTGGAAGATAGGCTCCTGTTGGATCCTATGCCTTGTAATGCTATCTCCCTCACATATAAAAAATTGATTAATAATCGGACTGATCCACTGGTGAAATTACGTGTGACATGGGAGGCAGACCTGGGGGACCTGGCCGATGAGGACTGGATGGAGGCACTGGTCTCGCCCAGAGAGGTAGCCATCCCGATGCGCATACGTTTGGTCCAACTTAAAGTCCTCCACAGGGTATACTTTGATGCCCTGCTGCTGTATCGGTTGGGTAGGAGACCGAACGCCCTCTGTCTTCGACACTGTAATCAGACAGGTACCTTTATGCATATTTTATGGGACTGCCCCCACATACAGCGGTACTGGGCAGACGTCACCAGACAACTAGCAAGGACCTGTGACAAGCCCCTACACCCAACGTCCACACTGTGCCTCCTTAATATTTGGGAAGCAACTGACCTCACACAAGCCGAACAAACATGGGCGATGACGGGGTGGGGCATAGCGAAACGGAACATAGCTCAGAAGTGGGGTGTGGACACACTGCCATTGCTGACAGACTGGGCTAGAGATATGGACCACGCCATGATTGCTGAGAAAACTGTTTACAAAGGAAGGGGATGCCCACGTAAATGGGATCACAAATGGGGACGATGGAACAAATACAGGGGTGAGATATGTGTTTCCCCGACGGTGGAACTGAGAAGAGAGAGATTGGTGGAGTGGGACGGAGCGGATGATGAGTTGAGAGCATGTATTGAGAGTAATAAGGATTAGATTAGATTGTTCTCACTTCCCTACCTGTTGGTGGGTTCTTCCCCCCCGTCCCCCCTGAAGGATCGTAATGTATTGCTTCGGGTGTACTGCGCTGGGCTTCTACTGGGTCAAGAACTGGAATTATTGTGATGTCCTCTTACTCACCTTCTATCCAAGATGTCAATGTACTGTCATTTATTGCTGCATATGTTCTAATAAAAATTGTTTAAAAAAAAAAAGTATGTAAAAAAGCAAATAAAAACAATTAATTAAAAAAAAAAATCAAATACATTAATGTAATTAAATTATTTAAAGACGTTTTTCTTAAAAATCCCACTATCATTTATTTATTTATTATTTAGTACTTTTTATTAAGTCTTTTTTAGTACTTTTTATTAAGTCTTAAAAAAACAAGGTTAAAACGGCACTAGGGCATTATCTTATGTTACATCATCAATGATGTCATCAATTATGCCATTTAACACGTCACAGGTGATGTAATGTGTGAGGTCATAAGCAGCGCATGGCGTAGCGCAAGTTATAGTTGGCTTGGTAAACTATAACTGGAGAAGTTTGTTTAGGTTTTTAAACATCTGTTTTTATCTTATTTTAACACCTAACTAGACCATCACTGTAACCTTGGATTTTAGGTGAATGGCTAGGGTTTTATTAACATACCTATCGTGTCACTTTAACCTTTGTTGTTTTTTTTGTGTGACTTTCTTGGTTTTCCCTCCTTATACCACTTTTAAGTCTTGTGTAGACAGCGCATGCACTATCTCGTCATGACCTTTAGTTTTCTATTAGTTGGGTTAGAGACTGCTCATTGCTTACCATTGGTTGGCTTCATTGTCACTCATTTGCTTGCTTTCGATTGGTCAGTTGCCATAAGCTTCCTTCCTCTTCGTGTTATTTGTCGCGAACCTGGAGCACAGAAATATTACTGGCGAGCTTACCCCACCTATAAAGATGGATTGTGAGGTTCGTCAGGGATGTGTACTCGCTCCCTTCCTATTCTGTCTATATATAAATGACTTAGAAGCCACATCAGAATTGGAAATGTAGATGCACCAACAATAGGCTGCAGGTCTCTACCAGCCCTGTTATATGCTGACGACTGCGTCCTAATGTCGAGAACTGGGGTGGGACTACAAAGGCTTTTAACCAGTTTTAACGAATTTATGAGTGATCTTGGGTTAAAAACAAATGTTGCAAAATCACACGTCATGGTAGCAGGTAAATCTCCATCTAAAACGAAAACATTCTATATAAAGAATGAAACACTGTGTCAGGTGCCAACTTTTACCTATCTAGGTATTCTTTTTAATGAAAAAAATTCTTGGTCCCACCTAGTTCACGCAAGGATTGGGGGCTTCAAAAAAAATGTGGAGGCCATTTTTAGATTTACCAAAAAATTAGGCTCTCGCCCCATAAAAGCAATTATAGACATATATAAAGCACGGACATGCGCCGTCACTTTATATGGCGCCGGAGTCTGGGGCTGTACTAATACTTTGGGTCTCCAGAGAGCAGAGAATATGATGTTAAAACGTCTGTTGACACTACCTAAAAGCACCCCTGCTATAATGTGTCATAATGAATTAGGTGTAACACCATTATCCTTTTGTACGCAATTAGCACCTTTGATGCTTTGGCGTAGCATCTGGGTAAAAGAGGAACCAACCCTGAATCGTGATATAATTTTAGATTGCCTGAAATTGGATTGTGTAAAAAAAAAATCCTTGGCTCTCATCTGCAAGATCAACAGGAGAAACTGGGATTGCGGGAATGTTTTAATACTCCTGGAAACATATCTGTAATTTCAAAAGCCAAGCTTAAAAGTGACTTTCTCTTATATCTGAAGCATGTAAGAGATAGCCAAGAGATGGTAAAAAAAGGGTTGTAGAGCATTCGTTGTTAATTAGCTCCCCACGAAGTGAATTTTATCTTTCCTTTTATTTTAACCAAGCCAAAATGTTTTACTGGATTAGATTCAGGATGGGTATTGCTCATTTGCTGGTTTCGTACCCACGTGATGAATATTGTAATGCTAAATTAGACATGTAATTCAATTTCTGCACAGAGCACTTTGCATTTTATGTTTTTTTGTAAACTTTATCTTAATCCGAGACGAACTTTTTTAAAACCATTATTAAGATTTTTAAACATTAGAAAGTGTCAACCTGCATTATGTCATCTACTTCTTTTAAATGATGAATTTACTTGTCTTATGATCTATAAGTATATCTCCTCTGCAGTTCGGCTCCGTAATATTGTTGGTAAATGAATTCCTGGGTATTGATTAGGTCGGTTAAAATCTTATCATGTTTATCTTTGTAAATAATGTTTTTATTTGTTCTTTTATGGCTGTCATTTAGCCGAATAAAGATCTTTGACTGACTGACTTACTTGTATCCATCCACGGCTCATGTTTTTAAGAGCCATTTTTTTCTTTGAATCTAACCACTCCACTACAGAGCACCTTTTTCATTTGGCTCCCTTGTGTACTTCTCTCCCCTCTATGCTCCTACCCTGTCTGTCTACTATCCCCCCCAACCGCCCTCCCTCGCTCACTCCTTCCGTTGTCTGTGGTGACTTGCACCCAACCCCTTTCAGTTCATTGTCTGTGTTAGCTTGCCCTACCCTCCCCTTCCTCAGTTTGATGCCTGTGTTGGCTTGTCCCACCCTGCTTTGCTCCCTATGTTGTCTGTGTGGCTTACCCTGCCCCCATTCGCCCTCCTTCCTTCTGCTGTCTGCGTTGCTTGGACCCCCTCCCTCACTCCGCTCTCTGTGCTTGCCCCCACCTACCAGAACTCACAAAGCGCTATGTTGCAGGCACTGCTGGTAACGTGATAGCACTTTTTCCCCACACCCTCTTTTTGTTGCCTCTCCCTCCCTCCGTGTTACCTGCCTCCTCGTCTTCAGGACCGGTGCTAGTTCTGCAGTACCAAATTGGCTGACGGGTGAAAAAGCTCCCTCTGCCAAAAAGAGGGCTCTATTTTGAAAAATGTTGGTCACTGGGAGACATCCAACAGAACCAACCTTCAAGATATACCTAACTTTTTAACCCCTACAAGCCCGAGCAGAGCAACACTTTAAATGCAACTTTCTCGAAAACAACTGAATGGATTGACACCAAATCACAAAAACATACACTTTGAGTAAAGTTATAGCATTTGACCAAATTAATGCAATCCCCCCACTGTGGAATATATATCGACACACACATACATACACCAAAATACAGAAGTGAGAGGCACAAAGCACCCTGCAACATCGATGTACACCTAAGAGGGGAGCCCGCAGTTCCCCGTTGTAGTGAAGGATCAACTCAATAGGTCATAAACATGTACAATTTATTGTGGATGGCAGCAAGAAACATCTTAACACATTTTGGCAGACACCTTCTTCAAGACGTATGCTGATTTGTGCTCCGTGAGAATTAGGGGCCTAATGTAAGAAATTGTCATTTGCAATTCGTAATTTGCGACAAATAACAAATAGCAAGTATATATGTGTACCTTTGCTTCCTTCAAATAATTTGAAAGTCCATAGCGGCAGTTAAACGGGCAGTCAAAGATGGCCTCACCCATTCCAAGAACTTACTTTAGTTTCTGCTGCAGAGTACAGAGAGAAGTTCAGTGCCATTAAAGGAGGAATTCTAGACACTATTTCTAGCCAGGGGATACAAGAGAGGTTGGAAGGAAGAAGAGTTGCAAACTTAATGACCAAGGGCTAAAAGTTCTTGTGAATGACTGTCTCAGGACATGCCAAGCTCTTTGGTAAATCCTTCATGAATGCTCCAAAGACAAAAAAAACTAATTTGGAGCAGGATACAGCAAAGAACAAGTGGTGTGGGTAAACGTCCTCTGGAAAAAATTAGGAAGGGTTGGTATGAGCTATGTTCCTGCACAAAAGAAAAGCAGGCAACAAGGAGACAGGAGGCTGCAGCTACAGGAGGGGGGCCAATTACAGAGCCACCGCCTATCTCTATGGAAGAATTAATTGAGAGCATCTTCCAACTTGAAACCATCTCATTGAGTTTCAACCATGGACACATCTGCGCCTGTACCTGATATTCCAGGTTAGTTGTTATAAATATTATGCTAATACATAATAAAGTTAAAACAACTTAATGTAATAAAAATAGGCATATATGTGTTTACAAGTTGATTATAATATTTCACATACTGTAAAGATATATATATATTTTTTAAATGTACCATTTAATTTTTTGAAGCAATCCATATCAAGCCATCACGGATACCATTAAAACCTGGGTAATATAGCCCAGATGTTGCAGACCGATGCCCAAAATTAAATATTCTATTTTTTTCTTCAGTACCTTCATGGTCTACCAATAATCTATTTGCATTAAAAATATAAATAAATGTGAGTGTTACTTATCTAAAGGTTAACCCATGCTTTAAGTGACACAGATTTATAAAACTTTTATTCACTGCATAGACAGTTACAATAAAATTAAGTATGCTACCTTTTAACTCTCAAAGCTCACCTACTAGAACAACCAGGGGCATAATACAGGCCCCTGCAGCTCCTGTGGTGCAGGGGGCTCCCAACCCTTCAGGAGGGCTCCATTCAACCTAAGGCCAATTAATATATGGAAGATATGGAAACTGGTGGGGGCCCTCGTCACATTCTGCAAAATGGCCACATCATTTTGCGTTACGCCACTGTGGACAACCCCAATATTAATAGAGGATGTTTGTAAATCCTCCTGTCATACAGAAGCAGAAACAGAGATTGCAGCACCAATAACTACACAAGCAGTTATTCCACCCAGTAGCCAAAGCAACACCCCTACGATATCAGACCCACCAACAACTATCTCTCAAGTGCAGTTTCTATAAATCCTCCTACACTATCCTTTCCATTATTTGAAAGAAAATGAAGGCTGTTGAGGGCTACAGATTTTGTGAAACCATGGAAAGTGCAGCTAGTCTAGCTCAATTCCATGCATTGGAATAATCAATGTTGAAAATTCAATGAAAGCAGCACATGATACCTTGGAATTGAGTAGAAGGGTGGCAAAGGTAGATAAAACAATCTCAGAATGAAATGCAGCAATTAGATCTGCCTTTCACAAATTGATAATGGCTATAAAGTATATGTGCAGACAAATGCAAGACAAATCTACAGCACACAGGTGCCTACAGGGACACATGAAGTATCACCTCCATACACTTGGATGTTCTTTTGATAGGTTGGCTACAACGACTGCAACTCTGCATTGAAGTACTGCAAACATGCAGGTAGAGATAGCCCAACACAGTTGTGATATAGCAAGGAGCCTAGCTCAAATTACAAACACCTCAGAAGAAATACAGACTGCGAACGCAGGAATTAGAGCTGCAAGGGTAGAAGGAAAAACTGAGGAGGGCTCAAATGTGAGCAGTATCTCTGTGGGAGAAACATCAACTACAAAGTGCACTAGAAGTCACAGTTGCGAAACGAGAGTGGAGAAAGGCAAGGAAGGGCCACACAGTGTGCCACCGACAGGTCAACTACTGGACAGAAAAGGTGCAAATAAAACAAAACATATTTTTGGTTACTTTTTGAGGTTTAATCAACAAATGTTTGAAATATAAAACATGATGTTCCAATACTTAATTAGGTGTTCAGGTTTAGAATGTTCATCTTCTTCAAGACAGCCAGAGAATAAACAGAGCATTTTTTAATATACTAATCAATATCTTTTGTTTGTAGCTTCTTAGACACTATTTAAGTGGTGTACCTCAAAAGTAGTGGTTTGTCACATCATCCTTGCACACACGTCCCTCTGCAGCTCTTATGTCATTTTGTCCATGATGTGGTAGTCGAGGAGGGTTTTTGATGTTATCGTCATCAAATTCATCAATTAAAAGCTCCATTGGAAGTCTCTTTCTAGATTATGCAACATGGCACAAGCTGCTATGAGTTTACAGCACATTCCTCAATCATATTCTAGGGCATCACCTCCACTCTTGTGCAAAAAGAAGAATCTGCCTTTCAATAATCTAAATGATTGTTCTATAATGCTTCTGGTTTGTGAGAAACATTGCATCTCCTGTGTCTAGGTGATTGTGTGTTAAAGTATGGTGCCATAAGGCATAAGCACTGTCATCTGGAATTTTTAGAGCCAAGTTTTAGCGATAATATTAACACATAACTTAACACAAAAATACATTACATTTAATATATGACTTGTGTGCTCCCTGTGTATCGAGCAACTAGGTCGGTGATTAGGCACGCGGCATTGGACAGCCCATGTATATTTAAGGGCTGCCGGCTCTTTCTATTTTTATAGATGTACTCTATTTCAGAGACGGGGCATACCAATCATGGGCCCGATCAACACATCAAATAACTTTAGAAAAATGACCAACAGTGTAGATGTGCATTTCTGAAGCTTGCAACTGAGCAGGGGCATGCCACCATTGCATCTAGAAAGCTCCTAAAAGCCCTTGATAAGGCACTCTGGGATGTCCCTCCTACAACTGCTACTATTTGTTGGTAGCTTGCAGGTGCAAAAAAGGGTAAGCTACACAAAACCTGTATGTGGGTGGGGATTGCGCCACTGCGTTGGGCAGGCCTGTCTAGAGCAGGGTTCAATTCATCTAATGAACTTAGAATTACCTCTTTGCTAAACCTATACCTAGCATGAATCTCATATTTGCTCAGTCATCCTCTGCCTGGAAATGCTCTCTTGTCTCCGTCTCCTCCTCTGTTGGGGCTCCTAGAATCTGAATCCTCCTCACTACAGCATAGAGTGCTGCCATTGTGAAAGTTTGCAATCTATTTTGGGCCTCCTTTTAAAATTTGCACCTGGTTGCCTCCTGCTTCCAAATGAAGGTATTCTGCACGTGCAATTTGCGGAGTTTTTAGGAATTCACTAATTGCAAATGTATAGTACATGTAAATTGCGAATTACAAATTGCTATTCACGAAAAACTATTAACTATTTGGAATCGCAAAATAAGAAATTGCTATTTTTTCGTTACGGTATGCAAATTTTAGGGAAACACAAGTTGCAACTCTAAGTACATCAAAAAGGCTCTTTTTAGCTGTCGCAAACCAGTTTGTGACTCACAATTTTTTCATACATCAAATCTTAAGTGCAGGAGGGATTTGAGACAAGTAGCTGAAGTGCAAGGGACGTGTGATGTAGGTCAAAGAAAGTCCAGAGAGAACACAGGCGGTAATGGAAAGAAATGTAATTGTCCGTCTGGCCAGTTCTAGGACTCAAGCGGAGAGAAAGGGCAATTGAGTAAGGGTGAAGCATCCACTTTTTCTAAACAAGCATTTGCAATGCAATAGGTCTCGCATTTACACCAGTTTGAGCTATTGACATTGTAAATGACAATGCCTTTTATTTTTGTTTTCGTTTTTAAAACATAAATAAAAGGCATTGTCATTACAATGCCAATAGCTTAAACTCTCGTATACCGAACACGTAGGTATTCTATATATCTGCAGTGATAGTGATCTCACACCTATATCTGCAGTGAGGGTGATCTCACCTATATCTGCAGTGATAGTGATCTCACACCTATATCTGAAGTGATCTCACACCTATATCTGCAGTGATAGTGATCTCACACCTATATCTGCAGTGATAGTGATCTCACACCTATATCTGCAGTGATAGTGATCTCACACCTATATCTGCAGTGACGGTGATCTCACACCTATATCTGCAGTAATGGTGATCTCACACCTATATCTGCAGTGATAGTGATCTCACACCTATATCTGCAGTGATAGTGATCTCACACCTATATCTGCAGTGATAGTGATCTCACACCTATATCTGCAGTGATAGTGATCTCACACCTATATCTGAAGTAATGGTAATCTCACACCTATATCTGAAGTGATATTGATCTCACACCTATATCTACAGAAAACTTTATTTTCCTACCTTGTTCCCAGGGGTAGTTAGGTTTATAAGATGTTATAAACAGACTCCCCATTCTGTCCTATGGGAACAGGTAGCCTTGCAATAGTGAAAAACTAAATTGGCAGTAATTCACCATCAGGACATGCCACACCCACCAGGGCATGTCCTACCTTTCACATACACTGCGCCCTGCCCACAGGGGTACCTTGGGCCTACCTTAGGGGTGACTGACATGTAAGAAAAGGGATGGTCAGGGCCTGGCAAGTACGTACACTTGCCAAGTTGACATGCAGTCCCAGACTGCACACAGGCTCTGCAATGGCAGGCCAGAGTTACCTTTACAGGCTGCTTGAGAGGGTGGCACAATGCAGTGCTGCAGCCCACTAACAGCATTTGATTTACAGGCCCTGGCACACTCAGTGCACTTTACTAGGGACTGACAAGTAAATCAAATATGCCAATCATGGAAACACCAATCCATAACACAATTTACATCAGGAGCACTTGCACTTTAACACTGATCATCAGTGAGAAAGTGCGCAGAGACACTAAGCCAGCAAAAACAGAGTCAAAACCAAGAGGTCAGAAAACAAAAAGTCAGGGGAAACATGCCAAAAGATGCCAAGTCTAACACACATCTACGGTTACAGATGCAGGGCCGCATGGCCTCTTGTATGTTGCTTGTACTGTGTGCAACACTTTAGTTGAAACTCTTCATGTCAAACACAAAAAAGTATTGGAAACCGTCTTAAATGTCATGGCAGGAGGAGTTTCCAGTTAAGCTCCAGATAGGAGCGAAACTGCAGTGGGGATTGGATTTGGAATCTTTCAAAGAGATTTCTTCTTCATCCTGTTTCTCCAGTGGTGAAAACAGATGCCAACAAGAAAGGACCAGAGAGACCAAAGGAATATGGTCTGCCAGACAGAGCCTTCAAACTGGATGGAATTAACAGCTATCTAGAGAACACTGTTACATTTCTTAGAATGCATCAACATGTCTTAAGTCGAACAGATAATGTAGTAGCAATGCCCTACATAAATAGATGTGGGGTGTTAGACTTGGCATCTTTTGGCGTGTTTTCCCTGACTTTTTGCTTTCTGACCTCCCGGTTTTGACTCTGTTTTTGCTGGTGTAATGATTCTGCGCACTTTCCTCACTGCTGTCCAGTGGGAAAGTGCAAGTGCTCCTGTATAAAATGTGTTATGGATTGGTGTTTCCATGATTGGCCTATTTGGTTTATGTGTCAGTCCCTTGTAAAGTGCACTGCGAGTGCCAGGGCCTATAGACCAAATGCTGTTGGTGGGCTGCAGCACTGGATTGTGCCACCCACGCAAACAGCCCGTAAAGTGTAACTCGGGCCTGCCATCGCAGAGCCTGTGCGCAGCCTGGGGCTGCCATGTCGACTTGGCAAGTGCACACACTTGCAAGTCCCTAAACCTTCCCTTTGCTACATGTTAGTCACCCCTAAGGTAGGCCCAAGGTACCCCTGTGGGCAGGGTGCGTTGTATGCGAAAGGTAGGACATGCCCTGATGTGTGTGGCATGTCCTGATAGTGAATTACAGCCTAGTTCGATTTTCACTATTGCAAGGCTACCTGTTCCCCTAGGCCAGAACGGGCAGTTTTGATTATTACAGCTTATAATCCTAACTGACCCGGGAACATGGTAGAAATTCGAGTTTAGTATGCCTGGACTCAGAATGATAAAATGCATCTTTTAGTGAAGTTGGTTTTAACATTCTGTGTTTGAAAATACCACTTTTAGAAAGTGGGTATTTTCTTGTCTAACCATCAAGCCTGCCTCTGCGAGTGTTGTGTATTCCTTGTCTGGAGTGTGAGTGACAGGGGCTGGGGATGCCAGGAGACAGGGTGAGTCAGCACAGGGCTGAATAGCAAGATCTACATGTAGATGGGTGGGAGGGGTCGCACCTGGGCCCTGAATAGGACAGTGCCTTCCCTCCACAATGCTGGCTCCACCACCTGTGGTGCGTCTGATGTCCCTGGCCTACTCACTGAAAGAAGGGACGGAGACTTGTCAACAAAGTGCTCCAGAACTGGTTTGGACTAGGCAAAGGCCTCTCTGCCTTCAGAGAACAAAGGAATTTGGGGTATAAATATTGGGGCCCTGACCCCATGAATTTAGATCTCGCTGGAATCAAGGAACCTGCCAAGACGAAGAGCTGGAAGAGCTGCCAGGAGGAGTACTGCCCCTTTGCTGTGTTGTTGCTTTGTTGGGTTGGCCTGCAGTTGCTGCTTCTGTCTTGGGCAGTGAAAGGACTGGACTGAACTTTCTACAAACTTGTGCTGAGTATCTCCAAGGGCCTGGAACCGAGCTGGCCTCCTGTTAAGAAGTCTCAGGGACTGCAAAGACTTCACAAGCCTCTGGGTACCGCTGCTGGAACGCTGTTTCAGTTGCCACAGAGGAAGGGAACCGCAACCGACTCCGTCAACCGAATCCATCCCTGGCCGGTGACCTGTTTGCACCGCAGACCGCATCGCCCCGCTTCGCATCGCAACCCTGGTCTCACCGTGGGCGGCGTCCGACGCCGCCAAACACCGAGCCGCTGCTTGCACCGTGACCTGTGGGCACCGCAGTTCGCATCGCATCGCTTCACTGAACCAGCCGGACCCGACCGACGCGGTCGCTGCAACTGGCTCAAGAGTCGTGACCGCATCGCATTTGGGGCACCGCTCGCACGTCTGCGACGCACCGCTCCGACTCGCACCGCTGTCCGACGCCAGCTCCCGCACTCCGGCTTGGTCGCCTGCATCGCAACCTGTCAGCACCGCATCGAGCATCGTCTCACCCTGCATCGCACGCCTTGGACTCACCGACTCCGTCTGCACGACGCTCACCGAGCCGCTGCCTGCACCGCATCGAGGGACACCGCACCTTGCATCGCTCCGTCTTGCACCGCAACCGCGACGAACGCCGACCGGCTCGTACACACCATACCAGCCACAACGAGAAAGGTACTGTGACCGAGTCTGTTCACGACTCTGCTGGCCCGTATCGACGCGGTCGGCTGGAACTGTTAGACTCTGTGGTTTTCAGCATCACGGTAGGCTCGGACGGAGCTACCGACTCGTACGAACTTTGTTTTTGGACTATTCCTGCAAAGAAGAAGTTACCTTATCAAGCATTCATTTTTAAAGTATAGTATTGTGGATTTTTGTCGTAATTGGTCTTGTCTTGAGTATATAAAAATTGGTTATTTTTCTAAACTGGTGTGGTGTCCGTTTGTAGTGCTTACACTGTATTACTGTTGGTTATGTGCAAATGCTTTACACACTGCCTCTGAATTAAGCCCGACTGCTCGTGCCAAGCTACCACGAGGGTGAGCAGGGGTTACTTCACGAGTGTAACACCCTTGCCCTGACTAGGAAGAAGGGTCCCTACTTGGACAAAGGTGCAAGATCTTGCCAACTAGAGATCCCATTTCTAACATTGGTTGTCAGCGGTGAGGATAGGACTTGTGTTTGCACTTGACTTACAGTGATTGGTGTGCACTACTACCATATCGCAGACCATTAAGTACCACATACTGGTTCTTTTTCTTTTGGCCTATTTTTGATCTTGCCAGTTTTCAACTCACTACTTTTATCATGCCTGAATCAACTGCATCATCCGTTGCATCTCTGGAAGTTATCTTTGAGGAGGATAGGTTGGAATCCTACGCCGTAAAGGAGCTACGAGCGATTTGTAAAAACCTGAAAGTCCAAATTAAAGGCCTCACAAGGAAGGAGGAGCTACAGAAGGCGCTGAGGGCCTGGGTAGCAGCCAGACATGCCAGTGGGCAGCCTGGTAATCTCAGTGAGGAGGTGGAGGAGCCTATTTCCAGGGTGGATGTGCTTTTGGGTAGGGGGGAACCCGCCAGGTCAGGCAGCAGCAGTCTGTCCCCAGAGGAGCTGGAGGACAGGCGGGAGGCAAGGCAGTTTGAGCTGCAGAAGCTCAGGCTGGAGAGTGAGCGGGAGGAGAAGAGATTGGCCATGGAGGAGAGGAAGATGCTCTTAGAGCACGAGAGAGAACTGAAGGAGCTAGAACTTAGGAGTAAGTCAGGCTCAGATGGTGGCAGCAATTCGTCCAGAAAGGCAGACAGGATTGTGCACATTCCCAAGAACGTAAGCAAGGAGTTCAAGAAGGGGGATGACATACAAAGGTGGTTTCAGGGTTACGATGCAGCCATACACATGAATGGGGTCCCTGAGGAGAATTGGGGAGCAGGATTGTGGCCACTTTTCCCTGAAGAAGCAAGGGATGCTCTGATAGCTTTGGGTAAGGGGTATCACCTCACCTATGCTGACATGAAGGATGCCCTTCTCACAAAGTATGGTCTTACTCCTGAAAAGTACAGGGATCAGTTCAGGTCCAGTAAGAAGTCTGATGCCAACACTTGGTTGGAATGTGTGGATGTGTTCTGCAGGTCGCTGGATGGTTGGGTAAAGGGCAGTAGTGTAACAGATTTTCAGGGGCTCTACAACTTGATTGCATGGGAGCACTTGTCTAGTCTATGTTTTGCAGATCTGCGCCAGCACCTAGTTGATAGTAAGCTAACTGACCCCAGGAAGCTTGCTATGGAAGCGGACCGCTGGGTGAGTACCAGGGTCCACAAGAAAGCGTTTGGGGAGACTCAGCCAAAGGTGGGCAGGGTCCCCAGCAGAAAGGTGGGGGGACAAGGGTAAAGCACAGGAGTTCTCTAAAGGGCCCCAAACTAGTACCCAGGGTAAAGGTTCCCAGCCCCCGGTGATAAGAAGAAAGGGGTCTCTACAGGGAAGCCTGTTGAGACCGGCCCCCATAAGTGTTATGCATGTGACCAGGTAGGTCACTTTAAGGAGGACCCCAAGTGCCCAAAGGGGACACAGCCACCCACCGGTGGACAATCCAAAGTGTTGGCTAGTGTAGCGCTTGGGGAGGAGGGGTGCCCACAGGAGGGTGGGGATCCCGCAGAAATGACCCTTGTCTCACTCGGGGACAGTGAGATGGTCCCAGGAAACCAGGTGCCCCCTAACACAAAGAAATATAGCACCTGGGTGACCATTAATGGGAACAGGGTAGAGGCTCTCAGAGACACTGGAGCCAGTGTAACCTCAGTCCGGTGTCACCTGGTGTCTGAGAAGCAAGTAGTCCCAGGAGCATTCCACCAAGTAGTTGCTGTCGACAACTCTAAGCGCCAGTGTATGGTGGCGCAGGTTCCCTTTGAATGGGGGGGTCTCAGGTCCCTTGAGGGTGGTTGTGAGCCCTACCATGCCTGTAGATTGTCTGCTAGGTAACGACCTGGAGCAGTCCTTATGGAAGGATGTTGAGCTCAGGTCTCACTTGGAGATGCTTGGGTTGCCAGAGTGGGCATGCGTGTCTACTCGGTCAATGGCAGCCAGAAAGGGTGATCAAGAGGACTTGGAGCCTGGAACAGTGGCCCAAGTCCCTGCCAAGAGAAAGGGCAGGGGCGCGGGAAACCGGCCCCCGAAGTTCCCACGGACCGGGAGGAGGCGGACCTCGAGGGGACGCCCGGTGCCTACAGGGGAGCAGGTAGCCGAACTGGGAGACATCTCTGAGCTGACCCATTGGCAGCAAGAAGGGGGTCCCACCAGGGAGGAGTTCTGCAGGGAGCAGAACGAGTGCCCTACTCTGGAGGGTCTGCGGCGGCAGGCTGCAGACCAGGCAGCTGGTAATCAGTCCGGGTCACATCTGATCTACTGGGAGAGTGGTCTCCTATACAGTGAGCCTAAGGTTGCTGAGCCTGGGTCAGCCCGTGTGCTGGTGGTACCCCAGCGCTTCAGGACCTTCCTACTGGGTCAGGCTCATGACGTGCCTTTGGCAGGACATTTGGGGCAGGACAAGACCTTTGACAGGCTTGTCACCCTTTTTTTTTTGGCCCCAAATGCGAAGGCAGTCAGATGCACACTGTAGGTTTTGCCAAACTTGCCAGGCAAGTGGTAAGAGTGGGAGGAAGGTCAAAGCTCCTCTCCAACCTTTTCCTGTTGTTGGTACACCCTTTGAAAGGGTAGGGATGGATATTGTGGGGCCACTGGATCCCAAGACAGCCATGGGCAACAGGTACATCCTGGTCTTGGTGGACCATGCCACCCGGTACCCGGAAGCAATCCCTCTCAGGACAACGACGGCGCCAGTGGTGGGCCGGGCGTTAATGGGGATCTTTTCCCGTGTGGGATTCCCCAGAGAGGTGGTTTCTGATAGGGGACCAATTTCATATCGAAGTATATGACATCCCTGTGGAAGGAGTGTGGTGTAACCTACAAGTTCACCACTCCTTACCACCCACAAGGAAACGGTCTGGTGGAGAGATTCAACCAGACCTTGAAAGGCATGATCAAGGGTCTAACAGAACCCATGAGGCGTAAGTGGGACGTCCTCTTGCCATGCCTACTCTTTGCATACAGTGAGGTGCCTCAGAAGTCTCTTGGGTACAGCCCCTTTGAGCTCCTGTATGGCCACCCTGTCAGAGGACCTCTGAGTTTGGTAAAGGAAGGCTGGGAGGCAGCTCCCAGGAAAACTCCCCAGGATGTATTTAGCTACATGCTGGCCTTTAGAAACCAAACTGCCCGCTTCAGGAAACTCGCTCAGGCGAACCTAGAAGCAAGCCAGGAAGAAATGAAGAGATGGTATGACCAGAATGCCACTCTGGTCGAATTTCAACCTGGGCAAGAAGTGTGGGTCATGGCCCCAGTGGCACCTTGTGCCTTGCAGGACAAGTGGACTGGGCCATATGAGGTAAAGGAGCGCAAAAGTGACGTCACCTACCTGGTGGATTTGCAGGCTCCAAGGAACCCTTTGAGGGTCCTTCACGTGAACCGCCTCAAGCCCCACTTCGAGAGGTCCGAAGTGAGTATGCTCTTGGCGACAGATGATGGGGTGGAAGAGGAGAGTGAGCCTCTCCCTGACCTCCTGTCTACCAAGGAGCATGATGGGTCAGTAGAGGGTGTGATCCTCTCCCCTACTCTGACTCAAGAGCAGCAGGGGGACTGTCGCCAGTTGTTGGGACAGTTCGCCCCACTGTTCTCTCTGACCCCAGGTGTTACTCACTGGTGTACCCATGACGTGGACACTGGTGACAGCCCTCCTGTGAAGCACAAGATTTACAGGTTGACTGACCGGGTCAGAGCCAGCATCAAGGAGGAGGTCTCTAAGATGTTGGCGTTAGGGGTGATTGAGCCCTCCCACAGTCCTTGGGCCAGCCCAGTGGTCTTGGTCCCAAAGGCTGCTGCGCCCAGTGCCACTCCAGAACTCCGGTTTTGTGTGGACTACCGTGGGCTCAATGCCGTCACCAGGACTGACGCGCACCCCATCCCCAGAGCTGATGAGCTCATTGATCGGTTGGGAGCTGCCCGGTTCCTCAGCACGTTTGATTTGACGTCTGGGTACTGGCAGATTGCCTTAACCGATGGGGCCAAGGAGAGATCCGCATTCTCAACCCCAGAAGGTCATTACCAATTCCGGGTGATGCCCTTTAGGTTGAAGAATGCCCCTGCCACCTTTCAGAGGTTGGTCAATCAGGTGTTGGCTGGGCTGGAGGATTTCAGTGCCGCCTACCTGGATGACATTGCTGTGTTCAGTTCCAGCTGGGAAGAACATTTACAGCACCTTGAGAAAGTGTTGAGGGCTCTGCAAGGTGCAGGCCTCACGATCAAGGCCAGTAAGTGCCAGATCGGGCAGGGTTCTGTGGTGTACTTGGGACACCAGGTAGGAAGCGGCCAGGTGGCGCCCCTACAACCCAAGATTGACACCATTCTGGCTTGGGAGCCCCACAAGACCCAGACAGAGGTGAGAGCCTTCTTAGGTCTCACCGGTTACTATAGGAGATTTGTTAAGGGCTATGGCACCATCGTTGCCCCCTTAACAGAGCTGACCTCTAAGAGGCAGCCCAGGAAAGTGATCTGGACTGAGTCCTGCCAGAAAGCTTTTGATGCCCTGAAGGCAGCCATGTGCACGACGCCCGTGCTCAAGGCACCTGACTTCTCCAAGGAATTCGTCGTGCAGACTGACGCTTCAGAGCATGGTGTGGGAGCGGTGCTCTCACAACTGAACGAAGAGGGCCTGGATCAGCCTGTAGTCTTCCTTAGCAGGAGACTACTTCCCAGGGAACAGAGGTGGAGTGCCATAGAAAGGGAAGCTTTTGCTGTGGTCTGGGCGCTGAAGAAGTTGAGACCATACCTGTTTGGGACTCACTTCCGGGTTCAGACAGACCACAGGCCCCTCAGATGGTTGATGCAAATGAGGGGTGAGAATCCAAAACTGCTGAGGTGGTCCATCTCCCTACAGGGAATGGACTTTACGGTGGAACACCGTCCTGGTACAGAACACACCAACGCAGATGGTCTGTCCAGGTTCTTCCGCCTTAGTGAAGAGAACTCCAATGGGGTTGGGTAGTTCTCCCTACTTTCAGCTGGAGGGGACATGTGTTAGACTTGGCATCTTTTGGCGTGTTTCCCCTGACTTTTTGCTTTCTGACCTCCCGGTTTTGACTCTGTTTTTGCTGGTGTAATGATTCTGCGCACTTTCCTCACTGCTGTCCAGTGGGAAAGTGCAAGTGCTCCTGTATAAAATGTGTTATGGATTGGTGTTTCCATGATTGGCCTATTTGGTTTATGTGTCAGTCCCTTGTAAAGTGCACTGCGAGTGCCAGGGCCTATAGACCAAATGCTGTTGGTGGGCTGCAGCACTGGATTGTGCCACCCACGCAAACAGCCCGTAAAGTGTAACTCGGGCCTGCCATCGCAGAGCCTGTGCGCAGCCTGGGGCTGCCATGTCGACTTAGCAAGTGCACACACTTGCAAGTCCCTAAACCTTCCCTTTGCTACATGTTAGTCACCCCTAAGGTAGGCCCAAGGTACCCCTGTGGGCAGGGTGCGTTGTATGCGAAAGGTAGGACATGCCCTGATGTGTGTGGCATGTCCTGATAGTGAATTACAGCCTAGTTCGTTTTCACTATTGCAAGGCTACCTGTTCCCCTAGGCCAGAACGGGCAGTTTTGATTATTACAGCTTATAATCCTAACTGACCCGGGAACATGGTAGAAATTCGAGTTTAGTATGCCTGGACTCAGAATGATAAAATGCATCTTTTAGTGAAGTTGGTTTTAACATTCTGTGTTTGAAAATACCACTTTTAGAAAGTGGGTATTTTCTTGTCTAACCATCCAAGCCTGCCTCTGCGAGGTTGTGTATTCCTTGTCTGGAGTGTGAGTGACAGGGGCTGGGGATGCCAGGAGACAGGGTGAGTCAGCACAGGGCTGAATAGCAAGATCTACATGTAGATGGGTGGGAGGGGTCGCACCTGGGCCCTGAATAGGACAGTGCCTTCCCTCCACAATGCTGGCTCCACCACCTGTGGTGCGTCTGATGTCCCTGGCCTACTCACTGAAAGAAGGGACGGAGACTTGTCAACAAAGTGCTCCAGAACTGGTTTGGACTAGGCAAAGGCCTCTCTGCCTTCAGAGAACAAAGGAATTTGGGGTATAAATATTGGGGCCCTGACCCCATGAATTTAGATCTCGCTGGAATCAAGGAACCTGCCAAGACGAAGAGCTGGAAGAGCTGCCAGGAGGAGTACTGCCCCTTTGCTGTGTTGTTGCTTTGTTGGGTTGGCCTGCAGTTGCTGCTTCTGTCTTGGGCAGTGAAAGGACTGGACTGAACTTTCTACAAACTTGTGCTGAGAATCTCCAAGGGCCTGGAACCGAGCTGGCCTCCTGTTAAGAAGTCTCAGGGACTGCAAAGACTTCACAAGCCTCTGGGTACCGCTGCTGGAACGCTGTTTCAGTTGCCACAGAGGAAGGGAACCGCAACCGACTCCGTCAACCGAATCCATCCCTGGCCGGTGACCTGTTTGCACCGCAGACCGCATCGCCCCGCTTCGCATCGCAACCCTGGTCTCACCGTGGGCGACGTCCGACGCCGCCAAACACCGAGCCGCTGCTTGCACCGTGACCTGTGGGCACCGCAGTTCGCATCGCATCGCATCGCATCGCTTCACTGAACCAGCCGGACCCGACCGACGCGGTCGCTGCAACTGGCTCAAGAGTCGTGACCGCATCGCATTTGGGGCACCGCTCGCACGTCTGCGACGCACCGCTCCGACTCGCACCGCTGTCCGACGCCACTCCGACTCGCACCGCTGTCCGACGCCAGCTCCCGCACTCCGGCTTGGTCGCCTGCATCGCAACCTGTCAGCACCGCATCGAGCATCGTCTCACCCTGCATCGAACGCCTTGGACTCACCGACTCCGTCTGCACGACGCTCACCGAGCCGCTGCCTGCACCGCATCGAGGGACACCGCACCTTGCATCGCTCCGTCTTGCACCGTAACCGCGACGAACGCCGACCGGCTCGTACACACCGTACCAGCCACAACGAGAAAGGTACTGTGACCGAGTCTGTTCACGACTCTGCTGGCCCGTATCGACGCGGTCGGCTGGAACTGTTAGACTCTGTGGTTTTCAGCATCACGGTAGGCTCGGACGGAGCTACCGACTCGTACGAACTTTGTTTTTGGACTATTCCTGCAAAGAAGAAGTTACCTTATCAAGCATTCATTTTTAAAGTATAGTATTGTGGATTTTTGTCGTAATTGGTCTTGTCTTGAGTATATAAAAATTGGTTATTTTTCTAAACTGGTGTGGTGTCCGTTTGTAGTGCTTACACTGTATTACTGTTGGTTATGTGCAAATGTTTTACACACTGCCTCTGAATTAAGCCCGACTGCTCGTGCCAAGCTACCACGAGGGTGAGCAGGGGTTACTTCACGAGTGTAACACCCTTACCCTGACTAGGAAGAAGGGTCCCTACTTGGACAAAGGTGCAAGCCCTTGCCAACTAGAGATCCCATTTCTAACATGGGGGAATTAAACACAGCTCTATCTGGTGGCCCTGCAGATAAGCACATGAGAAAAACAACAGCTACATCACTGAGAACAGTTTATATCGAGGGGAATGAAACTGTGACAGCAGATCTCTTAAGCAGGGGGTTGCTATCATCCCAGCATCTCTCTCTCACAGCACAAGCTTTTAATATGATATGCCAAAAGTGTTGGAGCTAGACCCTTTTATCTCTTAAGAAGACACTCAGCTTCTGGTGTTCTTCTCACAATTTCCTGTACCAGGAACTTGAGGAGTGGACGCCCTAGCTTTACCCTGGCCCCTCCAGTCTGCTTTATGCTTTCTTACCCATTTCTCAGATGCTTCTAAAAATTCAGCAGGAAGCAGCAGAGGTATAATAGTTCTGCCTTATTGTCCACAATGCTTTTGTTACCTCTTCTCAATTCAATGGCGGTGGCTCCCTCTTGAAAAATTCCATTATCACCTTGCCCTTTTCAAGCCCCCGGGGTGACATCCTCTCATAGAAACTTTCAAAATCGGTCTGAAGTTGAGAGAGCTGTGCTTTAGAGTAGATGGATCCCAGGTCATATAGCATAGGCTTTGCAGTCATCAAGGCATGCAGCTACGCTCACAGCTTATTCTAAATACTGGGGAGTTCTTCTATCTCAGTGTAATTCAAAGACACTCTCACTTTATTCTTGTGATCTAGCTGCTAACCTCCACTCCTTACTTGACTGGTTTCATAAACAGTTGGCTGTTTCCCTGTTGAGAGCACAGTGGCCTGCAATTAAAACCTTTACAGAACCTTGGGGAGGATTGAGGAAGGATGAACCCCTGGTTGTAAGATTACTGAGGAATTTTTAGATTTCTAGACATTCTATCCCTCTCTGGACTTTCCTTTAGTTTTAACAGGGTCAAGAAGCATACCATTCAAGCCTCTAACTTCAGTACCTTGTTAGGAAAAATAGCATTCCTAGTGGCAATAATTTCTGCCAGGATTGGAGAACAAGGGGCAATGTTATGTAATAACCCTGGTGGCTCTTGTCTCGCCGTTGCTTTTCATAGAATACTGTTTAAGACACTCAGAGATGTTTGCAGGAAGTAGCAATCTATGAGATACGGTTTTAGGTAGTAACACATAGCAGCCAAGTACTAAAGAGTAACAATGTTAAGTGCAATGTTCATGGGAAGCAACTCTCAGGTAGGAGGCGAAATCTTATTTGTCTTGTTGTTTTACAAAGAGACAGTAGTCATAAAACAATTTTGGATCATTATACGTAGCACCAAGCCACAGATAAGAAAGGAGAGAGGGACCCCTTAAACAAAACCAGGGGAATAGGGTGCTACTGGACGGTAGAAAGGATTATCCCTTGGCAGAGAGTTCAATGAGATCGCTTAGTGGAATGCTTACGTGCACACAAAACAGGATTTTTTTATCATGTCACCCCTGCATTACACCAACTCACCACAACTAATAAAGCCCATATGGTAGAGCCTAATGGTTACATAAATGTATTAAGAATAAAAAATATTTTATTATATTTTAAAACATCCCATAAATCACTGTATCATAAAAAACCCCATACATATCACAAAAGTACAAATGTAAAATTCATATACATATAACATTCATTACACCAACACAGATACTAGAGAGAAACACAAAGACAATACACTTTGTCATAAAAAAGCACATCTGAAAGGAACACTTATCTCGCTTCTCCTGGATACACTGTATTGTCTTTTGTCTGCAGGATAAACTTGTTCCACAGATTATGCAACACAGCTGTTGTTGCATAATCTGTGGAACAAGCTATCCTGCAGACAAAGACAATACAGTGTATCCAGGAAGCTGAGAATGTTCTTTCAGATGTGCTTTTTTATGACCAAGTGTATTGTCTTTGTGTTTCTCTCAGTATCTGTGTTGGTGTAATGAATGTTATATGTATGAATTTTACATTTGTACTTTTGTGATATGTATGGGGTTTTTATGATACAGTGATTTATGGGATGTTTTAAAATATAATAAAATATTTTTATTCTTAATACATTTATGTAACCATTAGGCTCTACCATATGGGCTTTATTAGTTGTGGTGAGTTGGTGTAACGCAGGGGTGACATGATAAAAAATCCTGTTTTGTGTGCACGTAAGCATTGCACTAAGCGATCTCATTGAACTCTCTGCCAAGGGATAATCCTTTCTACCGCACCAAGCCACAGATACAGGGGAAGATTAGTACACTTGCAGGCATGTTATTTTAGCAAGCCCTATATCTCTAGACTCGCAAATTTATAAAGTAAAAAAATGCCTCTATTTCATGTTATGTTACTAGTATTTGTACAGCTCACATACACCGGAACTGTTTCTGGGGGCTAGGGTAACAGAAGGAAAAATATTGAAAAGCGGGACAGGATAATTAAAAAAAAAAAAAAAAAAATGGCGCTCGGAGCGAATAAAAACACCAGCGCTCCTGAGGGCTGGTAAACAAATAAAAAGAAGTCCTTAAATTGGTCATAAAATGAGGGATAGTGGAGTGATTGTGTACTTAGTCTTTGCTCTTGGGGAGGAGCAAATAGAGGAAGAGGCATGACAAATGCATGCCATGGACAAATGGGGAGAAAGAATTGGAGAGAGTCGATGGAGCCACCAAATGGCAAGCCGATGGGCGGGCTGAAGCCCCCAAAGTATATATAACGGGTCTCTTTTCGAGATAGCGCATGCCGTCTAGAGCCGAGACTTAAAAAAACTACAAGTCGCAGAATGCAACTTTGCTGTTATCTTAACGAAAATCAAGTAATGGATGAAGTTGTCACCCAATATTTTTCAGACATTTATCATTTCACTCGCACGACTACTGCACTAACGCTAAATTCATTGTCACTCAGAAAACATTTGAATGTCACGCATAATCACACGGAAAACATTGAAATGTCACACATCTTCAGTATAAAAACTTGGCAACTATGTTGTGTGTCAAGACACCACTTTCCTTGGGAGATACCTTTCACGGATATGAACGGAGATGGGTGCACAAACAATAATAGAATTGAAAGCTTAACTCCAAACTGCAATGGATGAAATCAGGGGGCAGGCCTGCCAAGTGTCACGCATCAGGCGTGACGCTAACGCGTTTCAGTGTGGTGTTCCGCATCACCGCACTGAAATGCATTGTCACGCATTTTAATGCTATCTCACCAGCGCTGAAACTGCCTGGCTAAGCCAGGCTGCTAGCGCGCACCCCGGCGCCTGTGATACCTGTGCGCAGGTTGAGCTCTGCAGCGCCCCGCAGACTTGCCATTAGGCTCAGTAGAGTAAGTTGGGTAACAGGTAAAGAACTTGTCTTCAGCAGCTGCTGAGTGCTACACTGATACATCTCTTAACCTGGCTGCTGCAGATTGAAATTACCGCCCGCGGCGCTGCTTTCAATTCACACAGAGTGAGTCACTGAACTGCCCAATACTGAGACCCAGGGCGGGGCCTGCCCTCCGCAGTGGTTGCGTAACTGGCTGTCACTGCTTGGGGTGTGACCTCACGTCCTGAAGGAAGTGAGGTCGGATTCAGGAGCGGCGGGGGATTCGACTCACTGCCATTGGAGTTGTGCTGTCCACGTCCCGGCCGGCGCTCGCTGCCGCATTAACTCTCTCAGCAACATGGCCGCGGCGCATGAGAGGCCTCGGGCGCTGCGGGGAGCTAAAGTGCTATGCGGCCGTGAGTGACCCCTGGTGCCGGCTCACCGCCCGCCCGTGCCGGGACCACACACATGCTCAGAGACAGAGTGCCAAAGGACTGTGACTGACTACAGAACAAGTAAGTTGTACTAGTACTTTGGCCAGGCAGCCTGCCCAGTGGCTGCCACACTGACTTTAGTTCAACTTCAAGTTCAGAGCCGGTCGAGTCTCACACAGTAACACACTAGTGCTCCGTGAATAACCGTGGCATAGATGATTATTGATGCAGACCCAGCCGCGCGTTTGGTAGTTAATTATATTTATGCAGTTTGCCGGCTCAGGCTGCGGCATCGCCGGGCATCCGCATCGGACGGTGGAGCCTGCTCTGCTGCTCAGCAAGCACTCACTGCAAGATCATCTGATGCTTTCATTTATTTCAGACAGTTCTGCAGGCAGGGCTGCTCTGTCTCGTCTTGCACCATGATTCATAAAGAACTAGTAGCCGGCCCGTGACCCACTCTGTCTGTAATTAACTTACTTATGCTTATAATGGACAATTATGATTCAATGAGTCAGTGAGTGAGTCTGTAGCTAAGCTAAATCAAATAATCTAACTAATTAAATGTTTACTTGAGTTGAGTTCGTTACGTGATTAGATGTCACATTATACATTATAATTTTACACACTGTGCTTAATGTATAAAATGGTGCAAGTACTAATCATGTACAGAGGGTTTATCTTCAGTGAGACTTACGGGTGGTGCGTGTTTTGCAGCCAGCCAGGGCTGTAGATACTCTCATCAGGCAAGGACCTCAGCAGCTGTCTTATTTTATATTTTTCCCAATCCCCTAGGTGCAGCAGTAGTACAATCAGGTTACAGGAGGGAGCACTAGGGTTAGTGTCCTTCCATTTCTGGTGCTCTGCAGCAGTTTCAAGAACTTCTTGGAGTTTCTTGTTGCTTAAATGACTGAAATTTCTGATATTTAGAAGTTTCCCTCGTCTTCATTGCATGATTTTTGCTCGCGAGAAGGTGTCACTCATAGTCGTTGAAATGTCACTCATAATTTCACTGAAATTATGAAAATGTCACACATGGCAATCTGAAACCTTGGCAGCTATGAGGGGGGTGGGCGTTACAGTGGAAGGATGCCGTTCCACACCAAAGTTGGAGCAAATTTATCTAGTAACACGTGGAACTTCACATACCGGCCGCAGAATAAAACAGCCTCCAGAACGGTAACAGCAGCTATAACAGAGCCACTCGCGCAGCACCTAAATAAACTTGGCAGTAGCTTGGAAATCCGCCCCTCCTCTCGAAACGTAATCGTTGTGACGCCTGCACGTGACGTGCAACGTCACCGGCTCTCTGACAGAAACTCGTAGCGCACCGCCTCGGGGCTCTCGATGACTCATCCTACGAAAGGAGGGAGGGGGTGCTGCTCCTCTTACAGAAGCTCTAATAATAGAACTGTGCAAGACCGGTGATGTCACTGCTGTTTGTGTTGGTTGCGGGATTCCGTATCGCGGCGAGAGCTGAAGTCACTCGCGCATAATGAGAACGTGCGCTACCCGGAAGCCAGCTTCGCTCGGAAGCGTCGCGTCGTAGCATCACTTCCCGGAGCGATGGAAATGAGCTGATCCGTGCGAGGAAGTTCCAGTTTCTTCTTGAATGCCCGTTAGAGCACAGAGCAAGAGTTGCTTCCAAAAGTTTATAGGCTATAGAAGTGTTAACGTGCTGATTTACTGAAAAAAAGCAAATCATTTAGCGCCAGGGGATTGTAAGCAGTCAAGCGGAAAATGCAGATTTATATACCGCGAACTCGACCCGAAGGTATTGGAGCGCTTTACATCAGGCCCGGTTCTACACATGCCCTTTGGCCCACGCAATCGCAGCAGAAGAGGCCACGGAGAAGGCACCTGTTAAGTGCTTCATCAATCTCAACGTCAGAACGTTGACATTTTGTTTTCACTGCCTTTGAAATTGAAATTGGGTTTTGGGGTTAGAGGTGGGCGAGCAAATAAATTAACAGGGAGAGCCGAGCTCCGGCTTGGCTCCTAGAGCCCACGCACAATCCGAGCCCTGAAAATGTTTGCTATGTAAAACATACAACATGCATCACGTAAAATATGATACACTTTTTTAAATTTTGATGAGACTGTATTTCTTTCAAGGAAGCTTTGACATAAATGTCACAATATTGCGCTGCACTAAGAAGCACTTGTTAAAAGTGATAGTTTTTAAACATGAGCTTTGAGTCAGTCATTCGTGCCCTGTCCTCAAACTGGTGACAGTGCTATTAGTGAACCAACAGGCAAGACAGTTGTCACGTGGACCAGTTTTTAAACATGAGCTTTGAGTCAGTCATTCGTGCCCTGTCCTCAAACTGGTGACAGTGCTATTAGTGAATGTTAGAACTGGGGGTCTCTAGTTGGCAGAGGTAGGTACCTTTGTCCAAACAGGGACCCTTGCTTCTAGTCAGGGTAAGGAGGATACACTACTAAAATAACCCCTGCTTGGTAGCTTGGCACGAGCAGGCAGGCTTATCTCAGAGGCAGTGTGTAAAGCATTTGTGAACACATACAGTAACCCAGGGACAACACTACAGATGGAAACCACACAGGTTGTAGTATAAAAATAAGTATTTATATATAGACTTAACACAAGACCCAAAACGACAAAAATCCACAATACACTATGAAAAATATGACTGTCAAATGGTAGAAAATAGCTCAGTTCAATAAAGATGATAAATGCGACACTTTACTCTCAATGTACCTTTGGATGCGTAACGCAAAACAAACAAATGGGTCGCAGGGAAGGTGATGCTTCGATTCCTTACACGCAGAAAGGAGGATGCGTCGGTTTCTTACTGCGGCCCGGTTCCGATGCGATGATGATCCGGTGCGATGCGAGAAAATGGTGTCTTGCTTACGGTGCGACAACGTTGACGGGATGCGTGCATGCCCGACGGCCGTGCGGCGACGCGGCGATCTTCTGAGCCGCGACAGGCCCTGCGACACGCTTCTTCGGTGATGCGCCTGCATCCTCTGTGGCGGCGGCACGCTTCTCCAGTGATGCGAGGCGCTTCGGTGATGCGATGACGACAGCGGCGGCACGCTTACTCCGCGATGCGACGACAACTGCTGCGGCGGCACGCTTCTCCGGTGATGCGGGGCGCTCCGGTGATGCGGCGGCACGCTTACTCTGCGATGCGACGACAGCTGCTGCGGCGGCGACACGCTTCCTCTTCGTTGCGTCGCGCTTCCAGCTCCCAGCGACACGCAGTCTCTCAGAAGGCCCAACAGCAGTAGGCACTTCAATTCCCAGCAAGGGAATTCAGGAGGGGAGCTGGGGGTGAAGTCTTGTATCCCTGAGACTTCAGGCAGGAGGCAAGCTCAATGTTCAAGCCCTTGGAGATCTTCTTCAAGATGATGAAAGCCCACTCAGTCCTTTTCTCCTTTCTTTGGCAATAAAGTAACCACTGCAGGCCAACTCCAACAACACGCAGCATAGGGGTAGTCTCCTCCTTCAGCTTCCTGGTTCTTCTCCTCCGCAAAGGTTCGTTTTGATTCCCAGAAGTGATCTAAAGTCTTGGGGTCTGGGCCCCAATATTTATACTAGCAAATCCTTTGTCCTCTGAAGGCAGAGGGTCCTGTACCTAGTCCAAACCAGTTCTGGGTGCATTCTGCCAGTGCACACCTTCTTCCTTTGTCAATGTGGGCCAGGGACATCAGACGCACCACAGGAGGTGGAGCCAGCATTGTGGAAGGCAGGCACAGCCCTATTCAGGCCCAGGTGCTACTCCTCCCACCACTCTACATGCAGGTAGGTCTATTCAGCCCTGTGCTGACTCACCCTGTCTCCTGGAGTCCCCCAGCCCCTGTCACTCACAAACCCAGACACACAATACACAAGCTAGCAGAGGCTAGGCAAGTAAATACCTACTTTCTAAAAGTGATATTTTCAAACACAGAATGTTAAAACCAACTTCACTAAAAGATGTATTTTATCATTCTGAGTTCAGGCATACTAAATTAGTTTTTCGACCATGTTCCCTGGGTCAGTTAGGATTATAAGATGTTATAATCAAACTGCCCATTCTGGCCTATGGGGACAGGTAGCCTTGCAATGGTGAAAAACGAAATTGGCTGTAATTCACTATCAGGACATGCCACACACATCAGGGCATATCCTATCTCTTGCATACAATGCACCCTGCCCGCAGGCCTACTTTAGGGGTGACTAACATGCAGAAAAGGGAAGGTTTGGGGACTGGTAAGTGGGTGCCCTTACCAAGTCGACATGGCAGTACCAGACTGCACACAGGCTCTGCTATGGCAGGCCTGAGTCACACTTTACAAGCTGCTCCGGTGGGTGGCACAACCAGTGCTGGAAGCCCACCAGCAGCATTTGATTTACAGGCCCTGGGCACACGCGGTGCACTGTACTAGGGTCTGACAAGTAAATCAAATAATCCAATCATGGAATCACTAATCCATACATCAATTTATCATACGGAGCACTTGCACTTTGGCACTGATTAGCAGTGGCAAAGTGCCCAAAGCATCTAAACCAGCAAAAACATGTCAACAACAGAGGAGGCATAGCGAAAAAATGGAAGGGAGACCCACGCCAATGGTACCAGGTCTAACAGTGAACCAACAGGCAAGACAGTTGTCACGTGGACCCTGTATGTGGCCTGGATTATTAAAGAGCAACATTAGTCTATCAAATACAACACAATAGGTTTTGTATAGTTGGTTTTCTGATTCAAGTATTTGAATATGCTTTTATGCGCAAATATGAAGAAAATCGAGTTTAGGTGAAAAAATATTTGCCCAAGCTCACACACTTTAAGTGGAGATGCTGCAATTTATCCAGGTTTTATGTTTTCACTTTTTACAAATCAGCCGCTATATGGCTATTTGTCTGTCCTTCTTATGCTAATGCTTTGTTTTTGCCTCCCAGGTTTTCTGCGATTTTTATATAGTGTGAACTCTACCTGGAGATATTAAAGTGCTTCACACCAACACCAGTTACATTATACAAGGTCACATTCATTTCTTTTAGGCACTTGATATTTGCCCAGAATCACAGGATGTTGAACCAACGCCATGACTCAAACATAGCTTGTTCAGTTCCAAAGTTGGAAGCTCTCGCTGTAACGCCACATCCTGGGTAGATTGAGGGTGGCAGGCAGAACGTACATAATAGTTCGGCTCATTATGGGCTCGAATTTCCAACAGGACCTCAAGCTGAGCCAGAGCCAGGCTTCAGGCTCAAGCCCCGATGAAGCTTTCAGTGCCTGTCTTCCTAGTGCGAAATGTCAAGGATCAAGTGTGGTAACAGGTACCTCCTTAACCTTAAACTGCTATTACAATCTGCTTGGAAGCCTGGTGCTGGTGCTAAAGCCTAGCCTGCTGGAAATTATAAGAGTTGAGCTGTTCAGTATAGGCATCAGCTGCTACTCTAAAATAACTTTCTAGATGCTCTGTATGCATGTTTGAAAGAAGATATGATGTAAATCTTGGGATTACTGAATTGACAAAAATTGGACCCACATTGGCCCACCCAAACAAACCCTTGGCCCATCCAGATCAAAATTCCTGGAACCGGGCCTGCTTTACATGAGCACCGGTTACGTTACAGGACACATTCATTTTTTTGGTAGGCACGGGGAGATTAAGTGATTTGCCCAGAATCACAGGATGTGGACGTGACCCCGAGGCTCGAACCTTGGTTTCCCAGCTCCAAAGTCGGCAATCTAGCCGTCATACCACATCCACGCAAAGGTCTATATTTTTAATCAGCATCGGATTGGTAACGCTGGCACTCGGGCAGTGCCCGAGGGGCCGATATCCGAATTCCAGCTGTGGGTTGCTTTTTTGAGCAGCCTGGGGGGCCGATTTGGGCGGTTTCTGCGTTGTTCGATGTCGCCAGCGGCCCAGTGGGGCCCTGAGTGGCCTTTCTGGAAGCGGATGGGCGTCCATTACTTCCCTCTTATCAATGGCAGAGGTGTCACTCCCTTTCTCTCGTGGGGCTGGCCCATTAATATATGCATATTGAGCGGGGGCAGGGGGCCTGAGCAAAAGTGGCCTCACTTGTTTTCAGGTGCTTCACCAGTGTAAACAAATCTGTGCATTTCTTTTAACACCCCTCCCCCCCTTTTTTTAAAATAAAATTTCGCCGAAGCAGTGTTTTGTGGAGAGGCAATATGCAAATGTGGGCCACTTTTTTTTTAGCGTGCCCGGACCGATTTTTAATCCGAATCCAATCCTGTTTTTAATCAGTTTTTTCACAAACAAACTATGCTGCTGTAGAAGGCAAAACATTGTAATTTTTTTTTTTACAAAAATGTGGACAAATAGCGTTTTAGGTCAAGAAGCGGTTGAAGTGCTTCACGATTCACTGATCCTGAGTACAGTGGGACAGGATCAGTGAATCGTCGTTACCACAGCAGGGACTAGTCACATGTATTTGCAGTGCTATGAGTTCCCAGCCTGAGACTAAGGGCGCTGTGAGTATGCAAGTAATTATATAAGGGATTAAGTACCCACTGCCATACATTGTAAGGATATTACATGTCACCAAGGAGTTCCATAATCATGTAGAGGAAAGAAGCAAAGGTTATGAAACTGCAAGGTGACTTGCAGCATGTGTCTCGGGGGGGTACTTTATCCTATATAATACATGGTCACACCTTCACCTTTCCCACAAACCACTTAAAACCTTGGTACATTGCTCTTTCATATGAAAGTTGCAAAAACATATGAAAGAGCAAGTGTGTTAGCAAACATGAAGACTAAAAATAAACCTGTAGTGCAAAATTAAACATCAAAAACCTGTTAGCTATTTGTTGCAAACAGACATTAGAAGCAGTTCAAGTCAGTTTAAAAAAAAAAAGCTGCAGTAGCTTGGATTGTGTAGAAACATGCAGAAAGATTCTAGCTTTTCTCTAAAGAGTACAAAAAAATAAACATCCTCTCTGCTTGTCATTGTAAGATATTAAAATAGAGCAGAAGAAAGAAAAGCAACGTTCCGTTTGTTGCTTTAAACAGCTGCTTCAAGTATGCTATGTGGCCTGAGCTGCCTTTCACCTCGACTGCTTGCAGCAGACATTGTGATGTCAGAACTCGACTGTAATAGCTTTTAGTAGTCGAGTTCTGGCGTTTTTTCTTTATAATCTGCGACTTGGTGTGCTACAAGTCGCCGATCATTTAGAAAATCAGAGATTACAGTTTATACAGGGATTACAGAATCCCATGTATTATATTAAAATTGTAGTACAGTATAAAAAAAGCTACTACAAAATGTACAAGAAAGATTTAGTGTTTAGGAAAAAACAAGTGCTTTCTTAAAATGTTTTAGAAATTCGCAATCAGACAAGTACAAACCTTTTTTATGCTTCCATTAGAAGAACGCACTGCAGAACTCTGTTGTTTACACCCATAAATTTTATATCAAGACCGGAGGCTCCTATTATGCTTCTCTAATCATGCCTTTAATTGAATAGCAGCAGCCAAGAACAGTGGAACTACAAGTCCCAAGAGGCTTAGCAACAGGCTAGCCAATGGGATAGAAAAACGTTAGTATAGTAACCACCAGTAGGACACCCGTAACCTGTATAACCCCTCACTTGACTGTGAACAGCCCTCTTTTTTTGCTGCTTGCAGTCAAGATAAGTACCGCCTCTATTATTGTTGACATTACGTTTATTCCATTTTGACATTTCTGTAATGGGTATGCTAGTTTTATTGCCTGTTAAGTGATTCTGTTTAATACCGTTGAGCGCCTCACGCTCTCTGCTCTGCTCACTCTGTCGTGTGCTGTGCTGCACTTCTCTTCACAGTGTTATGCGCCTTTTTAGGATGCTCCTGCTTCTGCCGTTTCGACCTGCGTGGCTCTGGTGGCTCCATGCTCAAAGTTGTTTGTTTAGGACAGCCAAACATTTCCTCCTGTCCTCTTTCATTTCAAACTGACTAGCAATCACTTACAGAGTGCAACCGGATGATGCTGAGCCATCTACAATCATTCAGAACCTTGTTTCTACTAAGGTATCTGATCTCCAGTCTATTGTTAGCCCTCCACCCAAACTGAATACCTGGCTCCCTTTGGATACTCCGTCTTTTAACTTCATTCTCCATTCCATTAAATCAGGCTCTCCCCTTGATCCCGTTCCTCCCTATTTGTTGCGCAAGCTGAATCCCTTCATACTATGCATGATTATGGATCTTCTTAATGCCTCTCTGAATGAAGGGGTAGTCCCCCAGAAACGGAAACATGCGATGGTCCTTCCTCTCCTAAAGAAAGTGAATCTGGACCCTACTAACCCCTCCAATTTCCATCCTAACTCTTTGCTCCCCATTTTCTCAAATCTTCTGGAGAAAAATGTTAATAGCCAGCTGACCTCTTTTGTGGAAACCCAGAATTTCCTTCAACCGTCCCAGTCCGGTTTTAGGGCCGGTTTCTCTACAGAATCTACACTTTCGGGGGTAACTGAGATGCTAAGGCAGTGCATACATGAGGGAGAAACAGCTGCACTCATAGTATTAGATCTTAGCGCTGCCTTTGATACAGTGTCTCATCATATCCTTCTGGGTGAGCTGCTGGCGACAGGTCTTGATGGAATGGCCCAGGAGTGGGTTCGCTCCTTTCTTAAGGACCGATCCTTTCAGGTTTCCTCCTCTGCCAGGTCGAATTCCCATGTTTTTCCTCCTTGAGTCCCACAGGGCTCGGTGCTCAGCCCACTGTTATTTAACATATACATCCGACCTTCAGCGGAGGTGGTGGAAACCTCCGGCATGTCTCTCTTCTCCTACGCTGATGACACTCAGATTATTTTCTCTCTGTCGTCGGCAGAGTGACATGGGCCCTCCGAACTCAGCTTGAGTTTGAGCAAGATTTCTCTCTGATGCATAACAACTTGCTAAAGCTCAACAGGAATAAAACAGAAGTCATGATTCTGAACAAAAGGCCCAATCTCTGGGGACCGCGTCACCCGGCCCGCCGAGTTAGGTGCTCATCCTACTCCTTCAAGCAGGGTTAAGAACCTGGAGTTCATTGTGGATGAATCATTATCCATGAAACAACAAGTGGCTAAGATGACGGCTACCTGCTTCGCAGTATTCAAATGTCTAAAAAAGATCCTGTGGCTTATTCCCTTCTCAGCACAGAGGACGGTGATTCAGGCCCTTGTTGTTTCTAGACTGGATTACAGCAATGTATTGTACTTGGGAGCTGATAAATCAACTATTCATCGGCTGCAGCTTGTGCACAATGCAGCCGCCAGGCTTCTTTATCGATTACGCAAGTTTACCTCAGCCTCCAGTCTTCTCCGTGAGCTGCATTGGCTTACTGTGCCGAACCGTATCAAGTTTGAAGCATTATGCTACATGTTTAAGGTTAAATCTGGAATGGCCCCCAATTATCTTCTGGACCTGGACCTCCACCATCCATCCCTTCCCCTGAGATCTTCTTCAGACTCGGTTCATTGTACCAAAACTCTGGCTGTCCAGCATGAAAGGCAGCTCTTTCTCCTATTTAGGACCTCAACTTCAGCATTCCCTTCCAGCCTCTTTGAGAGACTCGACATCCCTTCTGGCATTTCGTAGGGGTTTAAAGAGCTGGCTCTTCTAACTCGCTAGTCAGATCTCCTTTCTGATTTCCCCCTACTTCCGCTCTGCGCCGGGAAACCCCCAGGAGTAGCTGCGCGCACTATAAGTTTCTTAATAATAATAATAATAATAATAATAATTTCTCCTTCGTTGCCCCTTAGACTAATGCTGTGCTATTGGAGGGGCGCGGCCTGCTGCTCCGCCTTCCCTCAGCTCACTCTGTGGCCTACTTCGTGTGTACACGCCCTGGTGGTGTGATCTAGACCCCTTGTCTCCATCTTTTTCTGGTGTTGCACCTATTAACTCTTTATCTGCTTGAACTTTTTTTCATTTATATTTGCAAATGGAATTAGACAGCTCTCCTTTGCTTAATGAGGACAATGATAATGGGCAAGCTTTTGAGAATGACTTGAGTGACTTTATTCAATCTTCAGTTGAACAGGCCGTTGCGTCCTCCATGGATAAGATTTCAAAGAACATTAAAAATTCTGTAATAAACATGATGTCTAAGAATTTATTGGCCCATTCTGCAGGGGAAAGCAGAAAATGTAAAATGCTATCTTTACCTATAAAAAAGAAACCAGTCACGACCCCCAATCCTGATTTTGCACTTTGGGTCAGTGAGGTTTCCTCACACCAGACTGAGGACATCGTTCCTCCCATGTCTCCTTCTAAGGAGGGGAATACCAAAACGCATGATAAGTGCAAGAATAAGTCGAAAAATATTCAGAATGCTTCCCAACAAATACTAATTTCTAATATGGACACTGATGATGACATAGGGGATGCAGATGACAATACCGATATTTTTGGGGATCAATGATCCTTCTTCTTCCTTACTTCCTCTGAAAAAGTCTAAACTTCTTCCTTCCACCTCTAATGCTTTTCTTGCTAAAACAGTCCTAGACACAGACATTTCTCCTATGTTCTCTCTCACCCTAATGCAACGGAATGGTTTCCCGCTGCCCATGTGGAAGATTATATATCTTCCAGGTTACGTCTACCCTTGGACAAACTAGGGCTAAATTAAAATCCAAATGTCCCAGGCCTTCCCTTTCCTCCAGCATCACTTCCACTCCAGCAATTGACCTGTCGTTACTTACCTTCTTTTCAAATTCGGTAAAGATCCCCGTAAAGGCGTTGACAAGGCCTAGTCGACTTGTCAAGGCAATTTACTTGTTGTGGGGTCTTTAGCTCGCATAGGTGATATGGCGGAGGCGGCTAGATTGGACAATCTTGATATTGATCCCCAAGATCTCTCCGTGTGGATTCAGAGAGCTTTTTGCTTGCTTGGCAGTGCGAACTCCGCAATAACACATGAACAGTGAAAAGGTCTCTTATTAAAGTTGGATCCAAAACTGGCAAACCTGGCTACTCTTGATCCAGGCATCAATGCAGATGGCCTTCTGTTTGGGGACTCTTTTATGAAGGATCTGAGTATATATGTTACCACCTTTTCATCTATTGACAAAGCCCAACAATCTTTGAAAAAGGTGTTTTTCCCACAAGGGTCGGTAGAGGCATGAGTTACTTTATCGGCCGTTCCTACTGTAAACCAGGGATCCAGAGGCTCCTTTACTTCAAACTACGTCTACCAAGACCACAAGCCTCAGTTCTACCCCCAGAGAGGTAGAGGTTATCGAGGTCGCGGACAAAAGAATTTCAGATATAACAATCAACAAGGTGAGTCTTTCAGAGAAGACTCCCGGGATTCTTTCAGGGGGCTCAGGAGGGGTTCCATTATTTAGGTTAATACACCACCAATGACACGACTAACCTCAACCAGAATATTAGAAGGGTTCTCACGGAATTTCACGGAGATGTTGAGAGGTAGAAGCTACTCCCACTAACAATAATGGGCTGAGCAGCATTATACAAAATGATTATGCTCCCAAAACTACTTTACGTGCTTCAAAATACGTATTGCAGAATACCCGAGGCTATATTCACCACAATAAATACTGACCTACGTACGCTACTATGGGTTGGAGCACACCCGAGGGTAGCACTACAGACACTTCAGCGAAATCAATATAACGGGGGACTCGCACCACCAGACATAAGAGCCTACTATATGGCTGCCCACCTTATAGTGATTAACGAATGGGGGCACGCGGCTGGTGACCACCCACCTATGCCTTAGAACGATTGCAGTTTAGAAGCCGCACACATCTTCATTACCTATACGGAGGCAGAGGGACCTGTCGGCTAAGCCGGCCACTCAGAGGGCAGCGGAGCTCTGGAAGCGGGCAGCAAGGCAGATGAGATGGGATAGCCGGATCACGAGGGAGACCCCTCTTTGGGAGGGATCGAGACTGCCAGAGTTTGGTAAACTCCAAGGACTTAAAAAGTGTGACTTAATCGGGATCTCCAAACTAGGCGACATCCTGGAAGGAGATGCTCTAGCCCCTTTTTACATGCTCAAAAGTACGTACCAACTATGTGACACCCAGAGATACTCGTATCTTAGGCTGTAGCACGCCTGGAGAGCGGAGGGGGTAGATGCTACAGACATCCCAGAGTTCCCACCTCTAGACACAGACTACTTCAGGAAAAATTCTCCAACAAAGCTATCTCATGGACATATAAAACATTAATGAATAATATTCCGGACAAATTGGGACCCCTTAGGGCCAAATGGGAAACCACCACCGGGCCACTGGAGGCCTTTGATTGGGAGGCGGCTCTAATGTACCCGAGGGAAGTGGCCATTAAACAGCGGCTACGCCTCATACAATGTACGATTCTTCATAGAGTATATTTCGATAGAGTTCGCCTCCACACTATGGGCACAGCAGAAACACCTCACTGCCTACGATGTAAAACAGAACAGGGTACATACATACATACGCTCTGGGATTGTAGCTGAATCCAAACATACCTGAAACAAGTATTGGGGGAATTGAATAAAGTGTTGGGAGCACAACTAGAGCCGGAGCCCAAATATGCCTTGTTGGGCATTCCCACTGAGACAGACCTACCACGTAGCAAACTCTTACTATGCAATTTAGGGCTAATAGTGGCCAAAAGAAATATAGCCCGCCAGTGGGGAGCCCCAGATCCGCCCACACTTATTGAGTGGAAGGCCCAAATGGATCTATACATGGTAGCAGAAAAAGTGACATACCAGGCGAGAGGATGCCCCGAAAAGTTTGCAAAATCTAGACCCCTTGGTTAAAATACTATGGGATGGAGATGGAAGGAGAAGGTACATACCGTAACAAGGCAGGGCCCAGGGAATGAGAGGAGATAGAGGGCCACTCCCCCTCCCCCCTTCTTTATCCTCACCTGCTCCGATCCTACTTTACCTTTCCTAGCACCAGATTGTCACTATGATCGACACCGTATGTAGCCCTGAGATGACCAACTTAATTGTAACCTTACATGTGTCGATGCCACACTGTATTATTTTACTTGCAATACCGCTATGTCATGTCTGTGTCTACGCATCTCTGATTCTTGATTTTTCATGTATTGATTATATTTGTGTTAATACAAACAGTTTAAAAAAAAAACAAGGTGAGTCTTTCTTCTGGCCATCCTCCCATGGGGGGCTGTCTTCAGTATTTTCCAGCAAAGTGGCAAACAATAACTGCAGCTCCTTGGGTTCTAAATACAATATAAGGTTATCTTGTAGAGTTTTATGCAGTACCTTTCCAAAGTGTATTTCCTCCTCCAAGATTTTTATCAGACATGTCTGAGCTAATTTCTCTAGAAATTCAACCTCTTTTACAAAAGCAGGCAATTCAGCTTTCCCTTCCAGATCCTGTGGGGTTTTTCAGTTCCTTGTTTTTATTCCAGAAGAAAAACAAAAAGATGAGGCCAGTTATCAACCCCAGGCTCTTCAATCAGTTTGTGGTTTACCGGCACTTCAAAATGGAGACTATCATTCACCTCAGAGACTCTTTGCATCAACACGACTGGATGGTAAGGTTAGACTTGAAAGATGCTTACCTTACAATTCCATTCATCATTTTACTGAAAATTCTTTCAATTCCAGTGGCAGGGACAAACTTACCAGTTTTCCTTTCTTCTCTTCAGTCTTTCTTCAGCACCATGGTTCTTTACAAAGGTAATGAAACCAGTGGTAGCTTATCTCAGGTCTCTGGGCATTAGACTGATAATTTATTTGGACAACATTCTGCTTATGAGTCAAAATATTCAAACTCTTTGCGCCCATCTGCAGCTCACTTGTTCTCTTCTGTCAGAGCTGGGTTTCCTATTCAACATAGAGAAATAAATTCCCACTCAACAGATAGAGTTTCTAGGCTTTCTAGTAAACTCTTCAAGCGCTACTTTACTCCTTCCTCCAATAAAGGTAAAAGCAACCAAGCGAGATTCTTCAGACTCTTCGCAGCTCCCAAATTTATCTCAGATCTCTGGCAAGGATAGTAGGCCTCCTGTCTTCTTCCATCCAGGCTATCTTTTCGGGTCCTCTTCATTAAAGGGCGCTTCAATGCCTAAAGATTTGTCACCTGCGCAAAGGCCTTGCTTATACCGATTCTCTCATCATCGACCCAGTGTCATGTTTAGAACTTCAATGGTGGATAGACCAATTAGACGCCTGGAATGGCAGGACTATCTTCGTGTCAGCCCCGATCTTATGTTAGAATCAGATGCAAGTCGGGGCGCCCGGTGTGGATCCAATCTAGACTGGGGGTTCATGGTCCCTCGAGGAGTCCAGATTGCATATCAACTGTTTAGTGATGCTGGCAGGCACCATTGCAATCAAAAGCCGAGCAAAAGCCAGATTACAATGTTCCATTCTTCTCTGTATGGACAACTTTTCCGTGGTTTGTTATATCAATCATCTGGGCCGCACCTGATCCCAGCCTCTAGCGGAACTGGTGAAATGTATTGGTGAATTTTGCCTTCTCAACAAGATCTCCGTCCAAGCAGAGTACTTACCGGGCAATCTCAATTCCATAGAAGACTGGTATTCCTATTATCTGCGGGACTCCAGCAATTGGAAACTTCATCCCTCAGTTTTCTTATCTCTGTCTCACAAGTAGGGTCCTTTCAACATCGATCTTTTTGCTCCTGGTGGCCTACGACACTGGGAGCAGCCCCGACACCCACCGACCACGCACGCAACCTGGGAGTCATCCTCGACTCAACGCTTTCCATGGCCAAGCAAGTCAACGCAGTCTCCTCCTCCTGCTTCAACACCCTCCGCATGCTTCGCAAGATCTACAGGTGGATCCCGACAGACACAAGAAGAACAGTCACCCAGGCCCTCGTCAGTAGCAGACTTGACTATGGGAACGCCCTCTACGCGGGAGCCCTGGCCAAGCTCATCAAGCGACTGAAACGCATACAAAACACCTCCGCACGCCTGATCCTTGACTTACCACGCCACAGCCACATCACCCCCCACCTGAGGAACCTGCACTGGCTCCCCGTCGACAGGAGAATCTCCTTCAAACTCCTCATCCACGCACACCAGGCACTCCACAAGACTGGCCCAGCCTACCTCAACAGACGACTCTTCTTCTACGTCCCCAACCGCCAGCTCCGCTCCGCCGACCTCTCCCTCACCACCGTCCCCCGCATTCGAAGAACAACCACCGGCGGCAGATCCTTCTCACACCTCGCCGCCAAGACCTGGAACACCCTTCCACTAAGCCTACGACAGACCCAAGACCTGCTGACCTTCAGGAGGCTACTCAAGACCTGGCTGTTCGACCAGTAGCAGCAACCCCCCCCCCCTCTCCCCAGCGCCTTGAGACCCTCGCGGGTAAGTAGTGCGCTCTACAAATTCTGTGATTGATTGATTGCTTCCTGCCTCAATTCCCACTTACCTCGTTTTTTCAGTTGGCATCCAGATCCCCTAGCCTTAGCTACAGATGCTTTCTTGCAGGACTGGTCTCATTTAGTCAACTATGTTTTTCCTCTTTTTCTCATGATCAGCAGAGTCCTGGCTCAGGTCAGCCCTCCTTCTGTCCTTCCACAATCTTCTTCTGGATCATTTGGCCCATCCTCACAATCTGGTTCTCAACAACTCCCTCACTCTCTCCGCATGGAAAATAGTGGGTCAGTCCAATCTACCAACTTCGTTTCGCCAGAAGCTTCAGAATTTGTTAGCAAAGCCTGGGTTCCTGGAACCACCAAAGCTTACATGTCCGCTTGGGCTTTATGGTCAGGCTGGTGGCTAGGAAAATATCTCAATCTTTTTTCAGCCGATATAATCTATATCGTAAATTTTTTGGCAGCTGAAGCTAGTGGAGGTAAGTCCTACAGGACCATAAACCTATACAGATTGGAGATTTCCTTAAACCATCCCTACATCAATGGCAAACGAGTGGGAGAGCATCCGCTCATCTGTCGCCTTTTAAAGGGAGTAAACTTTTCTAATCCTCTCCTTCCAAAGTATACCAAATTGTGGGATGTAAATGTGGTTTTAAATTTGTTTATCTCCTTGCCTGAGATTGCACTTCTTTCTTTAAAAATGCTTTCTGCAAAGCTTATTATGCTGTTCTTAATCTCTATTAATCGTTTGTCGGATGTTAAGGCTTTAGATGTATCTTCTCGCCAATACACTCCTACTGAGGTAATGTTCACAGTTAACAAATGTACAAAGACTAACCTAAACTCAGTGTTCTATACTTATTTCCCGGACCAACCCAAACTTTGTGTTGGATAATGCCTTTATGTGTACAAGCAACAGACGTTTGATCTCAGAACGTCCTCTCATTCCCAACCCCTCATTTCCTTCCGGAAACCCCATAATCCAGTTTCTTCCATCACCCTGGCCCGTTGGGTCAGATGGGTTATGTCCTTGGCAGACATTGATACTTCTGCTTTAGGGGCTCATTCCACCAGGGGTGGCATGGCGTCTAAAGCTTTTTGGGCGGGCCCCAGACTAGAGGAGATTCTGAGATCAGCTGACTGGTCTAACAACAAGATATTTAGGACGTTTTATTCTAAACCTGCTCATACTACAGCTTCTCCTGTAATTGACATGCTTTAAAGAAGCATAATAGGAGCCTCCGGACTTGACATAAAATGTAGATTTTCCTAGAAATTTATGAAGGAAAATCTTAATTTTATTAAAGACACAGAGGCGAGTATTATCCCACCTCAACACTTGGTAATTGTGTTTTTCCCTCCCTGACAGATGCTCCACCGTTGCCACCTGCTTCCTTTTAAGGACGCCACAATACCTGCTGGATTCTCATCGTCTAAAAGAATATGTTGACGGATCTCCAGGGTTCTCCTAGGAGCTTCATTATCATGAACTTTTGGCAAGAGCTCTTTACGTTTACTCTGGCTTTTTCCATTGTGTTAACTATATTTCCTTTGTTTTCTGGTTCTATTTAATATCTCACACAAGAAAAAAGGGCTGTTCGCAGTCAAGTGAGGGGTTATACAGGTTACAGGTATCCTATTGGTGGTTGCTGTACTTGAGTTTTCTATCCCATTGGCTAACCTGTTGCTAAGCCTCTTGGGATTTGTAGTTTCACTGTTCTTGACTGCTGCTGTTCAATTAAAGGCAAGTATAGAGAAGCATAATACTCATCTCTGTGTCTTTAATAAAATTAAGACTTTCCTTCATAAATTATTAGGAAAATCTCCATTATGTCTCAAAAAGGAAAAATGTTTGTCACCACGAAGTCTGAAATGACCCCATCAATTAAATCCATATACTGGTTCCCAGGCAAACCTTTGATTTACAGGTTAACCAATTGCACACATTTACCTTTCTTTCAGGTAGCAGACATCCTGGAGAGAAGGCGTGTTTCTGTTTTTTTGCTTTCTGACTCTCGCATGGCTTCACAGTGTAGGAAACCCTTCTCTTTCAGCTAGAGGGACCTCACGGTCAGCATTAACTGTTCAGGAACTGTTGTTTTGTAACAAAAATTAGAATAACTGTTTTTGTACAATTAAAAAAGATTCCCCACTAGATCCTGCCCACTTCGACCACTGATGTCAAGAAGACGCTTCTTTCTTTACTAATTGTCCAGGAAAAGACTGCAAGAAGTTGCAAATAGAATGGTATTGAGGCTTTATTAAAAGTACGTATGCCTGACTTAAAATTCTAGAGCAATTGAGATTCCCAGGTCCTTGAATGTGTAGTGTCTCTAATTCAGGTTCTTGTAGTCCTGTTCGTTTCATTATTAATTCAGGACTACAAATATCAGAAGGCAAACTAAACACGCATTGGTAAAGTAAGTAGATACAGCTTCAATATTCTAAGATATGTGAACTAAGTCATGCACACTTTGCATATGTTAGCACATGAAAGCCAGATCTATTGGCTTCCCCCAATGCTTGGCATATTTTTTGACATGTATCATTTTTTGATCCTGGGTGGGACCAAGGTACAATCCTTCAATTAAGGTAAATGTAGTAAACAAGATCTCTGTGTTTTGTGAGAGTACCGCCCTGTTACAGTTCACCCTGCTTGACTAATAATCCCTCAGACAACAGGAACACCATAAGCTCAGTTACTTTCCATTCACATTTCAGACAGTGTTATTGGAGAGATATTTACTTTCACTTCATTTCCGTTGGCCTTCTACTTTATGTAGTTTGGTTTCGCCTGTCATTACCACATTGCCATCCACCGGTTTCTGTTGTGGGGATCTTTGTAAAGTTGGAAATTGTGTGTTGTCCTAGAACGGTGGGGTGGTGCACACTATAGAACATTGGAATATTGGGACAGGGAGATTCCACAGTGATAGTTTTCCCAGGCAACTAGTGGCTGAGGTCTCTGTTGACTAAAGCTCCTTCCTAGTAAATACATTTAGAGTCCACTGGACCTTATTATACCTCCAAATTACGGGTTCTTGATTTCCTTTGGTGATATCCCCTTTTTGGAAAATGCATTGTGGAAATGCATCAGTGAGAAGGAGTGCAGAAGGTGTTAACGCTGCTCCTCTTCACGTTTGCCTTATGAAGTGGGCTAGGAGCTTATCACAGACCCTTTGGCGCCACGCGCAACAAACAAAGTATCCTTGGTAAGTGTGGGACCTACCAAGAATGACAGATTGGGTGTGCCCTTGGCACAGTACAAGCCAGTGTGGCTGAGGCTGTGAGCCAGACTTTACACCTGGCCTTACTAAAAGGTGAGTGGTGGTCCCGGGAGCCACGCTAAGGAGCAAGCCCAACAAGCCCCTCACTGTTCTCCCACTACACAGAGCATGGCAAGGCATCAGGCACACCCTCAGAGAGCGGCAGAGCTATTGTCCCTCTCTAAGTCGGATAGTGTGCTGTGTTAAAGATAACCTGTGCAGATTTGTCTAGGACCTGGCTATTGCTTTTATGTGGCGAGCACTAGGAGACTGCCTTAGGCACAAACACTGTTCTCCAGAGGCTGTTGTAAACTTCCATGAGCACAATACCATGCTTTACAGCCCTGTCATCAATGTTCAAATTAATTGCATGCATCTACTATAGACCCTGATAAGTTAAATTACTTCTGCGGTGCATTGAATGAATAGTCTACAAGGTATGAGGAGCATTTCAGCAAACGATGAGCAGTCATATAGACTTTGAATGTTCTAGTTATCGCAGGCCCGCAGGTGATGTAAATATTTATGGACTTCATGAGGATGAACAACTGAATGTTTACCAGGTTTTAATTGTAATACATCTTAACACGGTGCACTCAAACAGCTGAACTAACTCACAGAGCAGTGGGACATCACTTACACACATTGTTTTCTTCAGTGCCCCTGCCTTCAACAAAACATGTTTTGAAGTATAGATGCAGTGCAGTCTATGCGTTTCCAGACATCCTGGGATCTTGAAGCATCACTCCATCACTTTTGTGATTAAATAATCCTGTAACCACTTTCTGAGGGAAGGAATAACTAGAAATGGCACACAAAAGAAAGCTTTTATAAATACCTTTCACCTTCTGAGATATTTATCCAAGCTGACTCCAAATCTTACCTTTGATATAAGCTCTACCTTGTAGAGTAATTTAACAGACCATCCGAGAGAGGTGGAATGATACACTAAAGAGCCAATAGCTTGGGATAATAGAAAAATACTCCACTGGGCAAAGCCAAAGCCCAGTTCTGCACAGTTTAAATAATTGGTAAAAATAGGTCATGCAGACAATTGTGATGTCAAGCCAGAACTTAAAACCTGGACTGGATGAGCTACTGATGACTGAGCTTGTTTAACGCGAGAGCTCGTAAAGTCTGATAATAGTTTTAAAAGTAATGCATTTAGCACAAATTGGAATATGGCTTAATAACTTGTTAAATTAAAGTAATATAGAATCAATCCTGCTGCTAAGGTACAATCAACTAAAACTTACAGGAGGCATGTTTAACAGTGAGGAGGAGCCTCCTCTTTTTGAACAAGAACCTGCCCTATGGGCTCCTGAGGACTTGTCTACTGAATCAAGCATATAGAAGTAGAGATGGCAGCTGTCAACAACAATTGCTTTCCCAGAAGGGGTTCCAAATGACATTGAATAGACAAAGAGAAAAAGTTTGCGTTGTCTATGGTGTCACTTGGAATTCAGAGGTAAAGACGTCCATGTTACTGAAAATTAACCATTTACAATTTTGTGTTATGTATTCTCCCAACCATCTTCCCTTGCTCAGATCCGCATTACAGATGAAAGAGTCATCATGGGTGTTAGAAATGGGGGTCTCTAGTTGGCAATGGCTGGCGCCACTGTCCAAATAGGGACCCTTCTTCCTAAGTCAGGGCAAGTGGGCTACCCCCTTTGATAACCCCTGCTCAACCCTGTGGTAACGTAGCACGAGCAGTTAGGCCTATCTCAGAGGCAGTGTGTGAAGCATTTATGACCATGCACAATAAGGCAGTAACGACACCACAAAAGAACTCAAGTAGGTATAGAAAAAATAGTATCTTTATCTAAGGTTTAGTACGAGACTCTCAAAAGCGTTTTAACCAGTCACCATGCATGTAAATCAGTAGGGACTTAAAAAGGGCAATACGTATTCACTAGAACGTGGCACTGACTGAGTTCAAGGCCTGGGTCTACGCGACCCGTTGCGCACCAGATACCTGCCGTTGGACGGGGACACAGCACGTAGCTTCTCGAAGAAGCGGAGACGGTGACAGGCGGACTCCCAGCGACCACAGTTCTTGATGGCAGTGGTCCGCAAAAGTGCACTCGCAATGATTCGGGCACTCCAAGACAGGCGGGCCCTCAGCGGCAGCAGCACGCGGCTGCGGCGGCCCAGGCTGGTGGTGGCGATGACTCTCGTCGTGCAGCTCCGTGGTGGGCTCGCGGCGGCAGCAGCGCTCTCCTAGCTGCAGCGGCCCACGGGACGATTCACGATGGTGCAAGGTTGACAAAGACGTGGGCACTCAGCGGCAGCAGCTCTCTCTTAGCTGCGGCGTCCCACAGGACAAATCCCAATGATGCAAAATTAGCCAGGGTGCGAGCACTCCGCGGCAGCAGCTCTCTCTTAGCTGCGGCGGCTCACAGGATAAATCACGATGATGCAAAGTTAGCAGGGGTGCGAGCACTCAGCGGCGGCAGCTCTCTCTTAGCTGCGGCGGCTCACAGGACAAATCACGATGATGCAAAGTTAGCAAGGGTGCGAGCACTCCGCGGCCGCAGCTCTCTCTTAGCTGGGGCGGCTCACAGGACAAATCACGATGATGCAAAGTTAGCAAGGGTGCGAGCACTCCGCGGCCGCAGCTCTCTCTTATCTGCGGCGGCTCACAGGACAAATCACGGGGATGCAAAGTTAGCAAGGGTGCGAGCACTCAGCGGCGGCAGCTCTCTCTTAGCTGCGGCGGCTCACAGGACAAATCATGGTGATGCAAAGTTAGCAACGGTGCGAGCCCTCAGAGGCGGCAGCCCTCTCTTGGCTGCGGCGGCTCACAGGACAAATCTCGGTGATGCAAAGTTAGCAAGGGTGCGAGCACTCAGTGGCGGCAGCTCTCTCTTAGCTGCGGCGGCTCAAAGGACAAGCCACGATGTTGCACAACTAACACAAGTGCGGGCATCCAGCGGCGGCAGCTCTCTTAGCTGCGGCGGCCCACAGGGTTTCAGCGAAGGTTCTGAGGATTCAAAATAAGGCGGGCACTCGGCGGCGGCAGCTCTCTCTTAGCTGCGGCGGCCCACACAGTTTCAGCGAAGGTTCTGAGGATTCAAAATAAGGCGGGCACTCAGCGGCGGCAGCTCTCTCTTAGCTGCGGCGGCCCACACAGTTTCAGCGAAGGTTCTGAAGATTCAAATTAAGGCGGGCACTCAGCGGCGGCAGCTCTCTCTTAGCTGTGGTGGCCCACTCAGTTTCAGCGAAGGTTCTGAAGATTCAAATTAAGGCGGGCACTCAGCGGCGGCAACTCTCTCTTAGCTGCGGCGGCCCACACGCAGAGTTCACAAGGGTTACTAGTCCGCATTCCTCACAGTAGGACTAGAGGTTCCGGATTACTCGACGGAGGCCTCACCTGCAAGTAGAATTCCTAGCAAGGGAATTCGAGCGGCTGACGAGGTGAAGTCTAATGTCCCTGAGACTTCAGCAGGAGGCGCTCTCAATTCAGGCCCTTGGGTAGTTTCTTCAGCAAGCTTGGTGAAAGTTTCAAAGTCCTTTCCTCTGTCCGCTCGGACAGAGTTTTGTCTTGACATCCAGAAGGAACACACTTGAAACAGGTTTCAGCGCAGCGTTTTATACCTAAAAGTCTTTGTTCTCTGCAGTCACAAATCACTGCATCCAGCCAGAACCAGTTCGGTGGGGTCGGGGAGCACTTGGTTTACGAGGCGACATCCTGCCCTTTAAGAATCTGGGGGTCTGCTATCAGACGCCCAGTGGGAGATGGAGCCATCATTCACCTTGCCAGGCACGGCCCTGCTCGGATCAAAGAGTCACCCCTCCCCATACTCTAAATGCCGATCTCTCTCTCCAGCCAGGTCTGACCCAGCTGGCCCTGCCGCTCCAAAACCAGACGGCCAATACACACGCTAGCAAAAGCCTACAGGAAAGCTTCAGGCCAGAAAATACCTCGTTTCTAGTAGAGGCATTTTCGAACACGGGCTACGCTAATAATCCTTACTAAAAGATGCATCTCAATGTTCTGAGTTTAAACATATCAAAGTCGACGTTCCTATCAGGTTCCTGGGGGCAGGTAGCATTAAGGCATGTAATACTCAGCCTGCACATTCTGGCCTATGAGAACGGGTGGCCTCGCAATAGTAAACAGTGAAATGGAGGGTAACTCGCTATTAGAACATGCTACACAGACATACTTTAAAAGCTGCTTCGGTGGGTAGCGCAAATCAGCGCTGCCGGCCCACCAGCAGTATTTGGTCTACCAGCCCTGGGCACACACAGTGCACTGATACTAGGGACTGACAGGAAAACCAAACGTGCCAATTATGATTATCACAATTCATACAGGTATCTTTACACAGGGAGCATTCGCGCTGTGTCACTGATTGGCAGTGGCACAGCGCCCAGAGCATCTAAATCCAGCAACATAAAAGGTCAGAAGCGAAAAGAGGAAGGGAGACCCGCGCCAATGATGCCAGGTCTAACAATGGGGAACCCTAAGCCCGCCTTACAAGTAATTGCTGTGCCACCATCTACCCCACCACCCTCATGTGAACCCTCCTTGCCCCTACCCAGTGCAAATAAATCTGCTGTCTTGTTGCCCCCTCACTCCACTCTCAGGAGGACTTTACCCTAACCAATTCAAATAAATGTACCATGACTAACGATAAACCCAGGCGGTGCTTTCCTTGTATCGCACAAGTGGAAAATTGCTACCTTTCCCAAAATAAGTAAAAGAAACACAACAGATTTTCAACTCCAGGAATTACAGTATTACTTAATAACTTTAAACATAACAACTCTGAGAGGGAGCTGGGATGAAATGGAGAGGGTAATGAGACCGAAGTGCTTGACGAGAGGAGGTGACAGAGGAAGGAACAAAGTACAGTGCCAGTTCAGTGTAAGGAGACTCTTGTTTCCATTGCAGTTCAGGAGACCATTCCCTCAGTAGTGGTGTCAGTTCAGGTACAGTAGCATAATTGAGACATGGAGAATGTTTCAGATGACCAGATGTAATCCCTCCCCAAAAAGGTAAAGGATCACAACAACATTTAAGCTTCAGTAACTACAACATTACTTGGTAAATTAACACACATAGGCCCAAATGTACGACCATTATTAGCGTTCGCTAATGGAGAATTGGGTCATTTGCAACTGCTGAAATGGCTTTCATGCACTAACCCTATTTTGCAATTTGGTAACCTATTACTTACTCGAAAAATAGGGTTTGGAAGTTGCGATTATGAAGGGGCATGCCAGGGGCGTCTCTTCCTAATAGCAAGGCGCAAGGGCATGTACAATTGTTTTGTGACCGGAATGTGGTCGCAAAACAATTGCAGTTTACTGCCTACTTCAAGTAGGTGATAAGCCACTCACAAACTGGAAGGCGTCTCCAGGGGACCCCTTCACCATTGTGACTGGCAGCACGTTTCTTAGGAGCAGGCAGTGGTCCCTTGGACCACTGCCGACTCTTAAAAAATGAAACTGAAACGTTTCATTTTTCTTTTTTAAATGTATCCCGTTTTCTTTTAAGGAAAATTGGCCTCATTTAAAAAAAACTGCTTTATTGAAAAAGCAGTCACAGGCATGGTGATCTGCTGACCCCAGCAGGCCACCATCCCTGTGAGTGCCGGCCATTCCCAACGGGTCACAAATTGCGACCTGCCTCATGAATATTAATGAGGCAGGTCCCTGGTGACCCATTTGGAAATCGCAAACAATATCTGAGACACTGTTGTACATTTCATTTTGTCACTCGCTAATTGTGAGTCGCAAAAAATCGCAATTTGCGAGTCGCAAAATTAAATGGTTGTACATGTGGCCCAAAATCTTTTAGTGGGAGCTAGGTTTGAAAGGAGATGGTAGCAAGATGGAGTGCTCTAACAAAGAAAGTTACTTTCAAGGAAGGAACAAGGCCCCTTGTCTGTTCAGAGTGCTGGGCTTCTGTTCTGGTACAAGTTCATGAGGACATTTCCTTAGTGGTGCAGATTGTTCAGGTGCAGTATCATAAGTGAGACTTGGAGAAAGTTGAACATTACCAGATGTAATCCCTCTCAAACGGGGTCACTGAGGTTCTGGGAATCTTCCTAAACAATAATATGGTCTTTGTGATTTGGTCATCACCATGCCTTTGAGTAACGAGTATGTTTAGTGCCAGTAATCATCCAGGGTGACAATTCAAAATGCAGATGGAATTTGCTTCAGAAATGCTGGTCTTTGACAATATTGGGAGATATCAGGAGATTATGACATGCTTTTATGCATGTCAAAATCATATTGTTTTTTTTGTTGCAGATTAACACAGAATCATTGTTCAGAAGAGCGTGTGGAGGGTTGGTGTCAATATTATATTGCTTCTTCTCATGTGCATGTCAGCCGGAGCACATTCATTGACCACATGTAGGGTTTTGCAATATATCCAAAGGAACCAGTAAATGGGCCACTTAATGTTGATGCTTAAGGCAGTAATTTGAGTTGTTTCATTTGCACTGCACAGGAACCTCTCCACTTTCTCATTGGCATGGCTCCGCCAAGGGCGATCTTGATATGTTTGATGTGAATGTATTGAAGATAGTCTGCAAATTCTTGACATTGTAGTGGAGTCCCAATGTCAGTCCGCAATTCTTGGATGAGTCCATTAGTTGCCAGAAACTATGCAAGCTTCATGATTTTCTCTTCTGCAGTTTGGTTTGAATAATTTCCACTTCAGGGTGAAGAAATGGCTCCCACTGTGAAGGCTGTCAAAAAAAGGTGCTTGCTTTTACCCATAGAGTGGTAGGACTGTACGGACTGACATGGGGGGGATCATGTGCAGCAACAGTTTGGCATGCAGAAATCTCTTTAACCAGAGCTTCAACCTCCTTGTCCTTCATGGTTGAGAATAAGGTTAAAGAGGAATACAGAGGTGGGCTTGCAGGCTGTTATAAAAGGAAATGGAATCTTACAGAAAAATTCCCTTACACATTTCCATTGCAGGAATTTGTTTGCAGTGATGCCTCATCCAAGATAGCGGTAACTGTGGCAAGAATTCAACGAAGAAAACGTGAAACTAAAACAAAATATCCTGAGTCTTGGAAATCTCATCTTGAATCTTTAGTATAAAAGTAAAAAGCAAAGTGAATCAAATCACTTTCCAAACTTGCCGCCTGAGTCTTAGAAACCCTGGAGATTTTGGAGCCATGCTTTGTGTTTTTATGTTGCGTTGGATGTCTGCTTCTCTTGCCACTACTATTGGTCTTGGGAGTTTGGTAGAAGGGTGTACTTTCACCCATGACTGTCTTTCCTTAAACTTTAAAAATCTCTTGCAAGGATTTACAATCTCCATCCACCAGTGGAAACCAAGACTGCAGGTCGAGAGTAGATCCACTAGAATTATGCCCACTTTTTTCTTCAAGATTTCAATAGCAACCTCTGAATTGAAGTAATAGGGAAAAGACATACAGGAGCTTTCCTAGCCACTGTAGCAAAAGAGCATGCGCTCCCAATGCTCTCTTTTTTGGAAACCTTGAGCAAAAACTTGAAAGAAGGCACTTTGTTCTGGATGCAAAAAGATCAATGAATGAGGTGCCAAATTTTTATGCAAGTTTTCCAGAATGTCACTTTTGGCAATGACATGTTCTGGGATGAAGACCCCGCTGAGGTGGTCTTTTTTCACACTGTCCAGAACCCTTGCTGAACTCGATAGCAGATACTTCTCTGCCTATGTCACTAGAGAGCATGCTACGTCATACCGAGTACTGCCTTGAGGATTATATATAGGAAATAGTCATTGTGTTGTCCAATTTTCCAAATACGGACAGTTGACGATGTTGCTGAAGTTGAAGTAGAGCATGATAAACTGCTGTCAGCTCGCTCCAGTGCAATGATTTTTCTGCTTCCATTCACTGGAGATCATTTCGCCTGATTGAAATGGATTTCAAGAGTTGCTACCCAGCCCACTGTATTGGCATCCGTGGTTAGAATCCTCAGTGGTTTTAGATGCATTAGAACACCTCTAAGCAAATTCCATGGAACCATCCATCATTGTAATAGTAACTTGATTTCCGGCGTTACTTGGGCCATCTTTTCCATGCTTCGAGATATCCGAGGCAAGTATTTGTTCATGTGTCATAACAGGTAGCGAAGATGGAGCCTAGCCTGTAGACGTTCCATTCTCTCAAAGGAAGAAACACCCTGTCCAAAACTGTCCTCAACCAGGCCCCAATAAAGGTGAGGTCTTTCTTGGGTCTTAACTGACTGTGGAATATTCAACAAGAACTCATGCTGGTTTTCCATAGCTATGGTCAACTGTAGATAATGCAGCAGTTTTATTCTTGATGGAACATAAATCAACCTGCACATGCATAAAGGCATCCAGAGGACCCACCACCTTGGCAAACGCTGTTGTACGTAATCCCAAAGGAAGAACTCTGAATTGACAATAATCTTCCTGGATTCAAAAGCACACATATTTCTGATGCTGCTCTGCACACGAATATTGCATGTATGCATCCAATAGGTCACCATGAAATGATTCTTTTGGTTTAGCAGAATAATCCTTTGAAGAGTTTCCATTTTGAACTGTGTTTTCTTGACATGTTTGTTGAGGTTCTTTAGGCTGATAATCCTGTAGCCATCTTATCAACTTGGTACTCACTATCACTATTGACCAAACTCGATTTGTCCAGGGCAATCACCTTTTTCTTGAATAAGGGTTGCATGCCCTCTTTCCCAGAGTCTGATGGGAGAGAGGAAAACCCTATTTTATAACCATGTTCTACAATATCCAAGACACATAAACCTGCGTGGTGAATCTTCTTCACACCTCTAGGAAGTGCTGAATCCTTCCTCCTACTTGAAAGAATTGGGTATGTTCTTCCTGGAAAGTGACACAGTCAGGATCGCTTTTCTTTGTTGGAACCATCCTATCCTTGTTTTCTTTGAAACTCATTAGAAAAAGATTTGGACTGTTTTCCTTCCAACCTGGCAGGCTGTCTAAAATAACTATTGGATTTTTACGATGAACCGGAAGCTTTAGATTGGTGCTTCCTAAAGGAAAAGAAATGCTTCCTTCCTTTAAAGATTTTGTGTAATTTGTCTTTCAGGCCGGATAAAAACAGTCTTGTTCCTTAAAGTGCTATTCTTAAAGCAGTCAACCTTTGAGCTGACTCTACATTCCCAAAATATTGTGCCTAGCAGCTATTGGAGCACCACAAGCCAAGGCCAATGCCCTTACATAGTCAAAAGATATATCCGAAAGAAACTCCACCTTACATTCTACCTCCTCCAGTAGATCTGTACAGTCCTGTCCTCTTGAGGGTCTTTAAAGTCTAAAAAAAAATGATTTGGGTGTATATGCCCCACACACCCCAGCTCATAAGGCCAGATGAGATCCAGAATATACTTTTTAATGTCTTCTCTGCCGGATCCCTTAAAATGTCCTCCTCTTCCATGGAAGATCTGCCAACAAGGTTTGCCACCACAGAGTCCACTTGTATTGAGTCAGACAATTTCTCTTCCATCTTCTCTAATGGATACAATCTTGCCATACACCTTTGTAAGTAAAAAATGTTTAGGTCCTTCCATTCGTTTAACATTATCCCCCTAACATAGTCGTGTATTGACATTCCAATACTTGGAGACATCTCAAATTGTCTTAAAACAGTGCCCTTACAAGTACTAGGAATCTCATCTCATGTTACTTTTTAATATAGTAGCTCTTTTTACTTTTGTGATATAGTTCAGCATTCCAGGCAGTAACTCGCATGAGATATATTTTCCTTTCAGTTCAGAGGGTGGGGTAGAGGAACCTTCAGAGTCCCCTGATACAGATCCATCTGCATAAACACTGCTTACCACTAAGTCACTCTCAACAGTCTTTTTCTGCTTTAAGTAAGCCAGAGCCTCAATTATAATCATTGTAATACTTTCCTCATCTCTAACCCTATCTACGACCTTACTGCTTTTGGGAGAGGAGAACAGAGATCTGGACCCAGAAGTTGTCTAGGCGGAAGGGGAAGAAAATTGTTTCCTCTTGATACAATGTTTGCCCATATTGAAAAACGCTCTGACCGGCTCTCAAAACACTCAAAGGTCACAACAAACACTCACTCCCTTATGAAAATGTATCCTTTTGAAATTAGAAAGAAGCAAGCTAATCCAGGGCGTCGGAAACAAAGGATGCATATTTGCGCTAAATTATTACAACCACATATGAAGATCAAACATTAGACCATAACTGTATGGTATTTCATATGATACAGTCTGCTTAATGGTTACCTCACTGGGTTGCCCAATCTGAGATTTTGTAAATAGTTGTGGCCCTGAGCTGGTATGTTTGGAGAGCGAGAGAAGTAGAGAGTTTTGTTGGGATAGACATTTTTATTATAATCCCATATCTGAGTGTCTCTGTGAGATGTAAAGAAGTGGTCAGATTGTATCGATATTTAGAACCTGCAGTGAATGGACTATATTAAAATCCTCCAAATTGTCCAGTAACGTGAGACAGATCTGTTCAGTTTTTGCATCCCTGTTCATTTGGTGTTTTTTGTTGTTGTTGGGGGCTATACAGTGCTGGTGATGGACAACCCTCATAGCACAGGATAGGTCAGCTCTTTTTTTGCTCATCTGCATAATGAAAGCAATTTGCTGGTTGAGTTGCTTGCAATTTGTGGGTTGTAAGGTGAGGATTGCGCTTGAGGTTGCAACTGTTTACTGGACTCTGTTGCCGGGATGCGGGTGGTACAGTTATCTAGGAAATAGCCAAGTTTACAACTGTCTTCAGAAGTGTATATGCTCCTGGGTGCTTCTAATGCTGGCTGGTAATGAGTTCCAGAGGTTGATGGCTTGTACTGAGAAAGCAGTGCCTCCTATGTATTTCTTATGGTAAGGTAGTATGATGATAAATATTGCAAGCCTGGAGCCTAGTGTTCTGTTTGGTGTGTATTGTTTGAATTTAACTTGTAAGTATAGCGGTCCTTTTTCCTTGAGAGGCACTGTGGACAATCCAGAGTGCCTTGAACATTGCCTTTCTAGCTACAGGTAGCTAGTAAAGAAATTGCAGGACTGGAGCCTTGCAGCATCATTTTGGATGAGTGGTATTTTGTGCATAATGAATGCGGGTGCGCCAAGGTATGGGCTGTTGGCATTGTCAAGCTTGGAGATTATTAGCGTGAGGATGGCTTGTAGTTTATGTTGGTATGCAGGGTATGGGAAAATCCAACGTAGTGTTTTCATTTTGTAGAAGGCACTCTTTGTGATGTTGTCAGCATGCAGTATCAAGAATGGGTCTGAATTCATGGTTACTCATAGGTTTATAACTACTCTTGATGTTGTTGAATGGGCTTCAAGTTCCTTAGGCCATATGGCGGTAGGCTGGTAGTTTCACCATTGTGCGATATCATTATCTCAGTCTTTTCTGTAATGAGATTTAGATGGTTATTCGTCATCCATGTGCTTATGACACAAAGGCAGTCATTCAGTTTTGAATTGTGGAGGCCTTCAGGGCGATCCATTTAAAAAATGATTTGGGTGTCATCTGCATAGTTGTAACAGGTGACGTTGAATGATTTAATCAGATTTGGCAAGGAGGTTAGGTAGATGTTGAATAATAGAGGAGAAATTATGGACCCCTGAGGAACGCCAGAGTGTTGTGTTTGAGAAGGTGATGTGAAAGGGGGTAGGTAGACTACACTTTGTCTGTGAGATAAGAAATAATCAATTTTATTGCATTTCGACAGATTCTGATATTGTGAAGTCTTTGCAGTAGTGTGTTATGGTGGACTGTGTCAAATGCTGCTGATAAATCCAGAAGTAGTAAGGCAGCTACTCTGTTTTTGTCCATTGTGAGTTTTAGATCATCCCAGATGGATATGATGGCTGACTCTGTCCCTTCGCCTGGCTGAAACCGGACTGTTGGTCTGGCAGTAAGCCATAATGTTCTTTAAAGTTAGAGAATTGAGTAAATATTGCTTTCACAACACGTTTTTTCTAAGAATGGTCCATGTGATAGGGGCCTGTAGTTTGCTGGATCATATGGGTCAAGATTTTTCTTTTTTGGGGAAAGTCTGATGTAGGAGGTTTTGAGCTCAGGTAGGAATTAACCCAGTTCTGGGAGCTTGTTGAGTAGGCATCTGGCTACCTCTCCTACACAGGTTGAGCAAAAGATATCTTTAAAGTTTCTTGGCAGTGCTGGGTCTGATGGTGATCCTGATTGTCTGGCTGCAGTGATAATATTGGTGAAAATTTTTGGGACAGGGTATTGAAAGTATACATTGATGAATGGTCATTGGTGTCTCTTCTATGGTGTTGTGGTGTTGTCCGTGTTCTCCTGCAAGCAATTTTTAATCTTTGTAATTTTTGAGATCAGTTCATTGGAAATTTTATCACAGAAGTCATGTGATTGGGGTGTTTCTGTGTTTAGGCAGTCTGGATTGTGGAATTTTTTGGAGTTCTTTGGAAGGGCAGTCTGCTTCATTTATGCCCGTGTAGTAGTTGTGTCTTTCTGCGGTTTTGATGGCTCTCTTTTAGACTGTGCTATAGTGCAATAGTGTGCTTTTGTCCTGTTCATCTCTTGATTTTTTCAATTTTCATTGTAGTATGTTGAGTTGTGTTTTTATTCTTTTGATGTTGTCATTAACCCATGTGTGTTCTTTTTGTAGTCAACTCTGGATGTGTTTTTTGTCGGTATCTGTTTGTCCAGTGTAGTGGAGATCCAGTTGTAGAAAGTGTGTATGTCTTTGGCTATATGTATATTGGGGGGTTTTCAAGGTTGGTGTTGAGTTGCTAGATGTCTAGTTTATTCCATTCTCTGTACAAACATTTGTTGTTGTCGGTTTTTGTTGTCTTCAAAGTATTTTTGATAGGTGTGTGTATCTTGAAGGTGATGATGTTGTGGTCGCTTCAGCTTCAACACCAGAGCACCCCCATGTACGGCAACCCCTGCTACGCCAACCACTAAACATCTCCACTGCCTCCTGCTCAACACATGATTTCTCTGCAAACATGCCACCGAGGTCTGGGACACCATCACCTCCTTCACCCCGGATGTCATCTTCCTCACCGAGATCTGGCTCAACCCCGTATATGCGCCTGGTATTGCCTCAGCAACTCCCAACGGCTATGAGATAACACACTGAGACCGCGTCAACAAACATGGAGGTGGAACCGCAATCATCCACAAGGAAACCATCCACTGCACCACCACTACAGACAACGTCACCCTGATCTTGGAGCATCTCAACTTCCAACTCCACACTGATGGCAAAACCACCATTAGAGGCACCCTCGCCTACAGACCTCCAGGCCCCTGCCTCAGCTTCTGTGACACCATTCTCGATTTCATCGCCCTGCTCGCCATTGACTCCAAGCAATACATCTTCCTCTGAGACCTCAACTTCCACCTCGAGTATCCTGATGACACCAACACCGCCAACTTCCTTGAAAGCATGAACACCCTCACCTTACTCAACTAGTCACCAGCCGCACGCACATCGCAGGACACACACTCAACTTCATCTTCACGGCCAGCGACAGAGTCAAGTACAGCCACATCACCAAACTCACCTGGACAGACCACGCTATCGTCCACTTCACCATCACAGGTCCCGTCAGCACCACTGCCAGACCCCCCAGAACCCCTCACCGAAGCTGGAGCAAAGTGTCAGAGAGTCAATGGACCGATGCCCTCAACTCCTCTCACCTGAACACCTAAGCAAACTTAGAAAAGACTGTCAAGAACTTCTCTGCCTGGATTACTGAATGCGCCGACAGAGTCACCCCCATCAAGCCTCGCAAAACCGAAGAGACTCTCTAAACAGGCCAACTGGTACACCATGGAACTGAGAGCTACAAAATGCAACTGCAAGCAAATCGAAAGAAGATGACGCACCACCAAGCACACCAAACCTCCTTCAAAACATCGCTCAACAAATACCACCAACTCCTGAAGAGGACGAAAAGGAATGCCCTTGCAACCCGCACTGAGGCCAGTTCCAACCTCAGTACAGAGCTATTGAACATTGTCCGAGAGTTCTCCAAACCCTCAGCCTCCAAAAACCTCATCACTACCTCCCTGAAACCTTGCGACAACCTGGCAGACTTCTTCCACAACAAGATCTCCGACATCTACAAAAACTTCGAGCCCAAACCCGCCGCCATCGACATCAACAACCTTGTCGCTCCTACAGATGCAAACCCCAACTACCTGCTAACCACCTGGGACCAGCTTACCACTCAAATCACCACTGCCATCATGAACTCCGTCCACTTAGGATCACCTACTGACTCCTGTCCCCACAACATTTTCAATTTATGAAACAAGTCGATCAGCAACAAACTCACCACTATCCTCAACACATCCATCGCCACGGCCACCTTCCCCAATGAAGAGAAACATGCTGAAGTCAATCCCCTTCTCAGGAATCTGTCCACCGACCCCAGTGAACTCAAGAATTTCCGGCCCATCTGTCTGCTTCCCTTTCCCACCAAGGTCCTCAAAAAAGCCATCTTACGGAACACCTGGAGAACAGCAATCTTCTGGACATCTCCCAGTCTAGATTCCACAACAACTACAGTACCAAAACCGCCCTCATCACTGCCACCAATGACATCAGAGCCCTCATTCACCGAAGAGAGACAGCAGCCCTGATCCTCCTCGATCTGTCAGCAGCTTTTGACACTGTATCCCACCACACCCTTAACAAGAGGCTCCACCACATCTGAATCCAGGGAGACATCCTCAGATGGATCGCCTCCTTCGTCACCGGAAGAAATCAGAGACTCCTCCTTCCTCCCTTCAATTCCAAATACAAGAGCATCATCTGCAGCCTCCCTCAAGGCTCTTCCCTCAGCCCCACCCTGTTCAACACCTACTTGACCCCCCCGGCCAACATCATCAGAACCCATGGACTGAAAATAATTTCCTACGCCGCCGACACCCAGCTCATTCTTTCACTATCAGAAGAGCCCGCCACTACAAGGGACAACTTCCACAGGTGCAAGACGGCCATCACCAACTGGAGGAAAGACAACTGCCTGAAACTCAACACTGACAAAACGGAAGTACTGATATTCTGGAACAACACCTCCCCATGGACTTACTCCTGTTGCACTCTGAACTAGGCCCCTCCCCCAAGCTGACAGACCATGCCGGCAACCTCTGCTTTATCCTAGACAGAAAGCTCACAATGAAAAACGAGATCAACGCTGTCTCCTCCGCCTGCTTCCTCACCCTTTGCATGCTCCGCCAGATCTTCAAATGGCTCCCGGGCAATACGAGATGAACCGTCACCCAAGCCGTAGTCATCAGCACACTGGACCAAGGCAATGCACTCTTCGCAGGAACTACCTCAAACCTCCTGTAGAGGCTACAGATCATACAGATTTCCACCGCCAGACTCTTTCTCGACCTCCCCAAGTGGACCCACATCATCACCCACCTCAGAAAACTCCACCGGCTCCCCATTCAGAAGAGATGTCACTTCAAGATACTGATCCACACGTACAAGGCACTGCAAAACCAAGGACCAGCATACATCAACCACCGCCTAAACTTCCACCAACCCTCCAGACACATGTGCCCGCTGCGCTACACCTCGCTCACACTCCTTCAGATATGTTAAAGTTACAACATAGGTTATTCCTTCTCCTACCTGTCGGCCAGATCCTGGAACTACCTCCCTCTTCACCTCCCAACCTCTCCCTCTCTGCTGGAATTCAGGAAACGACTCAAGACCTGGCTGTTCAACTGAGCCTCCGCAGCAAGATTCTCAGCACCTGGATACCCTCACAGATGATTATACAAATCCGATTGATTGAGGGTTCAGAGTCATCCATGGTGAGGTTTTCAGTTATTGTTATTTTGTAGTGTTTTTCCATGGATGACAGCCAGACCTCATTCAATTTTGCCAAAGCGATTTTTGTTAATGATGTAAAAATCAGGAGGGATGGCTTTCAGGCATGTGGGTGCAAAATCATTGCTGAGCCATGTTTCTGTAATAAAGGTGAGGTCCGGTGTTGTTTCTGAGAGTAGGCCAAAGATGTTAAAGCAGAGTTTGTACATGGATCTTGTGTTGAAATGTAGGCATTTTAGTTGTGTTTCTTTATTCAAACACAAGGAGATGATGGATGGAGCGCTGAAACTTTTCAGACACTCACCTCCAGTCACAGATCTGGGTTGAATCCATCATCTTTCTTTAGCTCACTTCACCATCCCAGTTCAGACCCAGCCATATGCAAATCAGTCTTGACCCTGTACCTCATGGGAACAGTCCAGACCGAACTGCCAAGCCAGGTCTTCCCTGGACCGGAAACAAGCATTCTGTGACCGGTTTCGGGGTAACAACCCTTTTCAGCCTGTCTAGCTTGAGTCCAGTGGCAAAGTGAGCACGGGATCCACGTCTGGGCATACCCTGCCAACTTAGGGCAAACAAAGCAAACACAAGGAGATGATGGACGGAGCGCTGAAACTTTTCAGACACTCACCCCCATTCACAGATCTGAGTTGAATCCATCATCGTTCTTTAGCTGACTTCGCCATCCCAGTTCAGACCCAGCCATATGCAAATCAGTCTTGACCCTGTGCCTCATGGGAACAGTCCAGACCAAACTGCCAAGCCAGGTCTTTCCTGGACTGGAAACAAGCATCCTATGACCGGTTTCGGGGTAACACCCCTCATCAGCCAGGGTCACCAACCCTACAGACACATGCGCTTCACCTCGCTCACACCCCTTCAGATACGTTGAAGCTACAGCAGAGGTTGTTCCTTCTCCTACCTGTTGGCCAGATCCTGGAACGACCTCCCTATTCACCTCCGGATCTCTCCCTCTCTGCTGGATTTCAGGAAAGGACTCAAGACCTGGCTGTTCGACTGAGCCTTTGCAGCAAGATCCTCAGCACCTGGATAGCCTCAGAGATGATTATTCAAATCCGATGATTGATTGAGGGTTCAGAGCCATGGTGAAGTTTTCAATTATTGTTATTTTGTAGTGGTTTTCCATGGATGACAGCCACACCTCCTTCAATTTTGCCAAAGCGATTTTTGTTAATGATGTGAAAATCAGGAGGGATGGCTTTGTGGCATGTGGGTGAAAAATCTTCGCTGAGCCATGCTTCTGTAATAAAGGTGAGGTCTGGTGTTGTTTCTGAGAGTAGGCCAAAGATGTTAAAGCAGTGTTTTTCGTGGATCTTGTGTTGAAATGTAGGCATTTTAGTTGTGGTTCTTTATTCGTCATGTATTGTAGTAAGGGTGGAGGGGGATAGGGTATTTTGATGTGGCTGGTTTGAGGATGTATTGTGTTTGTAGCTTTTAGTGGAGTTTAAGTGAGGTTGTTTGGTTAGAGAAATGAGAACTTTGAGATGTGTGTGGGGGGGGCTTTTTGTGGTGAGTCATGGTGTTTTAACTTCTGTGTTGTCTGGTGATTTGTGTGGAGTGTGGGGGTTTTTAGTGGGAACGACGTACGATTAGGGAACTTTGTGATCAAACGTTTGTGCCTTCCTTGATATTTAGTTTCCTCCTGCCATGTGACATTGTGTTTGTAGGTTGTTTGGGTTGTGGATATTGTATTGTTGTATTGTTCATGATAGCTTGTGTGCTGTTTGTGTTGTGCTTGTTTTTGTTTTTGATAATTTAGATGGTTGATGGGGAGATTTGTTAGTAGTTAAAATTACTTAGTGTTTGTAAATCATGGTTGTGTTGTAGTATATGTGGAGTTTTAGGGATTATGAGTTGAAAAAGATTTTGTAAGTAGGAGGTTGCTTACCTGAAATTCTTAAGATGGAGATCAACGGCGGCTCCTCGGCTAAGGCGAAGGAGGGCCGCCCAGCTGTGGAAAAACAAAAAATAAAATGATAACACAACGTTATTATTTTATTTTTCCACTGAGGGAGGTTTACGGGGCGGGCTGGGCTGTCGTCACAGCCAGCAGGGGAATAGTGGTTGGGGCACTTTGCAAGTTCCCCATCAGGCTGTAATGCACAGTCTGGTGAGGAACATGCTCAGGCTCATAGTCCCCATCTGAGCGCCACCAATCACCACGCTGCTGTCATGGTGACAGCAGCTTTGTGATTGGCTTAGGGAACCCTGTGTGTGCTTCCTGCTGGAACAGAAGAGGACAGAGGCGAGGCAGCGGCCATCAGACAGGTGAGTCAATTAATTTTGTTTCCTCTTCCCCCTCGCCCATTTTATTGATTTTCTACCAAGCCCACAAACCTCCCACCGCTTCCTCCCCACCCCCGGTAATTTTCGCTGGCAGCCGTTACTGGTGGAGATGCAGAGTTTTTAGTTTTTGGCCCTAGACCATTTCCAGGTAATTTTCGTCATGAGGCCCTGCCCCACCTCAAACAGTGAGTTTTTTGGCTGGCAGGTCTATACTGACCGTGATGAGGAGGACGGGCGTTAGGTTATAGATAAATAAATGCAGTTCTAAGATCAGAAGCTTGAAATGTGTTGTGAGTACCACTGTGTATGGGCAGTTACCACTAGACCCTACCTAGTCTGTGTCCCCATGTAAACCTGCGTGCTACGTAATAACACACACAAGACAGGTGCAAATACCATTTGCCACATGATATTACCAGTTTTTCCGCACAGGTAATGAGTGAGTGCAAAGACACACTCAAAGCTCTGTGCCTGGGTGTTTTCTACTCTTGGGGCTAATTGAGCCTGTAAGAGGTTGAATTAAAAAAGAGAAAGGTGTAAGAGTCATTCGCCCTGAACCCAGCTCAATTACCCTTCTTGATCGTCTGTCTTCGCCATAGTCACACTCACACACATTAATCGCAGCCATTAAAGTAATATGCCCAGCTGTCGTTTTCTGGTCAGTGTTTACGCTCAAACAACGGGGGAGGGTGGTCTGAGCACCCTGTCCAGTAACTATCATCTTTAATTATTCCTGATCGAGCCGTAATGTGTGTGTATATATCGGCATCCTCAGGGTCACGTGATCTCTGCAGGAGCACTTATGTCATCTGTCCGGCTGAATCATCGCTAGGCGAAGTCATTTCCAAGAGTCCCCGTGGGACCTTACAGCTCGAATTAATAGGACTGGTATGTCTGCCTAATTAACCCCTTTGTTGCTGGAAACTCAAGAGAGAGGCACATGTTGTAGACCTTTGAATTTACGTGAATTCCAACGCAGTCATCCTTAAATACGGATGACTGGAAGCACATTGTTAACAGGGCTGAAGTCGCTATGGTGGGACATAGTTTGTGAATTGCTGGTCGACACAACCACAACAAGTCATCTAGTATTTTACAAAAAAACTATGTTTTTTTTTTTTCAACATTGTCTTAAAGGTAAGTGGAGAAAGATGGCAACATGATTCTTTTTCTAAATCATCTAGAGAAATACCGAGTTATAAAATTTATGAATTGATGTGCATTACTTTCCATAGCACGCTTTTGCATCAGGTTTAAACCTCATTTTAAACACCCCAGAAAATAGCGTTGAATTACTCCAAGGTAATACAACGTTGAGGAATTAGCACAGTTTTGCGGAGAAGATGGTTAATAATACGAGGTTGCCAAGTCTGGTTTTGCGCAGAGCTTTTCCCAGTAGATTTTAGCTGGTGCGGTTAACTACCAGAAATTGCTATGTACCAGAAATATCAAAATATAGCAGGGTGGTAAAAATGTTATGTAACCTGATTACTGTACAGTTTAACTACTCCGACAAGTACGGAAGTTTTAAAGGAGGCGCCAGTGTCGGATGGCACACGATACACAGTGTGCCCCGCTTGCCTCAAGTGTGGTCGCTGCTGATGGCTTCTCCAGCCCAAGTGGCCACAGTAATAGTACCATTCTTAAGAGGTGAAGCTTAGCATGGGATGTAGAACCCTACATTTACAGGACACTAGTTTCTGTGTTCTCGCGGACTTCTCTCATGTCCTTCTGGTGGATCCAGAGTTGTAATGGCTAGCGTTACCTTCTTGGCCAAAAAATATTTCTAGATGCCAAAAAGAAGCCTCCATTTGCAAATTTGTTTTGCAATTTTCCAAGACATGTTAGGCAGGACCTACAGATGAAATTCAAATTTAGTGCATTTAAAGCACGCTGGGTGCATAGTGGTCCAGGCTCGCTGCTATGTTTTATATAAGTGAGGACTTCAGGAGCTGCTGCCTGTAGACCTGGCTGGTCACAGGGACGGTGTCTTGTGATGCTGGCAGGAGGAGTGGGATTGCAGGCGAGACTGGCAGGGAGGTGAATGGAAGTATTTTATATCTGATTGTCAGGTCTTACTTGGTGGCTCCAGAAGGTAGGTGGCACCTGTGACAGCGCTGGCAGGGTTCAAGGAACCAGTATGGAAGCTTTAAGGTGACAAACTGCTTTATGTTAAGATGCCCCCCACCTATCACTGACAAAGATAGTGAGATCACTGATAACATTAAACCTGGAACCACCAGTGGCATCATCGATAACCATGGTTATGCCAAACCAGAATGCAATGTATCGGGACTCCAGTGTCCTAACTGAAAACATCTTCCACCCGAAACATATCACCTACCGGTGACCAACCATCATTCTACAGCTCTTGCTGCCTAACAAAGAGGAGAAGAACACAAAAATATCAGTAGCTGTGAGGGAATCAAAGTATATGATTAAATTGATCAAGAAGTCAAAGACTACTTTTAACAAATGAACTTCCACATTATGGGGACATGACAAAATGTCGAAACATGATAGGCAGCAGAAGCTAGTAGTTTCTGACACACTGAACAGGGAGACAACATGCATCAAATGCATGAGATTACATGCACCGCAGGTCTGTCTGTAGAGAGCATATAGGAACAGTAAAATTATACAGAGCCCATGAATGAGTGTCTGTGAGTCCACCCACAGGAGAACAATGTCAGAAGGCCAATGAGTGGGTTTGGCTTGTCGGCTTAGTAAATGAAATATGAAGAGCGTGAGAACAGAGCAATAGTGTGTCTGTAGCATGACCAAATAGAGCATGTATGAAATAGCCATTGAAAATAACATACAACCTAGATATATGTACAGATTCTACCTTGCTGCCAAATAGGATGATTACGAAACACGGTAGAAATGGGTACACACGGGTGATGAAGGATGTATTGACCGCACCCCTCTAGCCCGTGACATCCTCAAAGTAGTAGTTTTGACTTGAATATTCCTCAGGTGGTTGGAAAGTGAATGGATTTACATATGGTTTGTTGAAAATGGATAGATTTACAGATGTAGGGTGATAAGTAAGGAAATGGTGCTAAGGTGGAATATTCTGGTAGCTAGCAAGCAATTTCATAAGTGTTCCCAAGTCTTGTAATAGCACTGCTAAGATAAAAAAAATTAATAAATAGGATACCAATCAAAGTTGAAAGAAATCCTGTTTAACTTTGGATTTTGTACCCCTCCCAGGAACAGGCTATGCAGATATGCCCCTTGCTCACTGCATTTAGGGACGGTAGCCACATTTTACCAGTAAAGCACAGAGATGCGGTAAAACATGTGGGTTTGAGTGGTCCTGATTGTGAATTATGTGACTAAACTGCTCTTTATGAGCAGGGAAGGTTAGACTGATTTGCAGGTGGCTGGTCCTCACTCATAATGGCTTAGCAGAGATAAGCGAAGTGATAGAATGCTGCTCATAGTATACTTCGCCAGCGGTTAGAACGCAAAATACAGATTTTCATAGACAGACTAGAGAAGGAAAGTCAGGATTTTATTAAAGACCTGGAGGTGAATATTTTCCTTTCTTCATTTGCTATTATTGGAACTGGCCCTCTCTGCAGGGTCACCACAAACGTTTTGTCTTTTTCCCTCCACTTTTTTCTGAATTCATTTTTGTTGGCCTTAGGACTCTGTGCACTTTAACACTGCTAACCAGTGCTAAAGTGCTTGTGCTCGCTCCTTTAAAAATGGTAGAATTGGTTCACACATGTTTGGCATATTTAATTTACTTTTAAGTCCATTGTAGAGTGGTATACTATATATACTGTATGTTACATGCTACCAGTGGGCCTGCAGCACTTATTGTGCCACCCACTTAAGTTGCACCTTAAAACATGTCCCAGGCCTGCCACTGCAGCCTGGATGCAGTTTTAAACTGCCATGTCGACTTGGCAATAAAGCACCCTTGCCAAGCCCTAAACTCCTCTTTTATTACATATAAGTCACACCTAAGGTAAGCCCTAGATAGCCCATAGGGCAGGGTGCCTTGTAATTGAAAGGTTGGACATGTACTTTTTAATTGTACATGTCCTGGTAGTGAAAAACTCATAAATTAGTTTTGTCACTACTGGGGAGGCCAACCCCTCCCATAGGATAACATTGGGGATTTCTTATTACATTTCATAAGCTGCAGTTTCTAATTGGGAGCAGATGACTATATCATGTTTGGTGTCTTTGGAACTGTAATGAAAAACCCTATTTAATGGCAAAGTCGGGTTTGTGATTACAATTTTGAAAATGCCACTTTTAGAAAGTTGACATTTTTCCGCCTTTAGCCCTTTTGTGCCTGTAGCCTGTCTTGGGTCACATGACTGGGTGTAACTAATAGTTAGACTTTGTGAATTCCTCCCAGAGAGTCACACAATAGAGGGATTAGGTGTGCCTTTATGGGTCATCTCCTGGCAGGATGAGGGGGCGGAGCTGAGCACAGCCCCATTTGCAACTGAATCTGGAGTGCTCTGCCCTCACACAAAGGACCTATCACCTCCACATTGTCACAGCTTGGAGCCAGGGCAGGGGAGTCTGGAAAAGCCATGCACTTTAAAGCCACTGTCTAGAAGCTTCTCCCACGTTCCAGAAGGAGGGCACCAGGGTATAAAAAGAGGACCTCAGATACCAACTCTTCAGTACACTTCTGAACCTGTGGATCTCTGCCAGGAAGAAGTGGAACTGTCTTTGGTTATAGCCCTGTACCTCATCCTGCTGGGTATTTTTGAGTTCCATTTCAGAGACTAAGTCAGAACGTAGAAATCTTCACCGCGGCTTCGACCCAAGGCTATTCGACAATGACGCTCCTGCCTCGGACACCGCCTGCAGTCTTGCCCCACTGAACTTTACCATCTCAGAACATTTTTCTAAGAAATTCTTCTAAGTTCGAAGGTAAGCCCAATCCATTTCTTGTATCAGAACCACGCTCCATTGTGGTCGGCCATATTTTTTTACTTTGATCCGGTCTCATGCAACTAAATGTCAGCGGTTAGCGCTTTGATCTTTTATACTAAATATTTACTAAAAACTTTACAAATTCATAACTCAGGTTTTACTGATTGGATTTTTGCCATTTTGGCATCAAATATTTTATTAAAATGTACTCATTTGAGAAATACTTTATTTAGACATTCAAATTCATTAAAGTGCCAAAAAACAGGAGATAAAATTATGATATTAAAATATGATAAGCAGGTACGCGATGTCCCTTTATGCATTCCTATCATTTCATAAAATTATATAATTCTGTTGGAGTGAGTGGTGAGAGATGTACGTTTCACCAAATGTTAAAAAAATAAGACACGCCTCAATGTGCGTACACATATAAAATACTGTTAACTTTTACCTTATACATCAATATCATGGCTTACACTGAGACGTAAAAGATTTTTAAACAATGTAACAGTTTTGACCTAGACTTTCTAGGGCTAAAATAAAAAGCATTTAATTATATCTAGCCAGTGTCCAGGATGAAAGACAGGTCAGTCAAGACTTGAGATTATGGCTGATATACAGTATAGTAAAGTGCCGAACTCTAAGAAGTTAAAGTGCTAGAATCAATGTGGAGGGGCTAAATTAGCAGAAAAGTGCTATGATCTTAAAAAATAAGGTGCTAAGCCTAGTTCAAACCTGACAATAGGAGTGTGCGTTTCAGAAGTGAGTTTACTAAAAATGAGTTAGATTTTATATCTTAAACTAACTCTAGACTTTGTATTCCTGATGCGGCAGGATAGGGGAGGTGTTGACAAGAATAGTGAGTGACCGATAATAGTCTCAGAAATCGACCATATACGAATGACAACCTTCACCTAGCAGCCTGACCGGTTTGTATGTACATGGTCCTTAGTTCTGCGGGTAATATCACCACGGGGAAACAATAAATATCTGCTCTGATGATGTTGAGAGACAAGCACAGGAACACAAGATTCCATCACACTGCTTCTGACTTGCTTGGGGAGCATGAGTCTAAAGGTTATGTTCTTCGTTCTTCAGATAATGTCCACACGAAGACAGGCTAGAGATGTGAGGGAGTGGAGGATATGACTGTATTCCTTAGTGATTTATCCACTCTGTTCAGGTATTTTATAATACTAGCTATTACTTGCGGATGGGCTTCATTCAGGAGAAATTTAACAGTCGCCTAGATCAACCGTGTCTTTTGGTTGATCAGGAAACATCAAAGAAACCTTCTGCGCTCTTTGATTCAAAAGGGACAGATGCAAAGAAGATGTGACAGCGTCTCCTGGATCGAGCCGTATAAACTGCACTTATTAGTGGCAGGTTGAATCATCTAGGGAGGCAGATGATCTAATGATGGAAAGCAGCCCATGCGTAGCAGACAGAACTTAATTTTGTAAAACCCGAGAATGATTTGGTGATGTACTTGTGGACCCCTCTTTTGGGCATAACTGTCGATGACAAGGTCAGCATGCTTTCTTCTGATGAGGTTCAGGCGATCAGTCACGAAAGAGGATATCTGAACCTCTTTATTTAGAGCTGCTTTGAAGTGTTGGTGAGGCAAATGTAGTTTCCACAAAGTGACAGCGCCTTTTAACTCCAAGGCTTCTGTGAAGGCTTTTGACCAAAGACCGTGAGGCGGCAGACTACTTGCGGATGCTACTTCCAGCCAGATTAGATCCTTTTGAGAACCTTCTTTAGCTGCTCATCCTGAGTGTATATACCTCAAAAAGCTAACTTTCTGTACGAGATGTTGATCGTTCAGCTTGAATTCCAACCTAATCTGCGCTGGTGAGTTATTGTATGGAAGCTTAAACAACGACCTGAAGATTCTGATCTGTGCTTTGTTCAGAAAGGCACCTAGTTTCCTTGGAAATTCCTCTGCACTGTATGCCAATTTCTGGAAATGTTTGGCATTAATTATTTCCCGCAATTGTTCCAGAGTGGGCTGTTTTGTTGCCTTAAATGGGGTTTGAAAAGCAAATTGTAGTATAGTAGATTTTGGCTTCAACGAATTAAGATGTGTTAGGTGGCCTCCTTTTTCATCCGACCAACATCCGAGATATATATATTCATTTCATTTTATCAAATGACAGTTGTTCAGAAACCAAACACCAGATTTTTTCCTTTTTCTGCAGAATATTACGATGTTTGTTTTTTCGAAGTTTATTGTTAATCCGTTTGAAGTACTGTGTTTATCTAGCGTATTGATCAACCATTGTAGCCCTGTTGCCCTTTGGCTTAGAAGGACTACATCATCTACATACAGAAGTGTAGTTATAAATTGATTCACCAGTTTTGGCGCGTGGCTGACAACCAAATCCAGGGCTGGTCCCAGGTCACACATGAACAAATTAAAAAGAGCCAGGGCTAATACACACCCTTGTTTGATGCCTTGTTCAATTTTTATCTTACTAGAAATTGCTGTTTTGTTCCAAAGTTTTACTCTGGCCCATGTGCCAGAGTAAAGTAGCTGAATGCCACGAAGAAGTGGTTCTGGTATTGGCCAGGCTGTAAGATTGGACCAAAGTAATTGCCGATTAACATGGCCAAAAGACATGATGTAGTCTATAAAACAACAGTAGAGGAGCTCTCTTTTCCTTATTTGTTGTGTGACAAGCATCATGACAGCCACTAGATTGTCAGAGGCACCTGAAAATGGTCTAAAGCCAGTTTGGTTGAAGGGTATCAAGTTCTTTGAATGTGCCCATGCATCTAGGTCTTCCAAAATGAGTGAGGCAAAGTATTTGGCCTTAATATCCAAAAGGGCAATGAGACAATAAATATCGGGCCGCCACTTGGCCCTTCTTATAGATGGGGTGCAGAACCGAGCCTTGCCAGGATGATGGAATGGATTCAGTGGTCATACATGTTCGAAAGAGCTTTTCCAATGATGTGGCCCAGAACTCAAAGTCCCGTTTGTAAACTGATGCAGGAATGCCGTTGGGGCCAGGACCTCCGTCAGCTCTGCTTTTATGGATCCGATTTATGATTGTATTGGTCGTGAAGGTTGATGCATATTGAAGGGTTTGCGCTTTTGCGTCCTCTGGATTTCTATATTCAGAATTTTGCTTGCTTTAGCGGAGTTGTGAATCAAAACATTTTGTTGGAACACTGTACAATAAACTAATATGTGTGGTCCAGTCTTCAGGAGTAACGTTGTTTCCATTTACGTTGGCTGTTTCCGACCCCCTACGTAGGCGGTTAATGATGATCCAAAACTCCTTTGGGTTTTTATTGCCACAGGCCAGAAGGAGTTCAATCTGAAGTGCTTCCTCATACTTTTGGTTTGCTTGCTAGATTAGTTTTTTATACGTGCTGCAGAGGATGTTTTTGTTCGCAAGCAATGATGGATTTGATGCTTATTTAAGTGATCTTAACTTCTTGTTGAGAGTTCTTTTCTGAGACCTGAGTTCTATAGTGAACCAAGGATGCGTTTGGGTAACCCTGGGAGTTCCTAATAATGATGTTGGATGTGATCTGCTGCCCAGATGAAAAAGTAGCATTTGCACAAAGAGCTCCCAATTATTGATTTTTTGCAGCGGGACACTACGCTGATTAAGTAACGTTGCTTTCCAGTTTGTATATTTTATGGCAACTTCTGAGCTCCATTTGACCAGTTTCCAGTTGTTATAATAAGCTTCGTTTGATCCAATAGATTTTAAATTGGTGTGAGCCAGTACTTCATTTGTAAACCAATAAGTGCCAGGGCTCTTGTTAGGAGATCGCTGCAGTTTGAACCACCCATTGCCTCAGTCAGCGCTACTAATGACAATTCAGAATTTTCATACATTAAAAATGACTAATACTTGCCACCCAAGCTATTTTTAAAGCTTTGGGTGGCAAGTATTAGTAATTTTTAATGTATATAGAATTATTAAACAACTGTTGTTGTATTGATTACAAAATTAGACAAACAGCGCCACCATGTGGCTGGCTGTCATAAGTCCCGGTGCTGACAATTAAGTGCCGGTGCGAAGCACCGGAAACCACCGGCTCAAATTAAGCACTGGTGTGAGCCCTGATGGGATTTTGTAGGAGCAATATTTGAGGCATATGACCCCTTACATTCCTAGGGATGATGGAGAATGAATTAATGGCTCTAAACAGCAAAATTGAGCTAAACGTGTAGTCTTAAACAGCTAGTCTTTTCATCGAAAAGTGTGTAGGATGAGATGGATGGTCTTCAGAGAAACCCGCAAGGACATACCCTCTAAGGAAGCTAAGAGAGCGCAGCCAATAGAGTCTGCTCTTTGTGGCATTATTTCCTGCGATGGAATCAGCCAAAGAGTCGGCTGTTTTTTCTGTGATACTACGGAAGGAGCTTTGGAGCAGATTTAAATTAAAGTCTCCGGTGAGGAGATGAGCATTTGAATGGTTGCGCTTGATGTCTGAAATGAACTGCGTTAGCTCATTTGCCTTTTGTTTTCTCCTGAAAATGCTGGATAAATCTACACGTTTAGCATAAATAATTTACTCTTCATCAAGTTGTTGTTCCAGTTGTTAATCTCAACACATAAGAAGTCTTTACGACGAGTGGAGTACTCGGAGACTGCAAAGTTCCAACGGTTTGTTAAATAAATAGAAAGACCAAGACCACTCGCTGCATGGCCTTTTAGGTACAATCCAGTTGCAGGAGAGAAGAACTCATAATAGCCTTCAAGAGGAGTTTCCTTGTCTCACCAGGATTCTTGAATACATATGATGTTGGTTGATGTTAGAGAAGCCATGGCATCTGTATCCATTCAAAGTTTTTCCAATCCCGCCACATTCCGTGGAAACTAGAGAGATAGTTGCTTCTTTGTTCTCAGAATTTGGCTTCAGTTTGAAGTGATATTTGGACGCAAGTCAATTTGATTGGGGCATGGCTTAGGTGGTGGCAAGCCATCCTCAATCCTCCCGGTGCTTTTCTGTAGTGGGGGTGGTAAACTTGTAGCATCTGCCTGCCAGATTATCAGAGGAAATCGTTAATGATTGAGCTTTGATAGGAGCCATTGATTGAAGAGGTCCAATTGCGTTTTTTAAGAGAGACGGAGGCGTATGAGTTTTGTCAAGGCCTGTATGTTTTATCCAAACTTTGGGGGCGCCTGGCATAAGGCTGGCTCATAATCCTTCTTTAGAAATGCTGGCAGATACTGAACATTTGTTGGAAGAGTTATCAGTATTTCTCAATCTTCTAAGATTTTCAGATTTTCGCAAATTGCGTTAACCGCGGACTGGGTTGACCGTGTCACTACCGTTGCTTTCTTGTGGGTTAGTATGGTTGAAGGAATGAATTGTATAGAAATAATGTTGTTGGCATTTAGATGGCAAAGATTTGGATATGAGGCCAAAAGTGCAGCTATGTTGCCACGATTCATTGTATCTCTATTGCTTTTTGATGTATGTTCTGGGTGCCAAATTGTCGGTAAGGTTGAGACATCTTGAATTGAATTGTATATCATGTCCGTGGCAGAGTGGGTCAAAGAATCTAATATACTACGTGTTTGTGTGTTAGTTTTCCATGTGCCTAGTTGAGGCAAAAACTTGGGGCCAGCTAATCTATGGCTCAGATGATGACATAATGACGTTTCATCATGGAGATGTTGCCTTGATGGTAATGGGAGGCTTGATGAATGAAGGCTTGCTTCTGGCGCATCACGTGACATAAACTGCTTAAGTTCTGTTGTGGGTTGCACATCCAGAATGGCTGGCGAGGTAATTTTAGGTTCTTTGTATTTTTTGAGGCCTGATCTTATAATGTTACAGTGTTGCCCTGGTAAGGATGAGAAACCTGATGAGTAGTTATTTGTTATTTCCATGTCATTTAATGAGCAGCGCTTAGGCTCCGGTTTAGGTTGTGCATCCGATGTAACAGGATAAGTGAGTTTGGGTTCTTTAGATTTTTCACAACTTGGGGTGGTATTGCTACAATGTTGACTTGGTAATAGCGAAGAGCCCAATGGATGCCAATTAAGGTTGCCACATCGTTTGATGAGGGGCACTTACGGTCTAATTATGGTTGTGCATCCGGTATAGCTGCCAAGGTGATTTTAATTTTGTTTAATTTTTCAATACCTGAACTTGTGAGGTCTTGTGTTCTAATGGTATTCTGTGGAAAGGAGAGAGCACATAGGTCTTGCAGTGGTTCACTGAGATCCGTTTCCGGATTGTCCAAGTTGTGTGCAGCTTCCGGCACTGCTAAAGTAACTTTTTTCACAGTCTAGAAAAAGTTTTTAATCGTGATAGCCGGTCTTACAGGTCTCAAAATCTTCTCCTGCTTTTTGTTAAATTTTCTGAGCCGTTTTCTCTTGAATCTCGATGGTTCAGAGACAAGCTGTTACATGTGAGGATTATTACATTGCCAGAATTTGTTGATGCGTTTACTGCGGTATTAGATGCCTTGAGGTTTTCACCTTTTACTGATGTTGTTTCGTTATTTAGGATTAAGATTGCAGAGAATGGGGTGCGTTTCCGCATGAAGAACCGCAAGGTTGTTTGGTGTTAACACTTGTTCAACAGACTCTGCTTGAGCTGTCAGGGGTTGTACCTGATCAATGGTACACAAGGATGCTGCATGTGGCAAGGTGGTTTGGGAATTAAGGTTGGAGGATTGCGCTTTGCTGACCATTTTTATTTCCTGGACCAAATTGCCCACTATGGAGGGTAGGGCAAACAGCTTATCCATAAGGATGGTACAAACACAGTCTTGTGTGTTAGAAGCAGATGAAGTAGATGGTTCATGAGTATTTGCAAGTAAACTGTTAATGGTGGCGTTGAGGCGTTCAAAGCGAGAATCAATGGTTGATGTATATTGGGCTAGCGTCTCCAGAAGAGAAATTTGAATGTCAAACTTCTTAGACTGATATTTCAGGGCTCTAGCTGTAATATCTAATGTATTGATTCATTGTTGGCAGGTCCTGATGTCCAAAGGGGAATTGGTAATGCAGACTGGTGAAACAGCTTGGACGTCACCAATGAATGTCGATTCATGTGTATCGGAGTTGTTGTCACTGATGTTAGGGGAGTGTGCGGATTGCTCCATCCTAAACCGTTGTTTTCTGCTGTCTCACCTATTGTAGTGATCCAGCGGGTTACTAGCAACAAGCATTCATACACCGAATACTCACCTGGGCCCATTCATTCATACTACGCTAGCAATTTCCGCTGGTGGGTCAGTTGTACTCTTTATCAAAATCCCTGCTACCAATTACTTTTCTGATTGAAGAGTAATGACTTACCAATGGACCATTTGCTAATTGGGAAGTTTAAAATGAGTGACGTTCATTACAATTCATAAATTCTAAAATAATCACTGAGTCAAGAAGTTTTAAAATGTTTATCTAAAGTTTTAGCAGAGTAAAATACAGAACCTCATGATACTTAATCGTATATCAAGGATGAAGCATAATAATCAATTATCGATCAATGACGGTTCCCCAGAAAGAAGAAGATAGAGACAGCAGTACAGCTAAAGGTTGCATTTATATTTACCTAAAGATGCGAGACACCAAACCCCTTGGCCAAGGAGTTGGAAAAGATCGGTCCCATAAAGGATGAAGATCAAAGACCTCCGGACCAGGTTCAGGACAGGTGACCTCTCTATCAACGACGACTGCGTCGTTCCCCTCTCTGACACTTCGCTCCTCCTCGAGTTCCTCCGTGTCTTCCTTCTAATGGATTCCGCCGCCCCCACCTCAGGACCTCTCTGGACAGCGGTTCAGTCTGCAGTCGATCAGCTTGTATGTCTGAGCTAGAGCGTCCTAATGCTAACTAATTAGCTAATTCTATATCTATTATACCCTTCTACACCCAGGTACCTCCCATTAATGTTTCAAAATTATGGGCCCACTACTTCTGATTGGACAGGGACAGGGGGTTGATCCTTACACCATGTCAATTTAGTTCAATTTCTTTAAGCCCATTGTTTTAAAGTACCTCCCATCACAATTAATACATTTGCTTTATTTCCCACCCGTTTCCCATTGATTCAGCAATACATTTTTGTATACAATTGTATCGTCTTCAGGTACATTTTGGATGAACTTGTGAACCAGGCTTCGCGACCTTGGAGAGCTTCCAAGTTGACTTCATCGCTTCCTTTGGTCAGCCTTTCAGGGCGCATGTGCAGAACCAATGTCTCTCGAGCTGCAGTTCAACCAACCCAGGCCCATTTACGAACTAATAAAAGTCAAAGAAGAAAATATTAAAATCACAATATAAATGGTTTCACTGTATACCCACTTTGTCTACTCTATTCCCATTTATTTATAAATCTATTCGCATTAATAGCATTAGAATACCACAGCTTTAATTGCAGCGTATGCGCAAGCTTTAGCACGTGAAAACTTTAAGCAGCCATTTTAATACACACTGCGCAGAAGCAAAGATTTCCCTCCAAGCAAAGAAAGACGTCACACCACGTGATATGGTTGACACATGCGCAATGAAATTCCCGTGCATTAGCGGCCATTTTAGATTTAGCCAAGCGTTACCTGTTAGTTTAAACACATAGGCAAGCTTCCCTCGTATTGTTTTGATGTGTGCATTTGTTAGTACGGACATTACAAAGACTAATAATTAATACTGTGAGAGGATTGCTTACGAGCAAGTCTCATTGTGAGTTCTTGCTCCATCAATCCCCTCTCTGATGGCGTTTCTGAGCCATCAAAATACTACCCACAACCAGATGCCAACTTTTAGCATAAAATTGTCTCACTTTCATTTTTACACTTTCTATTTTTATCATCTCCTTTCAGTTTCTTGTATAATTCACTTTTCAGATCTTCTAGTTCAATTTCGTCAAATTTTCGTTTCTTTCCTTTTCCTGTCACTCTATACGTCTCATTCTTTCTACAACATTTGCACCATATTATTATTGATAGTACTATTATTGCTATCCCTGCTAAGGGTACTAATATTTGACCTATAAGTCCTTTCCGTACATTAGCAAACCAGGTACCAATTGACGCTATACTATTCGGCAATCTTGCCCATACACTATCAACTTCCAGTGGTTTAAGTTCATTCTCAAGTTTTGTTATATTCTGTATATATGTTCCAATTTCTGCACTTTTGTCAGGTATGTAAGTGCAACAGTGTTTCGTCTTCAATAATTTACAGACTCCGCCCTCTTTTGCTAATATTATATCAAGAGCAAGTCGATTTTGCATAACCATAGATCTAATCGCAACCATCTCCGCATTAATCATTAGAAATCCTCCAGCAGTGTCCGTTGATAAGCGATCAATCACTGTAGATAATTTACATATTTTCCTGGAGTTCAGAATTATTCCCACTGAAGGTATCAATGCACCGAATATATCACCTACAATTTCTGAAAAACTAGCTCTTTTACTACGTGTTAATTCACTATTATTTTCATTGCTCCCAGTGTTTCTTTTTACGTGGTATATTTTTGGAAATACTATTCCAAAATAACTTCCATACCACCGTGCAGGAAGCCTAAAATAAGCCTTATTCCCACACACATAATAGATTCCAGGAAAAACTGCATCTGTTCCTCCTTTTAGTCCCCAACCTCCAAGAATTAAGAAATTATGTTCACATTCACTGGTACCGATGAAAATATTGTTATACTCAGTCTTTAACCTATGTAGACAAATTTTCCCTGTCTTTACAAAATCCAGGGCCATAGCAGCTTGAGCCTTGCCAGGTGTGTAACTACCCTCTTTCTCAGCCCAAGGTGGCAGATGAGCCTTATGCTCAGACGCTTTCTTTTGGAAATCTTGTCTTCTATTTTCTACTAAATTCAAAAATATCTTTTCTTCTTCATGTAACGAACATGTTAGATTGCTTCTATGTGCATGTGTTATGTCTATTGATTTCATTGTTAAGAAAAATTCTCCCATAAACTGTGCATCTTTACTACTAAGCACTGGATTCATATTCTTTCGAATCGGAACCTCAGAAAATATCACATCCATGTCTGAATAATAGTACTGAAGTCTCCCTGTTCTATAAAATAAACTAGTCAATACACTACATGATATGCCATAAGTTAATGGTAAATGATGATATGTTAATCCTTCAGCTACTGATTCGGGTAACTTCATACAGACATAACAATTACTAACTTCCATGGTATCTACATATTGAAACAATAATTTTGTGAAAACATTCAAACTAGTGTCGTTATCTGTTACCTCATGATGAAACTCTGGATCATCTTCTGCCTTTAATTCTACTCTATTACTTCTCAAGTTATCTACCCTTCCCTTCGTTTCGTTGTTAATCTTTTTATCCATTATCAGAAGATAAGGAATTGCTACGATCACAACTAACCATACTATAAGCACCACTGCCAGACTACATATGCACAGCATCTTTTACAACATTTCCGTTTCGGTCTCCCAGAAACTCTGTCGTCAGGCATTTTGACAAGGAAGATTTCTCTTCTTATCTTTTCTTTTCAAGAATTTAACGTTATCAAGGTGGTTTTATTTCTTTTTCATAAGTCAGTTCCGCACTTGTTCCTTCGTCACCACTTTCACTTGACTCTGAACTCTCGTAGTCTTCAAGGATTATATAAGTCCAATCAGGACCTTTAAATTTATTGTTCACAAGTTTCAGTCTTTTGCTTTTTCGTTTTTCAGTTCCACTTGTTTGTCCGGGTAGGCTTGTTACTTCATTTACTTGTTCTGGATCTTCACTTCTGGTTCTTATATGGTATTTCACTCTTTTAATGACACTAGGCCAATGATCACCTTTTCTGATCTTCTTTGTTTGCACTGCCTCTTCACTTCTTATTTCTTCTTCAGAAGTCTTTTTAATTTCAAGTTGTGGCACAGTTTGTTTTTCTTCAATCTCAGTTTCTTCTTCTATTTGTTCTTTTTCAGGTCTTATTTGTTTCTTTTCAGTTGCTCCATTGTGGGTTTCTGATAACTGACTTGGTTCAGCATTTGCATCTTCATGCTTGATATTTTCGTGATCTTCTTCTTGAATGTATTTTCCTAAATCTAACTGGTCCTGATCAGGGCTTATTGCACTTTGTACTTCTGCAGCCTGACCACGTTCTTCTAAACCTGTCTGTCCCTGCTCAAATTTTGTTCTTTTGTTGTTTATTTGAGCCCAATTTCCTCTCCCTATCTGGTCCTGCTCAGGTTCTTTTATTGTTTAATTTTCCTGATCCTGAGCGGCTTCTTCTTCACCTATCTGGTCTTCTCTAATTTCTTCTAATTTTGATTGGCTTCTAGTTCTGTTGTAAGCTTCTGGTACATCAACCACTGGTATCCAGTCCTGACTTGTGCTCGGTTGTTCTTCTTCAGCTTCTCTCGAATCTCTCACCTGAGATTCTTCAGCTGGGCAACCTTCAGCTTCCTCAGTTATTGATGCTATCTGAGGATTTTCTTCTTCAGGCTCCGGTACCCTTTTGGTGTGGCTTACATGAATCCAATTAGGCAATCCTGCACATTTCACTGCTGTGTTCGTAACTAGTATAACCTGACAACAAGGTTCGCCCCACCTGGGTGATAGACACGTTTCTCTTGTGTGATGCTTTACAACCACCCAGTCTCCGGGATTCAGATCATGCTCTTGCTCAGGCTGCCTGGACACTGCGTCTTCCCCAACCTGGTGAGAGACAGAACGCACTAGGTCAGCCAATCCTTTGCAATAATCCAGAACCATATCATCAGTTATATTCAGCAGTTTACTTGTAGGAACATGTGCTTGTCTCATTGCTCTTCCCATGATTATTTCATGCGGACTCAATCCGGTATTTCTATCGGGAATGCTTCTGAGTCCCATTAACACAAGTGGCAATGCATCCGGCCAATCTAATGATGTTGATGCACACATTTTTGTCAGTCGGGATTTTATTGTGCCATTTATTTGTTCAACCACTCCAGAAGCCTCTGGGCGATATGCACAGTGCAATTTTTGCTCAATTTTGAATGCTTCACAGATTATTCTGATCACATCGTTGTTGAAGTGCCCTCCTCTATCTGATTCCAAAGTTACTGGGAAACCAAACCTAGGAATGAGTTCTCGTAGTAACAACTTTGCGACTGTAATACTGTCATTCCTTCTGGTAGGGTAAGCCTCCACCCACTTTGAAAACAGACACACTATGACAAGTACATATTTCAGTCCTCTACATGGTGGTAACTGAATAAAATCAAGCTGCCATCTCACAAATGGACCCTCTGCCTTTCCGATTTTTCCAAAACCAATTACTGTTTTCCTTCCTGGAATATTCATTTGGCAAGTTAAACATCTCTGGCAAAGACTCTCTGCTGCAGCCCTAAACCTTGAATTGTACCAATTTTCTCTGAAGAGCCTAATCATAGCATCTCTCCCTACCTGTGTGTCTCCATGATACATTCTGGCCATTTGTGAAATCAGACAGTCGGGCATGACTGGTCTGCCATCGGTATAAATCCACACATCGTCATCTGCCCTTTGAGAACATCCCATTTTAATCCACGCATTTCTTTCATTCTCATCAGCATCATCTTGCAGTCTTTTCACATCATTCCATGTTTCAGGTGGTGCATATAGCATAAGTTGGCAGCTGATTCCCATCCTTTCAACCCTTTTATTTACTGACAACCTGTTTTTGGCACAGTGTTGAGCCACCAAATCTGCATATCTGTTACCGACTACCACCCAGTCATCTCCTGACTGGTGTGCGGCACACTTCACCACAGCCAATTCTTTTGGTGATTGTATTGCTTCCAACAGTTCCTTTACAAACTGTCCATTTTTAATAGGGGATCCTGAAGAAGTCATGAAATCCCTCTGCATCCACAGTTGGCCAAAATCATGCACAACCCCATAACCATATTGACTATCTGTAAATATAGTTATTTTCTGATTCCTCCCAATTTTGCAGGCTTTAATTAAAGCAATTAATTCAGCTACTTGTGCAGATTTGACTCCTGGTAAATAGGATGCTTCGACTATTCCAGTTAATTCGCATACTGCATATGCTGCACTTAGTTTACCATCTTCATGCCTTTGGCATGAACCGTCCACAAACAGCTCCCTGTCTGGGTCTCTGAGAGGCAGTTCCTGTATATCAGGACGCGGTTTTGTGCACAATTCTGTGACTTGTAAACAATCATGTTCCTCTTCATCGTCTTTGACTTCCTCATGATACGGATCTGCTAATAATGTAGCAGGGTTTACAATTGTGCACCTGACAATAGTTACATTTTCAGCATCTAAAATTATTCTTTCATATTTAGTCAGCCGACTAGGAGTAAGATGCTGAGTTCTGGTTCTTGTCAGCAGAATCACAACTGAGTGTGGAACAAACACTTTTACAGGATGTCCCATTACAATTGATTCACTTTGCTCAATGCTCAAACAGGTAGCAGCTACTGCTTTTAAGCAACCTGGCAACTCTGCTGCCACTGGGTCCAACGTAGCAGAAAAGTATGCTATAGGACGTCTGTCCAAACCATGTCTCTGAGTTAGGACTGAAAGTGCACAATTTTCTCTCTCATGACAGAATAATGCGAATCCTCTCGTATAATCAGGCATACCTAGGGCAGGTGCTTCACACAAAGCACTTCTCAATTTTACCAAAGCTCCTACGCTCTCATCATCCCATTCAACTGGGTCCTTTGCCTTCTTTTTCGTCATTTGAATCAATGGTTTTGCTAGTAGAGAAAACCCTACTATCCACTGCAGACAATATCCCACTATTCCAAGGAACATTCTCACTTCTCTTTGAGTTACTGGCATTTGCATTCTTTTGATTAATTTTACTCTTTCAGAAGTTATCCTTCTTTTTCCCTTCTCAATTTGGTGTCCTAGATATTTAACTGCTGTTGTACAAAACTGTAGTTTTTCAGGTGAAACTTTATGCCCTTCTTCAGCCAAGTGATTTAATAGTGCAATGGAGTCGACAACACAGTCCTCTCTAGTGTTAGATGCCACTAGCAGATCATCTATATACTGCACTAAGACTGAACTTCCTGGCATCACTAGCTTTTCTAAGCACTTTTTCAATATTTGATTAAAGATGGAAGGACTCTCTGTGTACCCTTGAGGAACACTATTCCATACATATACTTTGTTCTCAAATTTAAATGAAAAAAGATACTGGCTATCTGGATGCAATGGTATGGAAAAGAATGCTTGGCATAAGTCAATCACAGTAAACCATCCTGCACTCCAGGGAATCTGGTATAGGATTACTGCAGGATTTGGCACTATAGGACAACAAGGTTCCACAATCTTATTTATTTTGCGTAAATCCTGAACAATCCTATACTTTCCACTAGGTTTCTTCAAACCCATGATTGGTGAATTACAAGGGCTACTCATTACTTCTTTTAATATGCCTTGTTTTACCATTCTGTTAATTTCCTCAATAACTCCTGCTTTTACTTCGACACTCATTTTGTACTGTCTGGTATTTGGAAAAATTGCACCTTCTTTTACAATGACTTTTACTGGGTCTATCTTGGCCATTAGTCCTACTTCTTTCCCGGTGAAATCCCATACTATGGAATTTACTGTAGTTCTTAATTCTTCTGGCAACTCATCTTTTGTTATCAAAGAGAACATCTCATCTACCTCTGTACCTTGCTTTGCAATCATAATTTTATATACATGGTCTTCATCCGGGGTCTGAACTGCAACACTATCCGGTGTGCAGAAAATTGTGCAGTTCATTTTGCACAACAAATCTCGGCCCAATAAATTCACTGGACTGGAATCGCACACTACAAACTGATGCATTTCTCTAAAATTTCCAATTTTTACTTCCATTGGTTCGGTAAGAGGTGTTTTAATTTTACGATTGGCCACACCCACAACTTGGATAGCTTCTCCAGAGAGAGGAAGGTCTGGGATGTCTGCTGTTCTCACAGTAGAACGGGTAGCACCAGTGTCCAAAAGGAAAGTGATATCGTTACCTCTTACTTTCCTTTCAACATATGGACCTGACTGGTCTACCGGCAAGGATGCGCCAAGTACGCACTCCTTCTTCCCTCTCCTAGGCACCGTCATTGATTATATGAACAAAAATCATCCTGTAAAAGAAATTGTGAAGTTACATAATCATTCTTACCACTTCCTCCTTGATATCCGACGTCTGTACCGTGCTTTGCTCTGCTTACATTACCCTGTATAGGTGCAGGTGGTAACTGACTCTGAGGATTTACACCCTGCTGTGAGTCATTCTGCGTCTGTGGATTTAAATTATGATTTGGGCCATTATTATTTTGAATCTTTTTACATTCGTTCTTCCAATGCCCCAACTTTCCGCATCCATGACAAGGAAATTTCTTTTTCGCCTCTTCTATACTCATTCGTCCTCTCATTTTACTACCATTTCCTGTGTCACCATTTGTTCCAGAATCTTTTCCCTGATTATCAGTTGGATTATCCAAATTAATTCCCTGTCGCTCAGCCATTTTCACTTGAGCCCACATCACTTTCTCTTGTAGTTTCTTGTGCCTATCCTCAATATCGACTCCACAATATTTGGCATATTTCAAAATCTCGTCTATGGGTTTCCCTTGCCAGCACAACATGTGCTGCTTAATCATCTGACAAATCTCTGGTTTTAATCCATAAACAAATCGGTAAACAAACTGACTCATGTTTTTATCTCCAATGTCCTCAAATCCACTATACTGTTTAAATGCCTGCAATAATCGTTCATAATAGGCATGTACCGATTCACTTGCTTCTTGGGTAGTTCGGTCTATTTTCACCCAATCCGTTTCTTTTGGTGGTATTTTCCCTTTCAAGTAAGTTATTACCTGCTGCTACTTTTTCATTACATCACTTGATGGGGCACCTGTCCTTGGATCTCTAGGACACTCTTCACTCGGCCAATCAACTGTGATTTTACAATCTGTCCACAAATCGGCAGGTACCACTATATCGAACAAACCAGCCAAATCTTTTAACAATACTTTTGACACTTTCACAAACCTCTCAACCTGCTTGTACCATTCAATGGGCTTTTCTCTCAACTTGGGGAAATCATTCGTAAATGACAGAATATCCTGTCTATTCCATGGGACATGTACATAACCTCCTCCAGGTACTTCTCGCATCGGGTACATCTGCTCTGCCTTCCCTGTTTCTTTCAATAAATATTCATACATTGTTCTACTGTACCGTTCCTCTTCCTTTTTCTTTGTCCATCTAGTTTTCCATTTATCTAGTTCTCCCCATTTCTGTAAAACTGACATTAATTCCTTTACTTGTAGTTTTCGGCCAGAGGCATTCATGTTTTCTAAATCTTTGTCAGAGAAGTCTGCTCTATAGGGTTTCTGTAACACTTTTGACTTCCCTATTTCAATTCCCATCTGCAAGGCCAAATCTGATAATTTTTCATGAAATATCTTTACATTTCTAGTGATGCTTCTGCAGACGAACAATAGTTCTTCTTCATCGTAAGTGTTTAAACGATCTACTCCCACATTTCCTGCTATCATTTCTTCTAACTCGACTTTTAATTTGTAGATGTCCATGATCTTTGGAGGTGAACTCTGTCTCTCTGATCCTTGTGCCCATCTCTCCAAGTCTTCTGGTGTAACTACTGTGGCACTCTTAGTTCCAGATGATGTTACTATATTTACATTTTTGGAGCAACCAGGAGTTATTCTTCTAGGAGTGCTATTTACAGATCCTTGAATGGGTAAATCCATTAAGGATATCATAGATTCACAATCACTGATTTGATCATCAATTATTACAGGTTCAGGTTTAGGAATTTCTACAGGTGTAGGCATCACCAATGGTTTCGGGTAATTTTCTTTGTTACCATATAAAGGAACTACTGGACCAATCGTTACAGGTATGGTCAGGGAATCAGGATGTACATTTAATTGTGTTATTTTCTGTATCAATTCTGCTCTGTTTTTGTCTATAGCTTCCTTCTCTTTATCCTGAAGTACCCTATTAACTTGTGGATTATGTAATACTTGCGGTACTAATGGTGTCTTTAAAAGTGGTGCACTTGGTGTACATCCATTTGTCCCTTCCTGATATGGTGGTGGATTCTTTAATATTTCTTCCATAAATTCGTCTTCAGAGTCTCCAAGCCCTGTCAAATGTTTTGTCTTTTCTGTACATTTACTCCCTAACGAGTCTTCTGCCATTAATATTGGATACAAACCTTCTGTAAGCATCGCTCTTCTCCACTGCTTAATTTGACCGTCCCTTGACTCATTTTGGTATCTAGGGAAAAATCCCCGATAACCCCTACTGCTTCTCGCTCGGTCACGTTCGAATGCCTCTGTTTCCCATTCTTCTAAGGCTTCGTATTGAGTTAATCTCGGTCTAGGTTCTAAATCATTCATCCTCAATCTCAAATTTTGAAGAATTCTCCCATTGAAAGTGACATTCTCTGGGAATGCAATATTCCATCATTTTTGGTATATTCTATCCAATTTTCTAACCATACGCAAGTATGATAACCTCTTTCCATCATCATGAATGAAGCGGGCGTTTTTGCTGGTGGAATAATAATTCCTTCTCTAGTTTTGATGGGTTTATCTTTCTTAAAATAATTTTTAACCTTCTGTAGAAATGACATTTTTCTCTTTTCTCCATACATTTTGGGTAAATATCTATATATCGAATTATATTCTGCAAATCCTAAGAATCTCTTGTCTGGACGGGTTCCTGTTAAGGTCGGATCACGTTGCCACATATATCTCCCACTGTATTTTTTGGCTTGGTGGTGAAGGGTAAACAGAAGGACTCTTCAAATAAAAGACGTTCTGTATCGGTGCATCGCTCAATCGCCCACCTATCGCATGTAAAGTATCTGGGCAAATGTTTGACTCTGGAAATGGCCAAACTAATTAGCCTCCTTAAAAAGACGGATGTTTATCATTGTCCACTTTCCCCATCAGAAAGTGTGCTGATTCAGGATCCCTTGTAATTATTAGGGTTTCGTAAGTTGCACGCTCCTGCGTGAAATCGTATTCAGCTTTTCTTACCCGGTACATTTGCCCAGATACTTTACATGCGATAGGTGGGCGATTGAGCGATGTACCGATACAGAACGTCTTTTATTTGAAGAGTCCTTCTGTTTACCCTTCACCACCAAGCCAAAAAATACATAAAACCAGTCTTGACTTGTGAATATCCAGTAGGACAGTTTTTAATACAGTCAACCAACGTCCAGTCGATTGTAGACTAATCCAAAGTATCGAAGCATACTCCAAAGAAGAAATAGGAGGTATCGACCCCCATCACCCAGGAAGCATAAGCTTAGGGTGTAAGGAGCAGTTACCATTGCCCTAGAGAGGTTTTTTAATTCATCATACGTGTATTATTATTGGTTTTGAGAGTACAATAAGTCTTTGTGTCTTGAAAAAGATGGTGATATAAGAGTCCATCGAAACGCGTCGACGCCCAGTTGAAGAGTACACAATTTGTCAAGTGGCTAGACCAAGGAGTATTTCATGAATTAAACAATACCAGGTTCTAGCCCGTAAAGTTTTGTTCTACGAATGTGTACACTACTTATGACATAGTGCTTTTGTCTTGTGATTTGTACTCTCTCTTTCTTATGTATAGTGTGTGATTTTAAATTATACAAATAGGAATTTTTTTATATGTCTTTGTTACAATTCTATGTACAACATCAACTATATTTTGCAAAATTGTCTTCAATTTTTTATTGTGTACCTTAAAGGGTTTTATTAATAAATCGATTTGTATTTTTATACAACTGTTGTTGTCAGGATTATCTGTTAGGAATATATGGTCTCACTTCCAAAGAATGCAGAGGGTGTGAGTGACAGAGAATGAGTTTGAATATATAGCAGACACAGGTATATTTTCCCCAAAGGATAAAACTTTTGTAATACTGTTATATATAGTGTGCCAGCTGTGGGAGTCCAAATAGCAGGAAGGGGAAAACAATGCCCAAAAATCTATCTAACTAGGTATACCAAAACAATGCAAAAGAGAACTGTGTGAAACACAGCTCAGTTAAGCCCAACACACTATAAGCTACGCAATAGCAAACACATGTCAAATACATTACCAATAACAGAATACAAAAAGGAGTGACGTGGAGTTCTTACCTCATGGCTGAGCTGCAAGAAAAGAGGCTATTACTTCCTTATGACTGCTATATAGTCATGACTAATGACTAATTGATGGTTTCACTTTCCCTCAACCTGTAGTCTGTGACCCAGGGTTTGCTGGGAAGTGTAGTTTTTAGTGATTTGTGGCTGATATAATAAAGTAACAAGTTCAGAAAGCATAATAGGAGCCTTCGGTCTTGTGATAAGATCTAAGCATTCCAGAAGCAATGTTTCCTTAATGCACAGTGAAACTGTTAATCCATGAATGGCCAAATGCTCTTTTCCCTTTCCCCTCCGAGCACCTTTGCATTTAATAAAGAATCTTTAACTTGCCCTATGAAAACCTAACCAAGTAAATGATAAGAAAGGCTCACACCTCATTTGAAAAATCTAAGTCAGTATCAGAAACTTCACTTCTTCCAAATAAGGCATCTAGGGTCATCCTCAGACTTGTTTCAATACGCAGCCTTCTTTTTTAGGTCTGGCTTGACTGCGCACTTGTCTGCAATTTTTACCAGTTCTTTAAAATATACATTATATACATAGGGTGGGCTTTGGCTCTGCCCAGAGGAATATTACTAACTCCCTGCATACAGTTGGCTGTCTGGTGTATAATTCCTGTTCTAATTGATTGCATGCATGAGGATGAAAAATGCACTTAATCGTTACACGTTCAGTTCTTTCTCACACATGCATTTAATAAATTAGCAGCATTTTTATGACCACCAGCACTACCGTTGCAATCGCCATCACCATAGGCACAACCACCACCACTACCATTACTACCACCATCATCACTACCACCATTATCGTCACTCCACCAATACCACCACGGGCATCATCACCATTACTACCACCATCTTTACTCTCACCAGTGCCACCACCATTATGATTACTACCACACCCACCTTTACTATTTCCAGTGCTGTTACCACCTCCACCAATAAGAGCACCACCTCCATTACACCAATGTGAAAATAACTTTAAACACACTTGCTTATACTAGTGTAACTTTAACCTATTTCTGCCATGTCTTTTTGCTCAGGCTAATATTGCCCACATTGATGTGCCTTGTGTTATGCCTCTCAGTGTGTGAAATGAGTGTCTAGTCTGTTCAATCGAAAACCTTTAACATTTTAGTTACACATGAAGGTCGTTCTACCTTTCTCATAATCTCAGCTAGACACCTGCTCATATTCTTTGTGTGAATATCTGCCCTCAGGGCAATACAAGAAACCTGTGAATAGTAGAGTATAAATGTGGGTCTTGCCTGTGCTTGTCACCACCAATTAATTTAAGTCACTTGATTCAGTAATTCACAATTATTTTTTTCTTTTCTCCATAAACCCTTTCAGACTCCGGTTGGTAATTTCTTTGACAGAACCTGGTGTGGTTGGCTGGGACTTGGCTGGACATGTTGACCAGAGCTGGCCTGGACCGGACCTCCAGACCACAGCCCTCGGTGCCAAATGTAAGACGCAGTATTCTGCCTGGGGAGTTTGGGTGGAGGGCTGTCTGGTATTCAGCTCGCCGATAACGGCGGACAGTTGATCTCACCTTAAAACTTTGAAATGTGAGTTTGATTGTCTTTATTGTCCACACGAGGTACTTTTTCATTATTTAAGTTTAAGATTTGTTTACTAGGCTCATGATGACAGGGTAAAACTGGTTTGGGTAGGCACAGGGGAGTCCCAGGAACTAGGAGATAGAAGAGCGAATGAAGCCCATGGTATAAGATCAAGGGGCTTTAGAAAGGGAAGGAAGGGTTGCATAGAACCCCAGTACAGACAGCAATGGATGAATATGTTGAAAGGGGCACACTGGTTCAGTTGCTGTGAACCTGATGTGAGCCTTAATGGGCTGCGACCAGGTGAGTTCTAACTGCAAGGGGGCCAGAGGACAAGGGTGAACTTACTTTCTGGCGCCCTCCCAGGTAGCAGATGGGAAGAGCTGTTAGACCCTACCTTCCCTTTCTTACCCACCATCTCCATGCAATGAGGTGCAGCACAAGGTGGAAGACTACTTAAATATTTTCCTGGTTGTGAATAAGACATTAGTAAGTGTAGGAAGCTGGCTCTTTTGATAGTTTACCAAAAAGAGGTATATTGTGCAAATAGTCCAGGTATTTGCTTACTAGTGGACATGGCCTTGCTCTAGCAATCCCAAGGTGCTCTTTTAGGGGGTAGTGTGGTCGAGCAGCCCTAGGCTTATCAGAGAGGAGTGTTCGACATCTGCAAATACACACAATAGTCAATAAATGATGCGCACGACTCAATAAGGAGATCCACACTAATTTATAAAAATAGCACGTATCTTTATATAACTTTAGGCACCAAGATCATCAAAATCAGGTAAGTACTTTTTAAAATAGCAAGTTTTAAGAAAACAGGTTTTTGATACTTTAAATCGTGATTAAAGCCTTTCACAGTAATGTTAAGCTACGGAGAAAACAAACGCTGCATCCGGTCACTTAACAATGACTTACGGGAACCTTCCCCGGGACTTAAGGTGAGTATGAGGCAAGGTCCAAGTCAGCACCAACAGGTCACCTCGGTAGGGACTGGAGCGTCCGGGGGCAGATATGTGTTTTTCAGCAGCGGGTGATTTTGATACTTTAAATCATAATTGAAGCACTTCTGTGTGGTGTTGACCTATGGAGGAAAAACATGTATTGCATTTGGGCACTTAACAGCGACTTACAGGACCAATATTCTGGACTTAAGGTGAGTATGGGGCAAGGTCCAAGGCAGCCCCAATAGTTCACTTCAGGCAGCGCTGGGGCAGCTGGGTGCAGAGATGCCTTAGAGCGTCGGGTGCCCCATTCAAGTCTATGGAGATTGGTCTATCGGAAAAAAGGCTACAAGCTCAGACTGGAGGACCAGTCAGGCTGAACCAATAAGGGGGCTCAGGCCTCATGATGCTCGGGTATATAGGGACACCTTTGGTCCTCTTCTTCACGGCCATGGGGTGATGGGTGCAGAGGTATCTTTAGGCGTCGGGCTAGTCTTACCAGGAGCAGTCGGGAAAGTTCACGAGGGGCAAAACCAAAGTGGACTTTGTCTCTTGAGGGCTCGAGGACCATGCTTACACCGTTGGCCCACTTCATCTTGGGCTACGAAGCGCGGGTGCAGTGGTGCTTTGCGGCGTCGGGTTTTTGCGGTTCCGGAATTTCACAGTCTTCTTTGGGGTGCCTGCAGGATGCAGAGAAGCAACTCTGCTGCTCCACAGGAGTCCCTGGTTCTTTGTTAAAGGCAGGCAGGCATTCCAGGCTTTGGAGGCACAGAAGCTGCAGGACGAGACTACTTTTGGCGTACTTCAACGGGAACAGCAGACAGGCCGGCGGGGCTAGTGCTGGGTCAGTTGCTTCTTCCACAGTCTGTGCTTTTGCGGCTCTTCATTGTCTTTGTTGGTTGGCAGGAATCTCAGGACCACGTTGGCACCATTGTCCCACTTCAGTTCGGGCTATGCGGCTCGGGTGCAGCTGTGCTCTCCGGTGTTGGGTTTTCGCTGTCCTGGAGCCTCACAGCTCAGTCTTTGGTACCTGCAAGATGCAGAGGATCAGCTCTGCTGTTCCACTGGAGTTCCTGGGTCTTTGGAGAAGTGCTGGCAGTGTTCTCAGGCTTTGGAGGATCAGCAGCTTGCAGGGCGAGATGTCTTTGGCGCAATTTCAAGAATAGGCAAGCAGGCAGGCAGGGCTGGTGCCAAGTCAGCTGCTTCTTCTGCAGTTCTTGCTTTTGCAGCTCTTTGGCCCTTCTTCTTCTTTTGGTCAGCAGGATCTTATTCTCTGGTGCCAGGGTTCTCCTTAATACTGAGTTGAGGGGCGTTAGGGGAGTGTAGGGTGGTAGCCAACGGGCTACCTACCCTTGGTGTCTCTACGTACCCTATATGACCAATTCCTGTGGGCAGTGGGCATAACCCTGTCCCAGAATTCCTAAGTTTCCCATCACCAAGATGGTGACTTATGAAAAGTTGCATCCACTTCAGGTAGCACAGTTCAGGGGCGGTACTCGCCCTAGAGTGGACACGTCTGTCTTGCCTAGCTAATTTTCCTGCCTGTCCAGGTGCCAAAGGGCTCTGGACAAAGGGGATTGGTTTTCTCTCCTTTGAAAGAATCCAAATTGCATACTAAAGACGGTGGGCCTCTTTGAAGCTCCACGGCCTAATCCACAGGTCATCCTGTGGGCGGGGGTGCATAGCACCCTCTGCCCGAGCAGGCTTGGTTTATGGTCCCCTGAGAGCAAAGGGGGGGGTCAGAAACCTGTCTCTGGCGGCAAGTTGGTGAAAACCAGTCAGTTAGCACATCAGTAACTGGTAGGTTTTCTGGGGGCACCTCTAAGGTACCCTCTGGATGCATGTATTAACAAATCCACTTCTGACATCAGTGTGGGTTTATTAATATGAGATGTTTGATACCAAACATCCCTATTTTCAGTCAAGCCATCATGTAGCTGGGGAACTCGTTTTCACCAGTGTCCAGCACATTTTTTAAAATGGCTTCCCTGATCACTTGTACTGGCAGCAATGGAACTGACCAGCACAGGGGCGTATCTGCTCATGCAGATATGTCCTCAGCATATCTGCTCATGCAGATATGTCCTCACATGTAATATAAGGCACCCTGCTTTATGGCTGTAAGGCCTGCTGTAGGGGTGACTTACAAATATGACATGCAGTGTTAGGGGACATGGCACACAGGGATGTGTGTCATGTTGTGTTTTCACTTTCGGGTCGGCAGCAAAACACGCAGCCTGCAATCGCAGATTTGTATGAGTTTGGTGAGGGGTTCCTTAGGGTGTCACAATTCGTGCTGCAGCCCTTAGGGGCCCTCTTTAGTACCTCAGGTTCTAGGTACCAGGGGTACCATTTACTAGGGTCTTACAGAGGGTACTAAAGGTATTGGCAATTGTGGTACAGGTGACCAGTTTTTGGGAAGGAACATTGGCACTCAGGACCTGGTTGGCAGGAACCCAGTGCACTTCAGTCAAAGTTGCATCAAATACCAGGCAAAAAGTGGGGGACTACTGCAATGAAAACCCAGTTTCCTACAGTAAGGAAATGGGGACTGGAGAATCTAAAGTGAAAAAACCTCACCTAAAGGGACTCCCACTCAACTTATGTACTACCAGGATAATAAGAGCAGGTGCAGCTATAGACGGAATTGGATAAAGTGCAATAATGATGATGGGATACAGCCTTTCAGAAGGACGGTACCTTTGATAGTGAAGAAAAGACTGGAAGAACGTAGTAAACTTAGTCCACAACAGCAGTTGGTTTTCCTAAACTGATATGAGGAGGCCAAGAAATGCTGGCAGGAATCTCAGGTACAGGGACTTAAGAGAGGTTCTTGTTGCTCTGGTTCAGCACCTCTGGACTCCCTGGGCTCACTGGGGGGCTTCCACACAAGCAAGGCCAACAGCAGCTGATCAGCCAGCAGAGTTTCAGTAGAGCATCACCCTTAGTTCTAGCTTTGAGGGAAGGGGCCGCAATCTGCTCCATGTGTCGAGATTAAGCATGAAGCACAGTGCTGTTCATTTCCTCAAAGCTAGGACTAAAGCTGATACCCTGTTAGCCAGCTGGTCCATCTTTTCAGACTGCTAGAGCGGGAGTTGAGCTTGTATCCACTATCCTTGTCCGTTGGACAGCAAACCAGTGGCAATCAGACCAAATACATCTTTCCAGTTTAGAAATCAAATCAAGCAGGTTGGCATTATTTCCTGCCTCAGAGAGGATTGATGGGTACTGTAGGTTTGTTGAGCTCCCAGAATGTTTTGCGGGGGGTTAGTACCCACATAACACCACAGAAAGTGATAGTCTTAAGAGCCTGCTCAAACAGGAAACCATGCCTTTCACAGACCACACAGAGTGGCTCCTGCTACCGGAGGCCTCTAGAACATATTTACATGGAGAGCAGTGGGCATCAACACTGGGTGTAGCTACTGTACCCTTAAATGTTATAATTGTCATCAAAGTCAATGTCAAAGGGAGTTAGCTCCTTGAGACGGTGGGGTGACAGTGGTGTGGATGGGCTCATTTACGATCTCTGATAAATGAGGGCACCCCAAGAGTGCTCCAAGGGAGTAGCGATGTAGCTTGGGGCATCGTGTGGGTTTAGAACCCCTAAAAGTGAGCCAAAAAGCACAAATACAGGGTGAATTCGGGGACAAAGGAATGGATGGTGCGGAACGGTCAGCTGGTACAGGAATCAAGGCACTTCTGTTGTTACTCATGGGTGGATGTTCCACATGGCTGCAGCTAGCATTTGTGGGCCTCTTCACCAAACATGCATTACTGCAGCGGTGGCTACAGTCAGTTTCTTCTACACAAACCCACCACAAAGGGAAATGTCCATCCCCCACGCTCCCTGGGCTTGTTCACTAAATATAGCTAATAGCCTGAGGCTGCATGTGCTTTGCCTGATCACCAAAGTAAAACACCATCAACTTTGGTGAAGTCTCCATTTGCTGGTATTTCAAACACCTAAAAAAAAAACTATTACCAATCAAGCCACTTCCTATTTTGTCAAACATCCAACATGTTTTTTATATACTTGTAGCTTGCAACAGTTTTGCTTTTCGCATTAAGACACAACATATACCAGTTCCCTGCAAGACAATCTATCTTATGTTTAGTCGTGTCCACTCTAATGGCATTCAGGATTCAAAAACGCAGTTTGAGTTTTATAAAGGCTTTTTCGGATTGCAAAATGGTTTAGTACATTGCACATAAAATTTGCATTTGCAAGCCATGTCATTTTCTGAACTGCAGGGTTTGCGAACTCAGAAGTGTTTAGATAAGGCCCCGAAGTTTGTTTTAACGAGTCAAAACACCTGAGTGATATCAAACGCATTTACCTCTGGCATAATCTTCGCTTTTCCAGTCTGATTTGATCCAATTTAAAGAGGCCTTTTTCCCCTTCATTTCTCCGAATGCAACGCTCAATAAAAAGAACTGTTCCTGGTAATGCAGTTTCACCTGGTCAGGTGCCTAAATGACGTGCCGTATTTAACGTGTCACCTGGTCGGTCGGTCTGCCTGCCTGGACATTTCCTGGTTGCCAAGACTGAGTGCATCAACAGCAGAGCTGCGCTTCGTGGGAGTTGGAAGGGATGTGTCGTCACTGAGGGAAACAGAGCTCGATTGTGCTCGTTCCTCGCTGTGCTCGGAGACGAACGGTGGCAGAGTTACAGCATTATGTTTGTGTCCTTTAAGAAGAGAAAGTCATTGTTGTGCGAGAGCTATTTATAGCGCTTAAGAGGGCCTCCGGGCACATCCTGCAAGCACCAAGGATGTGGCACTCGCAAAAGCACGGTGAAGTCATAATGCTTCTGACTCACGCTCGCTTTCTCCTCAAAAACACGTACACAGGTGCATGTCTCCAATTTAACTTTTACGTAAAAAAAAAAAACGCGTGTTGAAGCAGACCAGAAGATGGAAAAGTTGATTGACATCAGGCGTTAGGAGCGACGAGTGTCTACAAGGTTCTGTTACAAAACAGTAAGTGGCTCGCTTTGTAAAGAAGCCTCGGCAGTTATTAGGCGAGTGAGTCTGGAGTAGAAATCAGTTTTAGACTGGGGGTTTGAATGTGTTCGAAACGTACATATTTTTAGTTCCGAGAGTCGTGCTAGCGGTATAGACGCGCTTTAAAGATGCATATGAAATATTTTTCCATGCAAATATTTTGTATATTTTTTTTCAAATTTAAGCAGGGAACGGAAACATAATCAGGAAGGGGTGCAGAGGAGTGTTTAGTTTCAGCAATAATAAAAGACACATTCGAATAATCATAAGCTACAACAAGCATAGGTCTCGCATTTACGGGAGTTTGAACTATTGGCATTGTAAATGACAATGCCTTTTATTTATGTGTTGTTTTTAAAACCGATAAATAAAAGGCATTGTCATTTACAATGCCAATAGCTTAAACTCTCGCAAAAGCAAGACCTATTGCACTGCAAATGCGTTTGTGCTATAATTTTTTTTAAAAAGCGTTAGGAGAGAGCGTGTCCTGCCTGCAACAGCATGCAGGACAAAGCTATTCGGGAAAATAGTGCTTGGAAACTGTAATTAAAGCCTACCGAGTAACAACACACGTAACAGGGTGTCGCCATGGGAGGTTACAAAATGAGACAAGGCGGTACTAAGGAGGGACTACTAAGCCTATTGACCAATGAACAGCCACAGTTTCCAGTGGACAATGACACAAGCCATGGAAAAATATGGGCGGAGAGTGGGCGGAGCTTCAAGTCCCTACCTGAATACAGCATGCCTCGCAGAGCAGCACATGCGCTGCAGAGGCTCGACCTAGAAAATGGTCACAATAGTATGGACAATATAGAAGGTCGATATGAGGATATTGATAGAGCGATTACCGGATTCAGCATAAAACAAGTAGCTTAATAGATAAACATTGAAGAAACACGGTGCCATTGTATAATTTCTTTTTGCAATGATTATCTGATTGCACATATGGAGGTAGAAGTCCTTCCAAATCTGAAGCTTGTCTCAAGAGAAAATATTTATCATTAAGAGAAACAAATTTAACAGATTGTTTGTCACGTAATATTTGTCAAGGATTTCACAAGCAGAATTTTGTACGGAGAGACCCTGCTTCAACAGCCGTGGTCGCCATCGGGTTCCTTTGCACTGTGTGAAGCTGTGTCGTTGCAATAGGTGTCATAATATCAATAAGGTTTTTAACTGCTCCAAGCTTCCACACAGCAATGTCCTGTTGAAATAAATAGGCATCTGTAGAAGAGAATGGAGCCGTGGTGAAACTCAAGGCGAACATCTCACTGTGCAACAGAGTTGATAAGGTAGATGGGATATCCGTCACATTTGTGATTGAGTACCCGTCAGCCAAACTCTTAATCAGTCCCTTGTTGTTTATTTTGTTTTTGCCTCTTCTGAATCTGTTTCTCAGGTGTCCGTTTCAGGTCTCTCCCTCACATAATCTCATTTAAGATTTAGCCGCTCCGGCTATCCGATTTGTCACAACATGGTCATGCCTATAGCGATTCCCTAAGAGACCTTTCCATTGCCATTGGTGATCACCACCTCCTCCCACTTATTCCTCATCTCTGGGCATCCAGCCCGGGTGTCAAGGTAAAGGGTGGGAAGGTGCTATCTATAGAAAAGTACATTTATTTTACAGCGCAACATCCATCTATTATGTCTTTTACATAATGGACAGGGCTAGCCGAGCGGGAATCTGATTTTGTTTTAATAAGAGATCATAACTTTCAACTGCGGTGGATGTTTGTTCCAACGTTTTGTTTCTTGAAGATGAAATGTAAAGCATTGCTATATTTGGTTACGGTCCTCTGGCTACTTTCCAAGCGGACAAAAGTTTGGGGCCTGTGTACTATGTTCAGAGCATCTCCCTGTGGCAGCATCCCTGTTTGGGCCTGTTAGGATCTGAAGGGGCCATGGGGCCAGAACCCCGTTTCCTGAGTACTCTCTTCTTTTGCTTCTGGGTGCATACCATAGCATGTAGTGCATTCCTGATGGTTTCTCCTCTGTTACCCCTGGACAGACTTTATAGGTCATTTACTGTGACTGTCCTTAAGACATGCATTCTTGTGCCTGCTTCACAGCCACTAAACCCCAACTAAAAACCGACATCTTTTGCCTATCTGGGATCAGAGGAAGGTTTACATGTGCAGTTCTCATTGCACTGCATTCCACTCCATGCATATGTACATACACAAGATCACAGCAGCACAAGAACTGCATCTCAATACTCTTCATGCATGACACCAAAACATCTCCCACAAAGCCCACACTCCTAATCCATGGTCTCACTGTAACTACTACGTTCATCTGAAAACCGCTAACATTTGCGGTTATCCACAAAGCCGCCTAAACTTCCTAAGCCCACTGTCCTCACTAGGTCCTCATGTTTGTCAGTACAGGAGTTTGTTGGGGTGCTCCTAGCACGGTCTCAGTATTGTCGCCCCTTCTGAACTATGAACTACTTAATATATATGTTAGCTCCTCTGGCTAGATTAATAAAAAGTTACGGCTTTATGCTGGTGTCTTATGCTGATGACACGCAGCTTATTGTGTCAGTAACACAGCCCGTGGATGCTATGGCAACCCAATTTTGTAACTGTATCCCTGCTCTGATGACTTGGATGAATGCCAATTTTTTAAAACTTAATGTAGATAAAACCGAGGTGATTGAGTTTGGCCAGAAAATCTCGGTTTGGAACCAATTATGGTGGCCACATGCAGCAGGTACATGTCCGGCCCCTGTCAAAAAAGTCAGGAACCTAGGTCTTCTGGTAGATAATGATCTTTCCTGGGCTCCCCAGATCAACCAAGTCTCATCAGCCTGCTTCTTTATGCTGAAAGGTCTGAGGAAGATTCTTCCTTTTATACCGCTTTCCCTGAGGAAAACAGTGGTAGTAGCTATGATTCTATCCAGAATTGACTATTGCAACGCTCTCTACTTAGGAGCAAATGCTGCGCAATTCTCTAAACTGCAGTCAATTCAGAACGCGGCAGCTAGAGTACTGCTCAATCTACCTAAACACCATCCTACATCGACCAGCATAAAACAACTTCACTGGCTCCCAGTACGGCGACGGGTTGACTTTAAGTCCCTATGCATGGTGCATAAAGCCTTGTTTGGTGGAGGATCCAAGGATGTGCAAACCTTGTTTTCTCGATACGTTCCTACACGAACTCTAAGATCAGCTTCACTTGATCTCTTACAACTTCCAAAGATAAAGAGAGTAAGGTGTGGAGGTAAACGCTTCTCTTTTCTAGCATCCAAACTTTGGAATTCTTTGCCCACACACCTGAGGTCTTTGCCTAACAGATCGGTCTTCAGGAGGAAAATTAAAACATGGCTCTTTTCACAACCCTGAACGTGTCGGCCATGGGCATTACATATCACTTAGCGCCAAGACGCCTCGGCATTAGTGCGCTCTACAAATACCTTCAGTCAGTCAGTCAGTCAGTCATGAACGTGCTCAGTCGCAACATGCTCCAGTTCATCATCATCAAAATCTTTATTCGGATTTATGTTCAGATCCATAAAAGAGACAAAGGTCAGTATTATACATAAAAGTGGCATATATCTTCCACAGATATAAAAGAAACCATACAAAATATATTAAGAATTTAAAATATTTCATAGTTCAGGGGCTGGTCATCAGATAGTGCAAATTACATATTCCAATTTTTAAAATAATTCCGAAGGGTTATTTATGTACATTAACAGACACATTTTCCTATTAAAAACCGACAAAACATTTTAGCACTATTTAAAAAAGGAATAATAAAATGTAAATCAGCCACGCCCCTTCCTGTGAATTGACATAGCTCTACAGCCTTTTCAGTTTTCTTCGTAGTGTAAACCGTCCAAGTGAGATAGTGATTTTCATCTACAAATGCTCCAGTTAATTTCCTCCTCTCATTGTGTTCCACATATTCTTCTGTCAAGTGCTAGAGCTGTATGCTAGCCGCTGCCTGTTGCAGTGGGTGTATTCGCTGCTGTTGAATCGAAGCTCTTCTGTATTTTGTACTTTGCTGGGTATTTTTATTCCAGAGTGTCTTCTGCCTGACTCAAGTGTGGCTCTCAGCTTCATTGTTTCACCTGTCTTGTTGATTCGCTGAGTAGTATGTATTTTGCTGGTCGATATATGTGTACATTTACATAGTGGTACAGCTGACTTGTTTTGCTCTCCTTGGTTTTACAACTTGGAAAGAGAGAAAACCAGATGGTAAAGGTGGTAAGTAAGGCAGAAAAATGCATAAAGGAGCAGAAGGAGGTAAGAACAATTATGAATCTTAAAGAACAGCTAACATTTCCACAGTAACATGTAATGTGTGTATAAAGAAAGAGACACATAGGTGTTATTTGTAAAATAAATCCCAATATTTTATGATACTCTGGACAACTGCGGTCTACTGAATTTGTAGTATAATTGAACAGCTGAAATCAATAAACCCATTTTTATTAGGTCTGTCTAGACATTACAGCTGCCTACAAGATTTATTGTTACCAATTCTCTAAAATATACAAAGAGTGAACGTTGGCACCACCTAGATGTGTATTACTCTCACCTCATCCTATTGGCTATTTGATATATCATTCAGCCTCCCTCTAAGTGCTTCCATTGGCATGGATGAGGGACTATGTTACATTTGAATAGTACACTCAGTCATCCCACTGTTTACCACACTCAATTCTTTATCCTCATTTATGCAGAAAGTAATCCCTTTCACTTCTTTTTTCTCCCAGCACTGGCAATGCCACTAGAACAGGCTTTAAAAGTGAAACAGTGATAAACAACATTTGTGCATGCAACATATGTCAACAGCATTTGTGAATGCCTGTGTTTCCAGATTGATATATTCACTGCTTAACGCTGAGGCATCCCCGTCCCGAGTCCTGTTTTTGATGCTTGGGGCAGTTTACTCTTAAGCTTTCATAATTTTTTTTACAGAAAGGATATCCAGGCCGAATTTGAATTATTTGTTTCCCACATGTCGGGGATCGCGCAGAGACAAAAAACCACTCGTTGTTGAAGTTAGCAAAAAAGGTCACCTTTATTTGATAAGACAGGTAAGATTTAAAATCATACTAACTAAATAAATAACTATATATATATATATAAATATCAAAATTCATAAATATTGTGAACAATCCCAAGACAAACCCCCAAAACATTTGAATGATAAATACCAATTCTTTTTACCAACAAAAATTTGCATCAATAAAACCATGTAAAGCAAGAAACCCCATCATTTCTTTACCCTCGTTTGCTTACTGAACCATTCCCCCCCTCCACCCCCGAGGGATGGATAGCCCGCTCTAGACTATCCCAACCCCCAACAAAAGCGCCTACAATTAGAAAAGTTTTTAAGAACAACGAAAGTCTCACCTGCTTTGTGGTGACAATTTTTTTTTTTTTTTTTTACACCTCTCTCTTTGAAAAAAGGGGTGGGAGGGCGGGACACAGGAAAAACCTCTCTCCCCAGCTGCCGTCACCAACTTTTCCCGCCCACCAAACTGCCTCACGGAACAAACCCCTTAAACCCCGCCCCTTACCTAATTATGACCTCACGCTACGTGGGTTCTACCACTGCGCGAAAAACCCCAGGGGGACACGGCGGGCTCATGCCCTGGTCCCCCTGGTACCCCATCGCGCAGAGACAAAAAACCACTCGTTGAAGTTAGCAAAAAAGGTCACCTTTATTTGATAAGACAGGTAAGATTTAAAATCATACTAACTAAATAAATAACTATATATATATATATATATATATATATATATATATATATATATATAAATATCAAAATTCATAAATATTGTGAACAATCCCAAGACAAACCCCCCAAACATTTGAATGATAAATACCAATTCTTTTTACCAACAAAAATTTGCATCAATAAAACCATGTAAAGCAAGAAACCCCATCATTTCTTTACCCCTCGTTTGCTTACTGAACCATCCCCCCCCTCCACCCTCGAGGGATGGATAGCCCGCTCTAGACTATCCCAACCCCCAACAAAAGCGCCACCCAGGAAAACCCAAAGAGTTTTCCTGGACGCCACCAAAGACCTTGAAATTCCAGCAATAAAATCTAGCCGACATTCCTATTACACCATAGATCTACATTCCAAAAGCGAGCAAGGAGATCGCGTATTTCTAACAGGTAGTATGCTTGCCCCAATTGAGAAAGGTGTACACCATCTTCCCTAAATAGATGACCTTCAGTACCCAAAATGTTATCATGCAACAATACTTGTATGCCCATAGCTTGGCAAAACACTGTCATCGCTCTATTGAGCTTCCGCCTAGCCTTTTCTAAAGCGGTGTGATCCCTCGCACCCCTCCAATGTTGCCTATAAACGAAACCTGTCCATACCACTGATGTATTTACCCAATTTCCCTTCAATACTACAAGATCAATTTTCATTTTCTTTATCAGGGAGAAACCCGACAATTGCACAAGATCATTTTCGCCAAGGTGTATGATTAATAAGTCCGGGAAACCTCGCTCCGCAGACAACTCTGACAATGTTGGAAACAAAGCAGACCACTTCATTCCACCTTTGCCTTTCCAGAAGACTTCGTGGCCCTTCCCTGGAAGCCCCAGTGATCTTCCGTAAATCTGCTGCTCTGCAAAGAATGCCGCCCATTTAATAAAAGAGTGGCCCACTAACCACGTGTGCCTTTTCGTAGACAGGGGAACTCTTAAGCAACCTAGACAAAAGACAAAAATTTGTTGAAGAAAACAGAAACTATAACAGTATAAACACTTCTTATTTTCTCATGTAACGAGCACAACAAGCTGATTTCCACCTTCCTATTTTTTGAATGTCCTCCCGGGCCCAACCCATTCTGCCAGCCTCTGTGGCAGCCCCAATCCTAAACGAGTGCGTGCCGAATATTAAAGGATCCAACCCCAGCGGCACCAACGCCTTCCTTAATACTGCCAAAAACTGAGCACTGGAAATCTTCTTTCCTGACAAATGACAAAATATGCTACCTGGTCTAAAGGCTGAAGACTGCAAAAATGAACTCCACTCATTCAACGGGCAGCAATCCAAAACCCCACTGCCATTTAAATGCACCCACATACCTCTACCTAGTTGGTCCGTTTTTGAACTGTTTAACCAAATCCTCAACTTGCCGTCCTTTATATGTACCTCACCTGTCTGAATGCCCTGTTTACTACCCAGACCTAGCAATTCTGAAATTCTAATTGCGCCAAAAAACAACCAAATCATGCAATAACCTAAATCTCCTAAGTTCCCAAACATCGTAGCAATAAGATGGCAAACTTGACAGCAACTGCTGTAATAAATCAAACGTGATCGGTTCTCTCAAACTTGAGTGGCAAACACGTTCCCTACTAAGCCCTTTTAACATCCTTCGCAACAAAATGTCGTCCACTGGATCGCGACTCCACCATAGAAGGCCATAAAACGAAATTCCAGCTAACTTACCATAAATCGTCGTGTGAGATAAAAGCATCTTGCACAAGTGTAATACAAATAGACGGATAACATTTTTGTTAACTTCCACTGACCCAACACTACCTTGCGCTTGCTCAACATAACTCAAAAATTCTGTCCAGGCCTGTTGGTAACTCCGTCTGGTAGAAGGGGCTATAGAGTGTTCCACTAATTCAGCGATCCTCATTCCCCCAGCACCCAGATGTTCTGTGGAACCGGCGTTTTGACTCTGTCCTCCCCTGGCGCCAAGCTGTGAAATCTCTGCCAATTAAAACGAGATAAAGAATCTGCAACTGAATTGTTAATGCCAGGAATGTGTTTAGCCTTGAAAACAATATTTAATCTTAAACATTGCAGCATAAAAACCCGTAGCAAGCGCAAAACTCTTAAATCTCTCGCCTTTTGTGTGTTGACCAGGTTCACAACTGACATATTATCCACGCGAAAGAGAACAGTTCTGTCTCGAAATTCCGCACCCCATATCATTAGAGCCACTATAAGGGGAAAAAATTCTAAAAAGGCAATACTTCGCCCTGCTGTATCCAAAGCGGGGGCCACTTCTCCGCACACCAGCGGCCCTCCCAAAAGATGCCAAAACCATGCGCCCCTGCAGCGTCTGAATAGATCTGAAATTGCCAAACTGTGTCATTTTCCATGAAATATAGGGAAACACCGTTGAAATTTTCCAAAAAACACAGCCATACGGAAAGGTCTTCTTTGATGGCCCTGGTTAAACGAATCCTATGATGTGGAAGATAAGCCCCAGACATTGAGAAACCTAAACGTCTGCAGAAAGTTCTACCTGCTCTGACCACTCTGCAGGCGAAATTTAGGTATCCCAATAACTTCTGAACCTGCCTGAGTTCCAGCTTGTCTTTGACCATGACTTCCAGAATAAACGACCTGATTTCTTGCACCTTACCAGCCGGCAAGCGTGCCATCATGTCCTGAGTGTCAATCTCGATACCTAAAAATGTCAACATGCAACTTGGGCCTTCTGTTTTCTCCGGAGCTAGGGGAACCCCCAGTTCACCTGCCGTGTCCTGAAATTGTTTCAAAGCCTTGCTACACTGACCTGAAGAAGCTGAACCAACAAACAAGAAGTCGTCCAAATAATGGCACACCTCATAGTGTCCACTCCTATTGGAAAAAACCCACTGTAAAAAGGTGCTAAAAAGTTCGAACAACACACACGACACTGAACAGCCCATGGGCAGGACTTTATCCACGTAGAAAGCTCCGTTAAAAAACATGCCCAGCAACTCAAAATCGGAGGGGTATATCGGTAGCAATCTAAAAGCCGACTGTCACTTTTTGCCAATTCTGCTCCTGCCCCAACCTCCCGAACTAACCTCAATGCATCATCTGCTGACGTGTAAACTACATTAGAATTTTCTGTAGATATAAAATCGTTGATGGAATTGCCCTCTGGCCAGGAAAGATGATGAATTAAGCGAAATTCACCAGTTGTTTTCTTAGGAACTAAACCCAGTGGTGACACAATCAAATGTTGTAAAGGAAGGTGCTGAAAACGACCTGCTATTCTTCCTGCCTGCAATTCTGCATCCAATTTCTTCTGTACTGTACTAGGCAGTTCTTTAGCAGACTTAAGATTATCGGACCATCTATGCAATCTGGGTCCCTGATACCCAATCTTAAAACCTTCACGAAATCCCCAAAAAAGCTTTGCCGCCGCCTCCTCATCTGGGTAATCCCTCAACCATAATTCCAATATCTCAATCCTAATTGGTGTAGGAGCCCTTTGTGATAGGTTGAAACGCTGATCCCCTACCTCTCTGAAATCTTCCTTGGTCCCCGAATTTTTGATTGGAAAAACATTGTGTGATGGCATGTCTCCCCCCACACTGCGAACACTCGTGTTTGAATTTACAAAACTGTCGAACACGCACCCCTGTTGAAATTCCAACATGCTCCATATACTTGGGTTTGTCCCCGGTTAACCCAACCCGCCCCAGACTGAGCGGGGCGAGGCTGAAAGGGCCGGTAAGTAATCGGCAGACCACTAGCCGTGTGTGTCGTAGCCGGCGGATTTGCAGATGACATCCACTGGACCCACAGCTCCATATCTACATCACCCCAAGGTTTATCTTGAAAAATACTAACTCTAGCCCTAAACTCCTCACCATAAGAGAGCCAAGCAAAACCGCCAAAATGCATTTGCGCTTTCCGGATCGTGTCCATATACTTAAACATTGCCACTGCCCTGTCAGAATACCTTTCGCAATAAATGCTCGCATAAATCAAAAATGCTGATGTCCAATTATCTATGTTCCTAGGTACCCTAGGACGTCTGGCCAGCTCCCATTCCTCCTCTTTAGACCCTTCTTTAGCTTGAATATCTCTGTGTAAAAGCTTGAACACATCTATAAACTCGTGATTCCAAATCCTGTTCTTTGTCTTTTCCGATAAATGGGTGCCCAACGGCATTGCTATGCCCATATAGGGCAACTTCTTGTGAATATTCCTATCTTCTGCTCCTCCCTTTTTATCCTTACCAGTATTACCATCTACCACGGGAGCCTGATTATTGGACCCGCCCACACCTTGAGCAACCAACCCTTCAGAAACATTCCCACTCTTAGCACCAACCTCATGTTGCACCCCAGAATCATGCTCCAATATGGCATCCCCCACACCTATTGAACGAGAACTGACTTTGGTTACAACTGGTTGCTTCCAAGAAACCCACCAACGCGGCTTACCTTTTGTTAGTTGCGTAGAATGCTGTTGAAAATTCTCAGAATCATCACGTTGATGATGACCGCTCATGTGCCCATGTTCTGGTGCAAGGTCCGCTCTTGACTCCTGCAATGAAACAATGACATTGTTTGCCCCCCTACCACCCCCCACATACTGCTCACCCAACTGTAACTCTTGAACCATGTCATCATTATCCCTACTTCCAAAACCCTCCTCTGCAACAAAAACATCTTCTTCAAAAACATCTTGATCATCCATAAAATCCAGAATATTGTTACTGTGCCCAGGCAATTGCCCATCCCCAACACCCCCATCATATGCCCTCCAATTGGTCACAGCCATCCGCTCTGGACGACTGGCCGAAACCTGATGAACCGCTCGTGTTCCGCCTTGCTTGCCTAAACTCTTACCCCGACCCGCACTTGGCTCCCTAGCTGATGAAGTAGCGACGCCGGCCGATGACTGTACCTCTGGCGACAACTGAAACTTCGAACCGCTCCTGTTCAAAGCTGCTGATGTGCTCCGATCTCTCCCCTTTGACATCTGTCCCGCTGAAACACCTGAAAAAAGAAGAGGGTTAGTATGTTCCACCCAAACCCATTGCCCTTCCTGTGGATTAAATGAATCGTCAAAATGTGAAAAGTGACAATCAGGAAGTTCACGATGAATGGGAAAAATATCAGCGTTTCTTTTAGCTTCACTAAAGCGCGCAGACCGCTGCTCAGAAACTTCCTCCGAAAGCAACAAAGTATTTGATGTTGAATCCTCTGATGCCTGACCTTGCGAAGAAAACCCTTTTCTTTCCAACAATGTGGATGTGGCTGAATTAATTACTTCAAAGCTGTGCACTTGACCAGGCGGACCTCTAGGTAGTGGAGACAAAGCAAACCCCACATCACCCCCGCCTGGCCCAACATTGGAAACATAAGCCGGTGCCAACACTGTTGCCGCAGAACATAGCCTAGGTGCTGGATATAAAACATTGCCTTCTAGCAATTCCTCATCACTATCAATTTCATAATCCACCAATGAAGACACACACTCATTAATGTGCAGCTGCGGAGCAATGTCTATTTGACTGTGGGGCATGACACTGTTAAACTCCTCCAAATTGGTATCCTATGAGAAACTGCCCTTCTGTATAGCCAAAACATTGACAAAGTCTTTGCTATGAGGAGGCTGCTTCATAAATACATTGGCCTGTTGTTGCTGAAAATTAGAAACCACCATAGGGTTAAATAATAAACAGTCATCCTTCACATTTGCTGAAAGTCCCAGTTTACCCCTTCTCCCTCTGCGGGGTACGGAGACCGACCTGGCCCGCCTCCCCCCACTGGCAGGTGCTGATGCACAACGAGCTGGTACTCGCGAGACTCTGTGTCTCTTCAGAAGAGGCCCGCTCCTGGACTGCAGACTCACCCCTTCAAAGGTGCTTCCTGACGCAGTCTCTTCCACCCTGGCTGGCGGAGGTAAACATGCAGCTACCGCCACTGCAACCCCCCGCACAGCGAACCTTCGACGCTGAAACACCGGGACGTAATAAGTCTTCTCTCCCGGCTTTGCAGAGGATACGAAGGGCGTCCGCAACAGCTCCCGCCTCCGCCATCTCAAAAACGATGCTTCCGTTCGACACAGGCTGGCTGATGGCACCGTCTAATCTGAAAGAAACACCTCACGCGGCACCTGAGGAAAAACGACACCACACAGGAAAAACCTCTCTCCCCAGCTGCCGTCACCAACTTTTCCCGCCCACCAAACTGCCTCACGGAACAAACCCCTTAAACCCCGCCCCTTACCTAATTATGACCTCACGCTACGTGGGTTCTACCACTGCACGAAAAACCCCAGGGGGACAGGGCGGGCTCACGCCCTGGTCCCCTGGGACCCCATTCTAAAGGTACCTAGGGTTTTTGGATTCCCATGGAGGGAACCATGGAAACAGCCAAAATATAACAATTGGTTTTTTTAAGTGCTGTGCAAGAAAGAGTATGGTTTTGTTGTTCTGAAAACTGCGTCAACAAAAGGTTTTCTTTGACAAGACTGCCATCTTCCCAGCTTTCAGGAACATGTAGAGATGTAAAAAAAATCACTGTTTACTACAGTTTTTACAATTTTCGAAGTGGTAGTCAATTTTGTCGATTCATTTTTTTTTTTTTTTTTGTGACGTGTACCTACTTGAAGTTTGTAATGGGAACAGATGTGAAACCCATGGGTGAACCTGAAAATCTATGCATTTCTGAAAAGTAGAGACCATTCTGAATTCAGCAAGGGTTCATTTGAGTAGATCACTCTTGATTTTCTCAAAAAATTAGGTTTTGAAATCAAAATTGATGATAATGTAAGTGTTACATCTGTGAGATTCTACAAATTGCAGGGATGTATACTACTTGTGGGTTTTCCATAAACATGCGATACCTAGAGCGAACAACTTCGCTGCACTGCATATACATTTTTCATTGTGTACTAGACATGCATCAATTTATGTGGTAAATAAAAAGAATAAAAAGTGGGTATGAAGGGAACTTACACATTTTAAAAATGTGACCAGGACCATATCCCACCAATCGTCCTTCCCACTTGAAAGAAGAACGGCGCACACCAGCTTCAAAGGATTCAAGCACTTTATTCAATGCGCAAATGTGGCAACTGCTTAAAAGTATTGGTCCTGACGTGTTTCGGCTCCTTGAGAGCCTTCTTCAGAGGTGAGCAAACAGTCCCATGATTGCAGCCATTTCACGTGCTTATATACACTAATCACAGACTACTAGATGACACTGTAGTCCATGAGCACTGCTATTCCCCGGGTGCACTTTAAAAGGAAAGTCACTATGTTTATATACAACTGCAGTTCATTTTTCCAAGTATTATCTTTTTCACGGTGGCCGAAACACGTCAGGACCGATACATTTAAGCAGTTGCCACATTTGTGCATTGAATAAAGCGCTTGAATCCTTTGAAGGTGGTGTTCTTTCAAGTGGAAGGAAGCTTGGTTGAATATGGTCGGTATGCTCCAGTCCCGAACGCAGAGGCCACCCTGTTGAGGTCGGGGCCCCCTGCGGAGAAAAGTGTGGTAGAATATAAATATATAGCACTGTGCTAATCCTATGCTTAAAGGCTTTCCACCTAAACTTGAGAACTACCCAGAGTTCTCTGCTTCTTTTTTGCATAATTTATGCGTCACTCTATGCCTGAAAAGGTATTGTTTTGACTTATACTGGGTGCTCCCTTGTGTCTGGACAAAGCTATACCTCTCTGAAGCGCTCTAATGAGAGCAAAAAACGTGTCAGGGGTTGCTTTTATTCATTTCAGGTTGGCTTGGTTTGTATTTTACCAACTCAAAGCAGTAATACTGTGCCTGGAGTGGTAAAAGGCTTTTGTCATTTTACAGCTCCGCATGGACAGCACTGTGCTAGTCCTATGCTTAAAGACTTTGCTGTAGAAATGGCAAAAGACTCTGCCCCTTTCTATCTCGGCGTGGATGGCACTGTGCTAATCCTATACTTAAAGACTTTGATAGAAAAGCAGACATTTGAGGTGAGCAGATATAGAGTGTCGCTGGTGTTGAGGGTGCTCTATAAAGGAGCTGCTTTCCACCTAAACTTGAGAACTACCCTGAGTTCTCTGCCTCATTTTGCACATATATATATATATATATATATATATATATATATATATCCAAAGCAGTGTTCCACCTGGGGCTTGCTGAACTCGCGGCGGGTGCAACCGGGAGCGGTGGTGGGAACCGCTTAAAAACAGCAAAAAACAAGGAGTTCATAATACTCCCAAGGTCCGGTGCACTCACGGGGTATGTATCGGCTATAAAACATCTGCAGACGCGTTTCTGGCTCTTGCCGTCATCAGTGCGGAAAAGCCGTTAATAAAACAAACACAGTCATTAAAACGGTCCTGCCATATGGTTGGTGGATCCTTAGCCAATGAAGGAGCAGCAATGGGGCGTCACTGTCTTAATTATTTATTGCCTAATGCAATTTCTATGGCGCTCCCATCGCTAAAAAAATCAATTGGCAGCCGTAATAACTGTGCCTGTACATTCCCTCGCCTGCCGCTGGATTAAAAACGAAAACACTGAGTGTCCCACATATGGTGAAACACTCTAGCTTTGTATAAGCTACGACCTAAATAGGTCAACAGAGTCCGTAAGCGGCGGTTCAGACAGCCCAAATTGAATCCAAAGCAGTGTTCCACCTGGGGCTTGCTGAACTCGCGGCGGGTGCAACCGGGAGCGGTGGTGGGAACCGCTTAAAAAACAGCAAAAAACAAGGAGTTCATAATACTCCCAAGGTCCGGTGCACTCACGGGGTATGTATCGGCTATAAAACATCCGCAGACGCGTTTCTGGCTCTTGCCGTCATCAGTGCGGAAAAGCCGTTAATAAAACAAACACAGTCATTAAAACGGTCCTGCCATATGGTTGGTGGATCCTTAGCCAATGAAGGAGCAGCAATGGGGCGTCACTGTCTTAATTATTTATTGCCTAATGCAATTTCTATGGCGCTCCCATCGCTAAAAAAATCAATTGGCAGCCGTAATAACTGTGCCTGTACATATATATACATATTTATAAAAAATTGTATTGCTTTTCCATAGGGAAAGCGTTTTTGTGTTGCTAATAACTGTGGCGCCGTTCGACGAATCTCCACAACACTTTTCGAAAGGTGCTACTATTTAACTAGTTTGTGCATGGAAAGTTTTGGGGTGATCCGTCGAACGAGGGCCGCAAAAAACTGGGGGTCCCAAAACGCAAAATCCCCAAGCATTTTTCATACACTTCCATAAGATGGGCTACAGCAAAAACGTGCTGAATCGAATTACACCATATTTGGCAGGAAGCTAGATCTTGGTCTACAGATTGTGCTGTTTGATGTAAATCTGTTCAGTAGTTTTTGAGAAATTAAGGGCAAAACATAATTGTATATTTTGGCAGTTGGGCTCTCAAGTCTCAGACTCTTGCGGGAGCGCCAATTTAAAAATAAAGCGTTTTGATTGGCCCAGAGAACTTTATTTTCCTTGGGCCATCTCGCTCCCGTGGGAGTCAGACTCCCCCCTAGAGTGAGTGCTCTGATTGGCTGCCAGCAACATGAGAAAAATGTTGCTGGCAGCCATACCAGGACCCTGTCCTGAAGTTATAAAAAAAAAAAGATATATGGGGTTAGGGTAGAGATACCCTGGCCGCCTAGGCCCCATGGGGGCCAAAATAGAAAAAATATATTGACACAAAAAATGCTGCCATCTCACAAGACTTTCACTGGATCGGCAAAATATATATATATATATATATATATATATATATATATATATACACACACACCCACTCTAATGCAGCTTATAGGCTTGTGGGTGGTGTAGACTATAATCCCTGGAAGACCTGATACCAACTCAGAAATCAAAAATATAATCTGGTAAAGCTTTTATGGACATTAGAAGGGGGAGGATGACAAATGCCAAACAGTATAAGACTACATAAATGGGTGGGAAATCCCTGATATAAAGGGACTATAGCAGGGGAAAACAAAACAAACGGTGTGGGACACAGGTTTGAACTGAGAATGGCAGCAAATGTTTGTACAACAGCTAATGTTGTCAGACAGCGAGTTACATGTAGCAATGCAACTTATGGTCAGGCTTCACCTAGTGACCTGGAAACTCAAGTGTGACCTTCACCTTGGTAAGTGTGTTTGTTCCAATGTTCCTAAAACTTCAGCTGTAGGTAACTTAGGAAAAGGAGAAAGGTGACCCATTTTGGAGAAAGTATCATCAGTAACTATTTTGACTCGATACCTTCTGAGGACGGAAGACCAGTTATAAAGTCAGTAGAGCTATAATGCTAAGTTTGAGCAGCTACTGGTTGAAGCTGCAAATATTTTAACATTTTGGAATTTAATGATTTGTTTTGAGCACAGATGGAGCAAAATACAACACATTCTTGAGTATCAGGATTAACTGTAGTCTATCAAAAAGAACATAGAGCAAGATCTAATGTGATCTTAACTCCTCAATGGCCCTGAAACTGCTGAATCAGGACACAAAAACATCACATGCACTTGAAGCTCTTGAGCATGAATAAAGGTTTAAATACAAAAGTTATGTCATGTGAGTGGGATCTTCAGATAAGCACACTTTCAGCCCTTAGGATCCACTTATTCTTGTGCCTCTTTGACTCTCTCTAAAAATATCAATGAAACTCTCCTTTCATGTTGTCCTACCTTAAGACATAGGTAATGTCAACAGTTACATTTGCAAAATCTTTAATAAACTGATAAAAATGTGCAAATCCAAGGAAACCTTCGGTTTCTTTGACATAGATGGAAGAAGGATATTAAAGAATGGCTTATACATTTTTGGGGTCCATAGACAAACAAGGTGCATTAACCACAATCGAAGACACCCAGCCACCTCGTTCTCAAATTCACATTTCTGATGCTTGTAAGGTAATTGGTGTTGCTCGAGCCTAGCAAATACTAAGGCACATTCTTTTTAAGGATTTTGGTAAGAGCCAAATATTGTCCCCATAGATCACTACAAAATGATGTAAAACATCAGAAAATACTGAATGCATAAAATACTGGAAAATGGCAGATGAATTGCACAGGTTGAATGGCATTTCCAGCGATTGGGGACCTGTGCGGTAGCAAGAGAGTTATTAATGAGATTTCCAGCACTGGGAGAAACTCCTTGCTCCTAGTTCCAGAATAGCAGGAGAGGCCACATCAAGAGGGGAGCCAGATTTTATGGAGTGCATCAGAGGCTGTAACTTATCAAGTTCAATATGTTTGAACTGAAGCAACTACAAAACCTTATACTTACCTACATCAGAAGGCGTAACGCACAACACGGGGAAAGTGTACCTAAAAACAACATGGCTGCCTTTAACATTCGGAAACCCAAAGATTGCCTAATCAGCTAATGACTTGTGATAACTATGTACCATTGAACTTACTCTAATTACCCCCACACAATACCGCAATAAGAGATATCTAACTTTAAATACATTAAAACCTAACAAATAAATACATTACTTACCTGCACTACACAAATTAAACATCTGTGCACCATAATATCTAATCCTGACAAATGTAATCAAAAAACACTCACAGTTTTATATCAATGCAAAAGCAATAACAGATATCACTCAATTTAAATACATTAAAATGTACAAAATAATTACATTATTTGCATGCACTAGACAAAATAAGCATCTATGCAACATAATTATTTATCCTGCTAAATTTAAACAAAATACCACTTACGGTTTTGGCACAACACAAAATATAAAACTGCATGTTAAATAAATTGGATTAAAGCACATTTTGGGACCCCCCTTTTTGCTTTATACCTAGTTTACCCAACCCCACTAAATTTGGACTTCTCCGAAAATTAAACCGCTGCAAGAAGTGTGGTAAAATCTGCCAACATTCTTAAAACGGGTGCAAAATTATTAAGGGACACATTTTAAAATAATTCATAGGGGGATAATCTTTACAAATGTAGAAAAATAAAATAACCTATTACCACTTAAATAAAGTGGCAATAAGTTATTAACAATAATAAAAATCAATAGCTATATGTAACATCCTAGCCCACAAGTCAGCGACACGCTGACCATATCATAAAGCAAGATTCCGCTAAAAACGACATGGCTGAATGTTACCTTTGGTAAACACAGCCCTCAACCTATCACATCACCACTTCCAATCACCATGAATCGTACTACACTGTCAACTGTACACAGTATACAATAGAACAATATATAAGTAAATTTTATAAAACGTATTCATATAATATGTAAATTGACATTTACATATTATAATTGATATTTTGGATATACATTGACATGTTTTCATATAATTTTACGGTACCTTTTATTTCATTAACACACTCCACTTTATGCCAGTCCAGTCTATAAGAGTTGACTTAACACCACTGCACTCTACGCTATTTACATGATGCCAGGCTACTTTACGACACTGCTCTATATGCCACAAATTTTACGCTAAACCACTGTACGTTATTCCACTCTATTCAACCCAACTCCACTGTATGCCACTCCAGTGTACTCCACTATACTCTACGCTATTACATTGTTCACTACTGTATTAGGTTACACTTTTGTGTATGACACTTAACTTGATGCCCCTACACTATACTGCTCCCAACTGTATGCTATTCCACTGTATGCTATTCCACTATATGCTACTCCACTGTGCCCCACTTTATGGAACACTACTGGAGTGTATGCTATTCCAATATACGCTACTCCACTCTACGCCTCCCAGTTCTACTAAAATGCAGTATACACCACTGCAGTGTACCACAATATACTGTATGCTATTTCAGTTATCAAAACTACATTGTGCACCACTCCAGTAAATGACACTTCAGTGTACGTTACTAGACTCTATGCTTCTATAATTGACCCTATTTAATTCTACGACATTCTGCTGTATGGTACTCCACATTATGCCACTGCAATGTACGTCTCAAGACTTAATGCTAGTAAACTCAACGTTAGTATAGTAAAACAAAACTTAATCATACTCTACTCCATTGTATGCCACTACACTTAATGGTACTCCACTATACACCTTTGCTCTAAACCCTATTACAGTGTACCCCACTGTACTGTATGCTATTCCACTCTGCACTACACCACTGTACGGCACTGCAATATATGCCACTACACTTTTCACAATTTTACTTGACAACACTACACTGTACCACAGTTGCCTTCACGCAAGCCCACTGTACACCACTCAACTTTACGGCACTCCACTGTATGGCACTCCACTGTACCCCACTCCAGTGTATGATATTCCAGTTTACGCCACTTCTCTAAACCATACTCCGCTGTACACTAAACGACTGTACGCTATTTTAGTTTGTAATATTCTAATATATGCCCCTGCACTATACAAGTCTCCACTCTATGCCACTCCACGCCACTACAGTGTAAGCGAATACACTCTACAATATTTATTGAACATACCTCCACTTTAACACACCCTACTTTATGTTATCCCAGTGTATACCACTACAGTGTCGCTACTAAACTTTATGCCACTTCAATATCCGACTTCAGTGTACACCACTGCATGCCACTCCACTCTACGCCACTCCGCTGTAAGCCATTCTAGTGTATGCCACTCAAATCTACCTCATTCCACTTTATTCCAGTCCAGTATACCAAATATACTGTACCAAAGTAGACTTTACAACACTAACCTCCACTATACTGTACTACACTCCACTTTATAACACTCCACTCCAGGACAGTAAACTGTACCAATATTACACATTTGTTAGTAACATTACAAAAACCAATGAAATTCACACAGAAAGCAAAGGTTAAACAAAAGTTATAGTTAGGCAAACTTTATTTATGTTTCGTATACTTTACACAAACTTAAACTACACAAACATTAGAAATTTTACAGTTATAGTTATATCATAAATTTATCATTTACCTACCACTTTCACACTAGTATAAGTCATACTTATAACTCATATTTCAACTTACGCACCACCTTAAAATTCACATAACTCGTGCACCTCTGTACACAGTCTTCTCACCTCACTAGCCACACTAAATTAACTATAACTCACCCCATCTCCATCCACTACATATACCCTTGCGTATTACAGAAGTTAGAGCATGTGAAATCACAACACAAATGACATGTTAAATTGCATGATTTACCTGAACACACTGCATGGTACAGTGGTGAGTTATAGTTAATGTAGTGCTGCGAGTAAGGTAACAAGACTGTGTATATATATATATATATATATATATATATATATTATATATTTTCATAGAAAAACTACAGGTTACAGCAATGTTATAGTTAGGCTGACATTTCACCCGTACAAAACCAGAGAAATTCAGCCATTATAATTTGCTGAGCTAACTATAACTTGTGCCCCCGTAATGCACTGCTGATGACGTCACATATTACATCGCTCATGACATGGTCAGTGACATCACTGATGACATCGCAAATGACATCACTGATGACATCATCCAGTTACTGTGAGTGTTTCTAAAAAGTTTAAGAATACTATATATTACCTACTGGCAGTCGCCAGTAGGTAGTTATAGTTAGGACCTAGTTTCCATAGGAAAAGCATTTTTTGATTTGCCAATATCTTTGGCGCCGGTTGACGAATCTTCTCAAACTTTTCAAAACTAATGGGGCGCTCGGGTCAGCTCCTGTCTTGAAAGTTTTGGGGTGATTCGTCAATCGGGGGGCCGAGAAAAGAGGGGGGTCCCTAAACACGTTTTCTCCATGTTAATTTCTATAGGAAACTTTTGTCGCGGCTACAGCTCGAACTGCTGAACGGAATTAGAGGGGTAGCTCTTGGTCCAGAGTGCACTCTTTGCTTTAAATGGTGTAAATCCGTTCAGTAGTTCCTGAGAAATAAAAAAAAAATATATATATTGATATCTGGTGACCGCGGTGGATCCGCGAACCCTCCCGACCACGAGCTTCATTCTGATTGGCTGCTAACACTTCAAACCAAGAAGTGTTGGCAGCCATCTTGTGACTCGGTAAAACCGAGTCACAAGCAAAAAGGGAACAAAATGATTAAAAAAAAAGAAAAGGGGGCAGGGTAGAAACACCCTGATCCCCTAGGCCTGGTCAGGGGGTCCCACAATTTAAAAAAAAAAAATGTTTTGGTGGGATTCGCGTACGGTACGCGTATCCCGCTGAGAAAATTAAAAAAAACAAAGCGCAGTGTCCCGCGCTTCGTTTTAATGAGCCCCAGGGTGGGCCAGGTCCCGGGTGCATTCCTGTATGTTTATGCAGGGGCCCTGCGGGGGCCCCCACTGCCCCGGGGACCGCAACCTCCCCGGGGCGATACTTATTGAATTGCGGGGGACTCTCGGCACCCCAGCAGCCCCGGGGACTGCCACCTCCCCGGGGCTTTATTATTATTTTTTAAAAGCGTGGGGGGGCTCCTGCCCCCCTCACGCAGCCCCGGGGACCGCCACCTCCCTGGGGCTTTAATTAACAAATGTGGGGGGGCACGTGTCCCCCCCACAGCCCTGGGGACCGCCACCTCCCCGGGGCTCTGCTTAAAAGAAAGGAGTGTGGGGGGGCTCGAGCCCCCCCACATGCCCCGGGGACCACCACCCCCGGGGCACTAATTAAAAGAAGCTGGGGGTCCCACTTCCGTCCATGCTCTTTGAGCCCAGGGATCGCACCACTGGGATATTGGATTCCATTAATTCGATACGCCACGCATGGCACCATCTATTGCAATTGCGTGCGGGGGCCCTGCTGTATTCCCCGACTATGCCAATCGAGTGGACCCGATGGTTGCCACCGTGCAGGGACAGGGGGGTGACACAGGTATTGCGCACGTTGAATCTCATAACGGCGGGAGACTTATTTCAGGACGGGGTAGTAAAAACTTGGGAATCAGTGGAGGACTCGGTGGAGGTGGGCACCTTCCTCCAAAGATTTCAGTTCCACAGGGTGCGTAGGGCCCTGCGTGGCATACTAGGTGATGATCTACAGGAACTCCCTGAGGTGCCGGAGCTGTCCTATGTCATCAGCGCTACGTCGCCGCGTAAATCGGTCTCACACATTAATAGGTTGGCTATGTCTCAGCGAGCGTTCCAGTACACCAAGGCTAGACTTGCATGGCAGCGGGATTTGCACTGCAATATAGATGATGCTATGTGGACATATTGCTGCACAAATACGAAACGCATATCCCTACACGGCAGGCATAGACTGGTACATTTTAAGTTTGTGAATAGGGTGTATTACACCCCTGAGAGATTACATCGATATGGCCTGAGGGACAATTCTGACTGTGACCGATGCCACGCCCCAACTGCAGATTTTATACATCTGGCTTGCTATTGTCCAGTAATACAGAAATTCTGGGGCTTAGTGTTCTTGGAGCTAGGTGCAATTACCGATACAGAGCTCACCCCAGACCCCGCCATGGCACTTTTAGGATACTCTAAGTTGCTGCCCCACGCGATCCGTAGATTGGTGGATATGGGTCTACTGATAGCAAGGAGGAGGGTTGCAATGCGCTGGCTGAAGGGTCCTGCACCGACAATGTCCCAGTGGTCTCACGATATGCTTTACTGCTGCACACAGACTGAGAATTACAGTGAATTGCTTCCCCCACGCAGCAGACCCAAGAATTTCTGGGGCCTTTACACAACATATTTGCTTCTTAGGAAAGCAGGGTCGACCGAGGGGGGTACTGTAGAAATCGGAGCACGCGCTGGCACCTCTGTAATTTAAAGGCCTGATTTAAGTGTAAGTTCAGCTAGAATTTCTGGACGGCGTTGCTGAGAGGATGTAGTAGGACTGGCGTTGCTGCTGACCATTGCCGATTGAAATATTTTAATTTGTTGTATCACTCATGTGGGATTTGTAAAGCTTTCGACTTAAGAAGATATGTCATGATAAAGCTGACCGTCTGGGTTTAAAGTTTTTTTTTTTTGTGTAACAATGTGCATTATAATTTAGGGGAAAGTTATGACACATGTATTCTTAAGCTCCTGGATGTTGTGGACCCGATGGGGGATGGGCTTATTTGCAGATCGTACTGTGTAGTATTGTATAGCCGCCGGCCCCAGGGTTGTAGGCGAATGGCTGTGTCTAACAGTGACTTTTATTTTTCAATAAAACTTTACAACAACAAAAAAAAAGCTGGGGGACCGTTGCAGACCCCCGGCCCGGGGACCACCACCTCCCCGGGGCTTTGCATACAAAGGGAGGGGGGCTGCGCCTCCCCCCCTCCTGGAGCCCTCTATGGCCCTGGGGACCGCCACCCCCCAGGGCCGGCTCCAGCAATGTCCCGGGGTGCCCACCCCCGGGACATTGCAGTTTGCTATGACAGGGCGGGAGCACTGCTCCCGCCCTGTCATAGCAAACTATTGCTTTGCTTCATGGAAGCGAGAGCAGGAAACCTGCTCTCGCTTCCACGAAGCAAAGCAGAATTGCTTTTGGGCAAAGGGAGCTGCATGTTTTCAGCTCCCTTTGCCCAAAAGCAATGCCGGCTTCCGCAGGAGGCGAGGAGCCGGCAGGGACCGCGGGGGCATTGGGGCTCCCCCGCGGTCCCCAACGTGAGGGCCGGCCCCGGGGGATGGGGACCTTGGGGCCAAAAGTGGGCCAGGGAAGGGGGGCCATGGGGCCCCCCCTCCCGAATATTTTTTTTTTTAAACGAGGCAATGCCCCGGGGGATGGGGTCCCCAGGGCCAATAAAGGCCTCAGGAGGGGCACCGTGCGGCCCCCCTCCATTAAAAATATTAAGATTAAAAACCAAAAATATGTGGCCATGGGGTCCCCGGGGCCGAAATCGGCCTTGAGAGGGAGGCATATATGGGTGAATAACTGCATATGTGAAAGGCAGTATATGTGAGTGTTGGAGTATATAACTGACTGTATGTGTGAGTGAGTGATTGTGAGAGTGGCTGTATGGGTGAGTGTGTGCTTGTGTCAGTGATTGTATAGGAGAGTAAGTATGTGTTAGTATCTGTATGAAAAAGTGAGGTGGTGTGTGTGTAACTATTAGGTGAATAAGTGGCAGTGTGATTGACTTTTTGGGTGAGTGCCTAGGTGTGTGAGTAGCTCTATGGGTGACTGACGGTGTATGAGTGCCTGTATTGGGTGTATGAGTGAACATATCAGTGGCTGCATTGGTGAGTGACTGAGTGCCTGTATGGGTGGGTGAGTGAGTGGATGTGTATGTAGACCTATGAATCAGTGAGTGGGTATGTATGTAATGGTATTGGTGTGTCAATGGTTTCAAGAATGGTAGTCTGAAATTTGGAGTGGGTGTATGAAAGGTTATATTAGGGTGTCAGTAGGTGCATCAGAGATTATGTGGACGATGTCATCAGTGATGTCCTCAGTGAAGTAATTTGAGATGTCATCAGTGTTGTCATTAGTGATGTCACTGACCATGTAATGAGTGATGTAATATGTGATGTCATCAGCAGTGCATTGCAGGGGCACAAGTTATAGTTTGCTCAGCTAACTATAATGGCTGAATTTCTCTGGTTTTGTACGAGTGAAATGTCAGCCTAACTATAACGTTGCTGTAACCTGTGGTTTTTTTCTATGAATTTCTAAGGCTTTTTAATTGCAAATTCCTAACTATAACGTCCCTGAAACCTGTGTTTTTTTCAGTGAATTTCTAAGGTTTTTTAAATGCTAATTTCTAACTATAACGTCCCTGAAACCTGTGTTTTTTTCAGTGAATTTCTATGTTTTTTTTAACTAGCAGTTGCGTTTGCAGAGTGGTGGAGAAAGGGGGCTGGGCCTCCAATTAGCGCTCAGGAATTCCGCTGCATAGGACTTACAGGAGGTACCAGGGGGGCTTCTTGGCCCCCAAGGTCCCTCAGGAGTAAAGTGGACTTCATCCCCCAACCAGTAGTGCGCCAGAAGCGCGTTTGCAGAATGGTGGAGAAAGGGGGGCGTGGCCTCCGAAGACCTCTTAGCTGTCCCACTGTGTGGGACTTACTGGAGGTAACAGGAGGGGGTCCATTTTCGGCCGAGGGGACCCCATCCCCCGGGACCCCATCCCCCGGGGCTTGGCCAACTCGTTGGTGACCGCAGCGAGAGCCTTAAGGCCCCGGCGGTCCCTGCCGGCTCCCCACCTCCTGCGGGAGCCCGCATTGCTTTTAGGCAGAGGAAGCTGCTAACATGCAGCTCCCTCTGCCCAAAAGCAATTCTGCTTTGCTTCATTGAAGCGAGAGCATTTTTCATGCTCTCGCTTCCATGAAGCGAAGCAGTGTTTGCTACGGCTTGCCGGTATCAGTGCTCCCGCCAAGCCATAGCAAACTGCAATGTCCGGGGAGTGGGCACCCAGGGACATTGCTGGAGCCGGCCTTGGGGGGTGGCGGTCCGCTGGGCCATTTATGGCTCCAGGAGGGGGGCCGCGCGGCCCCCTCCTATGTTTCAAATAGCCCTGGGGAGGTGGCTGGAGCCCCCCCCCCCAACGCATTTTTCTACTTTTTGCCCCAGTGAGGTGGCGGTCCTCGGGGCTGTGGGGGGCCCTGTGGCCCCCCGCATTATGATAAATTTAGCCCCGGGGAGTTGAAGTCCTCGGGCTGCATGGGGGGGCTGGAGCCCCCCACACATTTTTCTACAATTAGCCCCGGGGAGGTGGCGGTCCCCTTGGATGCGGGGGCTCCGTGGCCCCCCACATTACGATGCATTTAGCCCTGGGGAGGTGGCGGTCCCCAGGGGCTGCGTGGGGGGGCGCCTGGAGCCCCCCATGCATTTTTCTACAATTAGCCCCAGGTAGGTGGCGGTCCCTGGAGCTGCGGGGGCTTGCCTCTGGCTCCTGCAACATTATTTTTGATTGCCCCTGGGAGCTGGCCCACCTGGGGCCTTAAAGAAAACGAAGTGCGGGAGCTCGCGCTTCATTTTTAAAAGCGCGCGCTTCATTTTAAAAAAAAACTTTCGCCCAGATTTGCAGATCCAACGAAAATCCTGTCAAAAATTAATTTAAAATAATGCTTTTTTTTGGCCCTGGTGGTCCTTGAGCAGGCCTAGCGGGTCAGGTTGTTTCAACCCTGCCCCTTTTCTTGTTTTTTAAAGTTTTTTTTACCTTTTTTCTTGTGACTCGGTTCAACCGAGTCACAAGATGGCTGCCAACACTTCCTGGTTTGAACTGTTGGCAGCCAATTAGATCGCAGGCTCGAGATCAGGAGGGTTCGCAGATCCTTTCTCAGGAACTACTGAACGCATTTACACAATTTAACAAAAAGAGTGCACTCTGGACCAAGAGTTACCTTTCTGCCAAATTTGGTGTAATTCCGTTCAGCAGTTCGGGCTGTAGCTGCGTCAACAGTTTCCTTTGGAAACTAACTTGCAGAAAAAGCGTTTTGGGACCCCCCCTTTTTTTCGGCTCCCGCTTGACGAATCACCTCGAAAGTTTTAACACAGCAACTGACCTGACCGCGCCATTAGTTTTGAAAATTTCACGAAGATTCGTCAAACAACGCCAAAGATATTGGCAAATCAAAAAACACTTTTCCTATGGAAACTAGGTCCTAACTATAGCGCCAGTAGGTAATACAAATATATATATATATATATATATATATATATATATATATATATATATATATATATATATATATATTCCCAGTGTCAGTGTAGGAAGATAGTAATGTAGTGAGTTAAAGTTGACTATAGACACTTTGCAGTCTGTTTAATAGGAGATAAAGAGTCTATGGGTACCATTGAGTAGGCAAGTCTTGACTGCCCGTGCATGCCTAAAAAATCCTTTATTCGCATGCCTTAATAAGAAACCTCTAAGAATAGAGACGTCACCAGGGAAGTATTAGTAAAACAAACCCGCCCTGACGAATGCCCTACACATATGACAGCCATTAATGTAGGGCAGAAACATGTTGCCACTATAAGGGTCATAGGATCATCATATCCCTTTTGCCCCTTATATAGTTTATTTTTAATCATTCCCCATCCACCCCGCAAATAAAGGGATACCTTGGGATGAGGAATTGTTATTTGAGTGTAGCGCCCCGACTATTAATATTCAAAGAGCTCCCTGGAACATGGTTGAGCCCACCCTGACCTTTAGGAGTCAGGGTGAACCTGATGATGAAACATGCCACTACTAGAGTGGGTGCGGGTTATATAAAAAAATGATTATTTTTCCTTTTCCCCACTTCTCACTGAAGTGTTTTTTTTTTCTTTTTTTTAAACATTTTTATTGGAATTAACACACTTGAACAAACAAGCATTCAGTTAGTACATCTCAGCACAGGAAAAATGGCAGTACACATTATAAGGGTAGTCCGGCGGAAGCATACAACGACAAGTCATGTAGCGAGCAGTGTGGTTGAGGATAAAGCGGTCAGAGGCTTATGATATACAACCTCATGGGCAGTTAGTTGGGGAATGTGATCTCGTTGTTAACTACACTACCATCTAGGTTGGTATGGGCTGGGGGGCCGGTGTCTGGAGAGCTTGGGCCAGGATCCGTGCCATCCAGGCTGTGAAGGTAGGTAACCAGAGGGCTCCAGATATTGTGAGGCCTGCTAGCAGGCGGCATGAGGTTCCAAAATTCAGTCAAGTGTGTCTGGCAGTGTGCAGCATTGGCAAGCCAAGATTTAGTCAATGGTGCAGGTTTGCGCCCCCAGTGGATCGCCACCCTACGCCTGGCCAGTACCAGCAGCATGGCCACTAGACGGCGGCTGGCATCAGGAATCTCTTTGACATATCCAAGCAAGCACGTGAGTGGGTCAGGTGTGATGAGGTCAGAGGTGATGGCGCTAATGGTCATGCACACCGTCTGCCAGTAAGTAGCCACTTTAGGACATGTCCAAACCTGGTGCGTAAATGTAGCGTCTGGTGCAGAACATCGCACACAACATTCGTCTGCAGCTGAGCCCATTATATGGAGGGCCATGGGGGTGCGATAAAGCCTGTGCAGGAATTTGAAGTGTATCAATCTTAACCTGAAGCTGGGGGAGGGTTTTTCGGTCTGAGCACAATAGTGCCACTGCTCAGGTGTAGGACCATTGATCAGGTCCTCTAACCATGTGCAGCGCGCACGCTCCACGTCAATAGGGGAGGCCGCCAATGTCAACGAATAGAGTCTAGTGATGAGTTTCCGATGTGAAGTGGTGGTGTAGGTATATTCCAGCGCCATGTTAGTTGGTGGAGGTGCAGGGAAAGTACTATTTGTATTTTTGCAGGTCGCTCAGATTTGATAATACAGCAGACTGTCTAGCTGGGTGGGAGTAGATGCTTCGGTATGCGCGGGGGGAGGAAAAAACTGCCCATCTGGGTAAAGGTCCGCATTTATGCTTATACCCAATGATTTCGCGCGGCGCACCATTACTTTGTTGTGCAGCAGGGGGAAGGAGGGGTTCTCTGCGAGTTATATTGATGGTGAATATAAGGTGTCAGTGCCAGTTTGTTTGCGCATGCCCTCCCATGCCCAGCGCATACATTCCACAGTGTTTATTTCTTTTCTGGGTGCTTTATTTGGCAGGAATAGCGCCGTGCGTAGCGGCCAAGGGGAGGCCAGATCTGCCTCAACTGCAAGATGTGGCTGAAAGGGTGTTGGGTGTAGCCAGAAGTGTAGGAAGCTGGCCTGGGCGCAGTAGGCATATAGTTTGAGATTAGGGGCCCCCAGTCCGCAGCACGAGAAGGGTAATGTCAGAGTATCGTAAGCTATTCGTGGCTGCCGACCTTCCCAAGTGAACGTAATCAAATTTGAGTGTAGCCTCTTGAAAAATTGGATTGTGAGGGGGAGCGGTATGTTTAAGAACAAATATAAAAATTTCGGCTGAACTATCATTTTGGCTATTGCGATACGGCCCGCTATGGAAAGGGGAAGTTTATTCCAAATCGGTATTTTGGTTTCCCGCCACTCTATTGCCCGCCCAAAATTTGCTTTTCAGAGTTCGTCTGTATCCCTGCTAAGCCATATGCCCAGGTATCTGGTCGGCTCAGTAGCCCATTTCAGTGGGTATTCTGTCAGGAAGGGAAGCATTGCATCAGTAAGGGGGAATAGGATGGACTTACTCCAGTTAATGTGTACACCCGAGTATCCGCCAAAGCGTATGACCTCTTTGGTCATGAGTGCTAGGTTTGTGCGTGGCTCACGAATATATAGAGCGACGACATCAGCGTACATAGAGGTCACTAAACCGCGGGCAGAGAAACCAATGCCGCGCTGCGTATGGTGTTGACGGAGTCGTGCTGCAAGCGGTTCCATAGCGATAGCAAAGAGCAGCGGCGAAAGCGGGCATCCCTGCCGTGTGCCTCTGGTGATTGCTATATGTTTGGTAATCTGTCCGTTAATTTTGATGCGTGCCGTGGGTAGGGCGTAGAGAAGCTTAATATTAGGAATAAAGTCCAGACTAAGGCCCAATCGAGCTAGGAGTGAGAAAAGAAATGGCCACTCTAGGGAGTCAAATGCCTTAGTGGCATCCAGCAGCGCCGCTACTGCGGGCAAGGAAGGATTAATTTGGTGCATTACGGAAAAAATTGTCCTGAGATTGTGTGATGTGGCACGCCCTGGTATAAAGCCAGATTGATCTGGGCATATTATTGAAGACATGAGCGGGAGGAGTCGGTTTGCTAATATCTTCGCTTATATTTTATTGTCAGTATTTATTAACGAAAGGGGGCGGTATGAATCGCAAGATGTTGGTGGCTTATCTGGCTTCAATATAAGTGTAATGAGCGCGTCGCTCAGGGATGGGGGGAGATGACCGACAGCAATAGATTAATTATACATGTCTACAAGATGGGGGATTAAAATGGGGGCATATTCTTTGTAAAACGCTGGGGTGAGGCCGTCTGTCCCTGGCGCCTTATTGCCCGGAAGTCTAGCAATGACTTGTGTGATTTCCTCTGCCGTGAATGGGGCGTCAAGGTATTCGCGGTATCCGGGTTCAAGTCATAAGAGCTCGATAGAGTCAAAATACTGTTGTAGAGAATTAGGATCGTGTTCTGTCCCCGCCATGTAGAGTTGGGAGTAAAAGGAGGTTATAGTCACTATTATTGCATCAGGGGAGGTGACCCTGTTGCCAGCATCATTGAGCATGTCCGTCATATACGAGGATGCATGAGGTTTCCTTAGCAGATTTGCTAATGTTTTACCGGGGCGATCTCCCGCTCCATATCTGCTCCCGGCCGAGGTAACTTGACTTATCGCTCGGCTTCAGTATGGTATTCAGAAAGTTTGGCCCTGATGTCAGCTAACGTGACGGGGGTGGGGTTGGCGCTGTATGTCTGATCTAGGGTTTTAATTTCGGCTTCTAGACGTTCCAGAGTGCCACGAATAGACTGAAGCACTCCAGATTGCTTGGCAATGCACACCCCCCGAATGATAACCTTAAAGGTTTCCCAAAGGGTTGAGGGGGATTCTACAGAGCCAGTGTTTATTTAAAAAAACTCAGTAATAGCATTACGCAGTTCTTCTTTGAATGCAGTATCGCATAGCGAATAGGGGGGTAGGTGCCACGAGAACATGTGGTGTCGAGTTTGCGGGAGCTATGGGTCAGGCGCACTGGGGCATGGTCAGACAGGGTGCGTGCCAGATGCTCGACAGAGGAGGTCCAGCTAGCCACGTCTTTGGTCGTCAGCCATAGATCGATACAGGACCAGGAGCCGTGTGTGGTAGAAATGCAGGTGCCTTCGCGACTGTTGGGGTGTGCATGGCACCATAAGTCCACCAGGGCATTATCCTGTATGAGTGAGCTCAGGGTAGCCGTGGCCTGCGGGTGATGAAGTCTCGCACCTGAGCGATCTATTATGTTTTGTGGTGCAATATTGAAGTCACCACCCCATATAATGGGGTATAAGCCTAGGGAAAGAGTAGTCTCCATATGTGGAGGAGGAAATCTGGATCGTCCAGGTTTGGGCCATATATGGCCGCCATGATCAAGGGTTGCAAATAAAGCGTGCCAAAAAGTATCACGTATCTACCTGCTGTGTCAATGTGTGTTTGGGTGTTGCGCCAGGGCAGGCCTTTTTTAGCAGAATAGTAACGCCTCTTGCGTAATTTGAGTAGACCGAGGAGTAGCATTCGCTCCAATGGTGCGCGCGTAGTCTAGCCGTGTCAGTGGTAGAGAGGAGTGTCTCCTGCAGGAAGCATACGTCAGCTTTGTGCCTGGCCAGGTAGGTATGTATGAGTCGTGATTTGCGGTGGTCATTTATGCCTCTGACGTTCCAGGTTACGAACGTTACCTCAGTCATGGTTCCAGTCTATGGGGTGTATAATGTTGCATATGGTCACGCTAGGACTGGAGCTAGAGTAGATTGTGTTGTTGATTGTCGTGTAGCAGCTGTTTGATGTAATAAGCGTTGTGTGCAAGATCATACATTTATACAGATTAAACCAAACCCACGGGTGCAGGACTAGTTCCCGGCATCCTTTTGTAACATTACCTCTCCTCCCACCTCCCACTCCAACCCCCCAATTAGGTTGAGAATCAAAACCCCCCCCCCTCCCCACGTTACCCCAACATGGAGTGAAAAGGGAACACATGGGAATCATCCCGTTTGGGAGCGTGGGCTCAGCTGGACATCCCCCGCCATTAGGCAGGGTGACCGAGCGGAAGTGTACATGATAGAAAGTAAGGCCTGATAGTTATGTTGGTGACGGCCTGTCCCGGAAAGAAGAGTGCTACTACCCAAGACTCGAGTGCAGCCAAGTGAACGGTGCAATACACAACTGACAGGGTTTGGCGGCAAAGGAATTTAGTCATTGTCACTTATTCGGCCATTTTCGGCCTCAGCAGGTGAGCCTCGCGATTGGGATTTGTGCAGTTGTTTCACATATGTCATAGCCGCTTTAGAGTCCGTAAAAAAACAAGGTTTTCCATCTGTATCAATCCGCAGTTTGGCAGGGTACAAAAGGGCATATGAAATGTTCAATTGCTGGAGCATCCGCTTAGCAGGTGGGAAGTCTCTTCTGGCAGTCTGGACTGCCATGGTAAAGTCTGGATAAAATGAGCAGATGTTACCTTGGTGCCTGACTTCTCTCATTTCTCGGGCTTTCCGCAAGATGGTATCGCGGTCACGGTAGTTTAGGATGCGCGCTATGATCGGTCGCGCCGGGGCCCCGGGAGGGGGTTGCGGGCCCAAGGATCGATGTGCTCGTTCCACGATGAAGAATTTGGAAAGGGCCATTGCGAATAGCCCAGGTAGTCCTCCATTTTACCGGTTGCTGTAGATTCGGGTTTCCCCGTGATGCGGAGGTTATTCCTGCGAGAGCGGGATTCAAGGTCTTCATTCTTGGCGTGGATGAGCTCCAGAATCTTATCCATTTTTAGCAGGCGTTGTTGATTCTCTGCGATGGTGTCATCTGCGTCTGATACTCTGGCCTCCAGGTGGGTAATCCGGTTATAGTGCGGATCCACGCGTTGTTTGACCTGGTCCAATCGGCACGGGAGATGGTCTGTTTTGGAGTCGATTGTTTTCAAGCAGCTGGATTTGACTTCAAGAAGTAATGTCCTAATGTCTTCATCTTGCACCAAAGGTGACTCGGTTTGCGTGGCCTGGTCTCCTGCGTCTTGCTGTGTGTCACCACATCTACCGGTGCGGCGGCCCGCGAAAGTCAACTTGGGCTGTTTGTTGTCAGTTTTGCCCATTTCAGCTGAGGTATAGGCGCCAGCAGTGAGAATACTGGTTTCGGTTGAGTCAGTTATAGCGCCTTTGTGGTGGTGTGGTGAGTTGGTCGGCCCAGCTGTGATTGGTGTTGTGCTTTCACATCGATGGCCACTGGGTATGTGTGGGGGAACAAGTTCGGCTCCCAGCGGTCAATAGCACCCAAAGATTGCACCAGGGCGTAGTGAGAGATCCAGTTGATTATTGCTTCAGCGCCCTAGTAAGGAGGCCGCCGCAGCACGGGCCATAGACAGCAGATGAGCACTGAGCATGTTCTCTGCCCGGGCGCACAGCGCTGCTGCCGAGCCCGCCGCAGCACACCACGTCAACTGCAGGACTGGCAGGAACGGGTGGATGATAAGGGCCTGGGTCGTCACTGATCTCTGCGCCGTCAAGGTCTTAGGCTGCCGCTCTTTGCAAAAACTCTGGAATGCGGGCACGGCCTGGTCTGGCCCGGTGCGGGCCTCAATGTCTGGTTGGTGAGTATTAAGCGGGGCGCGATCCAACAGGGCCCATCCGCCGAGGGCGCCCCAACTGCCCCCCCCCCCACAGAGCGGACCAATGCAGCGGGTGGCAGTTTATCATAAAGGGCCGTCTGATGGAAGCAGGCAGTCTATTGGGGCGGAGGGGTTGTCGGCACGGCCGCCACAGGGTGAGGGCATACAATTTTCCTACCGCAGCGTTCTGCCACCCCCCGTCCGGGATCGTACTTGAATCGGCGTCAGTGGGTCTCGGCAGCCGGTTTCGGATTTCTGTGCAGGCCGCTCCCAGTGCATGTCTCGGGCCTCCGCAACGATCAGGTCCCTTGCTCCTGCAGCCGCTGGTCTCCAGGCCCCGCACAGGAACTGCTGTGGGGAAGCAGCGCCTCCGTAGGTGTCCCCAGGCAGGAGCAGGCCGCCAACAAGCTGCATGTCATGTCTCAGGTCAGCCGTAATCTCTCATGCGGCCTCGCCACTCTCCCGGTGCAGCCAGGAAGTTATGGCGCACTCCGCCGATCGACGATGCTGCTGTCTGGGAGATTTAGCACTGCCGGATGGCAGTTTGTGCAGGTTTAGGCAGGCGGTATATCTCGGATAATGACAAATTATTCGCTCGGTCGGCAGAGCTCATTCAGGGTGCAGCCATCTTGCCGCCGGCGAGACCATGCCCCCTCACTGAAGTGGTGATTAGTCATGGTGCACACACATCGCCACACTTTTCCTCATCAGGCAGAGAGATACTCATTAGCTTGTTGTACAACTGAGCACTACCCTGAAGAGATGTGCGATCCTGTAGCAGCGATGTGAGGTCCAAGAAGATGGTTCACAGCTCCTCCAAGAGACTGTCACCATCTAAACGCAGTTATGCACTTCAAACCAGGCCAGTCCCCGGAGGAAAGGGGGGATAGGATTGTGCGAAAGAGAGAGAGAGACATTCTTCAGTCAGCCAGGCCCCTTCTCTGCATAGGCATACGTCTTGTATCTTCTGTCTGAGTGTCCTCTGTAGTTGTCTGGAAGTGTTTGTGTGTGTCCTACTGGAATGTAAGACATTGGTTGCAAACTACTTCAAGCTAGGATGCATTACTTAGTTTCTACTCTCCTGATAAGCAGTTACCCAAACCTTACTTAATAATTCTCCACCTTTCCCACCAGGGAGGTAATTCTTAGCTTCAAGCCTGAGTCCTGTCAGTAGGTTTTTTTAAAGAAGGGGAAAAAGTGATTTAGGTACTTCTTGAGTACCTAAAGGATTCAACCCCGTTCCCAACACTGCTGAACCTTACTGCCCCTGTATTACATGACTTCCAACTCACGACTGTACTGTTTTTTTTATTCAGGAATTAATCGCAATCCTTAGAAACCGTTCAAAAGATTAACTTTCAATAAACATTTCAACAAATGTGGGTAGTGCACATAGTTCTGGTGGCCAAGCACCAAGAAATCCAACAAATTACTCTTTGTCAGACACGTTTCTTTAAAAACTGTTTTTCATAATAGCTTATTATTGCTTTCTACGGCTTAACTTATCTTTTGTCTTTTTAGGTTTTTAGGAGTTTTGGGTGGTGAGATGCAGAGACCCTAGGAGATATCCAAGTAGCCTTGCTCGGTACGTAGGGAAGCCACTTCAAAGAGCATGCACCTATTACCATTTGTATCCGTACAGACGTCTGTTGGTAAGTTATTTTTGATTCTTTCTTACAGGTTTTGAAGTTTAGTTTCCAGTGTGGGACCCCTGGTACAAAACTGCAGTGGTAGGCGATCGCAAAGTGAGCAGATTTCTTCAGAATCAAGTATGGGGGGTAGCAAAAACAGCAAAACCGGCAAGAGACTCCTAAATCAAGAAAAACATGTAAGCAAATAACGGGTATTTAGTATCGAATGGACACAGCTTTTTTAATCTGCCGTGTCTAAGTGGCTGTCGTTCTTGCAAGAGCTGGTCTATCATGAGAACGCAGTCAAAGATTTGCATCAGAATGCTGTGGACGCAGCTCAGCGTGTCAGCCTGGCCCTGCTTCCCGTGGACTCTTCACGTTCCCAGGTAAGTCTGCGGGGCATTCCTGACACAATGCAGGTATAGAGCGATTTCAGATCCATGGTTTCCCTTAGTTATCCTCCCATGGAATATCATAGATCCTGTTAAAGAAATCCTTAGTGTCTCTTAAATATTAAAGTTTAAGAAAGACATCAATAGATTCATGCAGATTTCCAGTCAAATAGCTTGTACCCACTTTTAGAGATCTACCTGGAAGTGGAACAAATTTCTATGAATCTTAGGTAAAACAATAGAGAACAGGTAAAATAGGATTAGCACTCATACCATCCAGAGAGAGAGCCAGGAGAAATGTGAGGGCAGGACAGGGCAGCGTGTGACCTGACCAGATAGTGGATATAGCAGAGGATTACCATTGGTTGAAGTGGTGGGAGGGGGTGGAATCAACACATGCATCGTTGTTATTATTGTTGTTTATCTTGTTAAGGTATCGCCAATTGGCTGGCTATGGAAGCTCCAGTCCTCAATTCGACTTACCTGTCAGGTTATCCTTCGTGAGTGGGCCTGAACACAGGGTATTTGTGTATATTACTACTACTGGAAAACTAATTGTCAAAATGTGTGTATAGCAATGTCCTACTGTAGTAGGCTGGCTTAGTACATGGTGCACACATATTTAAGTGAAGCACCTTGCACTAATTCAGACAACACATATGGTGATTTTAGTGGTCTTAGACAACCATAGAACGCTCTCTAAGTCGTAGCTGTGGAGAGCAGCCTTCAGGCTTAGTCCAGATTGAGGGGCCGATTCCGATTCGGGCCGGAAATCTCTCCGACCGAGCCGGACCCGGAGAGAGTTCCGATCAAATCGGACCCGTGCAGCCCGACCGAATGAGTATGATGCGCACGTATGCCATCGGACCTGAGTCGGTCGGACTCCCATTGAAGTCAATGGGAGCCGGTCGTACAACGCGTACGCGGGCTCCCATTGACTCAATGGGTGCGAGGCGGACAAGGGCGCCCCCTACAGCGTGTACGCGGCGAAGCGACTCGCGCCGTACACGCACAGGTAGGGGGGACCCATGGGTCCCCCCTGTGTGCGACTCGCGCAGCTACGCGTACAGGGGGGTCCGACACGGACCCCCAAAGTACGGCTCCGACTGCTCTTTAGAGCCGGAGTGCGCGCTCGGTCGGACTGCTCGCGGCTTGTGGCCTCGGTGCCCGTTTTTCGTCTGTTTTCCCTCGCTGCCCCCACTGTATTTTGTCCATTTCTTTTCCTTCTGTACCCTCGCTGCCCCCATTGCTGTGTGCCCGTTTTTCTCTTCTGTTCCCCTCGCTGCCCCCACTGTATTTTGTCCATTTTTTTCCTTCTGTACCCTCGCTGCCCCCATTGCTGTGTGCCCGTTTTTCGTCTGTTTTCCCTCGCTGCCCCCACTGTATTTTGTCCATTTCTTTTCCTTCTGTACCCTCGCTGCCCCCATTGCTGTGTGCCCGTTTTTCTCTTCTGTTCCCCTCGCTGCCCCCACTGTATTTTGTCCATTTTTTCCTTCTGTACCCTCGCTGCCCCCATTGCTGTGTGTCCGTTTTTCTCTTCTGTTCCCCTCGCTGCCCCCACTGTATTTTGTACATGTTTTTCCTTCTGTACCCTCGCTGCCCCCATTGCTGTGTGCCCGTTTTCTCTTCTGTCTCCCTCGCTGCCCCCATTTCCCTGTGTCCTTCTTGCCTTCTGTACCCCTCGCTGCCTCTCTCCAATCCCGCCGATGCGTCCCCTGCGGCCCCGCCCCCTGACTGCCCATTCGCTGCCCCTGTCTCCCAGCTGCTCCTCCCTCCCACCTCCCCATATATGGCGGCCGCTGCGCGGTGAGGAGAGCGACCCTTGACCTTACCAGGTAGGTCGCTCCCCGCCACACAGCTCCGCCTGTGGTGTCCTGCCCGCTGCTGCTGCTGGTAAGCTCGCCCTCTGCTTGTGGCCTCGGTGCCCGTTTTTCGTCTGTTTTCCCTCGCTGCCCCCACTGTATTTTGTCCATTTCTTTTCCTTCTGTACCCTCGCTGCCCCCATTGCTGTGTGCCCGTTTTTCTCTTCTGTTCCCCTCGCTGCCCCCACTGTATTTTGTCCATTTTTTTCCTTCTGTACCCTCGCTGCCCCCATTGCTGTGTGCCCGTTTTCTCTTCTGTCTCCCTCGCTGCCCCCATTTCCCTGTGTCCTTCTTGCCTTCTGTACCCCTCGCTGCCTCTCTCCAATCCCGCCGCTGCGTCCCCTGCGGCCCTGCCCCCCTGACTGCCCATTCGCTGCCCCTGCCTCCCAGCTGCTCCCTCCTACCTCCCTATATATGGCGGCCACGCGCAGCGGCCGCGCCTAAGGCAAGCCCGTCTGCGCCCGTCCGTGCCTGGACCGCGCCCAGCGCCAGAACCCCTGGGCCGTGCGCCCCCGGCACCAGCCTCGAGGACCGACGCCGATACGATGCCACCACACTCCACGCTCTCAACCCCGGACGGACGCACAACTGCTTCAAGGCCGCCCCGAAACGCACCCATGGTCTCTTCACCTGCCGGAACTGCAGCTACACCAGCCTCAGAGCCACCGAGGCACCCGCCAAGAAGGACCGCAACCACCTCCGATGCATCCTACTGAACACCCGCTCCGCACGCAAACACGCCGTCGAGCTCTGGGACCTGCTCGACACATCATCACCAGACGTCGCCTTCCTGACAGAGACCTGGATGAACGACTCCTCCGCCCCCGACATCGCCATAGCCATCCCAGACGGCTATAAGATCACCCGCAGAGACCGCGTCAACGCAGTAGGAGGAGGAATCGCCATCGTCCACAAGAACACCATCAGGGTCTCGACCAGCACCGACAACACTCTCAGCACCGCTGAACACATGCACTTCCAGATCCACACGGACCCCAACACCACCCTCAGAGGCACCCTCGTCTACAGACCCCCTGGGCCCCGACCCCAGTTCAGCGACTCCATCGCCGACTTCATCAGCACGCACGCCCTGACCTCTACCGACTACATCCTCCTCGGAGACCTGAATTTTCACCTGGAGAACAAGAACGACAGCAATTCCACCACCCTGATCGACAACCTCGCCAATCTCGGTCTGAGCCAGCTCGTCACAACACCGACCCATTCCGCCGGCCACACGCTCGACCCCATCTTCTCCTCCAGCTCCCACGTCTCCTTCAGCCACACCACGGAACTCCTCTGGACCGACCACCGCTGCATCCATTTCACCTTCCAGAAACCCACCACACACCACCGCACCCAACAGATCCCACGCCGCTGCTGGAGCAAAGTCACCGAAGACCAACTACGGGCAACCCTCGCTCTCAGCCCTCCCTCCGACCCATCCAACACCGACGACGCTGCCTGCAACCTCAGAAGATGGATGGACGACTGTGCCAACACCCTCGCCCCGCTGAAAAAACCCACCTACGCTGACACCACCAAAAGAGCCAGCTGGTTCACCTCGGAACTCCTAGCTTCCAAGCGTACCTGCCGGAAACTAGAGAAGAAATGGCACAGCGATAAGACACCGGACAGCCACGCAGCCCACAAAGACGCCATCCGTAACCACCACCACCTCATCAAGTCCGCCAAGAGAATCTCCTTCAAAGACCGCCTCGACAACAACGCACACAACAGCAAGGAGCTTTTCAACATCGTGAAGGAACTCTCCAACCCCAGCTCCAACACCAACGACATCCCACCGTCGCAACCCCTGTGCGATTCCCTTGCCACCTTCTTCCACCGCAAGATCGCCGACATCCACGACAGCTTCAACACCCAGACAGCCCCAACTAAGATCGATGCACCAGACCCGCCGCACACCATCGACCACGATCCCCTGCCAGCCTGGGCCAGCGTGAACATCGAGGACACCATCAAGACCATGAGCACAATACACTCCGGCTCCCCGTCAGACCCTTTCCCGCACCACATCTTCAACAAAGCCAGCAGCTCCATCGCACCCCACCTGTGCAACATCATCAATCTCTCCTTCGAGACCGCGACCTTCCCAGAGAGCTGGAAACACGCAGAGATCAACGCCCTACTCAAAAACCCAAGGCGGACCCGAGAGACCTCAAGAACTTCCGGCCCATCTCCCTGCTTCCGTTCCCAGCCAAGGTCATCGAGAAGATCGTCAACAAGCAGCTAACCCGATACCTCGAAGAAAACAGCATCCTGGACCCATCCCAATCGGGGTTCCGCAGCAACCACAGCACTGAGACTGCCCTCATCGCCGCCACCGACGACATCAGGATCCTGCTGGACAACGGTGAGACCGCAGCCCTCATCCTGCTGGACCTCTCCGCCGCCTTCGACACTGTCTGCCACCACACTCTACGCGCACGCCTCCACGACGCAGGGATCCGAGACAAGGCCCTGGAATGGGCCACCTCCTTCCTCGCCGGCAGAACCCAGAGAGTCCGCCACCCACCATTCCGATCCGAAGCCTCCGAGATCATCTGCGGCGTACCCCAGGGATCGTCCCTCAGCCCAACACTGTTCAACATCTACATGGCCCCGCTCGCACGCATCGCCAGACAGCACGACCTCAACATAATCTCCTACGCCGACGACACCCAACTGATCCTCTCCCTCACCAAGGACCCCCTCGCCGCCAAATCCAACCTCCATGAAGGGATGAAGGCCGTCGCCGATTGGATGAAGATCAGCCGACTAAAACTGAACACGGAGAAGACAGAGGTCCTCATCCTCGGCTCCAACCCCTCCGCCTGGGACGACTCCTGGTGGCCAACGACGCTGGGAGCAGCCCCGACACCCACCGACCACGCACGCAACCTGGGAGTCATCCTCGACTCCACGCTCTCCATGGCCAAGCAAGTCAACGCAGTCTCATCCTCCTGCTTCAACACCCTCCGCATGCTTCGCAAGATCTACAGGTGGATCCCGACAGACACGAGAAGAACAGTCACCCAGGCCCTCGTCAGCAGCAGACTCGACTATGGGAACGCCCTCTACGCGGGAGCCCCGGCCAAGCTCATCAAGCGACTGCAACGCATACAAAACGCCTCCGCACGCCTGATCCTCGATGTACCACGCCACAGCCACATCACCCCCCACCTGAGGAACCTGCACTGGCTCCCCGTCGACAGGAGAATCTCCTTCAAACTCCTCATCCACGCACACAAGGCACTCCACAAGACTGGCCCAGCCTACCTCAACAGACGACTCCTCTTCTACGTCCCCAACCGCCAACTCCGCTCCGCCGACCTCTCCCTCGCCACCGTCCCTCGCATTCGAAGAACCACCACCGGCGGCAGATCCTTCTCCCACCTCGCCGCCAAGACCTGGAACACCCTTCCACTAAGCCTACGACAGACCCAAGACCTGCTGACCTTCAGGAGGCTACTCAAGACCTGGTTGTTCGACCAGTAGCAGCACCCCCCCCTTTTTTTTTTCTCCCCCAGCGCCTTGAGACCCTCGCGGGTAAGTAGTGCGCTTTACAAATTCTGTGATTGATTGATTGATCGTACTTACCCGGCCGGGGAACGTCTCCATTGCGCGGTGCGAGTCGAGTCCGAGCGAGTCGGTCGGTGCGGTTAGACCCGGGTACGAGTCAGTCGGAGCGGTCGGGACGCCCGGACGAGTCGGTCGGCGATTTCGCATCATACACGCTCGCCCGGACGCGCGTACGAATCGGTCGGGAAATAGGGCTCCGAATCGGATCCGGTTAAGCCGAATCCGATTCGGAGCCCTACCGGCCGAGATCGGAATCGGCCCCTCAGTGTTAAGCAGCTTGTTTTACCAGATCTAATCATATAGTGTAGGTTAAATGAATAAAAAACGGTTCACTGACAGAATATCGACACCTAAAATATCCCCATACCACAATATCGAGTTTTAAATATCGATGTAAAAAATATTGACATCCTATATTTATAATGGTAAGTACAAAAATATCGAAATCAAAAATATTGGTCAAAAATATAGTTGTACAAAATATCGTTATATATATATATATATATATATATATATATATATATATATATATATATATATATAAATATTAAATATATTAAGTAATAAAATTAATTTAAAAAAACAAAATTAGATTTAATATACATTTTAGCAAATATAACAAATAAACTTAATTAAACAAAAGTTAAAAACACATATATAATAATTAATATATATATATTTACTTTAAAAAAATTAATAAACTATTAATTTTAATTAATTTTAAAATTATATAAAAATTTGACAAGTATATATTGGTATATATATATATATATATATATATATATATATATATATATATATATATATATATATATATATATATTATCTACTGGCGGTCGCCAGTAGATAGTTATAGTTACAACCTATTATCCATAGGAAATCCGCGACATTCTATTTGAAATAACTCTCTTGCCGGTTGACGTATCTTCGCAAAATTTTCAAACTTTGTGGGGCGCTCCGGTCCGCTCCTACCCTGAAAGTCTCGGGGGATTCGTCAAGCGGGGGCCGAGAAAAAGGGGGGTCCCAAAACGCGTTTTCCCATGCAATTTTCCATAGGAAACTTTAGACACGGCTACAGCCCGAACTGCTGAACGGAATTACACCAAATTTGGCAAAGAGGTAGTTCTTGGTTCAGAAAGAACCCTTTTTGTTAAATGGTGTAAATCCGTTCAGTAGTTGCTGAGAAAATGAAAAGTAAAAAAGATAGTGATATCTAGGGCCGCGGATCCTCCCGAGCACGAGCTTTATGTTAATTGGCTGTCAACACTCCAAATCAGGAAGTGTTGGCAGCCATTTTGTCCCTCGGTAGAACCGAGGGACAGAAACAAGTGCGCAAAGCGCACAAAGGGGGCAGGGTAGAAACACCCTGACCCCTAGGTCTGCTCAGGGGTCCCACAAGGACCCCCTGGGCAAAAACTTTTTTTTTTTTTTTAAAAATCGGCAGGATGCGCTCAGGGAGCGCGAACCCTGCCGAAAAAAATCGAAGCGCGGTCTCCGCGCTTCGATGTTAATTGGCCCCCGGGTGGGCCAAGTCCCGGGGGCATGCTGGGGGGGGGTTAATTTTATGTGTGGGGGCCTCTAAGGGCCACCACCCCCGAGGCTTTAATGTAGAATGGTGCGGGAGGGCTCTGAGCCCTCCCGCAGCCCCGAGGACCACCACGTCCCCGGGGCTTCTTTTTTAATTAAAAACCTGTGTGGGGGGCTCCAGCCCCCACACGCCCCGAGGACCACCACCTCCCGGGGCACTAAGAAAAATTACAATGGGGGTCCGTTTTGGACCCCCAGAGCCCCGGGGACCACCACCTCCCCGGGGCTGTGCACTGAATGGGAGGGGGGCCGCGCGGCCCCCCTCCTGGAGCCCTTGATGGCCCTGGGGACCACCACCCCCAGGGCCGGCTCCTGCAGTGTCCCGGGGTGCCTACCCCCGGGACACTGCTGTTTGCAATGACAGGACGGGAGCCTCGCGGCTCCCGTCCTGTCATTGCAAACTGCTTTGGATATTGGAAGAGAGAGCAGGAAACCTGCTCTCTCTTCCAATATCCAAAGCCGATTGCTTTCCACATGGGGAGCAGCATGTTAGCTGCTCCCCATGTGTAAAGCAATGCCGGCTCCCGTAGGACACGGGGAGCCGGCGGGACTGTGGGGGATTGGGGACCCCCCACAGTCCCCAATGAGAGGGCCAGCCCCGGGGGATGGGGTCCCCGGGGCAAGTAGTGGCCCGGGAGGGGGCCACGCGGCCCCCCTCCCCAAAAAACAAAAAAACGATCGGGCCCGCAGGCCCCGCCCCTTCCTTCACCACTCTGCAAACGCGCCCCTGGCGCGTTTGCAGAGGGGGCGAATTCCCCTTGAATACTGGGGGTCCCTGAGGCCAACTAGCCCACCAGGAACCTCCAGTATGCGCCAGGGGCTGCCTTGCAGAGAGGTGTACAGAGGCCACGCCCCTTTTACACCTCTCTGCAACGCAGCTCTATGGCGCTTTTTGGAGGTATATGGTGGGCTAGTTGCACCCCAGGGACCCTCAGGATTCAAGGGGAGTTAATCCCCGACTTAAAACGCGCCACGGGGCGCGTTTGCACAGTGGTGAAGGGAGGGGGCGGGGCTTCAGGTGACATGTGTGCAAACAGGCCCCGTGGCGCGTTTTAAGATGGGGAATTAAATCCTCTTCAATCCTGAGGGTCCCTGGGGGCCAACTAGCCCAACAGGTACGTCCAGAAAGCGCCACAGAGCTGCGTTGCAGAGAGGTGTAAAGGGGTGTGGCCTCTGTACATGTCTCTGCAACGCAGCCCCCTGGCGCATACTGGAGGTTCCTGGTGGGCTAGTTGGCCCGTAGGGACCCTCATGATTCAAGGGGACTTAATCCCCCAAATTAAAACGCACCACGGGGCGCGTTTGCACAGATGTCACCTCAGGCCCCGCCCCTCCCTTCACCATTGTGCAAATATTCCTCTAAAATCAGCCGAAATCCGAATTCCGATTTACTCACCTGTTATCAGGAGAGACCTCAGTGCTGCATCTTTCAGCCCAGTACTGATCCTCAAAAGTAATTTTAACCGTACTTACCGGTAACTTGAATTTCCTTCATAGGCTAACATTGACTGGTTTCACTTGGAAATTCTTCTAAGTGTGGAGTTTTGGAACTTTAAAATATTCCTCTAAAATCAGCCGAAATACGAATTCCGATTTACTCACCTGTTATCAGGAGAGACCTCAGTGCTGCATCTTTCAGCCCAGTACTGATCCTCAAAAGTAATTTTAACCGTACTTACCGGTAACTTGAATTTCCTTCATAGGCTAACATTGACTGGTTTCACTTGGAAATTCTTCTAAGTGTTGATTTTGAAACATACAAATATTCCTCTAAAATCAGCCGAAATACGAATTCCGATTTACTCACCTGTTATAAGGAGAGACCTCAGTGCTGTATCTTTCAGCCCAGTACTCGTCCTGAAAAGTAATTTTAAGCGTACTTACCAGTAACTTATATTTTCTTCCATAGGAATCCATTGTCTGGTTTTCAGCAGAAAAGTTTCAAAGTGTCGATTTTCACAAACTACAAATATTCCTTAAAAATCGCCTGTATGACTTAAACGCATTCTTTCAACTGTTTACAGGAGATGCACCAGTGCTGGATCCAGGATCCAACACTGAGTAAGAAAAAGTAACGATAACAGTTTTTACCTGCTAAGTGAATTTCCTTCCATAGGATAACATTGGTGATTCTATGAGAAAAAGTTTCTAAGTGTCAACTTTTAAAATACAATAATATTCCTTAAAAATCACGACTGTAACCAAAACGCTTTTACTCAACTGTTTACAGGAGATGTACCAGGACTGAATCTAGGATCCAGTCCTGTGGTTAGAAAAGTAATCCATAAAGTAACTAATTGCATTTAACTAGAAATTCACATTGAGCTGAATGTTGCATTGTGTTTGAAAATGTGTTGCCCATTGCAACAACTGTAACTACTGTACTTAAAAGTCTATTGCCTATGTGCAAAGTATTTAAACTAAAGTAATTAATTCTGAGAAAGTATTTTTTGTAATGTAATGTATAATGTAATTACAATGTAATTTAAAAAATAAAATATGTAAAAGAAATTGTTTCTAAAAATGTAGTAAATCAGTATGAAAAAAATTAATATAAAAATTAATACATTTAAAAATTGTCATTTAAAAAACCTTTGAAATTCACTGAAAAAACCGTAGGTTTCAGGCACGTTATAGTTACAAATTAGCATTTTAAAAACCTTTGAAATTCACTTAAAAACCATAGGTTTCAGACACGTTATAGTTAGAAATTAGCATTTAAAAAACCTTTGAAATTCACTGAAAAAACCAGAGGTTTTAGGGACAGTTATAGTTAGTTGGACATTGCACTCGTACAAAACCCGTGAAATTCCCCCGTTATAGTTAGTTCAGCTAACTATAACTCGCGCCCGCAATGCACTGCTGATGACGTCACATATTACATCACTCATGACATGGTCAGTGACATCACTGATGACATCACTGATGACATCTCAAATGACATCACTGATGACATCATCCACGTGATAATCTGATGCAGCTCCTCACACCCTAATATAACCTTTGATACACCCAATCTAAATTACAGAGTGCCATTCGCAAAACCATAGACACTCCAACACCAATAACTACATACCCACTCACTGATTCTTAGGTCTACACACACACATCCACTCACTCACCCGTACAGTCACTCATACTTATGGTCACTCAGTACAGGACTATCATATGCACTCTTACTCCTATATAGACACTCAAACACCGCCACTCATCCATAGAGGTACTCACACACCTAGTCAGTCATGCAAATAATTAAACACACTGCCATTTACTCACCTATACAGTTATACACACACCAGCTCACTTAATCATACAAATACTAGCACATTGTTACGCTCTTATATAATCACTGATACAAGCACACACTCATCCATACAGCCACTATCACAATCACTCACTCTCGCTTATAGCTATTTATATACTCCAATACACATATATACTGCCTTTCACATATTTAGTTACTCACACATGTACCACTGGGACATACATTCACTCACTAACACACTCTTACACACACTTACCCACCCATACAGTCTATCACAGATGCACTCTTGAAACCATCCACCCAGTGAATCACCCACTCACACATCTATGCACAGTCGCACACACCCCATCCACACAAACACTCAGGCACCCATACAGATACTCATAGAACCAATAAATAACCCATATAGACACTCATGTAGCTATTCGCAAATCCATGCATCCACTTACACACCAACAGACGGATACAGACATTCACACAGTTTAGTCACTAACCCATGCATTCAGTAAGATACGTTTAATCACTCACTTGTAGAGTCAGTCACGCACGTACTAAATCATCCATTCAGACACTTATACACCCACTCATTCTTCAATACGCCTTTCCCTATATATATTAAACATATTTAAACTTTACAGAAACACACAGTCACTGGATGATGTCATCAGTGATGTCATTTGAGATGTCATCAGTGATGTCATCAGTGATGTCACTGACCATGTCATGAGTGATGTAATATGTGACGTCATCAGCAGTGCATTGCGGGCGCGAGTTATAGTTAGCTGAACTAACTATAACGGGGGAATTTCACGGGTTTTGTACGAGTGCAATGTCCAACTAACTATAACTGTCCCTAAAACCTCTGGTTTTTTTCAGTGAATTTCAAAGGTTTTTTAAATGCTAATTTCTAACTATAACGTGTCTGAAACCTATGGTTTTTTAAGTGAATTTCAAAGGTTTTTAAAATGCTAATTTGTAACTATAACGTGCCTGAAACCTACGGTTTTTTCAGTGAATATATATATATATATATATATATATATATATATATATATATATATATACCAATAACATAAAATCTATTTAAAAAAACATGCTGTTATAAATTAAAACATTAAGGGGCTCATTACGATGGCGGGCGGAAGCACCACCGCCGTGCTGGCAGATGCAAAAACCACCAGTTACCGCCGGCACGCAGCAGTCCACACGCCCGCCCAATTACGATGCGAAAAGTAGGCCAAACACCGCCGGCAAGCCAGCAACACCGTCCGCCATCAAAGTGCGCCCGTACATGTAGCGGCGCAGCCTAACTGACACACACCGTCCGACGAAACACGTCCCGCCCGGGCGCATAAATTACGATGTCGCAAACAAACGGCTCCCACGGCCAAGAGATACCGTACGACAAACCGAAGCGGTAACACGGACGCTGAGCACGGACAACGAAGAAGCGGCTCCCCCGAGCATGAATCCAGCACTGCAGGCACTCCCCATGCTCCTGCTGATGCACCACCAAGGACGCAACGTACCGCGGAGACGCAGGTAGGCACACACACAACAAGTGCACGCAAACAGCGCACACAGTGCAAGGGCGGAAAAGCGGACAACCCCCCACCAGCGCGTGTACACTACACATCCACCATCGCATCCACATATGACACACAGGCCAAATCGTAACATCGCAGAACACATGTGTACACACCACCTGGGACTAGGAACCAACCACCCCGTCACGGCCCCAAAGCGCCGATGACGCCGCCACACATGCACACAACGCAGAGGCCAACCGCAGCGCCATGCATGCGTCGCACACAGACACAGGGACACAACCAAGCAGCACATACATCAGCCCCACCCCGAACGCACATGACACGTGACAGGCCGGCCACAGACATGTCCCCAACGCCCAATTCACGGACAACACCCAACGCCACACAACCGACGCACACATATCAGTGAAGACACGCAACAGCAGGACACACCCCAGTGTAACAAACATGGCGTAGCACACAGCGGCGGCAACACCAACTAGGAGAAGCAGGGCCCCTTCGGGAAGAGGAACGCCAGTACCACACAGAAACACCCATACCACCCTGCACATATGAACAAGACATATAAAACGGAACACCAAAGAGCCCGGGGACCGACAACAGGTGGCCCAAGAAAAACATTCACACACAAGGCCCAACGCAGAGCGGAAAGGCAGCCTGCCGCCCACACAAGGGAGAGCAGACAGCACTGAATGACCTTCCATTCCAACTCCGAAACCACAGCCCTACGACAGAAGCCGGTGAATACAGCCATTGTCCAAGAATAGACCAACACAGGCATGCCGAGGAGACCGACCACAGGGCAGATAGCGCATATCACAGAAGCACACAACGGACGGGGAAGAAAGAAGAAAACACTCCCCCATGTCGGCCACATGCAAGTTAATTGGAAGGAGTCACACAGCACTGACCTTGAACTGTCTGAGAAGCATGTGGGAAGAGGGCCCGTGTCCTCCAAACAAGCCAACAGAACACAAGTCCTGTCTCCCTACGACTACACAGAGCTCACAGCAACCCCGGAGCGTGCACATTGCAGACTGCACACACAGCCGGAGCACGCCACCTCAACGAACCGCTGCGAAATGGCAACCGCAACACACCTACCCAACTACGCCGAACAGCTCAAGCTGTACAAAACCAACCTGTGCCATACATTGGGATGCGATCTCCTGTCCCTGCTGAACGTAAGTTACCGACTGACTTACCGCATCACATTGTTCAGCTGCGTCATGCCCGTCTTCTACTGTCGGAGGTGTCCCTACCAGCATCCCGTCGAGATATGCCTCTCCAACCCGGCATGTCTGAAGGCGGACCTGCTACCACTACTCCTCCCTCTGGACGCACACGACCGGGCCTGCTCTGCCTATGGGGGCATGGCGTATGTGGCCAACATCGCACCCGCACTGAAATGGGACCACTGTGCCTCCACACGACGGATCATCGATAACAGCTACATCGAATGTCACTCAGCATGCCCCATCATGGTCCTCCAAGGGACAACCTACGAACAACACCTTGACAGCCACCATCCGCTTCATTGGCTGGCAAACATGTACACCACCAATGACATGGAAGCCCTGCTGGACGGCATCGCATACCTGACAACCTGTAAATACGTCGGACCACAACGCAGGTTCCCCGAGTGACCTATGATGTCCAGCCCCGCACCCATGCTTAGCTTCCGCACGGACTGGCCAGTCACCACCACAACAGCCATACCAAACGACCGGCAACTGTAACCACACCATCAACGACATCGCCATGACATCGGATATGACCGGGACATGCACACTGTTCCCCATCACATCCAGGAACACCGCATGCATCGTGGGAGGCAGTGGCATGGGCTCTGTGTATCGCACCCACATGGACGGAACTGCACGAACAACCAGGACACGACATGGATCCAGCGCCCATGGACACACACACCGCTCAGTGGACATGAATAGGTCGCCTGGAGTCTGTGGGTGCTGCACCCCTCCCACCCCCGCCCCGGGAATCCCATACCAGGACCTTTGCATGGACGACAAGTGCATACAACAACAACACGACCCCAGTGACTGTGACATGTCCAGTAACCACCACAGTGCAACAACAAGTGGCACGCCGCTGCATGCACGCAAGCACATGCCCTGATGTCATCTCACATGCACGCGTGCATGAGGAACAACCGCAGCAAACCTGTCACATGGAACTGAGATGGACTGTGCCCATGATGCCAAGCGGTCTGGTAGGCTACATGTATACCATCTGTGTCAAAGTCCGCAGCTCCGCAGCTATACGTAAATGTACATTAGCACAGCCTTGGCCAAGCAGATGTCACTCTGAAGCCCACATCCCACATGCAACAGCCAATCACATGTAACCCCACACCCTATCCCATTTGCAATCATGCTCAGTATATCCTCAACATGTATTCCGCTGCCAGTAGTGTCCACTATACTGCATCACAGAGGACAGAAGACTCAATATAATGTTTGAAACCAAAACTGTCTCCGCTGACTCATTTCACAAGTACGAATGAGAGAGGATGAGAGTATGTGAAGTACACGGCAGTCGTGACATGACCATGTAGTCCACTGGTACTGGATGTCAACGCAAATGAGTAGCACTACTGTGGAAGACACACATGTGTCGTGTGAAGTCGTATGGACGCAGTGCTCAGGTGGGTGGGTGCGACGGGTAGATGCGCACATGCCAAGTTGGAGCACGCCGTGTCGGGAGGGGTCATGAACAGTACACCACCGCTTCCCTGGGCATTGTGAGAGGACACCTGTCGGGGGGGAGTGAACACGTGTGTGCACAGCAGCCGGGCACACGTACAAAGCGGTACCAGGCGCACCTCAGCCCACCCTCTGTGGACAAGCTGGATCCTGTTGTGCGCCCGCCATGCCCCTTGACAAGGCACACACAGCCCCAGTCGACCAGGTGTAACCCCAACATAGTCAATCCGCACAGGCGATACAGGGCACGGGATGGCAGTGGAGCATGGTGTGTGAGAGGTCTCCTCGCGCTCCTCCTGGTCATATCACGCAGGCAATAGAACCTCAACGTCTAGCATGGCACAAGTCAAATGGAAGTGTAGGGGGACGCACCACAGCACGAGCAGCACTGACGTCACAGGAGGTGGCTCGCACCATCCCATCCATTGCCCATCATACCAACCACGCCACATGCCATTGCGACTAAGTGCAAGCGCGTGCGCCACCACCCCCGAGCCCTCCCCAGAGAGGCCAAAGAGTGAATGTGTGGGCCATCAGTCACAGACGGACGTGGCCTGGCCGCAAGGGCAGCCACAGCCACTGGGTGTCGCAGGTGGCGGATCCGGAAGGCGAAGACTGTGATGCATAGTCCATGCAGGCCGGGTCTCCATTTGGGGCACCACGCAGGTGGACGGCGTCCCGCAACACATCATACCCTGAGACAGCCCACTCGTGCGACTGGACCCACACATACACTCCTTGCCCTCTCTGGTGCGAGCTTGGGGCTGCCTGTGCAAGCGCTAGCCTCGCAGGTGAGCATGCATATTGGGGGAGCGAGGGGAGGACATGTAGGGCTGGGGCGAAGATGACTGTATCACTGTCAGTTAGTACAAGGGATGACCCAGATGTGGAAAGGAAGAGACGTGTCCCGTGTGTACTGCAACTAGTCGCCAATCCAACTACCCCCCATGTCCGGAATGTAAGCCCGCACCTAGGCCCGCCCATCCGCCACATCGAACATACCACCAGCACGACAACCTTCCCATTCGAAACACTGACTGGGGGTGGCGACCAGTGTACAATCATGTGTAGCCTACCCACGCGTACATGTGGGCCCTCCATGATCCATGTCACCTGCGGCAAAGTCATGACATGCGCAATGAGGGAAGTGAGGAGAGCTGCCCGCCCCACGCGCAGAAGGTGCATCAGCTCCACAGACCCAGCAGCGAGTCCAGCAGGGGTCACATGTGCAGGGGCAGCTGTGCCTGGTGTGAAGGCACATGCATATAGACAGCACATCGACCAATGTGTAGTCTGCCCACATCTACAGTCCATCATCATGCGGACATAGGAATTGAACACAGGGCAACACATCTTAGTGGGTGCACCCACCGTGACCAACAATGCGCAATCATCGACGTACCCGCCCTGTGCATGGCCCCCACCCAACGGAGGCACATCCAGTGCCACCATCCCACACACACAAGCCTTCCACGGAACATGCTGTGTCCAATGGTCAGTACAGAGTCAGCGCCCATCTGGTGGATCCTGAACAGGAGACACATGCAAACACATGCCAGCTCCCACTATGTACGACTGCCACCTGGCACGTGCAATGTAACCTCTCACCTGTGACGTGTGACTGCAAGCACACAGCCGTCTTGGCATGGGGCTGTCAATGTGGACACCTGTCAATGTTTCGGGAGGTGTGATCCGTACAGTGCTGTACATAGGGTGCAGTGCTGACACCTACTACTGTCTCATATCCCCTCGTGCCACAGGTCCCACTTGTTTTGGCCGCTCAGCCTGTGCCCACATCGTCGTCGTCGTGTGCCATACTCATCCAGCCGCGGAAGCAGTTCCATGCTCAGCAGACATTCATGTTGCCGTGGCGTTGCTGCTTGACGGATATGCAGTCAGTCCCCATCAGCACGCCCCGCAAGTCATTGGGGCCTAGATCCCCATGTGCATGCACATGGCAGTGGTTTGTATCACTAGCCATTGCCATTGTTGGGAGACCTGTGTAAGTGTATTGTGGCCGTGCCGTCCCAGCTTGACAGCTGGGCTGTGGCTCATGTGCTTGCTCAGTCATGTCAGTGATGTGTATGCGAAATTGCTATGTGTCGTGTTGCTTTGACATGTGTCCTCTGCCATTGTCCCTAGGCGGAGACCGAACATTGACCGCCCATACCAATTGCTGGCGGACATGGACGATACAGAGGTTATTAGGAAGTTTCGGCTGGACAGGCCAACCCTGCATCGACTGTGTGCCATGTTAGAACCCCATCTCCGTCCCCGCAGGGTGTATCCGACTGCTGTCACCCCCACGGCTAAGGTGATGGCCGCCATGCATTTCTTCGCCACTGGGTTATTCCAGCACACAGTGGGCATTGGAGGAGGGATGTCCCAGCCCATGTTCAGCAAGGTGCTGAGGGATGTACTGGCAGCCATGATGCTGTACCGAAACAGGTACATCCGCTTCCCCAGGGCTCGTGAATTGGCGGCAGTGAAGGGTGCATTCTATGCCCTTGGCAGAATCCCACACGTCGTTGGAGCCATTGACTGCACACATGTCGGCCTTGTTCCACCACAGGCCACTGAGCACCTGTACCGCAACAGGAAGCACACGCACTCCCTGAATGTGCAAGTAGTGTGCCTTGCGGACATGGTGATCACCCACGTGTGTGCAAAGTTCCCAGGCTCGGCCCATGATGCACACATAATGCGCAACAGCATCTTGCCACGACTGATGTCCAATATGCAACAGGATCGTGCCTGTATTGTCGGTGAGTATGTGGAGTGGTGTAGCGTGCTGGTTGTGCGATGCTGTCCCCTGTCCAGTTGGAATTGCAACGGTTCTCTGTGTCCCTCACACCCAGGTGACTCTGCGTATCCGAATGGGGCATGGCTGCTCAGTCCATTGAGGAATCCTCGCACCCCAGCAGACGATCGCTACAATGAGGCACATGGGAGGACCAGACGTGTGGTCGAGCGTACCTTTGGCCTCCTCAAGTCCAGGTTCAGGTGCCTGGACCGCACCGAGGGTGCGTTGGCGTACTCCCCACAGAAGGTGTGCCAGATAGTGGTGGCGTGCTGCATGCTGCACAATCTGGCCATTCGGAAGCAGATCCCCCTCATCGTGGATGACGGAGATCAACCAGGGCCCCAGCCCGCAGACCAGGACAGCTCGAGTGAGGAGGACAGCGGAGAGGAGGAAGCTGGTAATGTGCGGCAGCAGCTCATCGCCCGCTACTTCACTTGACGGTGAGTGTCCATGTACGACGGCTGATGTGGCTGTATCTGTGCAGGTGTGTGTGTGCTGTGTCAGGGTGGCCGTTTGTTCACTGCATGCTGTGTGTCAACGCTCCATGGCCAGGGTAGTATGCCACTGTTGGTGGCTGTGGCATTGTGCCCTATTGCTCTGTGCGATGTGTGTACATTGCTTGTAGTTGTTGACATGTACTGTGTGATGGGTGTGTGACACACTCATTGAATGTGCTCCTGTTCTGTCTCCCACCCCTAGGTCCCTACAGGCCCTCCGGTTCCATTGCCATGCCACGCATCAGGTGCCTTTCCGCCCAAGGTGGCCGTTGTATTCCGTACAATTAAAACACAGGGCACAAACAGCAGTTAGTGAAAAAGGTGCATTTATTACTAACTGTGACATGTGATTGTGTGTAAGGTGATGACAAAAGTGGTGCGTGCAGTGACAATGAGCTGTCGGTCATGGCTGCGTGATGATCAGGGTGTACCCACTGGTTCTATGTCCATAGTCCAACACACACATGCCATCCAGATGGCTGTGTGGAGTGGGATCGTAGTCCAAGTCAATGCAGTGGCTGGTCAAGGAAGGCTGGCGGAAGGCTGGCTGGCTGCCTCACTTGCGGCTGGAGCGTGCGAAGTCCTCCCGGGAAATCTGTTTCCTCTTCGGACGGCCCCTTCCACGTTTGCGAGGGGGTGCCTGCTTGCGACATGCTGGTGGTTGAGGTGTGATCACTGGCTGTGGACGCAGGGGAACTGGACACTGCTGCTCCACCCTGCGCCCCGGCAGGTGGTGGCGGAGGGGAGCTGCTGTCCCTGGCTGTGACCTCACCGCCACCACCAGCTGTCCCATGAGGTCCACGATTTGGCCCATACGGGCGTCCATGGACCTCAGCACCCCCAGCACCTCACGCGTGTCTGAAGCAGACCGGACCCATTGTCCTTGGGCCTCTTCATATGCCCCAAGGACTCTGGCCATGTGAGGCAGGGCATGGCTCCCAGGGGAGGCTGGCGTTTCCCTGACCCTGCTCCTCCTACCAGTCCTGCTGCCACCGGCCTGCCCACTAGCCACATTGCTCACCACGGTCCTCGCTGTGGCTCCCAGGGTGGATCCAGTCGTCCGGGCCACCACCTGCGCTGGGGCTGGTGCCAGCGAAGACGTGGCGGTGGTGGCGGCGGTGGTGGTCGGTGCGGCGATGGTGGCGGCAGTGGTAGTGGCCACAATGACCGTGGGTGTGGCCGCAACGACAGTGGCAGCAGGGGGCTGGGAATGTTCAGCAGCCCTGGATGATGGGTTGGTGGGTAGGAGGGGTCCTGGGGAGCGGCTGGGCCCTGCCACACCAGATGGGCCTGCTTGGTTGTCCGTGTCCGAAGAGGAGGACAGATCCTCCAGATCCGTGTGTCCTCGTTGGGGGCTTGTAGGCTGGCTGTGCTGGCTGCTGGCTCCATCCCCAGCATCCAGCAGTTCGTCACCTGTGGAGAGAATGAGATTTGTTATTGTGTTGCACCTGGCGAAGTATGTATTTGTCGTCTGACATTGACAGTTCGTGCAATCTCGTACATGGGTTTCCCGGAGGCGTGTGTGTGGCTGTAGCATCTGTAGTTGTGTGTGCTTGGCAATGGGACTGTGTGCTGTGCACATGTGGCATGGGACGGATTGGCCATGCCGATGGGTGTGTTGCTGTGCCCCTACTTATTGTGACTCTGGTGTATGCGGGCTCCTGGCCCATCCTGGGTCTGGTTTGTACTTTGCTTTTGGGGTTCAAATGGAACGCTTAGGAACGCATATGGCAACATGGGGGCTATGCCCCAGATTCGCATTTGGGAGGGGATATGCTTTTGGGGTTCAAATGGAACGCTTAGGAACGCATATGGCAACATGGGGGCTATGCCCCAGATTCGCATTTGGGAGGGGATATGCTTTTGGGGTTCAAATGGAACGCTTAGGAACGCATATGGCAACATGGGGGCTATGCCCCAGATTCGCATTTGGGAGGGGATATGCTTTTGGGGTTCAAATGGAACGCTTAGGAACGCATATGGCAACATGGGGGCCATGCCCCAGATTCGCATTTGGGAGGGAATATGCTTTTGGGGTACATGCTGTGAGCCATGGGTGCCGAACGTGACATGTGTTGTGGCAGCATGACAGTGCATGGTTTGAGGTGTGTGCATGCTTGACATGGCCTGCATATTTGCTGTCTGTTGTGATTACTGGACATGGCATTGGACGCATCGTTATGAGTGAGTGATGGTTGTGTGCCAGCCAACGTATTGCAGTTGTCCCATCTCCTTGGTGTGCGTGCTGCCCTGTGCCATGTGCATCACTGCAGTGCTCGGGGGGTGTGGCCCATGTTGTGTGTTGTTGCTCACAGTGTGTCGTGCACTTCATTGACTTCTGGCACATGGTTGGTCATGGGCATGTATCTTAGCGTGACTGCTGTATGTGTGGCAGCTGTGCGGATGACATGCCTTTCATGAGACTGGGGCTGACGGATGGGATGGATGGTATGTTGTTTGTGCATGGTGTGTCTGTGTGTTTGATGGGTTCAGTGGTGTTCGTGTGCATTTATGTTGTTCCGCTCTGTTGCGTCTAGTGTTGTTTGTCTTACATAGGCGTAGTTGTGGGGTGTGTGGTTGACAGGCAGTTGGGGCTACATGGACAGGACTTCAATGGTGTTTCGGTTGTGTGTGATGAGTTGCACAGTGGCTGCCGTGTGGTACTATATTCAGTGTGGCTTGTGCATGCAGACGTGGCTCCTTGGGTGTTGCTGTGTCTGTGATGGGTCATGTGAGGTGTGAGTCTGTGGTTCATGTCCGTGTGCACATTGTTCACTTGTTCGTGACGGTGGGCGGTGCTGCGTGTTCGTCTGCTACGTGACATGTCCCATGTGTTGGTCGTGTTATGGTCCTCATGCCTCCAGTAATCCAGCCCTGTCCAGTTTCCCACCTGCAAGTTGTTCGTGCGTGCACTGTACTGGATGCCACATGGCTCTAAGCGGGGGTGCTCCATGTTGCAGGTCTGTGGGGGTGGGAGGGTGTTGTGGGTCGTGGGGGTGGATGGATACCCACTGACACCGATTGCTGTGGGCCGTGATGTCTGCCTTTCGGCTGTCGTTGTGCACTGCGGTGGCTGACACGTGGCTGTGGGGTGTGGGGGATGCTCCTCCTTGCTGTGCTGTGGGACTGGGGCCTGGTGTGTGTTGTACTTGGGCTGTCCACCCTCCCACCCACTGCACTTTGTGTTCCTGCCACTTACCTGTTACTTGTCGGTTAGTGCAGCTGTGGCGGACACATGGGTGTGGTGGGTGCTCGTTGTGGCGCTTCTGGCATATTTGGGGACCTGTTGGTGGTTACGTGGCTGGCTTAGTGTACACATGTCCCCACGCATCTTACAGTTGTTCGGTTTGGGCTGTGTGTGGTAGTGTCTGTTGCATGTGTGTGTGATGTGTTGTGTATTGTGTGCTGGACATGGGGGTGTTTGTCCCTGGGAGCTGTGGCATGGTGGTAGTGCATGTGAGTACATAGCGGTGTGCTGGTATACATTAGTTTGTACTTACCAGCCTCCACTCCTCTGCTAATCCGGCGAGGATCTCCGGATGTATTACGACTCGCACCTTCTCCTCCCACGCTTTGAAGGTCTTAAAGAGCGCGGGATTCCCTCCGCCAGTGACGCAGCCAGCTCTCTGTTTTTGCCCTCCTTCTTCTTGACCAGGCTCTTTACGTCATTCCAACGTTTGTTGATCTCGACTCTGTTCCTGGGCAGGGTCCCGACTGCATTGACCTGGTCTACGATCCGGTTCCACATTCTGTTTCTGGTGGCTAGTGGTGTGTGCTGGACCATGTTCCCATAGATTTGTGGGTACACCTTGATGATCTCGTCGACCATGACCGTCAGCTCCATGGGCGTGAACTTGGGCATTCTTTGTGGTGCCATGATGTTTGTGGTGCTGGTGCGGTGTGTGTTGTGTAATGTGCAGGGGGTTTGTGGTGCCGGTGTTTGGTGGTGGTGGTGGTGTTTGGTGGTGGTGGTGGTGGTGGTGGTGGTGGTGGTTGTGATGTGTGCGTTTCTGTGGTGTGCTGCTGTCCTTGCTGTGTCACTGTGTCCTCTCCTTCCTCTCTGGTTTGCAATGTAGCAAGGGGTTGTGGTCTGTGGGAGTGCTGCTTTTGTACTCACCTATGTGGGTGTGTCCTCATGGTCTGTTGTTTTCAGGTGTGTTGTGTCTGGGGTTCTGGCCTTTGTATTTTTTGTTTGTCCGGGGGGTGTTTTCGGGATGTGTACTGTGCTTGTGTATTTGTGCGTGCCTTGCTGTGTGGACTTGTTGGCCATGTTGTGTGCTATTGGTTTTGTGTGCGGATGGTTTCTGTGCAGGTACGTGGGCGCCATGGCTTCTGCCGTGTCGATTCTCATCGGCGTTGTTTGCGCTGGCGGGCGGTATATTTGTGGATTTTCCGCGCTCATGTCGGTGCGATCGTAATTTCTCGTGCGGTGTGTCGGCCGTGAGGGCGGGCGGTTTTGTGTTGTCGTGCGTGTTTCCGTCCGTGGCGGGCGGTTTGTCTCCGACTCCGGACGTTGGCGGGCGGTATTTTGTGTGCTTTTTCCGCCGATGGCGGTATTCGGTTTGTGTAATCGTAATGGCGTGGTCGGTGTTCAGGCGGTGTGTGCGGGCGGATTTTTGCCGCTTCCATGCCTGGCGGATTTATTTACGCCGGGTATCGTAATGGGCCCCTAAATTATTTAAAAATCTTTAGACGTCAGTCAGTGAAATAGTAGGGAAAGTGTTGGATAGCAGAGGGGTAAAAATTACTATTCCCACTCCAGTGAATGCAACAGTAGGGAAAATGTTGAATAGCGTAGGGATAAAATGTACTATTCCCACTCCAGTCAATGTAACAGTAGGGAAAGTGTTGGATAGCGAAGGGGTACAAAGTACTTTTCCCACTCCAGTGAGTGTAACAGTAGGGAAAGTGTTGGATAGCGAAGGGGTAAAAATTACTATTCCCACTCCAGTGAGTGCAACAGTAGGGGAAGTGTTGGATAGCGGAGGGTTAAAAATTACTATTCCCACTCCAGTGAGTGCAACAGTAGGGAAAATGTTGGATAGCGGAGGGGTAAAGATTACTATTCCTACTCCAGTGAGTGCAACAATAGGTAAAGTGTTGGATAGCAGGGGGTAAAAATTACTATTCCCACTCCAATGAGTGCAACAGTAGGGAAAGTGTTGGATAGTGGAGGGATAAAATTTACTATTCCCACTCCAGTCAGTGCAACAGTAGGGAAAATGTTGGATTGCGGAGGGGTAAAAATTAGTATTCCCACTCCAGTCAGTTCAAAATTAAAAACAAACAAAATATCAACTACAACAAAAAAATTACAAAACAAAAAAATAACAAAATATATATGTTAAAAATTAAAATACAAATATATTTAATATTAAAAAAATAAAAACAGTATAATGTTAAATACATATGACAAATACCTACAAATATTATATTAAATAAAATAAAAAAATAATCTTCAAACAAATATTTTTAATTGGAAATTATTTAGAAACAAAAACATTAATTATTACATAAATTTTGTTTTTTTTATTTCCTACCCTTAACACCAAACAATTCACAACCCACATCTAAATTTAAAAAAATGTACTTCCATAATTAACACAATTAATTATCAATTGAAGAAATATTATTAATTAAAAAATAAATTAAAACACATAAAAATTAATTAACTTCCCACCCTTTACCCCTAAAAATCCCCACAACCCACAGATAAAATTAAACTGTAAAAAACTTAATTACACAATTAAAATTTATTTTCAATTAAAAAACAAATAGTATTTAAGAATGAATTATGAAGTAAGTAAAATTAATTTACTCCCCACCCTTTACCCCTATAAAACCAAAACCCACACACAAAAACAAAATAAACAATTACCCTATTTAGTTATCAATTAATTAATAATAACGAACAAATAATTAATTAAACATAAATTACTTCCCACCCTTTACCCCTATAAGCCCCACAACCCTCACCTAAAATTAATTACACAATTTCTATATTTAATTTTCAAATAATTAATTAATAATAATTCAAAACTAATTATTAATTAATTAAAAATAAATTACTTCCCACCCTTTACCCCTATAAACTCAACAACCCGCACCTAAAATGAATTACACAATTTCCATATTTTTAATTTTCAATTAATTATTTAATGTTAATTAACAACTAATTAATTAATTAAAAATAAATTACTTACCACCCTTTACCCCTCTAAACCCCACAACCCGCACCTAAAAAAATTACACAATTATCATAATTGATCACCAATTAATTCATTAATATTAATTGACAACCAATTACTAATTAATTAATAATAAATTACCTCCCACAATTAACACTATAAGATCTCAATTAAATAAATATTAATAAATAAAACATATTCATCAATTCATTATAATTAAATTACTTCCCACCCTATTCCCCTATAAACCCACAACCCGCTACAGAACTAAAAAACGCAAAATTTAATTAAAATAAAATTGATAACTACTAAAAATATAACACATATATTAAAAAACATAAATAATACTTATACAAAAAAAATACATCACATACATTTAAAATATATACTGAAATACATAACACTAATTAAAAAATCGCTATTTTAAACAAATATATTTTTGAAAACGATATTAATGACTTCTATATTTTTAAAAACGATATTTCTTACCTTAAAATCAATATTCTTGACCACGATATTCTTGCTGTCGATATTTACAATCCGATATTTGTGTGAGTCGACATTTCGAACTCGATATTTTGTCTGAATACCAAAAAGAACCCCACAGTGTATTTATAAAAATGTGTGTTTATTATACAACACTCACTAACACATTGGTATATCTCCTACCCAGAGATATCAACACAAATACACAAAATACTTCGATTGTAAACAGGTAAGTAAGCACAATACACAGTGGTCTCCAAGGGGAGACCAAACCATATACTAAGAAAGTGGAATGCGAACTGTGACCGAAGTCGGGACTTGGACCAGGAGACTCAGAAGAGCTGCGGACACAACAAACCACCCAAGGTAAGTATCCAGGAACCCCACGGAGGCTGTGTGCAGAGTGGGAACACAGCCGCGCACTCAATAGAAAAGTTGTGGTTGCAGTTTTGAAGTAGAATGACCCTTCCCAGTAGACCCTGAAGAAACCCAGTGGAAGACAGAAGGTTGGAGAGTCACCCACCCGTGGATACCCCAGGAACCAGGATACCTACACCAGGGAAGACGGGTACATAGATATGAAGTGACATCGGAAATCGCCGTAGACCACAATGGAGGACTTCAGTAAAGATGCCGCTGGCGAAGACTGTGCAAGAGTCCAGTGGAATCCAAAGGTGGATTCTTGAAGAGAAGAAACTGCAGGCAGAGGGGACACAATATATGCCACTTGCAGGTGACCAGGAGGTACGGAAGAGCAATGACCACCGATGACGGAAGATGCAGGAGTGATGATGGTGACCTTGTCGCTAAAGCTGTGAGGACCAGGCGATGCTGAGAAAGACCAGGATCCGTTCACGAACAGTCCCACATCGGAAGTCGAAAATTAGAGGGTCGGTGTCCGGCGGGAGCACCAACAAGCCTTGGCAGCAGCAACAGATGTGGAAAACGATGAAGGAGCAACATTGTGACCAGCAAGGTACAAGGGACTCACCAAGTGCAGGAGAGTCAGAGAAGGCCCCGAGTAAGTAGGGGAGCCAACTGAAGCAAGAGAAGACCCTCAAGAGGACCCACAGGCCGAAGGCACTGGAGTCGCAAGAGGACCTCGAGCAGCTCACCAAAGATGAAGACACACGGTGCAGAGGATGCAGTGAGGATGAAGATCTTTTAATGAAGAGATGCTGGAGGCTGGAGCTTCTTGTAGCCTGAAGATCTCTGGAGTACAGAGCCAGCAAGCCTTGGCAACAGCAAGTCGATGCGGTGCACAGGGGTTCGGTCCCCGCGGTTCAGATGAGGGATACTGGCCTCAAAATTGCAGAGAGGACAAGTCAGGCTTCGAGGGAGTTGCAGAACAACCACCTTTGTTGCTGGCCTTTCGAAGTCCGTCGGACGTCAGGAGCAGCAGAGCGGTCAGCTTCGTTGTGGTGCCTGCAGATGCAGGGGAGTGACTCCTTCACTCCAAGGGAGATTACTTCGGAGTCCTTGATGCCCACAGGTCTTTTGAAGATCCTGGATGAAGCACATACCAGGAGCAGCAGGAGTCTTCCATGATGCAGTCTTGGTTCCAGGCAAAGTCCAGCGAAGTCCAAGTGTCCAGACTGTCGAAGAGTGATGTGATTTCAGTCTTTTGTCTTGTCCCACGATGAATCTGAGGACCCACCCACAGGTAAGTCCTTTTATACCCTAAGAAATGGGTTAGGACGACTCGGGGGTCCCTCCCAGAGGAGGGCCTGGACAGAGGGGAGGATACTCCCATGTCCTTTGTCCAGTTTCATGCCAGAGCGAGAGCCAAGGGCTCCCAGAACTGTTTCTAACTAGAGTATGCAAGGAGGGCACCAAATGTGCCCTTCAAAGCAGTCTGGTGGCGCTGGCAAGCACCCCCACCCAGCCCAATACACTAACTTCTGTCTGGGAGGTGGTCACACCTCCCTGTGACAGGAAACCTATTGTTCTACCTTGCCATGCTTGAGCTCAGCTAAGTAGCAGTAGGGCAGCATCGTGTCTGTCGGTCGGCAGCAGCACTAGCTTGCTGGCAGACCCTGGAAGGCTGTTACCGGGAGTACTAGGGGCTTCCCGGAGGAGCCCCCCAGTGCATGGAATCATACCCCCAACACAGTTAAGGGTGTTGGGGTATGATTCCAACATGTTTGATACCAAACATACCCAGGTTCGGCACAGCCAATATATAATTAGCCATCGTGTAATGACGCATGGCCACTATAAGTATCAAAATGGCTGACCACACTTACAAAGCCTGGAGAATCGACTCCGGGGCTTGTAGGGTGTGTCCTGCTCATGCAGGGCACCCTCACACTTATAACACAGCACCCTGCCATCAGGATTGAAAGGCCTGCCTTAGGGGTGACTTGTAGATTTTAAGTGTAGTGACCTCCGATATAAGGAAACTTATTTCTGTGTTAAGTGGTGCTTGCACCAGCTTATACAGGCGACAATGGCAGGCCTGTAGTCACAGTTTGAGTGGTCTCTCTTGGGTGGCATAATACATGCTGCAGACAATGGGAGACCCCTGGTGTACCTATGCCCTGGGTACCTTAGTACCATATACTAGGGACTTATAGGGGTACACCAGTAGCCATTTGTGGAGGTACCAAAGTACTTAGCATAGTCAACTTTAGGGAGGAAGCACAGTGACTGGGGTCCTGATTAGCAGGCACCCAACTCAGACTAGTCAAAAACACACTGACACCAGGTAAAAAAGTGAGGGTAACCATGCTAGAAGGATCCTACCTTCCTACACTTACCATACCGAAAATGCTAATAAAGATACTAAAAAAAACACAAAAGCACTCACACCATCGCTTTAACATATCTGACAACTTCTTGGCTGCAAAGTATCTTTCCCTGACAGTTAATTCATATCAGTCTTTATCATTAAATTCTATGAGAGCTTTCCTATGACAGTCATCATAGTTCACATCTGCCATATTTCCTCCTTTGTTTGCTTTCTTTTTTTAAATTTCCTATCCTACCACAAAGTTTTTAAAGCTGCTCTTTCCCCGTTATTTAAATTATAAACATTAATATTTCTCATTACTTTTTCTACATTCTCTGGGACACATTTGTGAAAAATGTCAATGTTTCCTGACAAGGTAAATTGGACATAAAAGCAGACTTTAATTTTAAACCTGAATCTAGTGCGTGGTGTATACCAATAGTGAAATCTTACATTATCTGTATAATGTCAATATCATTCTCGTCATGCCCTAGCAATAATGTATGAATAGCTATTAATTCTTTCACTTTTCCTTGTGTAATGCCTTCAGGCTTAGGTACTATTTTCAGTTTCTTAGGTGTTACCTCAAAAGATTCTTTAAGATTAGTTTTTTTATTAACCTAAACGTCTCTATCTTAAATTAAAAAAGATTCAGCTGAGCAGAATGTCAATACTTTATTAAGCAGACTCATTTCAAGTTAAATTCTTGCCTGACAAGTACAATTCCAATGCATGTATAAGCCACAAGAACTGTAGAGAGTGGGGTTGTTTATATGTGCCGCGTCTGATTGTATTTGTACCTAGCTTTCCAGGGAGCCATGATTTTTTTTACTTGATTTTGCCTCGCTTCCCACAGGATGGCACCCAGCCAAATTTCTTTCTGTGATACTTGATTTTAGTGAAATTCCCAATGGATGGTGTCATGTACCCACAACCAAGATGAAGGTGCTAGAACGTTTTACATAAGTACTGTTGTTCCCCTGTAATAGATGATAAACATGTGGGCCAGGTTTTGAGCTGTTTGTTTTCGATTTTTTACATCAACCTGAACCAGACATGTAGAATTGCCATCTGAGGTGGGAAAGGGCCACTACTGAGGTGATTGCGAAGACATTGTCCAAGTACCACTGTACTAAGTGTCACAAGAGGCTAGATAGCTGCAGTTAACAGCCAAAGTATGATATGGCCAGTTTTAAGAGCATGGGTGAGGGTATTATTCAGTGGCGTAACGAAACTTGAGGGGGCCCCCTGCAAAGTTCATGGAGGGGGGCCCCCCAACCCTCCAGACCCAGTCAGGAGCTCTCAGGCCAGGGGCCCACCACTTGTGCCTAGTGCCAGAGGGGGCCCCTGGAGCTCTGGGTCCCCTCCGCATTGCGGGGGCTTTCATTACGCCACTGGTATTATTATTGTGTATTGGGGCAACATGCATAGTTTCAGTAGGCATTTGGAAGTAGTTCCACACATTTCTGAAGAGTGGTGGCTTGCTTGTTTTTCTAGTTGTGAACCCTCTGCTTGTTTTTCCTCCTAGTACTAAGTGAGACCCTTTGGTGGCTAATAGCTCATGAATTGCACATGCCCTGAAGCCCTGTAACTATCCACCTCCTGAAGTGTGGTGCCATCTTGCAGCTTATAGGAGTGCTGTTGCTGCCAGAAGTGTGTAATCAGCTGGTATGGTTAGCCCGTCTCACCCATGCTGTACATGCCTAGAGATGGCCCTCGCAGGTCAGAGTGAAAGTATCTAGAGGTCCAGGAACAGGCAGAGGAATCAAATGAAAGCAAAAGCTAAGGCAGAAACCTGAGATAGAGTTTCAGGACATCTCAACCTACTGGCTCTTGCTAAGAGGCAATTACTTGAAATAGGAGTGTCTGGTAAGATTCTCCTACCAGTTTGTGCTTCGCGTAGACACACTAGATCAACGACCACAACGGACAACATGTGCTGGCAATGCAACAATGATTACTTGATCCCTAGCAGGCCTGATATAACACCTATGGAACAAGAACTCTGTTGGTCAGAAGAATATCAAGAACTAAGTACTCAAGAGGATGATCAGAGCACCACTTTTGTGGCACAGCAGGGGTGAACCTGAGCCAGCATCACTCAGAGATGCACTGCAAAAAAGGGTGAAGCACTGAGCAAGGAGCCAGCACCAACCTGATGTCCCCTGAGACTGGAGAGAACCCTGCACTCACAGACAGCACCCCAGCATATGAGGGATCCACATGGAGATGCCTTATAAGTAGGGCCCTAGAGAAGACAAACAGACACTGAAGTAGTTTGGGTTACATTCCAAGAAGAGCAACAGCAGAGGTCCTTCTACATCTAGTCACATACAATGAGCGGACTATAATACCTGAACATGTACCATACAGAACAGTAGTCATAGCTCTCAATTTCTTTGACAAGAGTTACATAATGGGTGCAAGGCAGAACACATACTAATGAGCACATGTTCTTCTGGAGTTTTACAGTGAACCCGCTAAAAAACAAGAATAGGTAGAGTTGATGAGCTCAAAGTTGTGAGGAAAGGAAATTGTACTGAGCAGAAGCATGCAGCAGAACTTTATCAGATGTAAGGAAACGTGGGAGTCCCAAAGTGAGGCCATTAAGTGTCAGCTCAGTTGTGCTCAGTCCCAGACACCAACATCAGAAAGCGACAAAGAACTATCACAGCCATCTGTGGCATTGTGAGTCCTAGCAGGGGAAAAGACCAGAGAAATCACTGTTTAATGGGGGGGGTGGCGGACTTGCCTAGACCCAAGATGGCCGCGGGGTAAAAGAGCTCTGACGACCGACCGATTATTTCGGCAAGAATCAGCCATAGATCTAGATAAAAATCGAGTTTGACGAGCTGCACGCAATCGCCTACTGCAGCGCTTTCAGCGGAGGTAGCGATACCTTTGATTGAGCCGGGGCAAGTCCTGGTTAGCAGCCTGCGGACGAACACGGCCTGGTGCCGCTCCGGGGTGTGGCCTCTGTGAGCGCCGATACGCGGTACCAGAGGAGACGAGGCCGCTGCTCCGGAGAGCCGCGAGCGACCAGCGGTGAGGTACGCTTGCCCCCAAAAGGAGATCTCTGCGACCGGGGGGGCATACAACAGCGCAGGAGTGCTGAGTCGAGAAGTGAAGCAGAAGGCCCACCCGCTCGCGACTGAGAGTGTGCAGGGCCAGGAGACTGAGTCGCAGCAGGGATTGGACCGCGGCCGGCTGCGGGCCTTGCGAGAGAGATACAGTGGGAAAGGCCACAATCAAATAAATACCAGGGACTGCACAAAGGTGGTCGGCGACTGACGCAGGTCGTGTGTGCGGGGCGGAGATTCGCCTGATCGAGATTGCACATCACGCTGGGCTGATCCACTGAGGCACACGGGTTGTTGCAAGTAGGCGGAAGCAGGGCCCCGGGACTGAAATGCAATAATTATGTCCGGTAGGTGATCGGGCCCGTTCTGACAGAGGAAATACCAAAAGATTACAGGGGCGGTTTCTCCGGTGCTGAACGACAGGAAAGAGCAGGTGGTGTAGACCCCAGCTTCAGCGAGTACGTGGAAATTCTCCCTGGATAAGGGCCCGGCCCAAAACGTTGACAGTCCCTACTAAACAAGACACAGGCCTCTGCGCCTTTGGAGTGGTGGTGCGTGGAAACAGTACAAGTGAAGGTGCTGCCCGTGGGGGTCCGCTGAGGAGGCTAGCTGCAGGAGACCCAATACTAGTGAAGAAACACCTGGACCGGCAACATGGGGAAAACCGACAAGGCGCAATCCAAACTAAACTTTGAGAAGCGGAAAACGGCAGGTACTCGTGACGAGGACACAGATTCCACTATGGCGGAACAAGAGAACGCAACTACCGTGTCAGGTGAGGACCTTAAACATATATTGGCTGCCATGCAACAGAGTCTGACCTCCATAGATGGGAAAATAGATTCACTGGCATTTAGAATGGATCGCATGTTGGAGAGAGTAGATAAACATGCTGAGAGATTAGATATGGTGGAGCGCAGAGTGTCGGAAGCGGAGGACCTGCAGGCGGAAGCGGGTACCGCGCAGAACCAGATGGGGAAAGCACTTGCGGTGCTGCGTGAAAAGGCCGAAGACTTAGAAGCGCGCTCAAGGCGCAATAACGTGCAAATTTTGGGCCTGCCGGAATCCACAGAGACTGGAAACATGGAGTTATTTGTAGAACCGTTGCTAGTATCTCTGCTGGGCCGCGAAATGTTCTCAACGGTATTCGTAGTAGAGCGCGCTCATCGATCGCTGGCCCCTAGACTGCCCCCCTGGGGCTCCACCGAGGCTAGTGGTGGCAAAACTGCTGAACTACCGAGACAGGGATGCTGCCCTGCGGAAAGCAAGGGAGCTACGGGTGCTGAAATATGAAGGATCGGAGCTCGCCCTGTTCCCTGATTTTACGCCGCTGGTCCAGTAGGTTTGGAGGCGATTTGCGCCTATGAAATGGAAACTCTGCGAACTGCATGTAGAATACTCCATGTTATACCCCGCTAGACTACGTGTTACGTTGGATGGCAAGACTAAAATATAGATCCACAGGCCCTGCAACAAGAACTCAAAAAGCGCAGCAAGGATCTACAGAAGAAACCCGCTCAGAAGACGGTGGAAAGTAACGCTGATGAACAAAGGGACTCAGAATAAGTAAGGTTGTGGCGGCACAACATTTCAGAACTATGCCGCATTTAAATGTAAATGGGTTCATGACTATTTAGGGCGTAATCAGAACGTAATATAAGATATTGGACAGCTCTGAAGTGCATATAGTAATTGTCATTATGTCACTGCAAGATAACAGGGTATGTTAGGCTTAACCGAAGCGTACTGTGTAGTTGGTTACAGAAGCAAGAAATAAGAAGCAGAGTATCTGGAATGTGAGATAAGCCAGGTCATTGGGAGACGTCTGGTGGACGGCATCCACCGCCCTCGAGTGTAATCCACATCGGGAGCTATGTTTTTGGAATGGGGGGGAAAGGGTTAAGTACTCGAAGTTCAGCCAAGCCAAAGGGAGTCTGCTATGGCGTGTGGGGGGGGGGGGTGAGATCAGGGTAAACAGTTTGTCAGCAAGCAGAATATGTAATTTTTATAAGTGTAAGTGCAGTTCAGATGGAAAGTTACGAAAAGTGGACGTCAAATACAGGGGCAGAAAAGTAGGAAATGGCTGATGCTCAAGGCACTAATACCCGTAGCCACGTCAAGTTCCTGACATGGAACGTTAGAGGTCTTAATGACCATAGGAAAATACGTAAAAAAGTTGCCTATTTACAATGACATCGTGTAGACGTGGCTATACTTCAGGAGACACATCTTCCTCAGGGCACGGGTGTGGTATCTCCCAGAAGAATGAGAGGGGCATGCATAGCTTCCGGGTTCACGTCTCACGCAAGAGGGGTGTTGGTGTGGGTAGGTAGGAACTTTGGGCTGAGAATACATGAAATTTAAATTGATAAAGGAGGCAGATTTGTCATAGCCAAATGCTATAAAGAGAATTTTGAGATGTTACTGGTTGGTGTATACGGTCCAAATCATGATGACCCCCAATTCTATCATGCTTTACACGCTAAAATCGCGCCATACTCACATATGCACCAATTGTGGGGGGGGATTTCAATTGCACACAAGACCCAGAATTAGATAGGTCAAAGGGCCCTCAGAGATGCCCCTCCAAGGCAGCTAGAACCATAGCAGCAATTGCAGCGGCGGAGGACTTGGTAGACGTCTGGAGAACCAGAGCACCCAAGAGCAGAAAATATACGCAGTATTCTACAGTGCACAACACTCGCACCAGAATAGATTATTGGTTTGCATCACGAGAGATCTTGTCCAGCATTGTAGAGCCTTCCCCATACAGGGGAGAAGCAGCCCTAACCCCGGGCTTACCAACAGTGGTCCAAGAGGTAATCCTCACCCCAAGGTATCACAGCACGGGACAGCATGACATCTTGAACAGGAGCAATATACTCCGCCTTTTCAAACATCTGGCAACCCTAGAACAAATACAAACGGGTGATATAGTATGGGTAAAATTCCTGAGCACGAAGGGGGACACCCATGGCGACTCAACTGTGGTGGGTCTAAACCACATAAAAATACAACAAGCCATCGCGAACAACTCTATACAACTTGCCGAGTGGGGCATCGATGTACAGACGGTGCCGCATCCAAAATATTCTCATGTCCTGGCACCAGACAACAGGGGAAAGGCCCCTTGGTCGATCCTGCATGGGACAAATAGTTTGGGCTCTTCGGGCAAAACGCAGACAGCCCCTAGGGTCCCAATGGAAATCAGGATCTCATGCCAAAATAATCACCGGGTCATCAGTGCAGGCCCCTCTTCCCTAACTCCACCAGGAATCATAAATGGGGGGCACCAGTATCCCTAACCGCAGAGAATCCCAGTTAGCCAGGGGAGGGATAAGGCGAAGAGCAGCCCACAAACAGAAACTAACCATAATCTCCTGGAATATAGCAGGGATAAGTAAAATTAGTGGCAATGAAAATCTGATGCAGTTTTTGGAAACTGGCGATATACTCTGCCTCCAAGAGACTTGGGCCTTGTCCAGTACCCCATTGGCAGGGTACTATGAACACTTCATTCCAGCCATAAAAAAGAATCTATTTGGCCGACCGGCCGGTGGTCTATCAGTCTTTATAAAGCACGAAAGTGCCCTTGAAGCTATAGCTATCAACTTAAACACACCTGGATTGCAAGCTCTACAAATCAGAGGCTTGAACTTTAAGTTACTTCCAACGCCTCTTTTAATAATTAACTGCTACATCAATCCGGTTCAGCTCACCATGAAAGAGAAGTTGGAGGGACTGCTGGGGAAACTAGAAGACCTCTTGTGTAAATATAAATCTCACCAGGTTATTCTAGCGGGGGATTTCAATCTGAGGGATCTGGACACAACCAAACCCCCTCTCCCGAGATCCGGCAGGGCAGCACCCATGTCTAACTTCATTAACAACCACAAGCTGACCTCAACTCACGCCCTGAAAAAAGCCCACTCGAACACATGGGATCCCCCCCCCCCACCTTCAGAGACATCTCAAGAATTGACTACATCATGGTCAGCGAAGCACTGGCGGCCAGATTGGATGACTTTGAAGTTGAAGACAAGACGGAAAGCGACCATAGGCCATTGAGAGCTGTCTTTCTGATGTCAGTTCCGTCAGCTCTCTACCACCAAACCATCGGAGCATCAAGAGTGGATGAGAAACAGTGTCTTGAGGAGGATCAAATGGTCGGACAAGATAGGCAATACGCTACAAACGTGGCTGGAAGAAAAACAGGAAGGCAATCTGTCTTCGCCGCTGTCACCCATAAAGGCCTGGGAAGATACCGTGGAGGACCTACAAGTAAAGCTCGGGAACCCCCAGTTACAATGCCCCAGGCCCAAAGGGCAACCAAGAGGGGGCAGCATAGGGCCAAACAAAGACATACAGGATTGTAAACGCCTCCTGCGTAAGGCCCTCGTAAAAAAGAAAAGAGGGGGCGGCCTATCGGAGGGACCTTCGGTTGCCTCACTGAGGGCAGCATTAAGGAAGAAAATTTGGGAACACAAAAACTCCATCATGGAAAGGGAGTGGCTAAAAGTCTTCTCACTGATAAAGCGGAAGAACTCAGCCCACCTGTGGAGACACATAAACCAACTGAGCGGCAGAGGAATCTCAAGAGAGAACGGAGTAGCAGAAAAGGACTGGCTGATTTACGTCAAACAGCTCTACGCAATTGCCCCTGCCCATAAAGTCAGTTCAGAAGGGACCAGTGGCGGGGAGGGCCCAGACTGGGAATTAAACATCATGCCAGGTGATATGAATGTCAGCCAATGTAACTGGCCTGAAGGTAATAGAACATCGGCGGAAACATATTGTGATTCATCAGCCCAGCTAAATCCCCAAACGGTCAGTAAGATCATCAAGAACATGAAGGACAATGGGGCCCCCGGACCAAATGGAATTCCAGCACCGGTCTTCAAAAAGGCCCCCGACTTCTGGGCAGCAATGCTAACTCCTCTATACAACTATACTTTCCAGTCAGCAACAACTCCCGATTCCTGGAGGGGCTCCATCTTGGTCCCTATTTTCAAAAAAGGAGACCGCTTAAAGCCATTAAATTACAGGCTTATCGCCCTGCTTGACCTCGAAGCCAAGGCCTACGCCCGCCTTCTATTAAGGGACCTGGAGGGGTGGGTAGAGGAGAATAGCATTATACCACCTTACCAGACTGGCTTCAGGTCACAGGCATCGACCTTGGATAATGTAATGGCGCTGGCCTACTTATCCACCCAGGCTACCCGGAAGAACCACCCTCCACTTTTTTGTTGCTTCGTGGATTATAGCACAGCCTTTGATAAAGTGGTTCGTAGAAGATTATGGTGGAAGCTAGAAAACTGGGGCATTCCACCGAACCTACTGAAGGCAATAAGATCGCTCTATGAAGACACCTGGGTAAGAGTCAAAACCAGTGCCAGCACAGTGTCCCCGAAAATAATCACGGAGAACGGGCTGAAACAAGGGTGCGTGCTGGCACCCATTCTTTTCAATCTATACACGGCGGATCTGGGGGATGCCCTAAAAGGAGCTAGCCTAGTAACACCAAGACTAGGAAACATGAGGCTGCCGGTGCTTCAATACGCCGACGATACAGCCATAATGGATCACACAGAGGTGGGCCTACAAAGAGCCCTAACTGCATTAAACCGCTTTAACAACATCAATAACCTGTCAGTAAACCAAGGAAAGACCAAGGTCGTCATCTTTGGGACCTACCATCAGAAAAAGAAAGTACAATGGCATATGGGCAATTTGCAAATTAAGACAGCGGAGTCATACAATTACCTAGGGGTCTGGTTGACGGAACGGGCTAAGGCGAATGCCCACTTGAAACACCAGAGCACAAAGGTTAATAGGGTCATACATTTACTCAAGCAACTAAACCACCACCTGATCAGCCCGACTGCCGGCCCAATACTGAAAGTTTTAAAAGTGAAACTTCTACCAGCAATAAGTTATGGTCACTAAGCCTTTCCCGGGTCACAGCACGCTTGCTTAAATTTAGCACAATCTAAAGCATATAAAACAGTGCTTCAAATTCCAAGGACAGCAAGGAATGTAAGGCTAAGGCTGGAGCTAGGTGTGGCGAGGCCGGACTTGATGTGCCAGGGGGACTTTATAAAACTCTATCTCAGGATTTTAAGGGCTCCAGCTAACACACTAAAACACCAACTAAGATCTATCTTCTAAGAGCCATGTACGATCTGGCACACCGCCCTTGATAAAGCGACCGAAACATTGAATATAGTGGAAGAGAGCATATCGAGGCCGGAAATTCCTATGAACACATGGAAAAGAGTCATAAATAAACAAGGGAGTGAAATTTCATTTGACCTGGACTGTAAATCCCTCTGTTCAAGGGCACACTTAGACCCGCTGAATAGTTCTTACACGGCAGGCAAAGCCCAGGCTTTCCTAAGTGATGCTCTCACTCTATCAGCCCGAAGTAAAATTCTGTCCATGAGATTAATCGCCTTCGGAATTGCGGACTTTAACCCTGCATGGGCCCGAAGGGGGGAAGCCACAATCTGTAGACTCTGCCCATACAAGAGGGAATCGTGGCTGCACCTTTTATGCTGTTGCCCCAATCTCATCAATGAACGAAGGCGACTATTGCGCCCGATTTGTACTATCAATGGAATAAAATCCTGTAGCGAAGCGTCAGCCATGTGCTTTTCCAAGTCCAGCACGACGACTCTAGCAAGACTGGGGAAATTTATCCACCACATCAGGACTGCCTTAAAAACGGCAAATGAACGAAACAAAACTCTGGAAAAGTACATTATAAATCCAGCGAATGACTGTTGAGGTGGTCTCGATCGTGCATTGATGCCTTTCTGCATATCCAGCATCCCCTCTAGGAAAGCGCCTCACAGGATAATGGATCAGAGGTCATTGGGAATGAGTCCCAGCTTTATAATGCTACCCATCCTCACAGAACAATGCAGGATTCTGGATTGCCACCAAAGCCACATCTCCATAAACATAAACCCTGGGGAAGACTGATTGTGGTGGAATTGGGGGAGGGGCGGCAAATTCTATTATCAAAAATTGTTTTAAATTTTTCTTACAAACAATAGTTTTTAACCATTTGTTTTAGCTGTAACATGCTGATCACTTTTACTGTAATGATTTTAATTAATTGTACAGTTAATAATAAATACAAAAAATACAAATATGCACCAATTGTGGGGGGGGGGAGGATTTCAATTGCACACAAGACCCAGAATTAGATAGGTCAAAGGGCCCTCAGAGATGCCCCTCCAAGGCAGCTAGAACCATAGCAGCAATTGCAGCGGCGTAGGACTTGGTAGACGTCTGGAGAACCAGAGCACCCAAGAGCAGAAAATATACGCAGTATTCTATAGTGCACAACACTCACACCAGAATAGATTATTGGTTTGCATCACGAGAGATCTTGTCCAGCATTACTGATTGTTCTCACATGACACGTACACTCTCAGATCATTCCCCAGTCATGATCAGCATGGCTATAGACGATTTGCAACGGAGGGTGTGTTTGTGGCGCTTTCCACAATACTCCCTGCTGGACCCCGTGTTTCGCAAAGAGCTGGGAGATGCAGTAGACAAATTCTTTGCCACGAACCTGGGCAGTGTGCCTAAGATGTGCACCATCTGGGAGACATTTAAAGTCTACATTAGAGGTATGACTATAGCTAAACACGCTGGGGTCCTTAAGGCGATTCGGACACAATTATAGAGGGTAGAAAAGACGTTAGACACCCTGGACAAGAAGCTGCGAGAGGGAGGGGTCCCAAAAGTACTAGCTCAAATACGAGAGCAAATAGATGAATACAATGAGCTTGCAGCCATGGAAGTTAAACATCTCTGCAAATACGCAACGGCACGGATATACGCAGAAGGGGAAAGGCCCAGTTCGACTCTTGCTAAACTTACATGGCCTACTAGGGGAGAAAATGAGATAACACATATACGCACGGCAGTCGGTGACCTAGTTGGGAGGACATCACAGATAGTAGAGGTCTTTGGAGACCATTAAAGAACCCTATATGCCACGCGAGAACCCGACATAGGCGAGCCAGATGAGGAATACCTCGCCCATATTGCAATGAAATGGCTTGAAAACTCTGATAGGGAAAGATTAATGGAACCTCTCCGCCCAACTGAAATAATAGCTGCATTAAAAGGCATGCCTAATGATAAAGCGCCAGGTTCCGATGGTCTGACTGTGGCTTTCTATAAAGCATATCAGTATAGTCTTGTTCCCCATCTGATGAACCTGTTCGAGGAAATGGCAAAGGAAGGTACTATGCCGCCAACCATGAGAGAGGCTATTTTGATGACCATTCTCAAGCCTGGGGAGCAACCAGATCACTGTGACTCATATAGGCCTCTGTCACTGCTCAACACGGACGCTAAGCTATACGCCAAGATCCTAGCGAATAGGCTGGCCCCACTGTTGCCAAAATTGATCGGGCCCGAGCAGACTGGGTTTGTTCCGGGCCGCTTACTTACATGCAACTTAAGAACGTTTTTTGATTCCATAGCTCGCATAGATAACAAGATAAAGGCAGCAGCTCTCTTTATAGATATAGATATAGGCCTTTGATTGTGTAGAATGGCGTTTTCTGTATGCAGTCCTCAACAGAGTGGGTGTGGGAGACGTCTTCCTCAAACTTATCCAGGTGTTATATGCCAACCCCATAGCGCGCGTCAGAATAAATGGAGTTCTTTCCCCTATGATCGCAATCACAAGAGGTACCAGACAGGGGTGCCCGCTCTCACCACTTTTGTACGCTTTAGTGGCGGAGCCACTGATGTGCGTCATGCAGGAATACCATGCGCACAGGGGTATACGATCCCCACACTATAACTTAGTCATAGCTGCCTACGCAGATGACACGTTGTTATATATACGTAATCCAGAACAAAATTTACACCCACTATTAAAGGAGGTGACGCTATTTGGACAACATTCTGGCCTAAAGGTTAATTGGCATAAATCTATAATGTTCCCACTAACTACGGCGACGACGCAGGTTAGTACAGACTACCCCATTGAATGGACCACTGAAGCGGTGCGATACTTGGGGATACAAGTACATACAGACCCTGACATAATAGTGCGGGAAAACAATGGCCGAGCAACACAGAAACTAAAAGAGTCCATCGACAAATGGATAAGGCTCCCACTGTCCCTATTGGGTTGCATAGCTATAATGAAAATGATAGTATTGCCTCGTTTTCTTTTCTTGTTTGCTAATATCCCCATTATACTACCAAAGTCCTTTTTTCAAAATATTAGAACCCAAATGATACATTTAGCCTGGGCAGGGAAGAACCCGAGAGTCCAATGGGATACTCTCATAAAACCATATGCGGATAGCGGCCTAAACGCCCCGGATCTAGAAAGGTATTACAGGGCAGCCCAGGTGTTGCATGCCCACTACTGTATACACTGACCCTGGGATTTACCTCAATTGCACACTGAAAGAAACACTGTCAGTCCCAGCCCACTGCCGAGAGTGTTGATGGAGGGCGCTAGGGGCACCCCTCATAAAATAGACCCGATAGCCAGTACAAGAACGCAACTGCAAAACGTGGCTAGGTCACAGAGGAGTGAACTCATGTACACACCTAAATGGCCCGTAGAGTGGTGCGGCTGGTTGCCTATGGGGGATGAAAGGGTGGCCAGACAAACACTCCGCAAATTAAAAGTCGAACAAATGGGGTATTTTTTTCATGAGGGAGTAATGAAGAAGTGGGAGCAAGTACTGGCTCATGATTCCCAAGCTACCACCCTAGACGAATACAATTATCACAGAATGCGACAAGCTATGCGTGATTTTTTTGGGAGACAGGCTGGCGGAACCACCGGACTGGAAGACATTAACTTACCTAATGCAGGCTACTTCTCCACAAAGAGGCGTCATGGCGCTATATGCACTTAACCGAGTTACTCATGCGGCAACCCCATTAAAAACACAGTTGGAATGGCAAGCTGACTTGGGTGTGGAAATCACAGACGCGCAGTGGGCTAGATGCTATGCTAATACAAAATCTATTTCCCAAAACAGGAGGCATAAGCTTATACATTATAAATACCTACATAGGGTATACTACACACCTGCCAGAGTACATAAATATGGCTTACTCGATAATGATAGGTGCCAGAGGTGCAGGGATGCGAATGCGGGGTTCACACATTTGGCATGGGAATGCCCAGGGATACGTGACTTCTGGAAGGACGTATATGTCATATTCACACAGATGCTTGGTCTCCCAATCCCAGAGACACCGATGGCTGCATTACTTGGGTATGACAAAGATATACATAAATCGGGATGTAAATTGGCGGCTATTGCCTCCTGCTGGCTAAACGGAGAATAGCGATGAGATGGTTGCAGGGCCCACCACCGAAGACCGCTGATCGGCTCGCTGATCTAGCACACTGCTCTACACACTCAGATAACTATAACGCCCTCATCCCAGAAAGAAGTAGACCTAAAGATATATGGGGTCCATACAGGGAATACATGATACAGAGGGCAGCGGAGGAAGAGAACACAGTAGACCCAGACGCAGCTGGACTGGACTGTGGGGGGGAATGGCACGACTAGTGCGCCTGTGAGCGGTCAAACAGTTTAAATAAAGTGCTATAATGTTAAATTGGCAAACTGGATAAAGTGTAAGAGTAGTCTGAGGCATGCAATATGATGTAAAAATGGGGGAACACAGGGTCCAAGAGTGTATTTCTGTCCACAGTATATGGTCTACCACATGTTTGTTTCTGAAACTGTAATAACGCAATGAATATATATTGTACTGCTTGTCTGACTGTTAAAAGAAAAAAAGCTTTAAATAAAGTAAAAAAAATTAAAAAAAATCACTCTTTAATGTCCACACTCTACACCATATTTGCCAAAGGATCTGAGTAGCTGTTTTGTGTGTGCTATGCATGAGTGTGGTGCTGGGGAGAGATAGGATGAGAGAGACTTCAAGAGACAAATTTTCCGCATTTCTCTTACATGTTTGGAACTACATGTCTCTGCTAACAACCATGGTATGATGTGCATACTACTGAGCAAAGCAAACCAATAAAAGCAGTTGCCCACTCTGATCAGAATGGAGAAGGAGTGTAGATGCGTAGTATGAGAAATTTGGGATTTCTAAATGCCAGCACATGGTACCACTCCACCTTTCCTAATGCTTCATGTGATATTGCCCTGTTCCTGTTACCAGAGAGCCCAGCTGCTGCTTACACCATATATGTTTGGGGCAACCAGTGATAAAGCTGGTCTTTGTGGAAGTGTCTCATCCTAATGAGACCTGGGAACAAAACTAAGGCTGGAAGGGCTTAATACTTCACCATAATCGCTTTGCTGTTAAACATGATTCTGTCTGAACAATTGATGTGAAGAAAGTTATTATATAGTGTAGTTGTGCGACATCACCGAGTAATAAACTCACAATCCCATATTGGGTCCAGTCAAGCTTTTCTGTGAAACCCTAGCTTAATTGTGGGTAGCTGAGGCTTTGGGCAGTCAGGGTTTGCCAAAAGAACAAGTGTAAAGCATTTAGAAGTAACAAAGCAGGTAAATAAGAAAGAAACATGACACAAAGAAAATCTGACACCGAATTATAAAAATAGGACTAATTTTTATGAATGTTTAGACACCAAAATGAACAAAATCCACTGGAGGGTTCTGGGGTTATAAATTAATAACCAAACGGTAAATTACTGCTTTTCACTCGAAATGCAAACAAGCATTGGTTACTGTTTCACTTTGAAAACTGTGGAAAACGTATACAATGTTGTAAACTCCTAGTTTGGGTGACCAACTCTGCCTGGGAGTGAGTCACAGGGGCCAATGAGGCTTGGTTGGACAGTTACATCACAGTCAAACCAGTCTCCAGTCCAATTCCAGGTTCTATGGGTGAACTGCCATAGACATCAATGAAATGGTCCTGATTCAAGGGATACAGGATGCTGAAGGATGCTGAACCGGTGACATGGGTCTTCCTGGGGCTACTCCTCGGTCCACGGTCCTGGTGGGGCAACTTTGGCCACAGCTGTCGATGTCCCTTGAAGTCTGGCTGAAGTCCAGCTAAAATCCAGTTGCCACTGGTCTACTGGTCTCTGGTTACAGTGAAACCAACACTTCTCATTGACTGGGGTTAAATTCTGTCTTGGTTGACCAACTGCACTCTGATAACTCTCCCAGGTCCAGCAGATTGAGGTGTAACTTTTGAGGGTTGGGACTCGGTTTCCCAGGCTGCATTTCGGCAATCAATGGTCGTCAGGCAATCTTGGCAATCAACTTGCCGAGGCAGGCTTCTTCAGCTACTGTGGCCCTGTAGGTGTAACAAAGTCAGCCAGCTGACTCTTGTAGTCACTTCTTCTGTCTGGGGCTCGAGGATGTCTTTTCCTCAAACAAGGCACCATAAGCACAGTACTCTCTTTGCTAGTCCAAGGAGCAACAGAAGCAGTCCAATCTTTGGTGCAGCCTCTTTTTACCAGGTCCGAGGAACAGCAGGGAAGTCCTTCTTCAATCACCTCTTCAGTACAGATGTGATCTGAGGTCTGGGTGTCAGGGGTTTTTATGCCCAGAACTAGCACTCGGGGAATGCGATGACTACTAGCCAATGTGGTAACAGGTCCCCTCCTTCCTGATGACAACGATTTGAAAAGTGTTGCATCTAGTTATCCCGGAATGCACTATTCTGCCCAGTCCCAAGATGTCAGGACTCCTCACTTGCTGTGAGGAGCTCCTTAGCCCGCCCCAGAGGTGTGGCTACCTAAGTGCTACATGTCCACGGGTTCTGTCCACACGCCAACCTGTCTGCCAGAACAAAAGAGCAGCAACTCTTGTGTGCCCACCATTTGGCCTTCAAAGGTGGCTTCCCCTTTGAAACTCGCCTTTTGGGCTCACACCCTGTTTGGCATTCCTGCCAGGGAGAGGTAGCACCTTCTCCAAAAGCAGGCCCTTTGTGTTCCTTCCTTTCATTCATACCTCCCCTCAGAAGGGCAGAAGGCTGTCTTGTGGCCAGCAATCGTAAATGGTCACTGGAAACCTTTGGGCAACAGAGTGGCAACTTTCTAAAGTTGCCATATACTCAAAAGTTACATTCAATTCAACTTGAGCATCAAGTTGGGTTTAATGCAATGATTATTTTGATAACTTGAAGTACCTCACTTTAGTAATACCATTCAGAAGTTAGCACTGCTGAATAGTCGGTGTGTAACTCTGTACTCGTTAATGGGGCTACTAGTTTTTCTGTGAGTGCTGCAGTCCACAAGAGACACTTTAACTTACAGGCTCTGGGTACCCCATGTCACTTATAATAGGGGCTTATAAGTAAGTTAACGTTTGACAATTGTGGGTGAAGTAATCAGACATACATGTTTTAAGTGTCAGAGCACTGGCACTGAGGCCCAATTGGCAGGACTCGGTGCACCTTCAGAGTCGAGACACCAGCAGTATCAGTCCAAAACTTTAATAGTGATCATGCAAAGAGAGGCATTTTCTTACAATTGGTTTGACCTGGGTCATTCTCTTTGTGTCCGAAGTACCACAGGCTAGTATTGTGAGAGAGTTTTGATGTTTTGCGGTTATTTGTTTAGCTGTGCCAGTGACTCCTACATTTGTGGGCTCTTGTGATAATGTGCTTCTTTTCAATATGACTTGGCCTCAGTATGGCATGTGTGCCACTGGATGGTTTGCTGGCCATAGATGGAAAGGTTAGGGATGTCCTTCGTTGAGGAGTCTTCCCTTCCAGTCTGTGGATATCGTTAAAAAACCATCACTCCTTGAAATTAGAGGACCACATGCCTGCTGGTGTATCTTTGCACCCCTGCAGATGGCACCTTTGTTAGCCTATTAGTAACTCTACCCTCCTACAGGTGGATGGTTTCATGACCCCAAAGTATGATAGTTTACTAGACAATTCTAGCCCTTTCTTTGGGGTATTTTGGAACTAGTATAACCATGGCAGTCGTGGTTTGTGAATGATTTATGCGCAATGTCTGAGGTCAAAGACTTAGCTCTACTTGATATTGCTCCATAATTTAAGGACTTTGTTGAGGATGATGGAGTCCTATTTCCTCGCCACAGTCCTACCTTACACCATCATGTGCAGTTTTTCTTAACATTATGGTGTAGCTTGAAGGTTACAAACAGGACTTTATGGTGAAGGCAAGGGTATAGCTATCAGTGATGCAACAGGTGCAGTGGAACTGGGGCCCTGAAGCAGGAGGAGATTGCAACCTGCTCTCTACTGGTTGCAGTTAGATTATGCACTCTTAATGATTTGAACACAGAGCCTAGCTGGCTCCTGGTGCTGTGTTTACGTTGGGGGAGGGGGCTGCACAGTAGAGAGATTAAGAACGAGAGGATAGAGGACTAGGCAGAAATGGAGAGGAAAGCGGTAAGAAATGGTAGTAAAGGAAACGTTTAAATATAGGCAGGAGAGGGAAAAGTGACAGAAAAGCAGGAGATGAAGATGACCAAATGTTATTGGCAAGAGGAAGAGAATGGGGGCAGATATATGAATTTCAGTGAAAGAGCAGGCGAAAGGAGAATGAAGATACTGAGAGAATAAAAGAGATGTGAGAGAAAGTGGGGAAGGATAAAAAGAGAACAGGTAGATGAAGGGGAAATTGGGGGGGAAATGGTAAGACAGGTAGAACAGATGATACAGCGTAATAAGGGAAGAAAGAGAGACAAAAAAATGAGAGGTTTTCAGTGGAGTGAGGAGAGATTAAGTGAGAGAAAGGAAAGAAGGACACAATGACAAGTGAGATACAGGAGGGGAAGATAGATGGAGGAAGGAACAGGAAGCAGAGTAGGAAAGAGGGACATAGATGAGAGGGGTACAGAGATAGGAAGGAGAGAGGGAAGACAGAATCAGAAACATGTAAATGTAAATTCGTACTTGTAAAGCGCACTGCCACCCCAGCTGGGGCATCCTGGCGCTATACGCATACCGCTGTGGAACCCTTCCTGGCTATTCCCTGTGAAATGTCCACTCCTGGGCACCCCCAAGGTGAAGCCAGGCATCCCAGCGCTGGTGGGGCCGTTGTGGAGATTAAGCAAGCTATTGCCCAGAGTTGCAGAGTGGGACCCATGATTAGAATAGGCACCGAGGCGAGAATTATCAGGTCCGAGGAAATTGAGTCCAAGACCCGCCGAGGCGGGAATTGAACCCTGGTCCCGGGCCAGATCTCTGCATCAGGGTCTGCCGCTCTAACCATTGAGCCATACTTCTCCACAGTAGTAGATGTTGCTATCTTTAGTGCAGTAGATGAAGTAAAACCAGGTCCACAGGTGTGAAGGACTCATGGCACTTCCCCCCCCCCCATCCCCCACCCTCCCCCTCCATCACGGATGCCATTTACGACTAACCGAGAGTGCATGGGCCTATTTTCCTATCTTGCATTAGGGCATGACACCTTAGCTATACCCCTGGGTGAAGTATCAGGCATATTTATATCCTCATGGCAAATGGGGAAGGAGGAAGACAAAAAATGTCTTGTTAAATTAAAAGGGCCAAAGCCTGAAATTTACTCAGACTCATACTGTAAGGTATCTGAAGGAAAGAGTAGAACTCAGAGTAATCAACATTACTAGTAAGTAATCAAAGCCTTCACCCTTCTACATACAACATCCCCTTCAGTGACATAGCCATTAAATTCACACCAGCATGTATACGTAGGAAGAGGACCCCACGTCAAATTAAACGAAGCATTGGCACTGCCAATAGGTATGAATTGCACTATTGAACCCTTTCTAAAAAATTACAAAAACCTGCAACAGTGGAAAAGCAAATCAAAAAGCAATTTTCTATATACAATGCATCTATAAGATAAAGAATGTAATGTGTGATTATGCAGTGCACTTCTGAGAAGTAAAATAGTCCCCCATGCATTGCAGTGCAAGGACTTAGTAGGAGGCGGAAGGATACACCAAACAGCTCAGAGATACACTCCTCTGGGCGGGGGCAAAGCCCACTCTATATTTTGAAGCATTAGTGGCAATGAGTCATCAGAAAAGTACAGTCAAACCAGGCCTAAATATCTTTTATAAGCATCAAGTTTGCCTATTTTACCATTTGCAGATTTTAAAATAGGAAAATGTATGCCTTAATTAGAAATCAATCTTAATATACTGGTTAAACAAGATCCAGTATTAAGGGAGTGTGCAGTTTGCACCAGATTCCAAGTAGCAGACCTCCGAATGTAACATTAAGTGAAAACAGTACAGGTTTTCACCTGGTTTAACGTGTGCAACCACATACATATTAAGGCTTGGACAAATTGGGTAATTGCCCATGGCCACCACCATCCAAGGGGCTCTCTGGGAAAGTAAACTTTCTCTCTCTAGCTCACCAATTTCTATATCTACTTGTCTCTACCTACCTCTGCATCTGTGTGCCTAGTGCCAGGAGTTTGGGGCCCCAGAAAGTCATATTTCAACTGATTTTTTGTGATACCTGTTTCTGAATTTTTGCTTGGCATCATGTAGGCTTCAATTAGCAGAAAATGGGTAAAACATTTCAAAGTTGTTACAAACCGAATGCCCCAATATATGTCTTGCCTGTGGCCCCAAAAATCCTCAAGAGGACACTGTGCCAAATTCGGCAATTCGAGCTATTTTCCTCCAAGTTTTTATCAGGTTTTAACTGGCAAAGATTGAGAGGGCAGACACTTGCATGGATTGCAATATGTGTTCTATTTACCATTTCGGCCGCAAATTGGAGTTTGCCTCCCACGCGGAATTAGCGCCCCAATTGTAACCAGGACCTGTATTGTAAAATATGATGACAGGGTAACACTTCAAATAGAGTGACCGCTAGTTTTCGGATTGCAAGGAAATCAAATACAGGAATCTGCGTCCAACTGCCAAACTCATGCAAATCCCAGCAGTGAACGCTTACCTCACCACCGGTAAAGATGAAACGTTTTAGTGAAAACAGAACCGTCGCGTGGCATTGGATTTATGACCAAGTGGGGACCTGTGGTGGATACTTAAAGCACATGGCATCATTCACTCCGCCCTGTGTGCCGTTAGTGCACTCCGAGGTACCTGGGGCTTTAATGGATTATAAGAAAAGGCCCTGTGACTAATGAGGATGACTCCTGGTTTACGGCACGTGCTCCACACTTTTAATGTCATCGGAAAAGCACCACGTGACTGTGTGTAAGCCCGCGGTGTCGTACCTCAGATGCAATTTGATAAGGCTCTGAGGAGCCGTATTGATGGGGGGCGCAGACGGCGTCGTCCAATCAGCGAGCCGCGCGCTGTGGCATCACCGCGGCAGAAATATGGTGTGACTGCAGCCTTCTCCGATCGCTCGGCCCAATGAAAGATTAATAAGAGCAGCTTTACAGCCAATGCCTTGGAACTTCGCCGGGTTGCACGTTTGAAACGAGCCAATCAATAGAATTCATTATCCCGAAAGATGATAGCGATTTCATGTTGCTTTATGAGCAGTAAAACATTTTACTTTTGTAGGCAGGGGCAGCGCCCGAGGTCGTGTTCCAGCATTAAAGCAACAGCGCGGTTTCCAAATGATGTAATCGAATTAGGCGCTGGGGGAAACAAATAAAACAATCTGCGTATACTACGAACAAAATATTCTGTAGTTTTTAACTTTTTATCCATGTTCAGAAATCATAGTGACACTGTTTTATACAGCCTAACGCGCAAATTACTAATTCAGTCACTCACCCATTCAGTCACACGCCCCCCCCAACAAAGCAGTTAACACATAAGGACATAGGTTCTCTTCCCTACCTGTAGACTGCAGAGTTTGCTGCATGTTAGTTTTCATTTTAAAATTGGGACTTTCGCACCCCTTTTAAGAAGTTTCAGATAAAAAAAGTTCTCCAGTATCCCTCTGTAGAGTGGACACACATGCACCCCACACCCATCCATCACAGGCGTCATGAGTGACGTGGCCCTGCTAATAAAAGGGCTCGAGTGCACGTGCTCGTGGCCAGTTAACCAACTACACCTATGGTATCTGTGTCGTGATTCAACTAGCATGTGGGCCCAAGGCCCACAACACCACAATGACGACGAGCGGGTTCGACCCCACGTGCACACCAGCCTGCCTCTCTTTCGTACCCCGAGGTGAAATGTAGCCCGAGGCACCTTACACCTGTATGCGTGTAAGGCATGACCCTGTCGCCGCCAGCCTGGACACATTTGACCGAGGAGAGAAGAAGCAGGGGAGTTCTGCCACACCACTGAGTGACCCCCCCCACAGCCACTGCTTACGCATCCAGCCAGCACCACAGCATTGGCGCCGGGTGCAATTGAAGCCGACAGAGGAGGACAAGGCCCCACCGGCATGTAAGACGAGCCCGGCCTGCAGCTACGTTCACTGTAAGCACCAGCACGGTCCAACCCTTATGTGGAGGCCCGACCCGAATAGTGAGGGGAGGAGAGTATCAGAGCTTCGGGGCCATAGCAGCAGCAACCCCCCCTCCCGCAAGTAACCTTCCCCCAGCCTGCCCCAACGAGAAAAGAACAGGGAAGCACCCTCCCCAACGAAGCGGAGCTGGAGCACTGCATCTGTGGCAGCCCCCGCCCGCAAGCGAACAGCTCTACCGTACCAGCACCCACGAGACCTGCAGTAAACAGGACCGGCTGCCACAGACCTCTGGAGCACCAAGCGATGTAGCTGAAGAGGCGCTGCCCCTAGGTGAGAGGCGCCCCACTGCATGAGCCTCACCCATTCAGCACCGCGCCAGCAAGGGTGGAGAAGAAGCTGCATCTGCAGGACGAGCTGCATTTTCAGCCCTCGCGTGGGCTGCGATTTCAGAGAGATTATTGCCGTGGAGATTAGCACGGGAAGCATCGGCAGTGCCATCTAGCTGCCTCTTCGCCACACCACACATGACGACTGTAATCTCTGCAAAACTATGCTGCCCGGCGTCGAAAAGGAGTGACAAGACCCCTGCGACTTTACACCGGTGCCCAAATTTGCAAGTAAGGCCGCCTCGGCAAAGATAACCACCGCCAGCCTTAAAATGCCCCAGACACCGCCATTGTTCACTCACCTGACTGCGGTGCAGGGTAGAGATACGGCAGCATAGTGAGTGGCGCTTTGACGGTTCACAGTGACAGTTGACTGTTCACAGTGGCTCCCCGCAAGCAGCAAGAGAAAGACAGAGACTGCACCAACACTGAACAGGTCCCGAGGCTGCACCTGCACAAAAGGAGGAATAGCACTCTAGATGCACCCGACCGGTTGTGAGGCCTGCAGCATAAGGGAAGGCTGCAGCAGCCTCCTGAGGCGTTCGCAGCGCCACCTAGTGACCGTAGGTTGCACCGCACCCACGAACGACACCCTATACACAGAGCACCCCCAACGTGACCAAAGTTTTCAAAGGGGCATGCCGCTCTGCATGTGAAAATATCCTGCATACCGTCATTCATGTCTAGCAGTTTGGCCCCCAAGCACTGTCAGCCCATTGAACTGCACCAGCAAATGACTCCTACAGGAGGGGCGACAAAACAAAATGCTACAAAAAAATAAAATAAAGTTAAGCCGCTCATTAAAATATGAAGACCGACAGTCCTTCCCGCGATCATATTCCAAGCCCTGGTGCATTCCAGGTCAGTCACGCCCACATGCACCCTGGCACGATCGGCCCCAGACAGAAAAGGAATCCCAGCGAGATTGACACTCTGCCTGCAGGCAGAATCAGCAGGGAAGTGAGAGTCAGGCCAGTAGGCTCCTAGGCCATTGCCTCTTCCCAGAAAGTGGACACTGCAAAAGAATGTCCATAAGCACCAATAAACATGACCATGAACAGTAGCCACATTCCCAGCACAGACTCACAAACGGGAGAGTGGTGACATGAAAGGTTTTCCAGTTCCCATGCTGCAGTCGGAACGGGAACTGCCTAGTTGAAGAAAAGACAGCCAGCGCTAGAAGAGTGGAGCTGTAGCATTAGTGTGAGTACAGCACTGCTGCTACGCCCACTGGTAGAAGGGCATCCTCAGCAGCCAGGGGCAAGAGAAGAGAAACTGACTAGATCTCCCACGACCGGGAGAAGAGCATTGCACATCCCCTGGTAGCTGCCTGTTGTTTTTTAGGGGAGAAACTGTAAACCCCAGCAGGTCCTTGCTTCACTAGCCACCTGCAAAACGGGGGAGCCCCTGAACACTGAAAAGACATGCTAGCCAGCCAGCAAGGCCCAAAGCAGCAAGCCCAAGAAATGCAGAAGAAGGCTGTGAGAGACACAGCCAGGACTGATGCTGAGTGCACCACACACCCCCTTGTGGCCGTATATCACTACAGCAGCAGCAAAGAGCCCCCAAGAAGCACTTTGCCCCAGAGCATAAGAAAATGCGGTGCCTAGCATGAAGAGGAGAGCATCATAAGCTGAGCATTGCAAGCCCTGAGTGGCAAAAAGCCACCACTGCAGGAAAGAAGAACAAGCACGCCAAGAGCCAGAAGAGAGCACCCATTAAGGAGAACAAAGAGCGCAAAGTCAAAGGAGCGCCGAAAGCCGCACTAGCGAACTTGACAACACGGGTAGGCACCCAGGAGAGAGAGATCTCTCCACAGGGAAGAAGCAATGCACCACCTGTCGTCCAAGTTCAATGGCAACCACAACATCACTGCCAAATGCATCACCCCATCCAACCAAGGAGCGATATCACCACCGGCGTGGAGCCTTGCACCCGCAGAAGAACCAAGAGACCGAGGCACCCCCATCAAAATGAGTGACCAAGTATCCAGGGGCTATCCAACAGTCCATATGCCCCTGTGTCCTGTTGGCAAGCCCACCGACCAATAAGTCACACACCCGGGCGGTTGCCTGAACAATGTAGTCGGATCCTGTCAGTGTTCCTGCATTGGCCCCCAAACGGCTCACAAGCAGACCTGCACAGTCCACACAGTATTGTGGCAGCCCAGCACGAGGGCCTCAAGAACATTACTGCACCCGGGGATCCTCGCATGAGAGATGGTCGAGAAACGGCTCCACCAACAGGGTACTGGGAGGCACCGCAGCCTCAGAGGAAAATGTACTGAACATCATCGATGCCATTCCAGCCCTGGCAGATTGGTCATCGTAGTGCCCAGACACCTCAAGCGAAGACTCTGCAGCAGGACTCCACCGATGCTCCTGATGCACCATAGTTTAGTTGACAGACACCAACAGCATCACCGCCAGAGCACACGAGTTCATCCAGCAGTGTGTGAGAGGACATTGATCTGACGGACAGGCTGCCAAGGAATCCGGACTCCATCCACGCATCGTTCGTGCCCAGTAGACTCTGGCTAAATTATGGACGTGTGCTGAGATGCTCGGGTGCTCCCAGTTGCACCTGTCCACCATTGTCCCGCGGACTGCCTCTCTGGACCAAGAGACTGTGTGGTGTCCCATGTGAATAGTTTGTTTCCAGAATTTGGACTTTATTTTATTTTGAATAAAGTTTAGGAGGAATGTAGTGTTGTGCTGGACATGTTCTAGTGTCTCAGCAGACACTTAGGTAATCAGCCACTCCGTTGTGGGAGTGAACACACATGCACCCCACACCCATCCATCACAGGCATCATGAGTGACGTGACCCTGCTAATAAAAGCCCTGGGTGCTCGTGGCCAGTTAACCAGCTATATCTATGGTGTCTGTGTCATGATTTTACTAGCATGTGGGCCCCGGCCCACAACACCACACCCTCATGTTTCAAAGTTACAAGAAAACAGTTTTTAAAATTAACTAGCAAGAACATGGTCCATTCACTTTCAGTGCCAAGTAATACTTGCTAAAAAATGTGGAAAAGCTGCACCAGGGCAAAATACTCAGTGAATGAACTATGGGGTTTGGGGGGTCATCAATCAGGATCTACGCCAGACTTCGCTTGGGTAATAAAAACTTGCACACTCTTAATCTCAACACACAAATTCAGACAACAAATATACTTACCCAATCTAAGTACTGCTCACACACCATATCACACTTCTCTCTATCCACAACTGCTACATATGGACGTCGTTTAGGAGTTGCAGTTGCACAGCTGCTACCCCTGGCTTGCCCCCTGATACCCCTGACACTGCATTTGCGAGCCCTGCCTTGGAGATAGCAAAATCAGTGCCAGGAACATTAGGGCAGCTAGTCCTTATAGACATTGGTTGGGGATCCAATCTCCTTATTTTTTGTCATTTTTAATTACATAGTGTAATAAAAAACGGAGTACAATTAGCTGGAATATGACCCTCCCTGGCTGTGGAGGTAAGTAAAAAAATGCTTTTAAATGTATGTTGTGTGCTTGCGCGCAGGTGAGCGTGTGATTATGTGAGAGAGAGTGTGTGTATGTGTTATTGTGTGTGTATGGGTAAGTATGTGTGTATGAGTGAACGGAAAGGTTAAATGGTGTGTAATGTCACTTCCGCTACCCCTATCCTTTTGATGAATTGACGTTCATGCTTCTACACATGCCTTAGCGCATTCACCCAACTCCGTCTACTCTCTGGAAAAATCCTCACTATCTGCCTCCAAACCTTGATCACACAATACTGCCTCTCAATCTTTCATAGTAAATTTAATATTCTTCAAGAAGCACATACCAAGATTAAAATGTATCTATGCTCCTGTACTCAACCCCTACACCATTTATCCAATCTCCTTTCAACAGCTCACATTTCCTCAGATATGGGGACAGAAAGACACAGTGACAGGGAGACAGACACAAGACATGGATGTATGGATCAGGTTAGCATAGGGACAGGGGAGCATAGTGATAGGGAAAACAAGCATTGGTGAAGCCAATTAGCCTAGCTTTTAAAAAGCTACTCTGTTGGCTTTGCCAAGGCTTGTTTTCATTGGCATAAATTAATTTCAGAATGGCTGCCAGTGTACATGCTCAATTATGTGGATACAAGAGTGAGCATCTTGGACCTTGAAATTTGGCTTCTAATAAAGAAAAGCCATTTCAAGATGGCCACCAATGTGTATGTATCATGCCGCATCGGCGACCATATTTATCATTTTTAATTTACTGTTTCAACATAGCAGATGGCCATTTAGAACTTTAAATTAAACAAATAAAATAACGTTTGAAAGAGTGTGAAAAATTGAAAGCAAGTGGCCTAGTAGTACATTGCAGCTGCTTGGACCATTAGAAAAAAAGATGTAAAAACGTGGAGCGGGAAGGGAAGCAATGGATGGGGGAAAGAGTGGCAAAGCAGTAGTGCGTAACTGCTGGGCTCTTGCACGTGCACCACCGGAGAAAGAAATACACACCCACACACCCTTTCCACTGGTCTTTCCACCGCCTCATTATATATATATATATATATAAAGGCAAATCAACGACGAAACAAACATGAGGCAGCAAAAACGCCAACCGAGGAAACATTGGAGGAAATAGCATTGGAAGAACACATAAAAGATGATTCAAAAACTGTAATCAACCTAACGGATACAGTCCTAAATAAAGCAGAAGAGCAATTGCTGGCTCTAGGGCTGTCATACTGCCCTGAGAGTGCCTTTAATTATGCAGCCACCCGTGTTGATATATTCAAAAGTGTCCGAAAACTAAAACTGAAAAAATACTTTGCGCAAATGAACCTTATCAAAACTAACAGTCTGGAAAAAGACAATAAAGGAAAAAACAAAGAAAAAAATGTGGATAAAGAAAATGATGAGACGGAAAAATCTGGAATATCTACAGGATCAAATGAAAATGAACCAATGCACACAAACATTGAAGAGGTCGATTGTCAGTTCTTACAAGACATGCAGGAACTGATGAATGAGGATGTAAATATGGGCCCGAGGATGGCAAGCACAGGATCACCAAATACTGTGTTTGCTCAAAGCACTACATCCTTTAAACCTCCATCCACTTTCTATCCAGTAATGTTAAAGGACACAATAGATACCTTCCATGAGCAAGTAGTGGGAAGTTTAAAGAACTTAAACCGCAAAGTACAAAGTGCTAATAAACGGAAAAACAACAAAAGAGAATTGCAATACCACCAACTAATGACTAAATTAAAGAACAACAATGACATAGTGATAAGGAACGCCGACAAAGGCGGTAACGTGGTACTTTGGAAAAAAGATGATTACATCAATGAAGCAATGCACCAACTAACTGATAATAGTTGTTACGGTCGCAGCAACAAACAGGCACTCAACAATGTTTACAGCACCTACAAAATGAAATTGGTGGCCTGGAAGAATGCTGGTTTGCTGTCATTGGATGAATACAGATATTTAAAAAATGATAATCCTGTTATACCGATACTGTATTTTATCCCTAAAATTCACAAGGACTTGATAAAACCTCCAGGCAGACCGATTATTTCGGCGAGAAATAGCTTACTGGAGAAATCATCGATTTACATTGACTTTTCCTACAAGAATATGTTCAACAACTACAGACCTATATAAGAGACACAGGGGATTTTCTATCCAAAATGCTTAATTTTAAATGGCAAAGAGATTATCTGCTCATTACTTTAGACGTGACTTCACTTTATACATCCATTCGACACAATGATGGCCTTAGGGCACTGGAATTTTACTTGTCACGCAGAGGTACTCAACACGCAAAACACACCAACATGCTTATCAGTATGGTAGAATTTTGTTTAAAAAACAACATTTTCATATTTCAAAATTCGCTATTTCAACAGTTAAGGGGTGTAGCGATGGGGGCCAGCTTTTCCCCCAGTTACGCCTGCCTTCATATGGGCTGGTGGGAGGAGCTGGTCCTCATGAAGGAACATACTGAAGTCATGAACAACAATGTGAAAACTTGGTGGAGATTTATTGATGATCTATTTTTGGTATGGTGTGGCACTCAGGTAGAGGCGGAAGTTTTTGTTAACAAACTTAACCAAAATCAATTGAATCTACATTTTACCGCCTCTATCAGTAAAACTACAGTACATTTCTTGGATGTTGAGGTATATGTTCATAATGATAAACTGGAGACCAGACTCCATAGAAAGCCAACAGCAGGCAATGCAATATTGCATGCGAGCAGTGCACATCCAGGCCATCTTGCGCAAAGTATACCATACGGTGAATTATTGCGTCTTAAACGTATATGTAGCAATGAAAAAGATCTAAAAATGGCAAAAGCCCAGTGTATAACAAGATTTAAAGACAGGGGTTATACCAAAAAATGTCTAGACATAGCCCTTAAAAAGAGCAATCTTACACCTAGGGAAGTACTCCTCGCCAGGAAAGAAACAACAGGGAGTGAGATTAAAAACAACCCTGAAAATTTTAGATTAATTTTAAACTACAACAGACAAGAAAGAGCAGTCAAAAATATAATCACAAAAAATTTGCATTTTATCAGAAGAGACCCTGTGATTGGTGATCTGGTACCAAAAAGACCTGCAATCACATACAGTAGAAGCCCATCCATGAAAGACGTTCTAGTCAAAAATGATCCTACCGGTCCGCAAACAAAAGGCACATGGTTAAGTCAGAGACTGGGATTTTACAAGTGCAAAAGCTGTAAAGCATGCCAACATGGAGTAACAACAACAACATATAAAACTCCGTTTGGTGGAAAAGAAATTAAGATTGATAAAGCACTTAACTGTAAAACAGACCATGTGGTATATGTGCTGGAGTGCCCTTGCAATTTAAAATATGTGGGTAGTACAATCCTACAAGGACACAAAAGGGTACTCCAGCACATGCGGGCTATAAAGAACAATGATCAATCGTACCCAGTGGCCCGACATTTTAATGAATCCCATGGAGGTAATTTTAAGGATCTGAAATACTTCCTCATAGACTCTGTGCCACAAAATAAAAGGGGCGGTGATCGAGAGAAAGCTTTGCGTAGATTAGAAATGCTATATATTTTAAACCTCGACACCAAACACCCGAAAGGCCTCAATGCCACTGAGGAACTACATGCAAGTCTGTTCTTTTAGATAACATCCAAGTACAGCATAAGAACCAGTGTTGCGCTTTACATTAATTAGTGGGCACTAAAAATCTGCTCATCCATGAACACACATGAATCAAAACAATGAGTTTTTAAATAACCGCTAATCCCATCCCCATTTTTTAAACACACATAGTAAGATATGAGTTTTTGTTTACACATAGGAACCTGCACTTGACACTTTTTTTATTCACGCGATTTTGCACATATTTATATTCAGGGATACCAATAGTGAGTTCTTTTACATACAGGTACACTTTTAAGATTTAGTTGGGCGAGAAACAAGGTATTTGGACCAAAACTACAGTCTGGGAAATGTAATAGGCTATAAAATGTAACAAAGCCAAAAAAATTATATTTGGTGTTAATGAAAACAAATATATATAAAATTTGTTTTTGAAAAACAGGGTTTTTAGGTATTTACATTGAAATTTTATCTGATTTTATACAGTAAACTAATATTTGTATTATTTATTTAAGTATATATATTAATATAAATTGATCATGTATAGATTTATTCATATTTTAAATCTTACAATAACATCTGTGTAATACCAAGAACAATGCTTTGAAAGTAAATTATGACATCAATTTCCTGTTAACCATGAAAGTTGCGACAAAGTTTACCGTTTGTAAGTAACTTATCTATGCCCATAAGTAACCTGAGAGATATATATATATATTTTTTCACTTATGCACACGTCACTTTAAATCACGTGATAAAAAAGAAAAAAAGTAACACTATTTAAACAAATTGTCTTGCTGAAAGCGCGTCATGTGATCAAGTCCCCTGTGAGGGACGAAACGCGTCATGGCAGCTACGATCTACTGAGAGCTTGACAATAAACTAACAGCACCAAACTACAGCGGTCCGTGCTCTTTCTTTTCGCGGGGAGGAAGCGAGATGAGACGGAGTATTGTCGGATATATATATATATATATATATATTACTCAGTCACCACTGGGTAGTTCTAGTTAGGATCACGTTTCCATTGGAAAAGCATTTTTTGTTTTGCTTATGACTTTGGCGCTATTTGTTAATTCCTCATGATACTTTACCCAAATTAATCCACGTCAGTTCCTTCCTTGAAAGATTCGGGGTGATTCATCAAGTGGGGGGGGAGGGCACAAAACGTGTTTTTCCATGAAATTTCCCATAGGAAAATTGAACAGCGATGCCGCAAAAACCGCTAAGTGGAATTACACCAAATTTGGCAGAAAGCTAGATCTCGGTCCAGAACGCGTGCTTTTTGTGATTTTGTGTTAATCCATTCAGTAGGAATGAATGTCTTTTCTCCTCCTCCACCTATCGTGGCCCAAGCTTGGTCAAAAGTTAACTAACTTCCTCTCTCTGGCCCTCTGTGATGTGCAATGCCAGTATTAATAGGCTTCATGTCCAGTTTAATGATTGTGTTGTCTGCTTACTTGAAGTGGTGGCGATCTTTAAAAAGTCCTCTTCATGAAAATCTGTTCTTCTAGCACCCTAACAAATTGAAGAATTTACAGTGGCTAAACATCAACGCAGAAATCTTGAAATAAAGTGGAGGCAACAATAGCTTGACTTCCCAAGCTCAATTATTCTGCAGCCATTAGACTTTCTAAATGTTTAAGGGTGCATAGGCCACGTTTATTGCCAACCATATTAACTGGGCAACCCACTCTTTTAAGGAAATTTCCAGCAAACCTTTTAACTTAAGTGCTGGGCGTTCCCTCACACCTCCGGTGCTGAGCCCTTGTTTGATATTTGAGCAAGTTTGTGCTTAAGCCTTAATAACTTTTTTCCACAAAAGATATTGACATGCTGGGGATTCCAAAGGCACCCAGTATTTGTGAGTTTCTTTGAAAGGAACTGAGAAAATAGTCAACATACATAAATATATTGAAAAAAATAAATTGAAATAAACTGCTGGGCAAGAAACTGTGTATATTTTCTTCCGCCAAAGGCATCATCTGAAGTTTTGCACTACTAAGATCACCCTCTTCCCAGCTTTCAGGAGCAGAGAGAGATATAAACATAAAATAATTTTTTTCATCACAGATTTTGCAGTTTTTTTAAGTGGTAGTCAATATTTCCTATTTTTGCAGTTTCTACCTACTTTCAGTTTGTGGGGGTAGGAAGTGGGAAACCCCTGGGTGAACCAAGAAAGCAGTAGATTTTTGTAAAGAAGAAAACATTCAGAATTCAGCAAAAGGTCATTGGTGTAGATGACATACTTTTCTTAAAGAAACTAATTGTTGAAATCAACAACTAATGAAAGTAAATAGGAAAAAGCAGAAATAACTTAGAGTTTTCTTCTGTAAATTTCCCCCGATGGCTGATCTACAAAAGTAACATTACCTCTGTCAAACTCGCACAGTCGCAGAGATATATAGTGTTTGTTGATTGTTAAAATCATTTGGGGAGAGGAGTTGGCCTAACGGCTAGGGTGGTCGACCTCGAATCTGGGGAACTGGGTTCGAGTCTCGGCAATGACTCTGAACATCCTGTGATTCTGGGCAAATCACTCAATCTCCCCGTGCCTAACAAAAAAATGAATGTGTCCTCATGTAACGCAACTGGTGCTATGTAAAGCGCTCTGATACCGGTTACCTGCGGGTCAAGTTCGTGCTATATAAAACTCCGTAAAATAAAAAAAATAATTTGATACCCAAAGCCACCAAGAGACTTATAATGATTTTTCATTCCGTACAGACAATGCATCAATTTGTCAGGTACAATCTAATGAATGAAAAATGGGTATGAAGGAAAACTATACATTTTTTAAATGTACCCAAGAATCTGAGTTTGGGAATAATCATTATTCGAAGGGCTTTAAATATAGGTTAACCAAAAAATATCCTGTGATTCAGTGGTTGTTTAGCAAAATGTGTTCTTTCTTGCACACTGATTTACATTTGGAAGCCACAAATGGAGATAAATTCAGAAGATAATAATAAATGTTCTAGTCTGTCTTCCCACACTCATCTCAATAAAATTGGTATCCCACATGTATGGCAGTGGCGGTTCCTCCACTATGGCGGTGTAGCGTTGCCCCACTGCTTTTGAGCAGTGCAAAGTAAAGGAAATATAAAATGATAATACCTTTGAGTTATTATCATTTTATGTTTCCTTTGCGGGCGGGCGAGTGAGGCTGCTCTGATCTCGGAGCAGGGCAGGGGAGGAGTGGCCTTGTGATTGATCGGGACACCGCCCAGCCAGGGGCTAATGGAGTGGCCATGTTCTCCATGCAGGCTGCAATGCAGCATGCATGGAGAAGGGCAGAGTGCACATGACTGGTTTGGGCTGCCGAGAGGGCCGACCAAACAGTCTTTGCGCACTCAGGAGTCGGCAAACCACTCCTGCCCTGCTCAAAGAGCAGAGGAGCCCCGCCCACCCACCCACCCACCTGCAATTCGCAAAGCAAACATAAAATGGTAATAACTTTTAGTTATTACCATTTTATGTTTTGGCTTTCTCGCACTGCGAGAAAGCAGTGGGGTGACGCTCCTACGCCCTAGTGGAGGAGCCGCTCATGGTGCGGTGTGAGGGGTGGGGGGTGCAGAGATTGAAGGCTCGCTTGTGTCTGTCTGAGGGAGCACTGCATGTTCCCCTGAGACTTCTGCAGTGAGTGGGAAGGGGCCAGGCAATGCTGCTGTCCTCTGCGCCTGGCCTGCAGCAATTCTCATAGATCAGGTGGCTATAAAACAGTCTTAAAACACACATGTAATACAATCATACCACAGAAAGAGCAATCCCAGATCCATACTCCCAACCCTGAAATGTTGCAACACAGAAAAAGAATGGAACTCTGACAAGTTATCCAAAATCCGAGATAAACATGAAGGATTTGGATCATTTCCCCAAATGCAGCGATGGAGGCAGAATCCAGTCCCAAGGAGGCAGATGACAAAATGAGCTTGAGTTTGGGATCCAGGTCGTTTCGGAATATCTGATCTCAAAATGTTAATATTGCTCTTAGAACGAGAATCTCCGGCTCGTACCAACTCAAAGCCAAATATGGGGGCTGCTTCAGGAGTGCCACGTAACAAGCGAGGCTGTCTCACTGGCTGCTAAAATCAAGGGGTGACCGGTGAAGGGATTTCAAAATGGGCACGATATGCTCTTTTTAGGAGCCCCAGCCATCAAGTATGAAAGTCGCTCTTTGAAGGGGCACATTTGAGACACCCCTTAAAACCCTACAGCCCCATCTACAGGGGCTCAAAGGCCTGAACAACTGAAGGAAACATTACCACAGGGATAACACATTTTACCCAGCTCAGCATGGGAAGCTGATTTTGGGCTGGTTCTGCATTTTGAGAATTTTGAAGAGAGAAAGACAATTTGAATTTAATAAATGTCCCAGGGAATCAGCAGGATCTAACAATGTAGTTACAATCCTCACTTTCGCCAGAATGGATAACAGTGGTTGAGTTCTCAGATGAGTCTCACAGGAGCAAAGAGCAGATTCTATAACTAAAGGATCACATTTTAGAGAAGCCACTGTCATCCAAGCCTCAGTGTTGGAGAGACAACTCGTCAAGATGGACGCCGGCCTGAGATAACACCAGTGCTAAGGGTGGGTGCCATCAGCATTCTGATACTGACTCTACAGTCATCAGATCACCCATGAAGGGGACAGGTGTCAAGATAGTTCCAAGGCCAATTCTGCTCAGCACTGGCAGAAGGGGATAGCCTTGACGACCACCTCTGGACACACCTGGCTCTGGGGGCTCAGTGGACAGATATGGCCTTTCCATGGAACTGTGGTTGCCCTCATGGTCACAAGTTCGATCCCGTGAGTCAGTGAGATCAGAATATACATCCTGTGCCTCTGCCTGGCTCTCTATCCAGAAAACAGATATTGAATATATAGCGCTCTCCCTATTGGGTGAGTCACCGATGTTTTCATTATCTCAACTACTCAAATTAAGATAGCTAATCATTGCAATACAGCAGTAGAAAACAACATTATTCGTATTTCTAAATGGCCAAGATTCACTAAATTCAAGCAGCGTTAGAGTATTTAAGTGGCTTTCGGTCTCTGATGAATCAATCCTGTTTTTCACGGTGGTGGTGTGTGTGTAGGGGGGGGTTAAATAGACCCCTGCCCTAGTCTAGAGTCGCAGATTATCTCCATAGCTCCAGGCTGGATCTCACGTGCATTCGCTCCCTCCAGTGCTCTTTAGCTCTGTGCTTCCACCAACTGGCCACATTGAGAAGTGCAGGCTCATTCTTCCAGTACTCCCAGGCGCACAGCACTTTTAACCCCTTCCATGCGTCGGACGGCCCCCGTCACGGTGGGCGTGTGCGTCGGACGGCCAGGGGTCGTCCAATCTGCGCACGCGTCAAATTCGCCCGTTCCGCCGCGGCGAAGCGGTTAAGTCACACTATACCTACCTGATAAGTACATGCTTAATGCACGCCACTTGCATTCATAAACGCACACCATTCTAGGACACACCAGTCAGTGCTTCATTTGTAAAAGAAAGCGTGCCGGTACCCAAATCTCTGCTTATGCGGTGCCATTGTAAATCAGCGCGCCGAATAGAAAGGCTACGCAGTGTTGAATTCTCCATAGACCTCTTTAATCCACCAGCAGACACTGCATGACTCTTTATCTCACTCTTGCCGGTCACTGCTTCCTCCCTTAGGGCCAATTTTTCTATCATTCTCTTCCCTTTCTTTCTTGTTTGTGTCTTTTTACCTTCCCTTGCTTTCGGTCAATATCAGGCGAGGAAAAATAGGTGCCAGTCCCCAAAAATGAATGCTTGTGGCAGTGGCGGCTGGTAGGGGACGGTGGCGGGGCGGGCGCAGTGGGGGTAGAAAAAAAATAAAAAAGACTTACCTGTGAACGTCGCCGCCTCTCCTCCGTCCTCTTCTCTCGAAACGGAAACACCCAGGCTCGCAGAGTCTCCCAGCCAATCACAACGCTTCCTTACAGCAGCGTAGTGATTGGTCTGAGCACCGTGGTTCGCGCTCAGAGAGGTACTGGGAGGCTGTGCATGTTCTCCACCCAGGCTGTACAATACACCACAAAGTGCATGATGGTTTGGCCGAGGACGACCGGCCAAACTGTCATGTGCACTTATGGTGCAGCCACCACTCCTCCCTCTGCTGGCGTCACACGAGCCCAGCCCCGCCTTGCCCTAACATGGAGGTTAAAGGCAGACTAAAACTAAAATGAATGAATGAATATAAAATTTGTAAAGCGCGAACTAAGCCCAAGGGCGTCAAGGCGCTGTATGCGGACATGAGGGTGCAGGCAGAGAAACATGCTCATACCGAGGTCTGTGAGAAAAGCCAGGTCTTTATGGCCTTGCGGAAAAGAGAATAGGACGCCTGACTTGAGAGCTTTTCCGGGAGGGAGTTCCACAGTTTAGCAGCAGCAGTGGAAAAAGCTCTACCTCCCCATGTAACCTTCTTGAATCTCGGTACTATTAGCAGATTCTTATCTTATAACGTTCTATCATCATTTTATTTTTACTTTGCTCTGCTCTTAGAACAGTGGGATGACGCTCCTCTGCCTTAGCGGAGGAGCCGCCCCTGCCATTTGGGCACCCTAGCAACCACCGGTGGAAATTAAGCACTGACACCAATCATAGATAACATTCTATGAGACACCAAAACAACCTCACTGCCCAGTGAAAAGTATCTAAGAACAGACGCCGTTATTTATCTTAAAGGAAAGAGGATTGCATTACTATGGCCCTAGGTACCATGTGAAGTATTTACAGAAATACCTCATATTCAGAGTTTTCTTCTGGGGAGCAAGGAATTACGTGTGACAACAGCAGCAAATTCTGCATCATAATTTACCACCCATTTTCAGGTAAATTTGCCAGAGGAAACAGTTCCCAAGAGGAGGACAACTACAACGCCACAATAATAAGCCTGCTTTGGCTTTTACTGCAGCTACAGTGTACATTTGAGGTGATGTATGTCAAATGTGCTCTGGTCTGGCACAAGCATTTGAGGCATGATTTAGAGTTTGGCAGAGAGCCACCCTGTCACAAACATGACGGACATCCTGTTTTCTTTCTTACACGTGCCTTATAATGCCTACCATCCCCCAAACTTGAAACTAGGCCCCAAATACTTGTGAAACACCAAAGCACATTTGGGGTACATCATCTCAAATGTACACTGTAGTTTCAGTAAAAGTCAAAGCAGGCTTGTTAGACCTGACAGCCTTAGGGTGGTCGTCCCCCCTACTTTTTGCCCACCCCCTCCACTTTTCTGAATTGTTTTTGCTGGCTTTAGGACTCTGTGCACTTTACCGTTGCTAACCAGTGCTAAAGCGCTTGTGTTCTCTCCCCTAAACATTGTTATATTGGCTCATCTCCAATTGGCATATTTAATTCACTTGTATGTCACTAGTAAAGTGCACTACATGTGCCCAGGCCTGTAAATTAAATGCTACTAGTGGGCCTGCAGCACTCATTGTGCCACCCACTTAAGTAGCCCTCTAACCATGACATTGCCATTTCGATATGGCAAGATAAACCTCCTGCCAGGCCTAAACATTCCCTTTCTATACATTTAAGGCACCCCTAGGGTAGGCCCTGGACAACCCAGAGGGCAGGGTGCAATGCATTTAGATGGTAGGACAAGTACCTATAAGTATTAAATGTCCTGGTAGTGAAAAACTCTCAAATTCGTTTATCACTACTGCAAGGCCTATCTCTCCCATAGGATAAAATTGGGATTAACTTATTACACTTTATAAGTGTAATTGCCAATTGCGAAGAGATAGACGTTTCGTGTATGGTGTGTTTGGAGTCACAATTTATAATCCAAACTTATGGTGAAGCCGCATTTTAAATTAAATTCCTGAAAATGCCACTTTTAGAAAGTTGGTGTTTTCTTACTTTAGCTATTTGGTGCCTGCTGCCTGTCTCTGATACACCTCTGGGGAAGGGTGACAGCTGCTCTTTGTGTATTCCCCATAGATAGCCAAACACAATGAGAGCTTAGGTGTGACTTGATGGGCCATCCTGGGAGGATGGGAGGGAGGAGTTGGGCACAGCCTCACACATACACCTGAATAGGCTGTCCCCAGTCGCCACACAACGGCCTGCATACCCCCTGGAGTGAGTCTGGAGCCAGGGCAGAAAGGGAGGACCTTGGTGCACTTCAAAGACCTGTCTTTGAAGTCTCCCCCAATTCAAAGGCACTACTGGGTATAAGTACTGGACCTCTGACAACACTACTTCAGTGCACTTCTGGACCTGTGAAGACTTTGCCAGGAAGAAGGGCTGCTGTGCTGCTGAAGGACTGCCACTCTGCTGCACTGCTGCTTCGCTGGACTCCAGCCTTGCTGCACCGCCCTGATTCTTGCTGTTCCCCCAACTGGGTGAGAAGGACTGGACCTGCATCACTTGAACCAAGAGCGACTCCAAGGGCTTGCTGGCTTGCCTCCTGATCTGAAGTCAAGGGGACATAAAAGACTTCCAACTCTTCTGCTGCTGCGCCTGGACTCTGCCATCTGTGAGTCTGCCCTGCCAAGTGGTGCCATCCCAGTCCGGACCCTTGGAAGTGAGGCCTAAGGTGCTTGCTCCAGTGAAACCCAAGCATTGTCTCTCGAACCGACACATTGGCACCATTGTGGGGATGGGAACTGGCGTATCGCCCCCTCTTGCGTGACCAGAACCAGCACATTGCCTCTGCTGCTGATTCACCCAGAAGCATCGCCTTCGAAGCGAACACTGAGCAACTCTCTACTCAAGGTCTTCTCATCTCTATTGCAACAGCTTCGATGCCGAGAACTCCTTATCACAGCCGCTGCGCTCATCGAAGTCGACGTATTGCCACTACTGCACGGACCAGGACCAGTTCATCGCCGCCATTGCGAGGATCAATGCTGACACATCGCTTCTGCTGCACCCTGTATCTCATCCACGCAGCCAGGATCAAGGTACTTTTGTTCAGTGGGCCTAACTGGGTCCCTGTATCCAGGCCCACTCTCCATCGTGGTTGGCCTGAGGTTTTTCCTTTATCCCAGTCCGGCGCGACCAGGTATCTCAAGTAAGCGCTTATTGCTTCTAAGCTCTATTTTACAGTTTATTCTTTAAAAATTCATATCTCAAGTTCAACATATTGGATTTTTGTTGTTTTGGTCTTGTTTTATTTATTAAATTAAGTTCTATTTTTCTAACTGGTGTGGAATCTTTTTGTGTGGTGTTTTAACTGTTTTACTGTTTGAAGTGTTGCACAAATACTTTACACATTGCCTCTAAGTTAAACCTGACTGTTCTGTGCCAAGCTACCAGAGGGTGAGCATAGATTAATTTAGGGTTGGCCTGCTTCTTACCCTGTCTAGGATTGTGGTTGCTGCCTGACCTGAGCTTATACCCTAGTCAACCAACAACCCAGTTTCTAACAAGGCTCATTATTGTGGCTTCATAATTGGATATAATACACTTATCACAAGATGGATGGGGTGTCTGTCACATTTGTGATGGAGTATCCCATCCGCCAAACTCTAAATTTTACTTTCTATTGATCCCCTTGGCACATGGTACGATCCCACAATCCTGGGATCAAACTCTTGGGTGAGTTTAAACTGCGTAGCATAAGGCTGCTCCGCATCTCGGGCGGTGCATGGATGTCAATTAGAAGTATGAGGCTGTGAAAAATTGAGAACTGAAGATACTTTTGTCATTTCAGAGGTGGTACATTGAAATATATACTGCCTCAAATATTCAAAAGTATAAATCTGCTTGCTACACTGCTAATGTTCCTTCAGTGCAGTATGAATGACAACTGTAAATTGGTATCTATCAATTAAGAGGTCGTTTTCCATTTGTTCAGAAACAGCATGAACAGCAAGAGCCCAGCTTGAATTGTCCATAATGTCATTTGGAAGAATGAGATGCAAAACTCCCTGTTTTTGATAGCTCTCCATCTACACGTCTACGCTATGAATGTCCCCTCCATGAGCACCCATGAGCAGTCTCATGTAAGCTGGCTCACTAGATCAATGGTTCTGGAGAAGAGGAGTCTTGAGTGAATGACACACAAGATGATATACCCTCACCATCCTCCCACCTCCTCATGCTCTCTTTCCCTCATCCCTTTCCCACTTATGGTCAATTGCTTCGTAGTCTAAACAGACCCCGAAGTGTGCTGGTTGATTCTTATCTAAGGAGGCCAGTGGGTCTTCTCTGATTTCTTGTAAGACCATTTCCATTCCTCTGACTTGCCTGAATTATTACTGTTGGTCATGCAGTTGGCCACTGGTCTCCATCAACTCTTAAAGTTGGTAGATAGCCTCCATCCCCAGTATCTTTATTTTATTTATTTTGAGTTTTCATGACGTGCTCAAGAACACTAAAATGTGAGAATACAGTCTCTATTACAATTCAATCAGCTGCAAAAGCTTGGTGGAAAAGGTGGTTTCTGAAAAAACAATCATGGTGGCTTCAATGCAGCGGTGCAGTGGAAGAGAGTTCTAAAGGGAGGAGACTTGGCACGGAAACCTGCCTCCAAGCTGTTTCAATCTTGATGGTACAATGGGATAGGGTACTGGGGGACCAACCTTTGACATCTAGTAGGGTGACATGGAATTAATAGAGTGGAGAGGTAGTTGTGGCTGTGGCATGCAGGGTTTTGAAAGCCATGCAAGGGTTCAATCCTATTCAGTCCTATGTTCATTGGGCATACAGTGGAATGATTTCAGTTATGGTGTGAAACAAAACGAAACTCAGAAGTTGGTCATGAGATCAGAAGAAAAAGCTGAAAAAAAATCCCATTAACTCCACTGTAGTAGTTGATACGAGAGGGACACCACAGTGGTAAGAGCAATTCAGTCTTGAGTTTGTTGCACTGGGAGTTTCTGATGGAGGCCGTAGACTTGGAAACGCAAATTCCTGGTTACAGAGCTACATTGATAAGAGAAGGAAAATTCAATATCGAAGATGACTAAAAGGTTTTTGACTGAATTAGAAAGGATGGAAGGAAGCCAGATTGTGGCATGAGTCTCTTTTTTTCAGGGACTATGACCAGTCTTGCACAGAAAGGTAACACTGGAGATCAGCTTCCTTAGATGAGAATCAACCTGCAGCCCTGGTACCCTAGAATCCAGAGCAGTACATGACACAGTGGACCACAGGTGGAAAAGAATGTCGACCCTGCCTCCTCAGACAAAGATAGTAATTATCTTAAGTGAAGCCTAATATTAGTGTTGCTAAGCCCATCCTAACCCATGTTGTTGTACATGGTATGACTGCAAACCTAGGTCGTACTCCATTTGGCTGGTTCCAGCACCTGACGGAGCATCATTGGTCACATTTATGTTCTGCAACCAAGCATTGAAGTGGAGAAAATGGTGAGATCTTAGAATTTAGCATGATAGATTCAAACATTTCCTCAGTTTTTAAGAGAAAGAAAACTTTTAGCACTTAACAAAGTTTGTCAAACACCAGAAGGGTATGCTTAGAATTTATGGATCAGCGAATTCCCACTAGACTTTTAATAAGTTGTGCTGTGGGGCTCTGTGATTCTCCTGAAGCACATTCATTGCTCTCTTCACTGCATGGAACCAGCTCATTGTGATCTTTGTGGTTTTTATCTGACGCTGTGTTTTGTTTCGTACTAATCTGACCAATGTTTTTGTGAAACCATTTCCTATTAAATATAAAAACACATTTCAGTTTCTGCAGTTGTTTGGTGAAAATATATTAAACGAGGCTATAATGGTGGCATACTGTGCTGCCAGTAGGTTTTCACGGTCATTTCCAGGCCAGTCAGAGGTCTGTATCTGATGGAATGCTTCATCAGAGCAGGTTGGTTATGCCTTGTTCATTGGTTTCACGAGTCAAAAGAAATTCCTTTTACATAATATTTTCCCCTTTCTTGTGCATTTTGGACCTCTGTATTTTTTTACCTCTATTGTAGAATGGGTTCTTTTATAAAGGTCTCACCCATATGTTCTCTGCTAAAATGGCATGCTTGTTCTCACACTGTGGCTCCTACCAGTGGCATTACGAAACTTGAGGGGGTCTCCATGCAAAGTACATGGAGGGGGTCCCCCACACTCCGGACCCAGTCAAGAGCTCTTAGACCAGGGGCCCGCCGCTCGTTCACAGTGTCAAAGGGGGGCCGCCTGGGGCTCGGGGCACCCCTGCATTCGGGGGTTGCGGGGGCTAGTGTTACGCCACTGGCTCCTGCTCCCGTAATAATTTCATAATGGCCTGTTACACCTTCAGACTGACAGTTGAGAGTATATGCAAGAGTCAAGGTGCAGGTTATCATGCCCTTCGCATCTGGGTCTGTTATGAAACGGCAGAGCAGAATATGCTATCCACTGTTCGAAATGAAATATCTAGAAGCTTAGAAAGCTGCAGTGACTCTTGCTTCAGGACTCCTGTGTTAAGGGGAGAATTATAAAATAATTCATAAATTGAAGTTCAGCAATGGTGGCAACAATTGTTTAAAAACTTACATCCATTTAGTTATTATGAGTGAAATGATCAGCTCTTGATCTGAGTTTCTTTGTTAGAGAAATTGTATGGTTAAGCCAGTCTGAGTGAATTAATGAAGCATTCGAAATGGATGATCATGCTATTTCTTCAAGAGAGAGAGAGATTTTTTACCAAATTGTTTTGTGTATTATTTTATAAAGCATTAACCAGACCCAAGCAGTCTGCGGTGCAATGTACAATTAATAGAAATATTATTGAGACCGGAATATCCCCTGGATGGTAAACAGACATGTATCCCTGCCCTGAGTGCCCGATTCCATATGAAACTTGTATCCTGACTTTTTGTTGGCTGTTGGTGTGATACTAATCTAGCGTGCTCTCAGAGGCCTAGGCCTGTCTCTGGTAATGCGAGTCCCAGAATCTGCACTGTGACCCACTGGTGTCAGTGCTTAATTTGAGCCAGTGGTTTCTGGTGTTCAGCACTGGCACTTAATTGTCAAAACCGGCGCTTATGACAGTCTGCCACAAGGTGGCGCTGTCTGGCTAATTTAGAGATGACTACAACAACAGTTAATTATTCATTCAATATACATTAAAAATAACTATTACTTGCCGCCAAAGCCATTATTATAGCTTTGAGGGCCTGAAATAGTCCGCACTGTCACACTTGTATGAGTGTGATGGTTAGTAGTTGTGTTGTTACTATCATTGGCAGAGCTGGCAGGGGCAATGTGTGGTGCAAGCTGCAGTGGCCTCCTGACGAGAGCCCTGGCACTTATTTGTTTTACAAATTAAGCACTGGCTGGAGTGCCGCTAAGCATGCCCTGATAGAGGATACTGGACCACTATCCATACCGTGGGTGCACCACAGAAAGCAATGATGGCAGGGTACCATGTTTGTGAAGCAGTGGTATGGCCAGACCTTTTTCTCTGTGTCAAGGAGAGGTGAGTCTGCTGGCTCCGGTCATGTGAAGTTCCACTGTTCTGTGAAACCCAGAATCTTCGCTGACACTGCATATGTGTGTCGAGTGCGTGTATGTGCGGTTAGTGTGTAGCAAATGCATGGTAGTTGGAATCTGTGTGATGTAAGAGTCAGAGTACTAAGACCAGGGACATCCATTTTGGATGTCACTTATTTAGCATGGTACAAAATGGAGAATGGACATAGCTTCCTTATTGAAAGTGTATTGTATGCATTCTTGTGGCTGGACAGAGAGGATCCAGACAATGAACCGAGGAGAATTGTCCCAGGACTACATTTTGAAGTTCAATGAGAACCTTGTTAGCAAAGGGCTGCTGAATTATTCATCATGAGCACTGCCATTTGGAAGATGGTAGGGGTGAGAGGAGGGACTGCAGTTTATGTATTTAAGGTGAGAAGTTTCTAGGGTCGCCCAAGCCTTTTGTCTGGTCCTGAATCCTGCATCATGAAGGATGATGACAGCGAGGTGCAGTGATCTCACACTCCATTGTCCTTGTATGGGTTACTTCTGCTTGAAGCCAGTCCCATTTCCAACTACTGTGAATTCAATCACTTTGTACAAAGGCTGTTTCTGAACAACATTTGAAAGAGATTCACTCCAAACCAGTTTTGAAACCAGGGGCGGCTCCTCCGCTATGACAGAGGCACGTCGCCCCACTGGTGAAATGCCGCAGACAGAAGAAAAATAAAATGACAATAAAACTATTTTATTGTCATTTTATTTTTCACTTACAGCCCATGAGTCTGGCAGGGCCATGTCTCTGCATCAGCAGCTGGGGCAGGCATGGTGGTAGACAGGGGAGGCGTGGTGGTAGGCACTGAAAGTGCGCATGTCGGTGTGGCTGCCCGTCCACGGCCTGCCAAACCGACATGCGCACTTTGATATCTCCAGGTTGTTCCTCGGAGATATCAGCAGTGTTCAGGTGCACAGGCTCCCAGTCACTGCTGGATCGTGAAACTGGCCCGCTCCACCCAAACCCAGCGTTTCTCTCATGCTGGGAGTAATTGCATGAGAGAAGCGATGGGATTGCGTGGGGAATCTGAGAGCCTGTGCTCCTGGGGATTGTAGTGCCGAGCAAAGGAGCAGCGAGGTGCAGCGCGTGGCGAGGGAGCAGAAATTTCGGTGGCCGGCAGCGAAAGGTAAGTGTGTATTTAAAAAAGAAAAATTCCCTGTGCTGATCCCCCCCGCCCCCCCTCCAAGTGGGATTGGCAGCAGCTGCCGCTGGTTAAAACCTTGAATCGTGGATCCACATCTCCTGTCATGAGAATGAGTATAAAAGAGGGATCCAAACACCCCGCTTTGTTCCACTTCCAAAATCTTCATGACCAAGGAAGGGAGTGCTCCACAGAGTACTCAAAGGACTACCGTGTGACAAGGGCAGAGGTGAGGGCACGTCACCTGAAGTCCGCACTTTGTGCTGGAAGAGCTGAGGGTCCACTTCCCGGCTGAGAGCGGGAAAGAGAGTGCCTGGATCGGCAGTAGGAGACTGCCCAGGAGGAGAAGCCCAGCATGTTCTTCACTTGAGTAATGTCTATAAAGAACAGACTGCCCTAGACAGAGCAGCCAGGAGCAACCCATTCTGTGAGGAAATTCCTTCGGTCTCTCTGCACAGTGCATGTGTGAACTGCACCAAGACATTGCAAGTACAAGCACCACTGTGTCATCTAGCAGACCGTCGTGGGTCCGTGGTTTAGTGATGCTGCTGCCGAAGACTAGGAGTCACATCGCTGCTGAAGCTGGAGCCTGATTGGCCTGGAATGCCCCAACTGCCAAAGACTCATCACCGCTGATGCATTGATCCACAGGCTGCAGCTGCTATGCCTGTGTACCTGTCTGTACTAGGCATGGAGGACCATAACTGCTGAAGACATCATGCTGCTGCTTAGGACGTGCCTCACTGACTCTGACCAGCTGTTACATTTTTACAAATATTATGTAATCACTGCCTAGTAGATCCGTTCTGGCTCTTTGGCAAGTGCAGGTATGGACCTACTCGCAAATTCTGGGATGAAGAAGTAGATAAGTTATGAGTCCCCACGCATCTCCTTCACATACCTGCCAACTTACAAACTAGTTTCACCGTGTGAGGAGGGGGCGGGGCCTTGGAAAGGGCAGGGCTTCGTGCCGAGAGCTACCTAAGAGGCACTCTGCACCTCACCAAGTCCCCCAACCCCCTCTCAACAAAAACAAGGGTTGTTGAGGCTGTCGCCGATGTCCTGGGGTGTTTTAACACCTCCTAATGGACATCGGCTGCTTACTCCCTCAGAAAACGAGCTGGAAATCCACCGTGTGATTTTGGCTCCTCACCGGGTGACCGTGTGAAGGGAGCCGAAATCGTGTGACACACAGTACCACTGTGTGAGTTGGCAGGTCTGCCTTCAACTTATCTGTAGATAATGTGGATAGTGCGCAGCAGACATGCAACAACGGTAAGGTATATTTATTTATTTATTGCTGTTGGGACTTCTGGCATCTTTTCACCACAAGTGCACACACACAAGAAATCCACACTGTTATTTTTCATGGCTTCATGTTACTCCGATTTAAGTGCACAAGAAATGAAACAAAATAATTGCAGAAATCAATAAAATCATACCCAGAGCATAAACAATAAATGTAAATATTCAGAAAATCTGTAACATTACATAGAGTGCATTGTTAAAATCCTTACATGCCTGATCATAAAACATCAAAGTATTGCCATTATTAGAGTCAGTATTTCAATAGAATCAACAAATATTTGTTTGTCTAGTTTGCAATGCCTTCGTTAAAGTATTGTCTCTGGTGGGAAATATTTTATGATGCAAATAGCCTCAGATGACCTTGGGTGGATCAGCTTGGAGCCTTGCTGTTCTTAGGCTAGAATATTGTCGATGTCTAAATCTCTCTCGCTAAGAGGGCTGTGAATAGCTATTATACACCATTCCAAGTGTTTACTTTGCGAAAAATAAACCTCATGGTTGTGGAATAAGGTGAGATGGATAATGTGAGAATTCCCAAGCACACACGTGAATTCCTAAGCACCATCTATGTTAATGCATACATGAACTAGAAAAATACTAACAAAACACACAACAAATGTATTGCATATAATGCACCTTGTTTACAAATAGTGAAAATAATGGCATCAGCTATTGCAAATGAATAATGACTCAAATAGCACAAGCAAAGGAGCGAATGCATGATATAGGTGGACCTTGAAAGACATATGACCCAAAATATATGACAGAAAATGTACAGAGGAACCAGGCTCAAGGACCTAAGACTTTTTGATCGAGTGAATGCTGGGGTGAGAACTGCGGGACTGAGTTGTGCATCTAAATAGTGGGGTAAATAGAAGTTATTTGAACCAGTGCTTATTTAATGCCTATGGCTGCAATGTAGAGGGGGATGGTAGAGGTTAGAGATCTCCTTGAATGGGTAGAGGATACTGGGAGTGCTTGTACTTTCTTACTGAAGATCGTAACTGAGTTAACAACCCTGTAATTGGGATTCCTATTGAACTGTGTAATATTTCTTTTTGTTGTCAGATTAAAGTACTTTCCTTCATAAAAAAGATAAGCCCTGGGTTGGACCTTACATTATTGTGTCTGTTGAGTTCTGAGCTCTTGTCCTCCACACTACCTCCCTAAGAAGCATTAGACTGCTTGCCCTCACTACCCTGGAGTCAAGTGTGGCTTAAGTTGTACTTTGCAAAGTTTAGCAGTCACAGTAGGGTGGACCCCAGGACATCAGTGGTAAACAGCCTCAACCACCAAGGTTGGGCACCAGTAGTCCATTTGCTCTGCGGCCTCAGAACAGGGTCTGACAATTTTGCAAAAAAGTAAACATAATGCTTACAAAAACCCTTATGCAACCAGAAAAATAATTACGTTTGGGCAGATTGCACGTTATGGGAGCTGTGTGGATTGCTTTCAGTAATTTCACACCAGGAAATTAAAGATACGGCAGGGCTCAGTGTTTCTCCAGTGAGAAATAACCAATCACTCTTTCGATTCTAAGTTCTGCATGCTGGAATGCGGGATATCGCAGCGTGTCATTTTACCACATGGGGAACATTGCATTCCTGCCCGTACTGTCCAATAATAATAACAGGGGGACAAGGATATAACCAGGGTTCTCCAAAGTCGGTCCTGGAAGGCTGGATCCATGTCAGATTTTTAGCATATCCCCGTTTAGATAAATGTAGTTATCTTAAAAAAATCTGGGATGGATCTGGCCCTCCAGGACCGACTTTGGAGAACCCTGAGTAAACGCATATGAAAAAATGATATAAGGAGTGGATGCATAGTTCAACAATACAGTAGTAGAATAGATTACATTAATAAGCATATTGGAAAAGAGAAGACAGGTAAATCCCTGGGTGTACTGAAGAGGGTGGTATAATGAAGGTGTCTTGCATGAACGAATTTATAAAGAGGTTATATTTCAGTATATTATGATAGAGGTTTCGATTCTTGCATCTTTTCCAACCCTTCCTTTTACCTTAACTAATGCATTGAAATGTGTGTTAACTTAGCTCACTGGCATGATTTTTTAATAATGGTCATAGATCTTTTAGCTGTGCCATTAGTTTGTGCCAAAGTGTTGTATTTTCCCTATGGTCAACACTATAATGCATGAAGCATCAGAATTCTATTACACTAAATAGTGGTCCTTTGTCAGACTTGAGCATATCAGGTGTGCCCCATTCAGCAAACACTGCAGCCAGTATTGGAAGTACAACTGAGACAGACGTGGATGTAGCTTGGAGAATTATGGAAAACTGAGAATACTCATCACTGAGGGCAAGTAAATAAGGAACTGAGTCCACACTGGCCCATAAAAGTGGCCTGCCAAAGTAGCCCAATTGTTTCCTGTGAAGTCTGACATAATCAATTTGTCCGGGGTTTGGACCTTCCAATGCTTTAATATAAATGAGAGGAGTGTATCATCTCATCTAACTGTGAATCCAAACCTGGAAACCAGAACTTTACTCCCATATACTCCTTTGTTTCCACAATCCTCCTAAGACTCTCATATGCTATTTCAACCACTCCTCTACGTAGCTGTTGTGGTATTACAATCCGCACTCTTCTGAAGAGCAATCCTCCCTCTGAGATGGTTAGTTCACTTTATACTCACTTGTATACCACCACTGCGTTACTCTTTACTCCCCTCATGTTTTGCTGCTGAATGTATGCTTTCCTTTATTAAGCCACTTTATCTGAATTACTTCTTGTATTGTGACATCCTTTTAAGAAGCTTTTTAGAAATGCCCATGTCTTTTAATTCAATGTATGTATTTTTTGGCCAAAGTGTTTTGTTCTATATATGTTGCTGCCCGATGGTATGAAAAACAGTCAGATGGGTTCCATTGCTTGCCTGATTTTTTTTTTTAACAGTTTTGTACTCATAACCCATATGTCTTATTTCCCAGCTTTCAATTCTCTGTGATATGTTTGCTTTTGGAACACCATCTACAGAAAGGAGAGCCTGTGACAAGTGTAAAAAGTTTGCCAAACAGTGTCATGTGTCCATTCTACTGCCACTTTCTTTTTCTGCTTGAGAGTATTCTTTATATAGTTCAGTTAAGCTTTGGCTTGCATCCCAGTGAGTCTTTGCCTGGCTTATGCTGTGCACGTACTGCCCCTTGTCCCTACAGACTTGGCCCTGTTAGTCCAGTGCATTACATTTAGGTCTAAATAGGTCATTTTTGTGCAGATGCAACCTCTTCTTTTATTTTGTTAAATGATTCATCACATTTTTTGGTCCATTTAAAATCAAGACTTTTTTTCAGTTATTTGCCGTAGAAGGAGACTTTTTATTGCAAATTGTGATATATAATGAACACAGTTTTAACATCAGATATATCTCCAGGTCTCTTTGCCTCACAAATAGCCGTTACTTCTGTTGGATGTGCAGTCCCTCACTTGAAAAGATATGAATGAAGAACCTCTGTTCGTTTTGCCAAACTCGCCTTTATCTGCGTTTATAGTGAGACATGCTTCTATAAGTCGTGTACATTCTTTCTTTTAGGGCATTATCGTGTTCCTTCTCGATTTTGCCAAACATGAGAGTGTAGTTCAAACTGTCCATTACTGACCTTGTTGTCTTGTAATTGTTTCTTGAAATAGCTCTGTAGCAGATGAGTTTACAAAATTAAGTATTTTATATTGGAGAAGAACCAACTGTGTTGAGAAAACACTGACATATCAAGATTGTTTATCTAATTCAAGCAGATAATAACCAATCAATCAATCAGGGGTTTGTTAAAGCGCGACTACTCACCCGTAAGGGTCTCAAGGCGCTAGGGGTGGGGGGGGTGCAGGTTCCATCCATCAAGGAGGGGGTCTGTCGAAGAGCCAGGTTTTGAGGTTTCTTGCGAAGATGGGGAGCGATGTTGTCTGACTGAGGTGGAGCGGAAGGGCGTTCCATGCTTTGGCCGCGAGGAAGGAGGAGTGGCCTCCCGATCTGGTCTTTCTGGTGCGGGGGACGACGGCGTAGGAGAGCTGGGCTGATCGTAGGGTCCTTTGGGGTGCATGGAATTTGAGTCGGCTGTTCAGGTATGCTGGTCCGGTGCCGTGGAGGGCCTTGTGTGCGTGGGTGAGCATCTTGAAGGTGATTCTCGCCTCGACAGGGAGCCAGTGGAGTGTGCGCAGGTGCTGGGAGATGTGGCAGTGTTTTGGCAGGTTAAGGACCAGTCTTGCGGCGGCGTTCTGGATGTTCTGTAGCTTGCGGGTGAGGTTTTTGTTTATTCCGGCGTAGAGTGCGTTGCCGTAGTCGAGTCTGCTGGTGACCAGGGCGTGAGTGACGGTCTTTTGGTGTTCGAGGGGGATCCATTTGAAGGTCTTACAAAGGAGGCGGAGGGTGTGGCAGCAGGAAGACGAGACAGAGTTGATCTGGCGGTCCATTTTGAGCTCGGAGTCCAGGATGATTCCCAGGTTGCGTGCGTGGTCCGTGGGGGTTGGCGGGTTTCCGAGGGCGGGGGGCCACAGGTGTCGCTCCAGGCATCGGGGTTTGGGCCCATGATGAGTACTTCTGTTTTGTTGGTGTTTTGTTGGTGTTGATAGAGGTCTAATTTTGTAAACCCAATGGCTCCAGCTAAGCAACCTAACATATCTTCTAACAGAGGCCCTCAGAGCCGTTCTCTTTCAATTGCCGTATTTGACACCAGTATGTCTACACATATGCACATTTTTTCAGCTTTGTTTTTCAGAACTACTATAACTGGAGATGGCCAGGATGTTGACCCTGACACTGCTTCTATTAGGTCTTCTTTCATTAAACTATGAAGTTCTTCTACAATCTTCTGTTGGAAGTGTAGGATTACTCTTCTACAATTTAGTGCTACACAGTGATTAGATTAATAAGCAGCATTATCTGTGAGTTCTTTAATTTGCTTAATACTTTAAGTAATTTTAGGAATTTCTTTTGAACTGGATGTTCCGATGTTAGTTTAAATTTAATGGCTACCAAATCCATGATTTGTGCAGCTACTACGTTGCTCAGAAACCAAGGTGTCAGTATCTCTCCTTTCAATACATCAGTGGCAGCCAGTGAAGTTAGAAAATAGTGGGATGCGGAGGAGGTTGGATAGGAGTGAAGTGTGCCTCGTGAATTTATTTATTTTTTAAATGCATTTTCCAGCATGATTTTTTTTAAATAAAATGACAAAAGGCAATAGTTATCACAGGCGTTTCTACAAGAAATCTAAAAATATTTGAAGTATGTGCACCAGGCAAGAGGGTTTGGGGTTGGTATCCCCTTCACAAAAGTTTGTAGAATTAGTTCCCTTACCTCCATGTGAATGCATGTGAGGTTGACACATTAAGAATAATGGGATAGGCCTGGTCCTTCTGTTATGTTTTCAGGAGAATGATAATTGTACTATTCTTTAAATCCATAGAAGGCTTACAGGTTCATGTGAAAACACTGTTGCTCCTGAGAATCTGATGGTTAAGAATAATGCTTTGGACCATACCACTATGCAGGATTGAGAAGGGTAACACACGCACCTGAACAAAGGTTTTACACATTACAGCAAGGAAAAACAGATGTAAATAACAAGGACTACTCTAATGAACAGTAGGAAATTTAAATCATGTTTTATGTGGCACTTGCTTCTGTTTCATTTGCAGTTTCTCAGGACTGCCAGCAAAAAGTACTACAATTGCTCATCTATCTTCATTTTATCAATTGGACAATGATAAAAGTTGGTTGTCAGGATTGCAAGCCTTGAAATATGACATTTGAAGGTTGCCGACAGTTCAAAGCAACATGCGATTACCTCTTTGTGCTATCTCTGGCTAGGGGGATATATGTACATTTGCATAACACCATCCCAGCCACAGCTTCTGCCATAATTCTGGAGTGTAATCCCTTGGCGAAGCACTCCTGTGTAGCTGATGTGACCTCGGTTTCTCCATTCTTAGTATTTCACATCATTAAAAGAGTTTACTTATTTATTCTGAATAGTGTAGGCCCCGTTTCTTTGGAAGAAGAGCTATGGAGATCTGCATCGGTCATGGCGGCGCTTCCTCCTACCACTGCATCAGCACTGCAATGTGAACGAGGCATGACATCGTCCCCTCATTTAAGGCAACTCTCTGATGCACCATGTTGAAGGACAAAGACAAAACTGTGTGTTTTTTTGCTACACAATTTTTAGGTTTCGCATAGACAGTGTCTCTGGAAGACATGTTGTTTACATTACACCCCACCCATAGCTTACCATTTGTTACCTTCAGCGTTGCTCTAATTTCCTACGTCCCTATTTGTCCAGGCATGCGGACGTCATGTCCTTTTCATCCCCTGGAGCATGGACCAAGTACTTGTGTCCATCCACTGCTCCCGCTTTGGGGGCAGCTTTTTTCTGTGTGTTCAAGGACACTATAGGAGTGCTTGTATTTTCAGACCATCTCCCATTTCGGCGTCCATGTAGCTTCTACTCCCTCCCACTCGTCCCCTTTCCATGTTCCACCTTTTCCTTCCCACCCCTACCCTGTACTCTATGCCACTGCACTCTATGTCACTGCACTCTATGCCACTGCACTTTACTCTGCACCACTCTACTCTACACCACTCTACTCTACTGTGCACCACTCTATGCCACTGCACTCTACGCCACTCTACTGTGCACCACTGCACTGTACACCAGTCTAATTTACTCTGTACCACTCTACTCTATTGCACTGCACTCTACGCCACTCTACTCTGCACCACTCTACGATGCACCACTCTACGATATGCCACTGCACTCTACTTTGCACCACTCTACGCTTCTGCACTCTACTCTGCACCACTCTACGCCACTCTACGCCACTCTACTCTGAACCACTCAATGCCGCTACACTCTACTATGCACCACTCTACGCCACTGTACTGTACTCTGAACCACTTTACACTGCTACACTCTACACCACTGCACTCTATGCTGCTGCACTATTCTCTGACCCACTGCACTCTATACCACTCTACTCTACTACGCTCTATGCCACTCTACTCTGCACCACTCTATGCTACTGTAATCTACACCACTGCACTATTACACTCTACTCTATGCGACTCTACTTTGCACCACCCTACTCTATGCCACTGCACTCTGTGTCACTGCACTCTATGTCACTGGATTGTACACCACTCTCCTCTATACCACTGCTCTCTATGCTGCCACTCTACTCCACTGCACTCTATCCCAGTGCACTATACACCACTCTACTCTAATCCAATCTACACCACCGCACTTTACTCTGCACCACTTTGTACCGCTGCACTCTCGCAGTCCGCTCAACTCTATGCCACTCCATGGCACTCTTTGCCACATCACTACACTCAATGTCTCTCTACTCCACACAACTGTACTCTACCCCACTCTACTCTATGCCACTCCAAGCCACTCTACTTCACTTTACTTTACTTTACTCTACGCCACTCCATACCACTCTACGCTATGCCACTCTTGTCTAAGCCACTCCACCCTATGCCGCTCAAGTCTACCCCTCTCCACTCTACACCACTCTGCTCAACTCTATTCTCTGCCAGTCCACTCTACGCCACTGCACTCTACACAACGCTATGCCACTGTACGCCAGCCCATTCAACTCTACTCTGCACCACTCCACGCCACTCCGCACCACTCTATGTCATGCCACGCAACTCTACTCTACGCTTCTGTACAACATGGCAAAAAGACATTGGTAAAGCCAATAGCTCTCTCATAGGCATAACCTATGGGTTTTGTCAATGCTTGTTATCTTTGCAAACTTCTCCTGGGGACATCAGAGCGCTTTACGTGAGCTACAACATATATTGTACATTTTGATCAGACATACGCATATTAAGTGATTTGCCCAGACTTGCCAGATGTTGAGGGGAGGCCATTATTCGAAGCTGGCTCCCCACTTATAAAGTCAGCAGCTCTAGCCGCTTGACCACATTGCCTCAATTGTAAAGGGGGACATTTAAATACTAGAACTATAAACAGAAGAATGGCTTTGTTTAGCTCCAGTGGGTGTTACACCAACTGTATGTGTTAGGTATAAACAGTCAAGGCAGCAGCATGCACATTTCATGATTAGCAGCTCACTAGCAGGTGAAACCACATGTGAGACAAAACATCAATTTTGTACAGTACGACAGATACATTTCATATTATGTCACTAGCTCAAGGTCTTCACATTAAGACATATTCTAAAAAATTAAAAAGTGCGTTTCCAGGTATGAGTACTTAACATGTTGGGTTCAACATACTAAAACAAATGCTAAGAACAGTCAGTAACAATCACAGGAAGGGTCTGTTCTAGAATTTCAATCTGTGAACAGAAACAAAACAAACATTGGCAATGCCAATAGGTCTGGTTTAGAAATGAAAGTGCTTTTTATGTCACTGATGGGTGTAGACACTCAATAATTCATCATGCGCATACCCCAACACTCGTCTTTGCAATGCCAATAGGTCTGGTTTAGAAATGAAAGTGCTTTTTATGTCACTGATGGGTGTAGACACTCAATAATTCATCATGCGCATACCCTAACACTCGTCTTTGCAATCCTCCTTCCATTCACCCTCTGACCCATAAAAAAGAAGAGGGGGTCATGGCCTAGCGATCCAACATGGCGGACGCGCTTTAGGCGAGCTCCGGAGGTCCTATTCAATATCCTGCAATTATCCTGTCACATTAATCTAGAAAGCACTTCCTCGAACCCCTGGGCTGTGGAATACATGCAGCTGACATTGATCCCGGTAGAGGAGGTGCCGAGTCGGAGCTGACGAGGCTGGGCGGAGGCGCCGCCTGCGGACCTGTGAGTGGAAGACTGGGCCCAAGGAGCGCGGCGACGATATCGGCCCCTACCGCACAAGTGACTGCCGGATTGCTGTGGATCGGGCGTCGCTCGCCCCGGGGGATGAACGGACCAGGGATATCCTGGGCTGCTCTGCTGGATTCTGCCCTAGGCCGCACGAGAAAGACACCGGGGCCTGCGGGGCGTGGTGTCAAGGCCGGTGCGGGAGACGGCCCGGCCCCCTGCCCGCAGAAGAGGTCGCAGCGAGGCCCGGGTGGTGGCTACCGGACATTGGTGCTAGCGGAGCAGCCCCAACCTTACTGTGCCAGACAGGTCAGCTGCGGCCGCAGATCCCTGCACCGGTGGGCGCCGAATGAAGACACGCGGCCTGCAGATTCGAGTCGCATAAAACGCTGCTGGGCCGCGGCGGGCCGAGGAGGTTCTGCGGCCTACGGTACGGGGAGCGAGAGACCTCTGCGGGAGCCGTTGTGGCCCCGGGGAGCGTCAGCGACTTCACCCATGAAACTATAGCGGGTGCGTGGTGCCCGGGATACGCCCTGCAGATGAGGGGTGCACGCCCTGTGTGGTAATCGGCCCGTGGCTAATAATATCCAGTGTAGACGGCGCTCCCGGGATCCTGGGTCGGCGCCAGGCTGGAGTGCCCTAGCGTGCGGCCAACATATTACGCAGGCCTTGTCTGGACTCCCTGCCGGTCCCCCTGACTATCGCAACCTTGTGGGGGTCCATGCTGCTGTGGTCTCTGGCCCGTGTTGGGCCTGAATATCCCCGAGAGTGGCCTATTTATCCGCGGTAAGAGGTAGGGTTGCGGGAGCCATCTCAGTGGCTGGAGGATTGTGGTGACCACGTGGGACCAGTGTACCGACGCAGGCCTCCCTGGACAGTGGGGCAGGACTGTTTCCATGGCATAATATCCCAGAAAAGCAGGAACGTCCAGAGATTGCAGATACAGAAGTGTGTAACCAGACAGGGCCACCCACTAGAGGGGCGGGGAGGTGCTGGTTCACGGAGGCGGCCAGTCTAGGTCCTGGTGCAGCTTGTGTGTGGGTCACCTGCTTGCCGGCCTTGAAGCAGAGCTGGAGGCAAGATGGGCCTGACCGACGAACCCCCTCTAAATTCGGCTGCAGCTGTGGCCGGCCTAGGATCGTGCTGCACATGGGTCTGGTGGCCCTCCTGTTAAGCACTGTTGTGGTGGTGCCTGGCCCATTTGGCCCCCTTGCTCCCTCTAAAGATGACGCAAGATAAGCCACAGGGCACCAAACAAAGCACGATGGATCGGTATACAGGCACTGGGGCTATGGCGGCAGAACAGATGAGCCAGGCCTCTGCCATCCCGGATAATGCTGCGCTTAAGGCGGCAATAATGCAATGTAGGCACACACTGGAGGCCAAGATAGGAACGGTGGGGTCGGATGTCATGCTGATTCGTCAAGACCTGCGAAAAGCGATTGACAGAATAACGGAAGCAGAAACCAGAATCTCGACCGTGGAAGACACCGTTACCTCACTTCAAAAGAAAGTGTCTTCTTTGGAGTCTATCACTAAAGGCCTTGTGACCAGAGTAGAGGATGCTGAAGGGAGGGCCCGCAGAAATACCCTTCGAGTCGTGGGTGCCCCGGAGGGCTGCGAGGGCGGTAATATGGAACCGTTCCTCACGACATGGTTGACGGGCTGGCTTCCTCCAAATTCCCTGTTTCAATGTTTCATCATAGAACGCGCACACCGTGCTCTGATGCAGAAACCCCCGCCAGGGGCCAGGTCGCATCCGATCATCGCCAGGCTTTTAAATTTCCATGACCAAGATACCATCCTAAAGCAATCCAGAATAAGAGACAAGCTTCAGTATAACTCACATCATGTTTTAATTTTCCCAGAGTATACCAAACTCGTACAGCAGCACTGACAATCCCTTGTGGCTGCTAAGGCCCACTTACGGGATCTGAAAATCTCATACGCTTTGCTGGACCCAGCCCGGCTAAGGGTCTCATATCAGTCGCATTTGTTTTTCTTCGACACACCGGAGGAAGTGTTTGTCTGGACGGATGAAAGACTGAAACTTAAACCACACACCCCACCACGACGTGATTCAGAGTCTTCTTCAGGAGAAACCACTCACAAACCTATTCAAACCAAAGGGAAAACAACTCGTGGATCACGATCGAGGTGCCGATTCAGGACAAGAGGTGCGTCCAGCTCTGGAACAACTGAACACCGACGTGACTCACCCCAGTCATAACACGGAGCATGGATGCCAATATAGACATGTGCTGCATACTGATGACGACAAATATCGAGGGCCCGGAGGGGCACGAAACCCCCCCTTAGAACTTCGCTCAGTATTTGAGGGACTAATTGTTGTTGGGAACAGTTCAATGGGGATCCATTGGTGTGGGGATGTCTCCTGCCCCCGTTGGGGTAGGAGCAATACCCCATCCGCGACAGATGCTTCAGCCGTTTTGAGGTATTAGGTGGGGAGGGAGGAGGAGGGAGTGGGATTGTTCAGTTTCGTTAAATGTGCTATGTCATATGCTTTTATACATGATAATTCCATAGACAACACCGAGCTAAGACGCAACATGAAATTCCAGACCCAGCACAATGACAGGATTGGGTGGCAGACTTATGATAGTTAGCTGGAATGTGCGAGGCGCTCTTGATAAGATAAAGAGAGGGGCCATACTTCACCAGGCCAAGAGTTACACGGCAGATGTCCTGCTACTGCAGGAGACCCACCTCCTCGGCACTAAAGTGCCATGTCTTTCCCGTTTTGGATACAGACAGGTCTTCCACGCTGGTTTCACCAGAGGTTCACGAGGGGTGGCGGTCCTGATTCACCGCAGGGTCCCATATATTCACATCAAATCCTGATCTGACCCCCAAGGGAGATACATCATTATCACCGGCACAATATACGGAGAACAAATTGCACTGGCCAGCATTTATGCGGCCCTACCGCTAGCAGGGTCTTTTGTGGAGCGCCTGACAGGACTCATGCTAGGAGTTCCTAAGGGGCTCTCTATAGTGGGGGGCGACTGGAATGATGTCCTATGCCAGACATAAGACAGGTGGCAACCGAATGGTGGATTGAGGGTGGCGCCGGCAATGCGGCTACTGGCGTTCGTGGACATATGAGATGGATTGATGCATGGAGGCATCTCCACCCGACCATACAAAGCTGCACGTATTATTCTAGTGCCCATGACTCATTTTCGTGTTTGGACTATATCTTTGTGCCCGCCTGCCATTTTCATAGAATCGCGACAACTGATGTACTGCCCAGGGGCTTATCAGATCACTCCCCAGGGGTGCTGGAGGTGCGGCTGGAGGTGGTTCGCCCCCCCTTCTGCTGGTGCCAATCGACATGGCACCTACATGATCAGCAATATAGCACACATATACACCAGGCCATCACAGAATATTTCACGACCAATCTGGGAATGGTAGACTCTGTGGTGACTATTTGGGAAGCTATGAAGCCAACACTTAGAGGTGTAGATATATCTTTCTGCACCGCCCAACGTAAAAAACATCGGGAGGCACTGCTCCAGACCGAGGCGCAGCTAATTGATCTGGAGCGGCGTAGTAGAGCGGAAGAGGGAAGAGGGAAGAGGGAAGAGGGAAATCAGGTACGCCGACAATTGCTTCACACACAACGATTACATGCAGGTGCACTGTTGGATGAGGCCAAACAGGCTTGGTTGGCCTCCCGCAGTAAAATATATATCAATGGGGGGACAAATCAAGCTCGCTTCTGCATTGCTTGTGTCAACACGCACTCCACCTACCAGCTATACCAGTTATCCGTGGCACAGACGGTCAAACACAAATTGCTTCTAGTTTCGCCAACTATTATGCAGAGTTATATTCTCCTAGAGAAGTCCTGCCAGAACCTACAATACAGCGCTTTCTTGATGACTCACCCCCGAAGGCTCTGACTGACTCAGCGCGCACAGAACTAGATGGTTCCCTTACGACCGAAGAATTGGGCGCTGCCCTCGCGAACTTACGTACAGGTAAAGCTCCTGGCCCCAATGGCTTCCCGTGCGAATTCTATAAAACTTTCTAGCCTCAGCTTGGTATCCACTATCTGACTGTAGTCAATGCAGCCCTCAAAGAGGGAAGACTCCCACCAGACTGGCGGCACACGGAAATTATGGTATTTCCCAAACTGGGTAGACCCCCTGATCAACACACATCATACCGCCCCATATCGCTGCTAAACGTCGAGGCCAAGCTATTGGCCAAAGCCCTGGCTAATCGCATGCTACCATACATGGTAGACTTAGTACATCCAGAAAAGGCAGGATTTGTGCCCCATTGTGCAACTCGCCATAACATTTGCAGTGCCCACAATGCCATTGCAACAATTGATCACATGGCCCGGCAGCGCTGCTATTGGCCGACATAGACAGGGCTTTTGACTCCCTAAGCTGGACGTACTTATTTGCCCTTCTACAACGCCTAAATATTGGACCCCGGTATATCTCGTATATTCGTTTGTTATATACAGACCTCACTCCCTCGGTTCGCGTGGCGGGTGCAGTCTCTGATACCTTCGCTATTGGGCGTGGTACCCGGTAGGACTGCCCCTTGTCCCCATATTTATTCACACTGGCCAGGAGTGGTCCGGTGGGTTATCCGATCGGATAGCCCTAAACGCGGATGATGTCCTTTTCTTTCTCACGGAACCGCACCGGACGGGGCCGCGGCTGCTTCGTATCATGCAAATATTTGGAGAGACCTCTGGACTATATATGAACGCTCGCAAATATGTACTCTGGCCACTTCGGGGTATGACTGCCATGGGTACATGGTCGCGGGAGTTAACGTTAGCCACAACAGGGTTTAAATACCTTGGGGTCTATTTGTCGGCATCTCAACCTCTGTCCTGGGAGAAAAACATTGCCTCTATATGGGCACAGACACATGCCGAGATGAAGAGGTGGGTGCGCCTGCCTCTGTCTATTATTGGGAGATCGGCCATCTTCGAGATGGTTTCACTGCCCCGCCTCCTTTATCAGATACAAAATCATCCCTACCCGATTCCACCTGCTTGGTTTCGCCAGGTTAACACACGGTTGAGTCGCTTACTCTGGGTTAACCAAAAAGTGCTTTCAGTAGACCTACTGTGGGGGGTTAGCGACCCCTGATATTCAATCACACTATGCAGCCTCCCATCTCTTGGTCCTGAATGAGTGGTGGTACGGGGATAGATGTGACCCGGCATATCGTTTAGAACAGTGGTTAATGGGCGACATACTGCCTCACTCACTTCTGCATGACCCGGGGGGGGGGGCTTCGACGCCTACCACCAAGTACACGGGTGGTGATTGGGGTATGGAAACAATCATTGCGCAGATTAGGATGGTGGGGCCGACTGACGGGAGAGACGCCCCTGTGGCAGAGTGGCCTTCTGCCCCAATTGTCCACATTGTCGGGTGTAGTGTGGATTGTGGCCTCATGGTCAACATTGCTAAGTTAGCTTAGGCCTAGCTGCCATGATGCCTCCTTTGCACACGTTACTCTGTGACTTTGTTTTTCCAGACTCTGCTTGTGACCGTTCACATTAGAACTGTCTGCATTTCTGCCTTTCACCTTTTCTGATGTTCTCTGTGGTTTTCGTCTGCACACAATGTATAAGGTCGAAAAACAACGTCCCTTGTTGTTGCTGTTCTGGTCAGCCCCTCGCACTTAGACATAACATGAAATACAGCTGCACTGGAGAAATTCGTGTGCTTTTAATATTGTGATCTCCCTGTTGGAGGCACTTGGAGAAAAACCTTTCCAGGGAGAAGAGCTGTCCTTGTCCGATGATGTAAATCTTGCATCTAGTTCTTGAGGTATGGGGGTCCCCCTGACAAAGCCCAGAGGTCTTCTATTTTTATAATAAACTAGTGACTAGCACTGGGAGGGTGGCAAGGCATTATAGTCCTTCATCCACTGTCTTTATAAAATGCTGTCCCCGTTTGTATTCTATGGAATTGTAACAATGCTTACTGTTTTGTCTTTATGCATTATGCTGCTAGTACTGGCACATGTACTGTGTCTTAGAGCACGATAGTTGAAATAAACATTTTAAACTATACTGTGTCTCTTAATACGCACGTTGTGGACAAGTATGAGTGAGTAATGAAAGAGTGTTCTTGCGATTCCTGAAAGAGTCCGTGTTCTGGGATGTCTAATCATTGGTAGCTTCGCTGTAGTACGGAGAACGAATGAGACACTATAGCTAGTCGGATTGGGATTTTGGGCACTAAGGTGGATGGTTGGTACACCACTATACACCGAGGTCCTGTTGTCCTGCGCATAGTTCTGTATATGTGCAGAATCCCCACAACATGGCGCCACCAACGTGTGGTGGGCTTCTTATCTGCGAGATGCTTGAGTAGTGCTTGAGCTTGTCCACAATTCCCTTCACTTCTGTTTCCGGAAACAGATGTGAGGGTGTAACCTCCTATATTGATGTTTTTATAGGTTCTTTCAAGCTTGAAGTTATTAAAAGGTGTTCTCTTTAATGTTAACCCTCTATTGCGCTGCCACGCACTAGGTTGTTCTACATTCTTAGTCTTGATGGCTGTGAATGTAAATATCCCGGCACATAGCCGCGCCGCGCTCCGTGCTCATTTAACAGCCTATGGAGTACCCGACGCGGGTGTCGCCCTCATCTTTGTGGTCCAAGCTGATCCGGCTTACCACTTTGAGGTATTTTACTCATGGGTCACTTTTCCGGCGGTGGAAGGAGCTGACAATTTGTTCCACGTTTACGCTCCCACCGCCCTTCCTAATGTTAATCGGCCTTATCAGGCTCTTGAAGTTCCACTCACGGCATGGCAACACCGTGTTTGGTTTAATGGTGCCCTCCCACACCCGGTCACCCCGATTCGGTTAGGCCCTTTATCGATAGATGGGGCCGCTTGGCCTGTTTTGGCCGAGTATATCCCGCATCCACGTTATTTAGCGGTTCCAGTAGATGAACTGCGCGTGCTGCATACGTCTTTGGTCCGTGTACACAGAGCCTTAGTACAGTATGTCACAGGCAATGTCCAGATGGCCGCTCCTGGAGTTGCGCCGCATCCAGCTGGACTTGGCGGTGTGACTATAAGTCCCGTCATGGTAAATTCGGTGATGGGCAAACGCCCACAGAATAAGGATGATTTGCCTTATTGGCTTGCTGAAAAATTTGACCAGCTGGAGGCGGTGTTTCCGAATACCTCTCCTGTGGAAAAACACAGGATTTTGACTATTAGTTTGCCAAAAGACTTAGTTCCCGAGTTGACAGAATGCAACAACTGGGGTAAGGTATTTGCGGCAGTGTATGCGAAGTGTTTCGGCACTCCATCCATGACGGTCCTCCCCACCGTAATTAAGTGTGTACAAGACGAACATGGCCCTGAAGCGGCTGTGGAATTGGGGATGAGACTGGTGGGAGTGTTCGATGTAGTGGCTGATCTAATCCTTGCGAATGTCAAGGGTGATGCAGTTAACTTTCAAGTCGCTAATGCTTTGGCTTTAGTCCCAGAACTGGACAAGCCTGGCGAATTACCAAAAATTATTGCACAGGCTTAATAAAACCATTGGCCGCAATAGTTTGGGAGTTAAGCCTTTTGCTAAAACGCAAACTCAACCACAATCACAACCAACATCTCAGTCTGGTAAAGACGAGAAACCATTCTTTTCTAAAAAGAACTGGAAGTTAAATAAACAGGGAAAGCAACAACCAAAACCAGGGTCGCGTGCTGCGTCACCGGTTTCCGTATCTTCTGAACGCACTTATGATTTGCGCGATCGAGCGAGAATTAAGTCTCCTGATAGATTTCAGGTCCCTGACCAGCGTTCTCCTCGTTCTTCACAGGCACCATCGACCTCAAAGGCTGGTGGAGGAGATCGCCAGGAAAGAGGCAGGGGTCGTGACGCCCCACAGGGACGAGACCAACCTCGACAACCTGGCAGAGGGAAACAAGAAGAATTTCCACGTTCTCGCCCCCAGTTTCAGAAGAAAAAAGTTGCAGCTTTAACAGCGAGATATGCCACAGACGGTGAGAACGAGACTCCTGAATTGGACGTGGGCAGTGACGCTGCTAGACAGCGCAGCGGAAGTTGGTTCTATGATTAAACCACTACTTCCTAAACAACGAATTCCTAAACCACGAATGCTGAACCACTAACAATTCTAAACCACTACATTTTTAACTACGACTTCCTGAACCACGAAAAATATACAATTAGCTAATTACCCGATTATACCACCCAGTGCTTTCCTGTACTATTTACAATGCACACCTGTCCCTTCACTCGGCACAACAACACGTTGACGTGCTTCAGTGAGTCGACTTCCCCAACTGTAAAGAAATGTCTCCAGTGCGACCTGGCATGTGTAAGCGAAGTCCATTCAGCAGAGCAATCAAATAGGAAAAGTAGTTCATCTGAGGTGGGTGTCGTTGTAAACAAAATTACATTAAATCCGCTCGACTCGAAACCGTGTTAGTGAAACTTTGCCTGTGAGATGATATCTGAGTTATTTTTGGTCCCGGTCCACGTTTTTGAACTAGAAATAAACAAGGAGCTTGAAAGGTCACTGTGTAACTCAAGTTTCCAGAGCCTGATTCCAGGAGAGCTGATCTGTGCCCATTCTGTCAACACAGGCCTACTAATGTATGCTATTGCAGCTAGCATGGCGCTAAAACATCCACATAATTTCATGAAGCATGTAAAGAAAAGGTGCAGGGTCTGAAATCCTAATATGAAAGATGACTCGAATAAATTCCAAAAACAGATTTGTAGCCAAAAGTGTGTATTTTTTCATCAAATACTTGAAGAGTTCCTATTCTGTAGAAATAATAATTCATTTTTTTATTTCCCAGTTAAAATTTATGCATGACGGGCAGTGCTACATACACTTTTCAAATAAATTAGTAAACCAGTAATGTGGCTGCCTAACTACAAAATATAGTGGGGGCAGAACAATCCAAGATGAATAACTATCTTCACCCAGACATCTGCTTTTGTTGAGAATGTGTTTGGAAACAGAAGTGCAAACCGCATGCAGCAGATCGAACCAGGTAAGTTTATTTCGTTGTTCAAGTAAGCCGTGGTTTAAACGATTCGTTGTTCAGGAAAGGTCGTTGTTAAAATTCGTTGTTTAGTACCGTCGTTGTTAAAGATTCGTGATTAAGGCTGTTTACCACAGAAGTTACCATAGTGCGGGAGGCACTACGTCCTCATGTAGAGGCGACAGCAACTGACACTTTCATTACTGTCGAGACAGCTGACACCCGAGTGGCACCCCCTGACAGACTATTTAATATTGTCCTTCAAATTGAAGGTGACATTGAGCGTGTTATTAAAGGGATCTTTTGGGAAAATCTGACCTCTTCTTACGACATTTTATTGGCGGAGGCAGATTGGCCGCCCCCATTTGTTCTTGCTGCTCCTAGAGGGGAGGAAGTAATCCTTCCGAGCTTATCGCATCATGTCCCCAAGGACAGAGCGGAGGCTTTCGCAGCTGAATGGGCTGTGGCCCAGGCCCCGGCACTGTACCGTAATCACGTGGGCTGGGATGAGGATTCCCCCCCCATGATATACCATTGCGGTCTATGCCACAGCCTCAACCCCAATATCCCCTCCGGCGGGAAGCTAAGGGTCCCGTTTCCGACATTCTGACACAGTTAGAATATCAAGGAGTAATTGAAACATGCGTGTCACCAATGAATAATCCCCTTTTCGCGGTTCCTAAACCCGATGGGTCTTACCGCTTGGTTTTAGACTACCGGCATTTGAACTCTCATGGTCGAACCTTTGCGGTACAGAATACCCATAGTTCTGCGCTCATAGACAGTCTTGTTCGTAAAAAATATAAAACGACACTTGACCTTTCCAATGGTTTTTATACTCACAATTTGTCCCCTGGCTGCAGTCAATGGACCGCGTTCACTTCCGGTGGAAAACAAATAAAATTCCGGCGTTTGCCAATGGGCTATTAAAATAGCCCGGGGGTCTTCGCCGCCTGTGTTGTCTCTTTGTTGGACAGCATAGACCCAGATGCGTATTCGTACGTGGATGATATATATCTGACAGACGACGAACTATGGCCGCATCTTTCCAGAGTAGACCGCATTATTCTCGAGTTTGCGGTCTTAGGTTACAAATTTAATTTTGCCAAATCTCACATCGCAGAATACACTGTGTTGTTTTTGGGCTATGAGCTCAACAATGAAGGTAGGGGCTTAGCTCCCCACTTCCTGGAGAAGTGCGCACTTCTGCGCCCTCCAACGACCCTGAAAAAACTTCAGTCTTTGCTGGGATTTTTGAACTTCGGGCGTTCTTACATTCCCGAATATGCCCAGCGTATCAAGCCTCTCTATGCCTTGATACAACCTACCTTTTCCAAGTCATGCTGGCTTCCGGAACATTCGCTTATTCTGCAATCTTTGCAGTCTGATCTACTTGAATCTAAGTTCTTGTTGACTCGTGATAACCACACGAACCTGGTGATTTGAATTGTGCCAGGGGCAGTGGGTTTCACGTACTTGACGTTTAACGAAGGTGACACAGTACCTATTGCCTACAAGTCGCATCTTTACACTTCTGCCGAGTTGCGCTTTTCAACTGTGGAGAAAGTTTTGACTGCGGTGCAAATGGCGATTCTTAAAGAACGTGCACTGGCACAGGGAAAACGCATCTTGGTTGTCACACCCTATCCTGCCCTAGAGGCAGTGACGAAGGCAAGTGTACCAAACTCTAAGGCTTTGCACCCCCGTTGGATACAATGGGCTACTTCTTTGACGTCTCCGGATGTCAACTTTATCTTTGATTCCTCTCTTCAGACACAGGAGTTCTTGCAGTATGAATTTGTTCATCCTCCTCCTCTGTCTTTGCTGCCGCTTGAGGAGTACAAATGTATCATTTACACCGATGGTTCGGCGCAACCGGCCACGGGTTCTAAGCATGCATACTCAGCAGCATGTGCTATTGTGGCAGGTACCATGGTGAACGGTGAGTTCAAATCGAGTGTTGTGCACACGCAGGCACTGGGAGACAGTACCGCACAATTGGCCGAGCTGCGTGCTTTGGTGCTCGCACTTGAGTTTGCAGACCCGGATGTGACTACACTTATTGTATGCGATTCTTACTACTGTGTTCAGTCTTTTAATGACAACTTATTCTTTTGGTCTCAGAACAACTATAGAGATTCTAAAGGCAGCGCAATTAAGCATAAAATGCTTTGGGTTCGAGTAGCAGATCTTAAACAACGTCTGCCTCTCACACAGGTGATTCACACTCTTGGCCACCAGCGTGTGGGTGCACACGCGGTCGGTAACAGTTTGGCGGACGAAGCTGCCAAATCAGCAGTAGCCACGTGCTCAGTAGCAGCCGTTACAAGATCCATGACAAAAATAGATAATGAGATTTTGGCAGCTATTGCTGCAACTAAGGAAGGTTCTAATTACCCACAGGGTTTCCCTTCCAAGTACTCTTATCACTTAAGTCCCAACCAGGTTCCTTATGTAAGAATTCCGGACGTTGGTGATCGGCTGATTCCCAACGCGGACCGCAGAAATTCGTTGATAACAGCCACACACGAAGGCTTGGCTTCGGCCCATGCTGGCGTGTCTGCAACTGTTTCACTCTTGCAGCAGCGTTATTGGTGTCGTGGTTTATACAAACAGACCCGTAATTATGTCCTTTCTTGTGACATCTGTCAGCAAATTAAGCCCTTTACGGTTACACGTCCGCCACAAACACAGCTCTGCATTTCTAATAAACCTTTTGGTTGTGTATACTTTGATCACTGCGATCCATTTTCTTCTGATACTGCATATAAATATATCTTAGTTGCAGTTGATTCGTGCACACGTTTCATCTGGGTTTGGCCACAACGCAGTGCTGACGCTCGAAATGTCATCAGGGATTTGCGTGTCTTTGTGGGAATTTTTGCCTGTGGCACCTTCCATTCTGACCAAGGTCCAGCGTTCGCCTCTAAGGCGTACAAGGACGCGATGAGGTCTATGGGGGTGCTGGTGCAATTTTTGTCTCCATACAGGCCTGAGGGCAACTCAATTGTGGAGCGCATGAACCGTGACTTAAAGCAATCCTTGACAGCTAGAGTCTTAGGTACTGGCAGGAACTGGCTGGCCCACTTGTATGAAGTGCAACGTGCACTTAATAATTTCCCTAGAACATCTCTGGGTGGGCGGACCACATACGAAATGCTCTTTGGCATACAGATGTTTGTGCCAGACCTTGATGGTCTAGACATGGCGGCGACTGCCGCAATCTTTGATGTAGATAATCATTCTACTATGTTACAGGACTTACAAGAGACCCGTGACAGACTTGCAAGCGAACACTTACCCTCAGCCACAGACGCAGCACTGCAGATTCCGGTTGCCAGCTGGATTCCAAAGATTGGAGATCTGGTCCGAGAGAAGGTGGAGAACAAAAAAGAATTTGGCCCCTCTTATCGTGCACCGGTTCCGGTTCTTGGCTTGAAGGGTACTCGTACAGTCATCTTACCACCGCTTCCTGGTCGCAGAGACAACAGATACATCTCAGTGGACAATGTCAAGCTACAACATCTGGCTGATTCTGAATAGTGTAACACCTGCGGTATCATGTCCAGCAATTTCAAGAAATCCTGTTCGTGGCCCTCCAGTCTCCACATGTGCCGATGTTACCATTGGGATGGTCGCTTTGCCGGATCGCCTGCTCAACCTCCCGGCTTCCTCCTGCAACGAGGAAACTGAGTATACTTACCCCGCAAGTGAGTCAGTGGCTCATTTGCCTCTAAACAACAAAACTCAAGCAGAATAATGTTAGCCCAGTCTTTCTTGATGCTACCTTGTATAACAAAGTTACATTGTATGGGCCCCTTCAGGAAGAAATAAAAATGACTCTTTCACTCATCTTTTCCTTTCTTTGAATGGCACTTAGTTTGTGGTTGCAAAGGTGGTTTTTCAGTGTTTATATGTTTACACCAGTGATAGCTATTTTCCTTTTGGTGGGGTTTTATCAGTTATTATAGGTTTAAACCTAAAACCAGATAGCCTACTTATAAGTCACCCCTATAGCAGGCCTTATCAATCCTGAAGGCAGGGTGCTGGGTTTTTAGTGAGAGGGTGCCCCTGCAGGAGCAGAGCCGCTCTGCAGCCTTCGGAGACCATTCTCCCGGGTTGTCTGTGACTCAGCCGGACATATAGGTAGAGGTGCATTATAACCTCGCGGTAAATGCTATCTCGAAAACGGCTGCATAGAAGCATATCATGTTTGGTATCAAACACCCTGGAATCATACCTCCACACCGATAACCGGTGTGGGAGGTATGATTCCACCCTTCTGAAGCGAGCTTCGTGGTGTCACTGGTCTATTCGGTGCCAGCCTTCTCGACCCGGTCAGCACAAAATGGATGCTGCCGACCAGAAACACATTTCTGCCCTCCTGCTGCTGAGCCAAGCTTGAGCAGAGGAAGGCCGCACAGTAGGCATCCTGTCACAGGGAGGTGTGACCACCTCCCAGACAGGATTTAGTGTATTGGGGCTGGGTGGGTGCACTCTGAGAGTGCCTGAAAGTCTGCACTTGGGCCACATTTGGTGTCCCTGTGCATAGTCCAGCTCAAACCAATTCTGGGGGCCGTTGGCTCCTGCTCTGGTGCGAAACTGGACAAAGGACATGGGTGTAACCACCCCTCTGTCCTGACACTCCCCTAGGAGGGTCCCCCGAATCTGTCCAACCCTCTCCAGTGGGTACAAAAGGGCTTACCTGGCTGTAAGACTTTAGATTTTATGTGGACAAGATTCTACAAGAAGAAACCACTGACCTTCGACCATCTGGACACTCTGGACTTCGCTGGACTTCGACTGGGCCCGACTTCATCGCCCTCTCCGTCCAAAGTTTTGTCTGTGCCCTTGCTCCATGCAGGACCTGTGGTGCACTAAGGACAACTGAAGAATCTCCCTTGGGGTGAAGGAGTCACTCCCCTGCATTCGCAGGCACCTCAATGCAACTGACCGGTCTGCTGCTCCCAAGCTCCTGCGGACTCTGAAGACTCCAGCAACACAGGAGGTGGGTTACAAAGGTACCTGAGGTTGATCTGCCCTCTCAGCAAGTTTGAGGCCAGTATCCCTCGTGGGGACTGCATAACCCAAACCCCTGTGCACCGCGTCTATTTGCAATTGCATATACTTGTTGGCAATTCCTGAGCTTGTGCATTGGACTTTGTGTAGTCCTGACCCTGAGCAGTATTTGCACCAAAGAACTCCAGCCTCCTCATAACGAGTGCTCTGTGGGCTGGTACTTTGCAATCTTGCTCGAGGTCCCCTTGCGACTCCTGGTCATTTGGCCTGTGGGTCCTCCTGAGGGTCATCTTGATTTCTGTTGGACTTTCCTGGTTGCTCCAGATGTGCCCTGACTCTCCATTGCTTGGTGAGTCCCCTGGACCTTGCTGGTCCACACCGTAACCTGCTTGACCTTCCTGATTAGGTTGCTTTTGCCAAGGCTTGTTGGTGCTACAGCCGGACACCGACCCCTCAGCACTCGACATCCTTCGTGGGACAGCTCGCATCTGGCTCCTGGTCATCATCGACAACTCCTGGTCCTCGTGGCTGCAGAGTCAAGAATCCCTTCGTCGCACCTGAAGCACCCGACATTTGTGGGCATTCGGCTCCCGAGCCCCTGGTCACTCTGAAGTGACCCAGACACTGTCCCCTCTGCTTTCAGGTTTCTTCCTGCCAGAATCCAGGCTTGGATTCCACCGGACCCATTTCACCTTCACAGCAGCAGTACTTCTTCGCAGCCCTCCACTGAGAACGACGGCGGTTTCCGACACCACTCCAGACCTATGCACCCGGCTCCTCTGGGATAGGTAACTCGGGTACCACGGTATCCACGGGTGGTGTGGCTCTCCCACCTCTTAAGTTCCAAAGGGTTTCCTCGAAGTCCTCCTAGAAGGGTCCTTAAACTGTAAAATTGCAACCGCGACTTCCCCATAGAATTGTACGGAGCCTGCGGTCGTGTTAGCACACTGCACCCATCCTCCGTGGGGTCCCTATCTACTCACCTTGGGTAGTTCCTTGGGGTCCCAACGATTCTACGTGCTCTAGAACTTGTCTCGTCCCGAGTCGTGGTTGTTATACCACTATTTTAGTATATGGTTTGGTCTCTCCCTGGAGCCCACTGTGTATTGTGCTACTTACAACTGTTCTATTGATCTCGTATTGTGTGCTTTGTGTTCTATCCTCGTGAAGAGGATACTAGAGTGTTATATTAATAAATACATATTTTTATATAACTACTGTGTGGTTCTCCTTTCAGTTAGTCAATATAGGAGGTGATGTTCTGGTAAAACAAGCTGCTTTACATTCCTTCAAGATTAAGCCTGAAGGCTGCTCTCCACAGCTACCACTAGGATAGCTTTCTAAAGGTTATCTTTGACCTCATACATCATAAGGGTCGTTTGGACTGGTGCAAGGTGCCCACATTAATTAGTGGACAGCATATACCAGGCCAACTTCTCACATTGGTGTGGAGCGGTTGGGATTCAAGCCTGCATTGTTTTACCAGATAAATCTCTTTGTACTGATTAACTGAAAACCACTAAAGTATTAGGCACATATAATACTTAAGTTTAGAATAAGTAAGTTCTACTGAACTTAGGGTTGGGTAAGTTAAGGGTCTAGCACACCCTTTCTCCAACCTAAGAGAGTTTAGTTCCCACTAGGTTAGGTAGGTGCATACACCACACCACACTTAGTTATGTCTTCTAAAGGAGAAGCCAGTGGCTCTCTGCCGTCTAGGTACAATGGTCTTGCATTTCAGGAATTGAAAGCCATGTGTGTTTCTAGGAAGCTTAAGACAGGGAGAAATGCCAACACCCAACGTCTCATTGAGGCGTTACTCTTGGATGACCTTAGGAAGACCCCAGGGTCAGATGAGGTAGAAAGAGTGGGTGGGGCAGGGAATGAGGACAGGCCAGGAGGGGAAACCTTTTTTGACCTAGACTCAAACCTTGGCCAGGAGGATCAAGATGATTCCCACCTGGACAACTCAGGACTTCAGGAAGAGGTTGGAGAAGCCCCCAATGGCCCTCTCTTTACTCCTCCTGGAAGAGTGCAGAGTTTACCTAGGAGATCTAGATCTCCCTCTGCAGAATCTTACCATTCAGGACAGTCTGCAGGGACCTCCATATCTCGTAAGAGAGATCACTCTTATGACAGACAGTGCCAATTTCTAGAGCTTGAGAAAGTCAAGCTTAGGCTCAGGCAAGAGCAATTGGCCCTAGATAAGGATCCCTAGATCTTCAGAAGGCAAGAAAAAGATTGAGACTAGAGTCCCATGGTGGCAGCAACAGTGTCCCTAGGATTAAGGAGTATACTTATGATCATAGGAACCTGAGCAAGATAGTCCCTCCCTACCATGGTGGGGATGACATCCACAAATGGATAACTGCTTTGGAGAGGGCCTGTAAAGTACAGAAGGTCCCTCAAGAGCAGTGGGCAGCTATCTTGTGGCTCTCCTTTGCTGACAAAGGTAGAGACAAGCTCCTCATTGTTAGAGAAGAGGATGCTGACAACTATTCAGTCCTGAAGAGTGCTCTCATTGATGGGTTTGGCTTAACCACTGAACAGTACAGGATTAAGTTCAGATACACCCAGAAGACACAGACACAGGACTGGGTAGACTTTGTAGATTATGCCACTAAGGCTCTGGATGGCTGGTTACTTGGCAGCAAAGTGAATGATTTCAAGGGATTGTACAATTTGATTATGAGGGAGCAGATCCTTAATAATTGCTAAAATCAGTTGTTGCATCAGTACCTGGTTGACTCTGATCTGACTTCTCCCCAAGAATTGGGAAAGAAGGCAGATAGGTGGGTCAGAACCAGGGTGAAGCAGAAAAACCAGACCACAGGTGGTGACCAGAAGAAGCAAGATGCTAAACCTTCAGATAAGGGTGGGGAAAAGGGTAAAGACCAGAAGTCTTCATCAGGGCCCAAAAACCCTGCATCTGTGGGGGGGGGAGGGGAGTCACAGTCTAACAAAGGTAAAGGCAAAAAGAAACCTTGGTGCTTCCTGTGTAAGGAGAAAACCCATTGGACAAGAGATGCCAATTGTTCAAGGGCCAAGGATCCTCCTACCACCACCACTGCCCCTAAGGCAACTGTTCCCCCTAGTTCAGCTCCAAGTGGTGGTACAGGGAACAAGGGTATAGTAGGGTTAACCCTGGGATCTGAGATGGGTTCTGGCCTAGTCAGAACTCCAGCTCAGGCTGTACCTGTCTGTGATGGAGGCATGGATATTGCATCCTTATTTGTGAGCCCCAGTAATCTGGGCAAATACAGACAGCAGCCTTTGATAAATGGTAAGGAGGCCATGGCATATAGGGACACAGGAGCAAGTGTCACAATGGTGACAAAAGATCTTGTGGGCCCTGACCAGATCATACTTGGTGAGATGTACCAAGTGACCAATGCTAACAATGTCAGGACAGACCATTCCTTGGCAGTTGTTAATTTCAGCTGGGGAGGGGTAACTGGCCCTAAGAAGGTTGTGGTTAGCTCAGACCTCCATGTGGAATGCTTGTTGGGCAATGATTTGGAAACTTCAGCCTGGGCTGAAGTGGAACTCAGGACACATGCAGCAATGTTGGGCATCTCTGCAGATGTGTTTGCTGTGACTAGGTCACAGGCCAAACTGTCTTCAACTGAACAGGCCCTGGATCCTGGAAAAATGGACCAGGTGCCTTCCAAGAGAAGGAGCAGTAGGGGTAAGGCAGTGTCTTCCCCCCAGACTCAGAGTGAGAATCAGTCTCCTGAGGAAGATGATCCCAGTCCTTGTGAAGGAACTGTCTCAGAGGGACTTGAACCTGATCAGGTTGAGTTCTTGGGGACAGGGGGCCCTTCCAGGGCAGAACTGAGTCAGGAGCAGCATAGCTGCACCTCTCTTGAACACCTCAGACAGCAAGCTGCTGCTGAGGCTGCTGGGAGTGCCAGTGGGTACCACAGGATCTACTGGGATGAAGGACTCCTTTACTCAGAGGGTAGAGACCCCAAGCCTGGTGCCACCAGGAGGTTGGTCATACCTCTGAAGTTTAGGGGTTTCCTTCTGACACTGGCACATGATATCCCTTTAGAAGGACACCAAGCCCAAAGTAAGACTTGGGACAGGCTTGTCCCTCACTTTCACTGGCCTCACACGTCAGAGGACACAAAGGAGTTTTGTCGCTCCTGTACCACCTGTCAAGCCAGTGGTAAGGCAGGTGGTACCACAAAGGCCCCCCTAATACCACTACCTGTGGTGGGGGTTCCCTTTGAGAGGGTTAGGATTGACATAATTCGTCCCAGGGACCCTCCAACTGCATCTGGGCACAGATATATTCTAGTGGTGGTGAACCATGCCACTAGGTACCCAGAAGCAATACCCCTTAGAACCACCACAGCTCCTGTGGTGGCCAGGGCCCTCCTGGGAATTTTTTCCAGAGTGGGTTTCCCTAAGGAGGTCTTAACTGACAGAGATGCAAACTTCATGTCTAGTTACATTACTGCTATGTGGAAGGAGTGTGGAGTAAATTACAAATGTACCACACCCTATCACCCACAATGCAATGGGTTAGTTGAAAGTTTCAACAAAACTCTGAAGGGCATGATCATGGGCCTCCCAGAAAAGCTTAGGCGAAAATGGGATGTCCTGTTGCCCTGCCTTCTCTTTGCCTACAGAGGTCCCACAGAAGGGGGTTGGCTACAGCTCTCTTGAACGTCTGTTTTGGCATCCAGTTAGGGGTCCCTTGTGTTTAGTGAAGGAGGGATGGGAGTTACCTCTCAAACCACCTGAGCAAGACATAGTGGACTATGTACTTGGTCTCCGCTCCAGGATGGCTGAGTATATGAAGAAGGCAAGTAAAAACCTTGAGGCTAGCCAAGAACTACAGAAAGCTTGGCATGACCAAAAGGCTGTACTGACTGTGTATCAGCCAGGACAGAAGGTATGGGTGTTGGAGCCTGTGGCCCCAGCAGCTCTCCAGGACAAGTAGAGTGGGCCCCATACCATTCTTGAGCAAAAGGGAGAGGTCACCTACCTGGTGGACCTTGGAACTCCCAGGAGCCCCCACAGGGAGCTCCATGTGAACAGACTCAAGCCATATGTTGACAGGGCAGACATGGGCTTGCTCATGGCTACTGATGAGGGACAGGAGGAAGAGAGTGACCCACTCCCTGACCTCCTCTCACAGAACCCTGATGTTGGCTCAGTTCATGGTGTAGCCTTGGCAGGCAGCCTCACTGAGAAGCAACAGACTGATTGCAGGAAGGTCCTCAATCAGTACAGACATGTGTTTTCCCTGACTCCTAGTCAGACCACTTGGTGTACCCATGAAGTGGACACAGGTGAGAGTCTGCCTGTTAAAAATAAGATTTACAGGCAACCTGACCATGTCAGGGACTGCATCAGGACTGAGGTCCAAAAGATGCTGGAATTGGGAGTGATTGAACCCTCAGATAGCCCTTGGGCTCATCCAGTGGTCCTGGTACCCAAACCTCATACCCAGGGTGGTAAGAGAGAAATGAGGTTTTGTGTGGACTACAGGGGGCTCAATGCAGTCACTAGGACTGATGCTCACCCTATTCCTAGGGCAGATGAACCCATTGATACTTTGGCCTCAGCCAAGTTCTTAAGTACATATGACCTCACTGCTGGATATTGGCAAATCAGACTAGCTGAGGATGCCAAGCCAAAAACAGCATTTGCAACCCCTAGTGGGTATTATCAATTTATTGTGATGCCCTTTGGTTTGAAAAATGCACCTGCCACATTTCAAAGGTTGGTGAATAAAGTTCCCACAGGCCTGGAAGACTACAGTGCAGCTTATCTTGATGATATTGCTGTCTTTAGTTCCACCTGGGAGGATCACCTGGTCCACCTAAGAAATGTTCTGTAGGCCCTGCAAAAGGCAGGCCTCACTATCAAGGCCACTAAGTGCCAGATAGGGCAGAGTAAGGTTGTGTACCTGGGCCACCTTGTGGGTGGAGGCCAGGTTCAACCATTGCAGAGCAAAATCCAGACCATCGTGGACTGGGTTGCTCCAACTACCCAGACTCACGTCAGAGCTTTCTTGGGCCTGACTGGGTATTAAAGGAGGTTTGTTAAGGGATATGGATCTATAGTGACCCCCTTAAATGATCTGACCTCTAAGAAAATGCCTAAGAAAGTTCAGTGGACAGTTAGCTGTCAGAAGGCATTTGATGACCTGAAGCAGGCCATGTGCACTGCTCCCATTCTGCAAAGTCCTGACTATTCCAAACAATTCATTGTTCAAACTAATGCATCTGAGTTGGGGGTAGGGGCTGTGTTATCACAACTGAATGAAGAGGGTCAGGATCAGCCACTAGCTTTTATAAGCAGAAGGCTGACCCCCAGAGAGAAACGTTGGTCAGCTATTGAGAGGGAAGCCTTTGCTGTGGTTTGGGCTCTGAAGAAGATGAGGCCATACTTGTTTGGCACTCACTTCATTGTTCAGACAGACCATAAGCCCCTCTTATGGCTAAAACAGATGAAGGGTGAAAACCCCAAACTTTTGACGTGGTCCATTTCCCTACAGTGGATGGACTATACAGTGGAACATAGACCTGGGAGTAACCATGCCAATGCAGATAGACTCTCCAGATATTTCCACTTAGAAAATGACGACTCAACTGGTCAAGGTTAGTCTTATCTCCTTTCGTTTGGGGAGGGGGGGTTGTGTAGGAAAGTAGGATCTGCTTCTTATGGTTACCCCCACTTTTTGCTTGATGTTGCACTGTTTTGACTAGTCTGACTGGGATCCTGATAATCAGGACCCCAGTCTATCTGATTTCTCCTTTAAATTGTTATGCATGTACTTTGGTACACTCCAGATTGGATACTGGGGTGCCCTTATAAGTCCGTAGTATATGGTACCCATGTACCCAGGGCATAGGTACCCCAGAGACCTCCCGTGGGCTGAAACATGTATTATGCCACCCCTGAGAGGCCATGCAAAATGGAACTACAGGTCTGCTACTGTAACCTGTGTAAACTGGTGCTTGCACCACTTACTTTAGATATAGGTTCACTATATCTATAGGTCACTACACTTAAAACTTATAAGTCACCCTTATAGCAGGCCTTATCAATCCTGAAGGCAGGGTGCTGGGTTTTTAGTGAGAGGGTGCCCCTGCATGAGCAGAGCCCCTCTGCAGCCTTCGGAGACCATTCTCCCGGGTTGTCTGTGACTCAGCCGGACATATAGGTAGAGGTGCATTATAACCTCGCGGTAAATGCTATCTCGAAAACGGCTGCATAGAAACATATCGTGTTTGGTATCAAACACCTTGGAATCATACCTCCACACTGGTAACCGGTGTGGGAGGTATGATTCCACCCTTCTGAAGCGAGCTTCGTGGGGTCACTGGTCTATCCGGTGCCAGGCTTCTCGACCCAGTCAGCACAAAATGGATGCTGCCGACCAGAGACACATTTCTGCCCTCCTGCTGCTGAGCCAAGCTCGAGCAGAGGAAGGCAGCACAATAGGCATCCTGTCACAGGGAGGTGTGACCACCTCCCAGACAGGATTTAGTGTATTGGGGCTGGGTGGGTGCACTCTGAGAGTGCCTGAAAGTCTGCACTTGGGGCACATTTGGTGTCCCTGTGCATAGTCCAGCTCAAACCAGTTCTGCGGGCTGTTGGCTCCTGCTCTGGCGCGAAACTGGACCAAGGACATGGGTGTAACCACCCCTCTGTCCTGACCCTCCCCTAGGAGGGTCCCCCGAATCTGTCCAACCCTCTCCAGTGGGTACAAAAGGGCTTACCTGGCTGTAAGACTTTAGATTTTACATGGACAAGATTCTACAAGAAGAAACCACTGACCTTCGACCGTCTGGACACTCTGGACTTCGCTGGACTTGGACTGGGCCCGACTTCGTCCCCCTCTCCGTCCAAAGCTTTGTCTGTGCCCTTGCTCCATACAGGCTCCGTGCAGGACCTGTGGTGCACTAAGGACAACTGAAGAATCTCCCTTGGGGTGAAGGAGTCACTCCCCTGCATTCGCAGGCACCTCAAAGCAACTGACCGGTCTGCTGCTCCCAAGCTCCTGCAGACTCTGAAGACTCCAGCAACACAGGAGGTGGGTTACGAAGGTCCCTGAGGTTGATCTGCCCTCTCAGCAAGTGTGAGGCCAGTATCCCTTGTGGGGACTGCATAACCCGAACCCCTGTGCACCGCGTCTATTTGCAATTGCATATGCTTGTTGGCAATTCCCGAGCTTGTGCATTGTACTTCGTGTAGTCCTGACCCTGAGCAGTATTTGCACTAAAGAACTCCAGCCTCCTCGCACCGAGTGCTCCGTGGGCTGGTACTTTGCAATCTTGCTCGAGGTCCCCTCACGACTCCTAGTCATTCGGCCTGTGAGTCCTCCTGAGGGTCATCTTGATTTCTGTTGGGCTTTTCTGGTTGCTCCAGACGTGCCCTGACTCTCCATTGCTTGGTGAGTCCCCTGGACCTTGCTGGTCCACACCGTAACCTGCTTGACCTTCCTGCGTGGGTTGCTTTTGCCAAGGCTTGTTGGTGCTCCAGCCGGACACCGACCCCTCAGCACTTGACATCCTTTGTGGGACAGCTCGCATCTGCCTCCTGGTTGTCATCGACGTCTCCTGGTCCTCGTGACTGCAGAGTCAAGCATCCCTTCGTCGCACCTGAAGCACCCGACATCCGTGGGCATTCGGCTCCCGAGCCCCTGGTCACTCTGAAGTGACCCAGACACTGTCCCCTCTGCTTTCAGGTTTCTTCCTTCCAGAAGCCAGGCTTGGATTCCACCGGACCCATTTCACCTTCACGGCAGCAGTACTTCTTCACAGCCCTCCATTGAGAACGACGGCGGTTTCCGACACCACTCCAGACCTATGCACCCGGCTCCTCTGGGATAGGTAACTCGGGTACCACGGTATCCACGGGTGAGGTGGCTCTCCAACCTCTTAAGTTCCAAAGGGTTTCCTCGAAGTCCTCCTAGAAGGGTCCTTAAACTGTAAAATTGCAACCGCGACTTCCCCATAGAATTGTACGGAGCCCGCAGTCGTGTTAGCACACTGCACCCGTCCTCCGTGGGGTCCCTATCTACTCACCTTGGGTGGTTTCTTGGGGTCCCAGCGATTCTACATGCTCTAGACCTTGTCTCGACCCGAGTCGTGGTTGTTATACCACTATTTTAGTATATGGTATGGTCTCCCCCTGGAGCCCACTGTGTATTGTGCTACTTACAACTGTTCTATTGATCTCGTATTGTGTGCTTTGTGTTCTATCCTCGTGAAGAGGATACTAGAGAGTGTTATATTAATAAATACATATTTTTATATAACTACTGTGTGGTTCTCCTTTCATTTAATTAATGCAGGAGGTGATATTCTGGTAGAACAAGCTGCTTTACATTCCTTCAAGATTAAGCCTGAAGGCTGCTCTCCACAGCTACCACTAGGATAGCTTTCTAAAGGTTATCTTTGACCTCATACATCATAAGGGTCGTTTGGACTGGTGCAAGGTGCCGACTTTAATTAGTGGACAGCATATTCCAGGCCAACTTCTCACACCTTCAATTCCACTTTCTCTTTTTGTACTAACGTCAAAGAGTCCTCCCTTTGTTTTCTGTGAAAAGAATATTGGCTTGGTGTACCGGTACTGTTGGCGGTTGAATTAGGGCCTGAATTAGTAGGACCAGCCAGCGACTTGACCCCTGTATTCACTTTCCCTTGGAGAGACCCAACCAAATACCCTCACCAGTGAGGAGTGAGCCTTATCTAGTGAAGCAGCAGCTTGCACATACTGACCAATCTCCTTAATGATGTGTCAGCAAACATATAACTTTTGTTGTTTAATCCAACTTCAGAATTAGCCAGTTCTCCCAACTTTGGATCAATTCTGAGCAAAAGTCTTTTGCTTCTCTCAAAAGACAGTCCAGCATTTGCATTACAGAAAAAGCATACTTCTTTTTTTTCCGGAGTTTTATATAGCACGAACTTGACCCGAATGTATCAGGTATCAGAGCACTTTACATGAGCACCAGTTGCGTTTACAAAGGACACATTCATTTTTGTTAGGCACCGGGAGATTAAGTGATTTGCCCAGAATCACAGGATGTTGAGCGTCATTGCTGAGACTCGAACCCGGTTCCCCAGATTTGAGGTCGACCGCCCTAGCCATTAGACACATTCTCTCCCCTGGGTCCAGAATCTCACCCGAATTTATAGCTTTCTCTGCCAGGCACAAATCTTTTGTCAATGGACCTAAAGTGTCCATCATTTTATCCTAGAAATATAGAAGTGTGCAGTTCCTTTGACACAAACAGCATGTTACTGGTGAGTCAAGTCAGTGGAATACGCTCCAATAGGAGCAAGTGACCTCACACACCCCGAAAGGTGTCATGCTTCATCACCTGGGCATGCTCCTCGTCGGGACGGCGCTGCAATGCCCGATGGGCACTCACGTAGGGGCTCTTTGCCGGAGATGTTTTGATATAGCCGTTTGATGAATTGTGGGTATGTGGTGTGTGAGTTGTGTGTAGTGTGGTGAAAGTGACTTAAAATAGGTATAGTGGTTTGAGTAAATTTTACTAGTGAAGCTCACTACCTTAATTAAAATTGAACACAGTACACTCAACAAATTGAAAGATGACCATATTGCAATGCGTTAGGTTAAATATGATGTTTTTATAAGGCCGATCCTAATCCAACATGAAATAGTCAACAAGGATCAATATGCCCGCCCGCTCTCCCTAATATGGCCAATACGGGACATGCACTAGTCTTACAATCACCAACAGGAAGCGGTACTTAACCAGACATGAGACAACCAAGTGTAACCTGTCGGCCCGCTCCCCTTAAGATGGCCGCCGCTGTTCACGTTCTAGTCTTTGTGAATTATCACGAGACAAGACCAACATCAGGACAGCTGATTTCCACTTTATTCCTTTCAGGATCCTAGCACCTCTATCCCAAAACCAACCTATACTGTGGTGTCTAGAAGAGGATTTAGGGCACACACAAGAGGTGAATGAGACTTTTAAATGTAAGACTGTAACCAGTGAAGCAAATGGTAATAACAGAACCCTTCTAAGAGATTAATTACAGCCCACTACATTACTGGAAGTTTTGCTATATCAATTTACGTCTTAGAAATTACCCTACTGAAGCTCAATCTCTGTGTTACTGCCAATTCTTCATCCAGCCCTTGTGAGAGGCTATAAAGGGCAAGCACCAGATTTTAACACCCCACTCCAAATGATTTAAAGAGACCAGTCTCAAAAAAGCCGACAAGAAAACCTACTTAGAAGTTCCAATTTGCCTGAAAAACATGTTATTTCCCTTTTCTGTAGGTTAAATGCTCCACATTAGTTTCAGGTTCACTAGGATGTGGTGTGAGAAATCATGCAGCCAGGGCAAAACTTCATCCAACAGATGCAATGACCAATTCAGTTATGAGCTTTTCTTTCCCCACAAAATGTGTTCCTTGGGGTCTACTGTCATGCCAAGCTGACTTCAATGAGTCCTTGCCAGATAAAGTGCCACTGTAACTCTTCAAGCTCCAAAAAAGTTACTAAACCAGAAAGAGGAATTTATCATTGGGACCAACTTCTGCATGCAGTCTGTCTCTCAAGTGCTTGCTGACTGTCCTCAATAGTCCCTCTGTTATATTCTTCTACTCAAGGAGCAGTGTTCTTATCTTGTGTATTCAAATGTGTAGATAACCCTGTGTGGATATATTCTCCATGTTGGTCCTGCATCACTTTTTCTTTCTCCAAAACTAATTGCCAGTGAAAAACAAATGTTGTCCGGCCCCAACCCAAACATCAACTTAATTTGACTGCATGTACTCATGCGTCAGTAACTTGAAGTGCTTAGCTCCTACTGAGACCTCCTGCCCTTTTATCCATTTTCCATGCAATGCCTTGTGTGTTTAGTTTTTAATGGGATATGACACCTTTTTGAGCCACATTTAAACTCCTTATCTAATTTTCCTTATTTGTTTTTTATTTTCTTATTCTTTCAGTCTTTTACTTAAACTTTACTTAAACTTTGAGTGCACCCTTACATTTGTTATTTATCTATATTCTTATTTGTTTCGTTTGATGCACACAAATCTCTCACTTTTTCTTTAAAGATGGCCTTGCTGCCTAGGCCAATCTCCCAAAAGTGATCAAGGTTTACAATATTGAAACCGGTTTGCCTTTGTGTAATCTCCTAGTTGGGTAGTTTGGAAGTTCACTCATAGCTCGCATCATTATTGTGACCCTCTCTCTCCCATAATCTGCTATGGATGTTTCTACATAAATATGCACTTCATGAGTTGTTAGGTCTTTGGGCTGGGGATGAATGGGAACTATTGAGTTCACAGAGACTAGCCTGTGGTCTGAATATGACAAAGGGTTGTGTTTTGTGATTCTTCACATCTGCTGTCTTGATCCACAAGTGCTGCTCCTGAGATTCTGGGACCCTAGACTCTGTCAAAGTGTACTCCTCATAACATCCTTGAAAAACCTAGGACTTATAACATTTTTTGGCTAAAAGACATCCGGAGGACCATGATCAGTCCTGCATTGTTTTTATGGAACTGCAAGCTGCTTGTTAGTTTCCTTGTTTCTCTATTAAAGTCATAGGGCCTGATTTAGACCACGGTAGAATGGTTACTCTGTCACCAAGGTGATGGATATCCCGTCCGCCAAAATATAAATCCCATAGGATAAAATGAAAGTTATATTTCAGTGGACGGGATATCCATCACCGTTGTGATGGAGTAACCTGTCTGCCGAGGTCTAATTCAGGCCCATAGTCTGCTGGTTTGCCAAAAACGCGTTTGTTGGAAAGATTTTCTTACGTTTCCTTGTTACATTCTTGCAGGCCACTATATATGGGAGAAAGCCATCCTTGTTATTGGTGCTGATTATGTGTCAGACATTTCTATGTGTACAGGCTGGTGTAGTTTGCTTTGGACCATTTATCTGATCTCAGTGATCTCAGAGGTAGAATTGATCAGGTCGAACTATGGTCTACTATTTGTGCCTTGATATCTACCAATGATGCTTAGATGCCTTTGAGCCAGTTATTCTGTCAACAAAAAGGCCTGTTTTAGGAACGGTGGGCTATGAAAAGATGCTGCATTCGGCTGACTGGGGAGGACAGCTGTAAGTCATTCCTAAACATTTCTAAAATTGAATCTCCTGTTAGAAAACAGAAATCTGCTAAGGTTACCATAGATCAGTAACCTCTGGCTCTCAGAAAATTGGATATTGTAAATGCAGTGACTTAGGAAACCTATCCGAAAGGAGAAGTATGAGTCGCCAGCTCCAGTTTCAGAAGTAGAGTTGTATATATTTATTTATTGTATGTATACTTGGTGGCAGCAGGCTATCACTCCAAAGGAGTCTCCTGGTGCTGGCACCTTATGATGCTGCTACATATGGTGTTAGAGGCTAGGTTGTTAAGGCTCGTGAAAACTTTTGTGACCCATTTCCATTTGTCCTTGCTGACCACAGTAGTAAAGGATTTTAGAAGGAAGGTAATACTGTTTGTCTTGAGGGTTGTTAAAGAGAAATTAGTTGGAGAAGCAATACCCCAGCCATCAGGATTACCCTCCTGCACCCAGATAGGAGATATAATCTAGTGGCTAAACTACTAACTTTTCACCATATAAATCCTGGCTTTGGCACTTGATTGAGAATTGTGATTCTGAAAAAGCCATTTATATTGAAAAGTTCATACAAATGTAAATGATTGAAAGGTAATGCTCATAGGAAATTGGGTTGCTGGTTGAGGGTGGTGAAACCCTACTCATGCAGCAACCACAATTCTTGTCATGGTGAAATTCAATCAAACCTCAAATAAACCTATGCGTAACCATCTGGTAGCTTGGCACAAAGCAGTGAAGCTTATCTTTGAGGCAATGTGTAAAGTATTTATGCAGCACTTCAAACAGTAATAAGGTGAAAGCACAACACAAGAAAAATCACATACCAATTTATAAAAATAGAGTAAACTTGAATACATTATTTGACACCGAAACGACAAAAATCCAATTAGTAGAACCAGAGATATGTAATTTTAAAGGTTTTTGGAAATCAAGTGGTAAGAAGCAAAAAGCACCAATTGCGGTTATCTAGTTGCCGTAGACTGGGTCCAAGTCACAAGTTCAGGCCGACCGCGATGAAGCGTAAGCTGGATACAGGACTGAGTTTACTCTGCTGAAAAGTACCTTGTGGTTTGGGTGTCAAGATGCAAAGTCTTTGCTTCACGCTGCGCAGGCCGGCCTAGAGCAGCCATCGACCAGGAGCTGCAATGAGATGTCCGGCATCAAGATAAGTCGTACAGTGGTGGATTCGATGAGTCATCAACGGGAGCTTCCAATTAAGCAGGGGGCCAGCCGACTGAGCCTTCGTGATTCCTTGGACTCCTGGGACCACACTTGCAGGCTGGATTTCGCAGGACAACTTACAGCAAATGAACAATCCTGGTGCATCAGGCCTTTCACAGCAAAGCAGTCCTTGGTCAACAAGCAGGTCAGCAGGGTAGACTTCACAGCTGGGAAGTCCTTCCTGGCAAAGTCCACAGGTCCAGAGATGATCTGAAGAATTGGTCTGAGGGTTCACTATTTATACCTTGTGCCCACTTTGAAGTGGGAGAAGCTTCTAAAGTCCTCCTCATACAAAGATGTCTGGAATTCCCTTCCTCCCTGCCCTGGTCCCAGCTTGTCTGGCGTCACAAAAGACTAGTGTGAAACCCTTTGTGACTGTGGTGAGGCAGAGTCTTTGCGATGTGCAAGTGTGGTAGATGACAGTTCCTCCCCCTCATCCTGACAGAGATGGCCCATCCTGCCAACACACATTCTCTCTTTGTCTCACTGTCTGGGAGCAATACACAAAAACAACTGCCAGCTACACCTAGTTATGTGACCGAGGATACAGGCTGCAGGCACCAAATGGTTGGCACAAGAAAATGCCAACTTTCTAAAAGTGACATTTTCAGGATTGTGACTTAAAATCCAACTTTACCATTAAAGAGGATTTTAAATTACAATTCATTAGAGACCAAACTCGACATTCCTACCTGCTCCCAACTGAAAGTTATCACTTATTGAATATAATAAGGTAACCTAATGCTTTCATATGGGGGAGGCAGGCCTTGCAGTAGTGAAAAACGAATTTGAAAGTTTTTCAATACCGGGCAGCTGTGGCTCCTCCATTAGGGCGGAGGAGCACTGCCCCACTGCTAAAAACGTTGTAAAGTTGAAAAATAAAATGGTAATAAAATTAATTTGTTACCATATTATTTTTTACTGCTTCCTGTCTGAGGCGAGCGCTAGGGTGGGGCGGGACCATTGCTGATGACTGGCAGCAGCGGAGGAGTGGTGCCCACTCTAGTATAAAGTGTGCATATCACTTTGGACAGCTGTCTTGCGAAGGCCAGCCTGACTTGTGCACTTTAAACCTCTCCAACCTGAGCTGTCTTAGACACCTGGGTGGAGAGCAGACATAGGCCCAAGTGCCTGAGGGAGCGTCGAACCAGCACACTCCAACCAATCCTGGCACTTCTATCATGCTGCTTAACATTACAAGCAGAATGAGAACAGCGTCTGGATTGGTAAGGGGAGCTGGCTCTGAAACCACATGCTCCGACGGACTGAAGAACACTGAGGAGGCCCATAGGAGGCTCGCGAATGGGTAAGTAACTATTTAATTTTTAATTTTATGACCCTCTGAAAGGCACTGTGAGAAACTCGTACTGCCTTCAGCCTCAATTCCAGAACTCTCAGTGGTGGTCCATAATAAACACTGTTTATAACGAGCCATGATTGAGAGCTTTGGCGATGACCCTAAAGTCATCCTTACTGTCTCACAGTGCCTGTCAGTGGGTCAAAATGATTGATTTGCTTGCCCCACTACGTATGCATGTCACTGCTACCAACACATGTAAAAGTTAAAAGCACTTAACCAAATTTTTAAATACTGTGCCCTGTCCTATGGGCGGTTTAGGGCCTACCCTAGGGGTGACTTGTATGTATTAAAAAGGAAGGTATAAGCCTGGAAAAAGGTTTATTTTGTCAGATCGAAATGGCAGATTAAAAATGTACACACAGCCTGCAATGGTAGGCTTGAGACCTGTTTAAAGGGCTACTTAAGTGGGTGGCACAATCAGTGCTGCAGACCCACCAGTAGCATTTAATTTACAGGCCCAGGGTACATGTAGTACCATTTTACTAGGGACTTACAGGTAAATTATATGTGCCAATTGTGGGTAAGCCAATTGTACCAAGTCTAAAGTAGAGAGCATTGATTAGCAGTGGTAAAGAGTGCAAAGGCCAACAAAAACGAATTCAGCAAAAACAGGAGGCGTAAGGCAAAAGGTTTGGGGAAAGACCACCCTAAAGCTGAGAGGTCTAACAATGCTATATTAGGTTTAACTTTATTTTCTTTTGCCACATACCTTCACCTACAGCCCTCTGGTCGACGAGGAGCACGTAATATGGAAAACTGAAAGGATGGGTAACAATATATGAAATATGTGAAATGTAATATCATTTTGAAATCTGTACAATTCCCACCTGCTGTACGTAATCTCGCACCACCTCCCAACATCCCACACCTTAGCTCACTTCACTGCAATTGTGCTATTTAAATACTAAATCATACACAAAGGTGCCAGCAGACCTGCAACAATAAATGCCTGAAGGCAGTATAAGATGGGTGGAGTAAATCTGAGATGCACACAGGCATCTCCTGTGCTCCAAAGTATATTTTCTGTGAATCCTGTTTATGCTAACAACTCACAAGGCCATATTATCTTCTTATTCCCACCTGATTCTTACACCTCTATCCCGAAGGCTTTCCCTTTACTTTGCATCATATTCTTATGCCTCTCTGTGGCCAACCAAGGCAACTACATTAAGGTTTCAGTGGCGTGTTTCCTACAGGGAAAAACACAGACAATTTTTACAACTTGTATGATGCAACATGACTTTAAATTCTTACCATTACAGTGCCACGAGGACAAAGTTTATATGAGACTTGCAGTGTTCATTTGCATACGATTTCACTTCCTAGAACTTTCTCTACTTACCATGCCAGATATGGAACTACTGTCTACTCAAAGCATTCTCAATTACAGGTACACTTTTGCAAGTTCCTGAAAAGGCCTTGATTTGATTGGATTTCGTTTTTGTAAAGCACAAACGATTGGCCGGAGGCGTCTTGGCGCTACCTATGACCGGAAAGGGACCAAGGAGATTCACAGGCTTTCAAGATATGTAGTTAGAAATTCAGAGTGAAAAGCCAGTTCTTTAAAGCCTTCCTGACCTTGAGCAAAGAAGTAGCACTTTCATCATTTACAATGTATAATGGTGTGCTAACAAAGGGGGGGGGATGGTATCTAAATGTTCTGCTCCACAGTCCGCTAGAAGAAGTAACCTCATTTATCTGGCTGCTGATCAGCATTTAAAGAGGAAGTGCTGCCTCTTTTGGGGGATTTTGTGAACAAAATTCAACTGTATTTCTGGTTCCTGGTCCTCTTGAGATTTAAGTCCAGTAAAGTTTTGTTGCTCCGTTAAAGCTGTGTGATGGGCTGCTGAGAAATAAAGTGGGAATGACTATGCATAATCCTCGCCTCCGGCTCTGACATAAAATCTGATGGAGTTACACGGAGTACGTTACGTGGGCACAGAATCCACCTCTCTGTAGGGTTAGAAAAGTCTATGAGGGCTGGCACTCCAGCAGGGAATGTCAGTTGTTTTCAAGCAGTTGTGTTAGCTGATCACTTCCAAACTGATGTCACAACCTCACTCCACTGCAAAAGAGTGGCAGGGGGCTCCAAACAACGGGTCTAAAGTTTTCTGCAGTTCTTCGAGCAATTTACCGGTACCCTGGGTCTGGTCTACATTTAGGCACTAACCTCTCTTGTTCCAGTGCCTGTTCCCCCTGCTGGAACCTCTCTCCTCAGAAGTTTCAGAATACTAACAAAGCTGACTACACCGTTTCTGTGCCTGAAGGTCAAATCTGAGGGAGAGGTGTGGCGCAGCGGCCAGAGCGGCTGACTCTGGCGCGCGGGGCTCACGGTTTGATCCCTGGCACCAGCTCAGTTCAGCATCATGTGACTCTGGGCAATAGCTCACTTAATCTCTCCGACGGCTCCCAGCGCCTGGATACCCTTAGGGGTGATAAGTTTGCGCTTTACAAATCTGGAATTAAATTAAATCATGAAACAGGTTGCCTAGTCCTCGAATCAAATCCTGGAAGCAGAGATTAAAGTTGAAAGAAGGAACCTACTCTTCCTAATGTTCTTTCAGGATTTAGCACACAGACTTCCCGCCAGGACCAGACTGAGAATGTAAACCAGCCCTGGCAATTAAGTTGAACCGGCCCCGGGGTTGCTAGTGGGAAACACTGCTGCTGCTTTTGTTACATGGGGCCGACATTGCAGCACTGCTGCAAAACTGGCCCCCAGTAACAAAAAACGCCCCCCACTGCACCAAAACCGGCCCCCACACTTCCAGCCCACCGGAAAAAATGCCTGGTGCCTGCTACTGCCAGTCCGGCCCTGCTTCCCGCAGAAGGCCAGGGCTCTTCATCTTCCTCCTTTCTGAAGGTGAAGGATGAGAATTTGAACAAGGGTTCTTATAATACCCGCACGTATGCTTCTGGATAGTCCATTACTAACACCCTAACACCCTCCCACCTAGCCTCCGCTCCGTCAGTCCTACCATAACGAAGGTCTTAGTAGCCACCTCTTTTCCCAAAGTTTTTTGTAAGGCTGAATCCAATATAGGTGACTTTTCAGATTTTAGGTCAATCTGCTTCTTTTCCACCCTCCGCTTCCATGTAAAGATGGGCAACATTAGAGTAATTGCTGGCTCAACTGGTAGCCCAAGCCAAGAGTCGGTACACAGGCAGGGCTATCAGGAAGTATCCAAGAAGCATACCTTTGGCGTAGAAAGGTCCAATTCTTAATATTTGTACTTCACTCAGTGTTAGCCTAGGGCCACAGCATGCATTAAGAGGAGCAATACCAAGCGAACACTATATCAATGCCAGTGAAACAAGGAGCTATGACTGAGGCCTGACAGCGGCAGGTACACCGATAGTCCTAAAAAGACAAATTAAAATATCCAAAAGAAAGAGACAAAGCACAAGTTTTTCCTACATCTTTCTTGCTTTAATATTTTGAAATATATGATTTTATGATATACAGTTCCTTCATGTCTTCTTTAGTCCAAATAATTATTTTTACATTGTTTCCCAAAAATAGTTGTTGTTGGTAATATTGATCATGGAAATTCTTATGGTCCTTCTGGATCTTCTAGATGCAAAATGTGAACCGTTTCAGAATATTTTCCTCAAACTACTGTCAGTAAATGTTGTTCTCTCAGTTGCGTTCTTTAGTGCTTTTAACAATGTGAAAGTAGGACCATAATCCAATATGAACTGTATGTGACTGTGCAGCAAGTAGTTGTGCAAAGTTCCCCATCTTGCTAAGCTAACTCCTTCCCATCTATTAACCGAAATCAACCTATCATTCTACGCTTCATGTTGTCCTATTTTAACAGGGAGGAAGAGACATGTGTTTTCAAAGCATATCCACAAGTGAGGACACTGTAACACCTATGAGTCGGAGTCTTTCCACCAGGTGAGTGGCAACATTCTGGGCCACTCTCAGAAACGCTTGTCAAAGGAATCGGGTATAGAATGGAAGAACAAACCCACCTGGCACATTCATGAATGTTGTAACCAAATGGGGGAGAGAGAAGCTGAGACTCATTCGGCTTCCATCCAGTAAGTAAATAATCAAAAGAAAATGAGTCACTTGTCCTGTTTTTAACCAGGGTCTTAGGGTCTAACCGTCATGTACAAACTGGTGATGGGCTCGTGTGGACCTTAGTAGAATTACTATTCTAAAGTTGAGTACTTGAGAGCAACTGTGGTTCTCATTGGTATCATTAATTATCACTTATGATTTGTCAGCAAAAATAACTGTTCTCAATTAATGTAAACAGTTTTGAAAAGACCATCACTCCATTTCACCATTTTCATAATAATTTATGCATACAATATCTGACCCGCTCATGCAGTGCATTGTGCCCCAAGTGATCAGAACCACTAAGAAATAGTAAATACAATCAACAAAAGTATTCACTGTGGAAGTACTGAGGAGTCATGTACACACTGGCGACGGACTTGAGTGGCACCTTAGTAGAAGTAAAACATGAAATGGAGCGTGATTTCGCTCCTACTCCGAACACACAGCATGCTCCACGGTATCATAACCAAAATACTCCAAATTCATCTACGTTTTAATCAATTTTATTCCATGTACTCAAAGATTTCATCAAGGTCATCACTTTTTTGGAATAAGTTGAAGAAACAGGTGTGCACTTGTTCATTCTTTAATTACCTTAGTAGAAGTGCCATTTTAAAGTTGAGAGCAAAAGAAGAAAGAGTATGCAACATGCAAGTGCTGAAGGTATGGAGATTGTTACAGCAAACATGCAGATGTCAAAAAAGTCAGAAAAGAAACGCTTGGCAGGAGGGATTTGTATTGTCTGTTATACAATCAATTAATTGGGATTTATAAAGTGTGGCTAATCACCCGATAGGGTATCCAGGTTCTTGCAGATCCCAGAGGCTTATTCAAACAGTCAGGTCTTGAGGGCCAACGGAATTCCGGAAGTGAGGTGATGGTCCGGAGGTGCGTGGGAAGGCTGTTCCAGGTCATGGCTGCCATCAGCGTCACATTATTGAATTGTTTCATTTAATTTCCAGTTTTACCCTTTATTTCCGGGTGCACAGGGCTGCCTGTGTTCCATACACAAGCTCAACCCCAACCAGCAAGTCCTTGATGAAGAAAAACCAAATAAATGCAATACAGGTAACTCAGTAAATCCTCAGTGCCTCTGTACGCCAGGAAGAGGCCTTAGTCTGCCTGCCACGATTATGCCGTTGGCATGTTCATCCAATTATCTCACACGGTTTCACATGTATTCAAAAACAAGAAGAAAACAAGCATTGGCCATGCTACTAGGTCTTTCTTATAAAGGAAAATGCTGCTTCATTTATTGATGGATCCATACACTCTATAAGTAACCGAACATGAACTCCATCACTCATCTTTGCACTCGTAGCCATTCATTCACCCTCTTAATCATTATTGCATTCACCCAATTAGACAACTACATAAAACCCACATACAAGCTCAACAACATATGGTAGATAAATTAAAAGATTAAAAGTAGAAAAAGGAAAAAAATCATTAAATTAACAAATAAAATTAAGCATAGCAGCGGGTGGCTGTCTTGCAATGGTACTAACGTATATAGCGTATCAGTGTGTTAAAGTTCCAGCATGGCCAGAAGGTTTATAACCAACGTGTTAGCCATTTTTGGAATCGTAAAACATGAATACATTATGAACAATACCATTTTATGATGGTCACCTGTTTTAGGAGCCATGGCCATGCAGGATGAGGCACACTGCAGATGAGAAGAGCTGAAAGCAAGCAGCCTGTCATAGCAGGAAGAAATGAAAGGGGATGTGTATAAAAGCAGAAAACTGAAAACTAAAGGATGGCACAATGAAGTGAGCTAACATTCCGGCAGATTTGAACATGTGATCACACTAATGCTATCACGAACCGAGCAAGAGAGCAAATGGCTGAAGTATGCTGACCCATTTCCCCATGCTGTGTGCTAACATGGATGGAAACAAAACGTAACTAATACTCATATGGACCAATGCATAAGAAGCCTGACCCAAAGTGATATATATATATCTTCATGATTTTTTATTACAACGTCCTGGCAGACAACTAAGCCTCTCAGGGCTTCTCCAAGGATTTAAGTATTATGACTGTGCACATTTTCTACCCCTAAGGTTTATCAAAGTTTGTAATCGACACCAAAATCCTTGCCTGCAGTGGTACTCTGTAAGATTTCATGTAATAAAATACATGTCTGCAGGCTTTACCACAGTGTGATAACATTCTACCCTTAATAGATTTCATAATAAATAAATCAGGCCCACTACCTTTGTTGTAACTAGTAATAATGAACATATCAGATCTATGGCATTTGAAATACATTTTCCCAATGAATCAGCTAGGCATATACCCTTTATCATTGGTGTATCAGAATAAATAACTCAGACGGACTGTATTGACCATAAGCGCTCCCACAAACATCAGGTATACCATAATAAAATTATAAATATGTACAAAATTACAGTTGTCAAAACTGATTAAAATCCCTCCTAAAACAATGCAATAAGGATTATCATAGCGCAAATCTTCTATCCCCACACAGTCTGAGTGGGTCGTTGACACCAAAATCTTTGCCTGCGTTGGTAATCTGTAAGATTCTGTATACCAAATACCAGTCTACAGGTTTTATCACAGTGAAATAACAATCCACCCTTAAAAACCTTTTAACTTTTACAATAAATAAGTCATGCCACCGACTTTGGCATAACTTGTTATAATAAACAGATCAAACCAATGGAATCTGACATAACATTTTCCAATGAACCAATAACACCTATATGTTTTACCATTGACTTGTTCTGTAACCAAGACAGGCCTACTGACGTATGCATTAATTGACAACCATAATGCATCCAGTCATACAATTACAAATATATACAATATTACTGTTCGCAAAGCAATAGACAAAAAGGCCAAGGAATATCACAAAGAAATCCTTCTACCCTTAGGGTTTGTCGGGCTTGGTCCCCCACCCTTGCCTCCTACTGTAAAATGTGAGATTTCATGTAACAAAATACATCTACGGCCAGTAAAAGTAAAACCAATCCATGGTTAAAGGCCTACTGGCTTTAACAAATGTTTTTCACAATATCTAATCCAAACTTACTGCCTTTGACATACCTTTTCATAATAAACAGATCAGACCTATGTCACTGGACATCATTTCTCTCAGTGAACCAATCAGACCTCTAGCCTTTATCACTGGACTGTCTCTATAATCTACTCAGTCCTACTGCATCATGCATAAACTTTCCCACAAGGCAGCCATCAGGCATACAGAGATAACACTACAAATGTGTACACAATTACATTTTGGCAAAGCCAATTGCTGTCTCTCCTAAGAGGGCCTAACAAGCATCATCATAGTGCGTGCCTTCTATACCCAGTGTTAGTCACGGGGGATAACCAACACCAAAACCCTTGCCTACTACAGTAATCAGTGAAGAATTCATTTAGCAAACTATCTCTGCAGGTTCTAATATAGCGTAACAACAATCCACCATTAAATGCCTACTGACTTTAACATGTGGTTCTCACAATAAACATGCCAGGCCTACTGACATTAACTTAACTTTTTATAGTAAACAGATCAGGCCTCTAGCCGTGATCATCGGCTTGTCGCCATAACCAACAGTTGAGCGTATGCTTCCGAAAAGGCAACAAATGCAATATAAGCACTCTTTTTCAGTGGAGGCACACAACCTCTGCCCAATCAAATGCTGCAATCAAAACAACCAACATTTGGCAGGACTGAGGAGGCATATAAAAAAAAAAAAAAAAAATGTCTAAAACTTCCTTTTCTCTTGCTCACATAAATTGACAAATGCGCTTTCTAGCCAGACCTAAAACGGAAAGTGTTGTAATGTACGAAAGCCAGGCAGCCTCCAGAACATTATTATGCAATCCTTGCTCTACAGCACAACATGCTCACATGACCGCCTGTAAGAAGGAAGGAGACGGGGCTTTCCCAACTTCAAAACAGACCATGGAAAACAACAACGCGGTTTCTGTGTGTTCAGCAGCCATGTGACTCTTGCATTTACTTTTTCAAAAGGTTACTCCAGTTTTATTTCCAGATGGCCATTACACAGCAAAATGATGTTCCAAGTGCCGCCGTTTCTACAGAGAAAACCGAGCAAATATGTCAAATGTATTTTTAGATGAACACTGACCGCTAGTGGTTCAGTTGGTAATTGTGGGTGTTTTTTATGAGCACTGGTGCATACAAACTCCTCACAACAGTTCACAACAGTTCCTAGAAACTGTAGCCATGGTTTCTTACAGAAACATCTGGTAAAATGTATGACAACCACGTGGGAACAGTCAAGTAATGTAGTTAATGATACTATCTCTTTATTTGGCCTACGGAAAGGATTTGTAATTTTTACGAAACCAAAAAATAGACAATTTGAAAGTTTGTCTGTATTGTATTTAAAAACAAAACTTGAATTAAATGAATTTTAGTATGCCTCAATTTGATAGCATCTGATAATTGTTAAGTCTTCCTATTTATTTAAGAGACTCGTTTTTTCTCTTTCTTCATTTGATGCAGGCCAAAATGTAAATACACTCGAAAGTGAGATACATATAAGACTAGTTAACACAATCAAGAATCCGCAATTTCTTTAAAAAACAAGTAAACAAAAACTCGAACACTAAAAAAGGAGGGAAAGAGAGAGGATAAGTGCTCCTCAACACAAGAGAAATAAAGGAAGTATCCTTATATTTGTCTAAGGACTGCGATTGGCCCAGAGCAAATGACAGCCAAAGGTCTATTACTGCCAGTGGCTGGTAGCCGGATAGGGAGCCTCTGCCCTGCCATGAAGTAGATGTAAAGTCACCCATTAGAATCCAAAATCACTCACTAGGACCGAGAGACAATATTTTCAGAATGATCAACAAAAATGCAAATCATATGGCATGAATTCCATTAAATGTAAATTCCCTTTTGTATTCTTGTGAATATCCTGAAAACGTAGGTGTATTCGTTCTAATCAAGGTAGGACCGAATCCTTAGATTTGTAAAAGGCTCTATATTTCAGTGGTGCAAAGTCATCCTGTGCCCTGGGCACCCTCGTTTGTTTCTGACTGGTACTGGTGGTAACTGACTCTGACTGTCCCTGGGCTCAGCCTAACCAGGGCCAGTGCTATGCTGAAAAAAACACTTAGAATACAGTGAAAACACCTACATACACTAGGGTACACTATAGGTTAGGGTGCCCCTATGATTGGCATGACCTCCCCTATAAGGCCCTAGTACATGAAAGGGCAAGGGATTAAAACTACCTTTAAGACCCTGGTACATAATAGGGCATGGCAGTTTAGAGGCCAGCAGCCCTTTCTTCTCCTGCATGCGTGCACTGCTGAGGCCTAAGGTCAGTTTAAAACAGCCCTGTGTTGCAGGGCTGCTTTTAAAATGTAAATTGTGGCCAAACTCGACTTTGGTGTTTGGGGCACTTAAAAATTAATAAACTACAATATTTTGGAATATGAGGTACCCCAGGATCGCCCCTAGGTGTCACAGAGGTGGGGGTCAGGTACTTATGAGGAGAACGATTAAAAAATAGGTTTTATATGCCTTGGGTTTAGTGGAATTGCACATTTTACTTCCCACATTGTTGTAAAGTGCTTCCCAAAATCGACTTTTATTCTGGGAGCCCAGTGGAGTGAGGATCTGCAATATTTTTATATATTCAGAAACCCTAAAGTCTCCCCTTGTGTTCCAGGGGTGAGGGAGGGTCCTGTAAATATAGGCAGGGTCCTTATAAAAGATGTTTTATAAGCCCTGGTATTGGAGAAATTGCCCAGTTAATTTTCCCATTGCAGACCCCCAGCCACATAGGTTAACATGGCAAGAAGTTATTAATTAATAACTCCCACCAAGAAACACAGAAAATATCATTCAAGGACTTACTAGAATGGTATTGATAAATCCAATAATATGCGATTGTTGAATTTATCCTAAAATATACAGACAAGAAGTTATAAGACTTTCTTGTCTGTAAGCCAAAATTCTGCCTTCCAGGGATCTGCCCTGATTGGTCAGAGTTAAGTGGATTCGCCAGGCTGCTTTGATGAGGTGATAAGTAGCCCCTGGGGTGAAGAACCATTCTGGGAGGAGAGGGTTCTGCTGCATAGGAATGCCAGAGCAAGGGGGAGGGGTCGTAAACCATGATCTTCAAAAGAAGGAGGGGACAGGCAGAAGAAGCCAGTTTCATTTACATCCCTACTCTTTGAACCCAGCCGGATGGCAGGCTTAAGGATGACATGTGCAGTTTCCAGGGGGAGGGAGAATATGGAGATGAGCCATCTTGGAGGTTGGTTTAGCCAGCTCTTGCCTCTCTGCTGAGACTTCAGCCATATTGAATTTTGGAGAAATAGTGCTTTCTGGGTGACCATTGTGCCACACTTTGGAGGAAATGGCCATGCTCTGGGGTGTTGCCCCGCACCTCATTGGACAGGAGTGCCCTCCTGTGTGGCCACAGAGAACACTGAATAATTATCTGAGAGGGGCAGTGTCTCTCAGATCTGCTGCCTGAAACAGGAGGAATAAGAAGGGTCCATGCTGAGAAGTTTGATTTGCACCAATTCGGCCCTGCACTCTGACTGACTACACCTGCTGCACAATTTGGAACTATAGCCCTGTGGATCAAACCAGCTTCAAAAGGACTGAAGAGTAGACTCCCTGCAAGCTAGAGGTTAATAGAGCTCACCTGAACCATCACCACCATGAATCCCCAGCCTGGAGTATTACCAGTCGATTTGTAAGGGTTTTGTGCAAGTGGATTGTGGGAATTGAAGTCCCAAATGTTCAAGGACCATCTTGGAGCTTCCAGACCCTTGGAGTAAGGTTTGGACACTCAGGGACCCTCAAAGGAACTACAGGAAGAAGTTACAGAAGTTTGGAGAAGTTTGGAGCAAAAAACTCCATAAGTGGACCGGCTCGACCTGGCCAGCCTAGTCGGCAACCCTCAACCGCGAGTCGGCCTGCCCTTCAGGTTTGTCCCGCTGAAAAGCTCCGGACGTCCTATTTTCAGAGTTTGACCAGGAGCTGGTGGAAACCCAAGCCGGCAAATCCTCACCAAATCCGGCCTGGTGAAGTGCATCGAGAGACTCCGGGTGAAAAAGCGCCGTAAAAGTTTCTAAGTCTGAACGTAGAAAAGGTGACCAGGACCAACCGCGAGAGTCAAGCCGCCCCCCTTCAACCGCGAGCCGGCCTGGATCTCTTATTTGTCCTGCTGGAAAGCTTAGGAGGTCTGACTTCCATAGGTTTGACCAGGAGCTCATCGCAAGGCAAGCCGGCGAACCCTCACCGAATCCGGACTGGCTGAGAGCTTCAAGGGACCTCAGCAAGAAAAGCTCCAGAAAAGTTTTTAAGTCAGAAGGTAAAAACTTTGACCGAGGACTACCGCAAGGAGTAGACACGCATGGCTCCATCATGGTCGGCCTAAAACTTTGACTTTGTCCCAGTCTAGCGCACCCAGATGCTCCAATAGGTGCTATAGGTTTCTATGTGCTATATAGTGCTAATCTTTAAAAATTCATATCTCTGGTCTCTGTTACCTACATTGGATTTTTTTCGTTTAGGTGTCATTTTAGAGATAAAAATATTTCCTATTTTTATAAATTGGTGTTGCATTTTTATTGTGTGTTGTGTCTTAAATGGTTATTGAATTGGTGTTTTTAAATGCTTTACATACCCGTCTCTGAAGTTAAGCCTGCCTGCTCACAGCCAAGCTACCAAGGGTTGATCATGGAAATAGTTTTCTGAGACCTATACTGAGCCCTATATTGTGTTAGTAGCCTTATTGCCAGTGGTGGTTATATATTTACCACTACTAATAATCCACTTTCCAACATTCAGTGAGTGCCTGGGACATTTTAAGGATTTTGGGGGCCCTGGGCCAAACGTATTTTGTGGCCCCCTGTTCGGAACAACTTTCAATTTATGATCCAATTTCAGCTTGATGTTTACATCTAATATTCAGGGATGGTGATGTGTGTTTTCAATACCGTAATACAGCAGCAGCTCACTAGTATTACTGCAAATAATCTTAGTGACCCCCTCCCATTTCTCATTTGTAAGGTCCTGTTTTGATGTTAAAGAAACTTTTTTTATGGATGTTGCATGAAACATAAACACACATTCCTCTGCAAAATGTCTGTAATAGACTCTCCCCCCTATTAAAAATAAATTAAAGGAAAGCGGCATTTAAAACAATCTATTTAAGAATTATTAAAGGTCATGAGGTCAGAACAGAGCTAGCTTTATCAGTGGGGTCCTGAAAGCCTGGGTTCCTGGGACAGGGCCCACTTTGCCAATACCTTAAAACGTCTTTGGTGAGTGCTACTAAGAAAGCTAATACGCATTCCAAAGAAATAAATAAAATAATGCAGCCAAAGCTTGTCTTTCTAGACAGACAAAGAGACCTCTTGTGGAAGAGAGTCTTTGCAATTATCTGCTTAAAAATATGTAATAAAATGTGTTTCACTGGCTGACTAGCAGTACCAGAACTTTAATCATGAAATATTTTGTGGTTGTTCCATTTTTTTCTCTATTGGACAGATACTGTAATTTAAGACCCTGATTTCGGAGAACAAGACACTAATGGACAAAAAAAAAAATCTTACATCAGGTAAGAGGGGAGGGGCATTGGGCCGTTGGGGCCGGGGGGGATTTCGACAGACGACGACGAGGGAAAATTATTTATTTCATTTTCCCTTGTCATCGTCCGTCGAAATCCCCCACACCCGGCCCCACCGCCCCACCGCTCTTACCTGCACGGGCCACGGCTGTATCTAATCAAAACTATAAAGCACAGATCCACCAGTGCACTGACATAAGTGGACTCAATTACACTTTTTAAACCTTGCTGATTACTTGCAGGAAATCCAGACATCTTCAGTTTGCTTACGCCTTGTAAAATATTTTTCACAATTTCTCTTCACTGCTGCCTTTCATGAAAGAACAAAATATTAATTTATTTTGGAAAATCATTAAACTGCAACTTTTTAAATCAGTGATGTCCAACACTGATCCACAATTTCTTCTAGGCATAGGAAAAGAGAGACAAGGAGAAAAGAAAGTGCAAATAGGTTTTCAGTGGTTTTCTAAAGGAGGGGAGGTTGTTGGAGACCCGCAGGTGGAGTGGGAGGCCGTTCATGGAGGGGGGGTTTGCCACTGAGAAGCCTCTGTCTCCTCTGGATTTGTGATTGGATTGGTTGGGATTGGTGAAACACAAGGGTCTGGATGGGAAGTATTTTGGTACTTTTGTTCTATATCTTTATGGGCTGAGACACACAAGCATTTGAAGATGAGGCAGGGGATCTTGAAGGGGATTCTGTCTCTGACTAGAAGCCAGTTGAGATTTCTGTGGTGGTCCGTGGTACATTGATTTTCTTTTCAATCCTTTATGATAAGGACTCCGGCATTCTATGATTTTTTTAAGTTTATTTGGTAGGTTGGCAAGCCATAGTCGAGTGAGTTGCAATAGTCCAGGGGGACTCACAGCAGAGTGTTGGGATTTGGGAATAAAAGGGAGAATTGTTTGAGTGGTTTGAGTTAGTGTGAGTCTGGTTTAACCACTGATCCAATTTGGCACTTAAGGTTCATGTTGGTGTCCAAGAGGGTGCCTAGGTTACTCACGCAGGTTTTGATCAACACCATAATCCTGGATGGTGGAGACGGGGCAGAGGGATTTCATTTGTTCCAGGAGATGCCGATGTTGTGCCCTATTACTGCTCTAACCAAACCAACAATGCATTATGTTGAGAGAACTCCAGAGACAGAGTGGTGCAGGGGCTGCTTACATCTAGAGCACTACATTCACCCCTGCTTAACCCCTTCAGGGAGCATGCAGGCACTATACATTTTAGAAGCTTCACTTCTTTCAAATAAATTATGAGTTACTGCATCTACTCATGGCTTGGTGTATTTTACCAGGCTTTGACCTGTCATGAGGAGGATTAGCCTCCAATTCTACCTGTTAGGGATCAGGTGTTGTGTTGTGAGGGCTCACAGAAGTTGGTGTTGAGTTGGAAGCTGCAAAAAAAAGATGGAGCGTCCTGAAATGTCCCCATTGTCAGAGATATACCATGGAGGACTGCTGGCCTCAACAAGCAGCTGACAGAACAGCTGCCTCTTACTGAGACAGTCATTAAGACCAATCAGAAACCTTACCAATGACCGGCAGTGGAGGACTAGAAGTCCTGGCATTTAAAAAGTTTCCACCAGAGACGAGACAGATCAGCAGAACATCAGGAGCCTTTACAAAACGTAGGCAGGCAACCCAGAGTACAAGGAGCTTATATAGGGTACAGCGGTGGCCCTGAGCAATGAGGTTCTTTTCTGATATCCAAAGAGGGTAATGTTTTTGGAACTGTGACGATGGTGGGTACAGGCCTGGACCACTCCAGAAGCCTATCGCTTAATCAATAAATAATATTCAAATCACACAAAGTGATGGTTGTCTATATCAGGTGTAGAGGGAGCAGGAACTAATGAATGAAGCAACAAAAAAGGAGGAAGGGCTGGAGACACTGATCTCATAACTAGGGGCCAATGTAACAATGTATGGAACGAATATAATGATACTGGTTGCAAAAACTGGTCACAATTTGCAGCCAACATTTTTGTGACGAGTACTGAACTTTGCTAACGGACCTAAATACTAATAGATTGGTTTGTAAAATTCAGAACCAGAGTGGGTCACAATCCTACCTAGCAAATATTCATTAGGGAGGTCGCAAATGGTGACTCAATTGACTGAATAGAATCACAGAGATGGTGGCCTGCAAGGGTCATCAGACCCCCATGTCTATGACTGCATAAATAAAGAAACCATTATGTAAATGCAATCATACACCACTATGTCTATGACTGCACTTAAATAAACCTTTTTTTAAGCAGCCTGACTTCATTAAAGGAATGGGGCTGCTTTAAAAACAGTTCTCCTTTTTTCTAATAGTTTTTCTAAGACTGCTCCACAAGAAACAATTTTCCACAATTCACAAAGGGGAAAGGGTCCAAAGAGGACCCATTACCTTTTGCAAATGTTACCACCTTAGCTTAGGAGTTGCTAACTTTTCAATTGTTTGAAAATCACAACTTGGACAGGACACCCACAACTTATCCCTTCCAAAGTTGTGATTCGGTATCCATTTCTATATCCATTTTAGGAGTCAACAGAAGTTTGCAGACTCCTAAAATGGGTTTAGAACATACCAAAACATGTTTTAATAATCACAAACCTTGGGATTTTGCACATCAGAGCGTTTGCCATGTTTAAATTTTTTTGTGCGTCTTGCCAAAGAAGCTGTCTTTGTTCCAAACCGATTCTCCTGATTCACACCTGAATACCAGCAAGACACTGGTCAATGGCCTTATCTTCCTCGTTCTCCATTCACAGAAGTAGTAAGGTGTAATTAGTGTGCACCTCAATGTCCAGGTGATTGGGCTGCATAATCCTAGCTAACACATGCATGTATACATTGAAGAAGAACAGGAGAGCGCCTGCCCAGGTTGGATCTTTACACATCAGCTGCCCCGGTTCAAACTGATGATGTTCCATATTTACAAGCTGCCTCAATCAATCAACTCAGATTTGTTGTGCGCGACTAATCCCCCGTGAAGGTATACAGGCACTGGATACTGCCTTAGCCAAGCTGTAGGAAGGTAGGATCTTTCTGCATGGTTATCCCCACTTTTTGCCTGGTGCTAAGCTGTTATTGACTAGTCTGACTGAGATCCTGCTAATCAGGTCCCCAGTCTACCTGCTTTCTCCCTTAAATTGTTGTGGTAAGTACTTAGGTACATCCCAGATTGGATACTGGGGTACCCTTACCAGTCCCTAGTATATGGTACTAAGGTACCCAGGGCATAGGTACCCCAGAGGTCCCCAATGGGCTTAAGCATGCATTATGCCACCCATGGGAGACCATTCAAAATGGAACTACAGACCTGCCATTGCAGCCTGTGTAAGTTAGTGCTAGCACTACTTACTAAAGATATAGGTTTCCTATATCTCGGGTCACTGCACTTAAAACCTATAAGTCACCTCTATAGCAGGCCTTATCAATCCTTAAGGCAGGGTGCTTGGTTCTAAGTGTGAGGGTGCCCCTGCATGAGCAGGACACCCCTAGAGCCTACGGAGTCCATTCCCCTTGGTTGTAAGTGAAACAGCCATATACTATATAGAGGGGCACCGCGTAATTACGCTTTGACCATCTTGAAAACGTCTGCAATGTATCCTATCATGTTTGGTATCAAACATGTTGGAATCATACCTCCCACACTGTAAACGGTGTGGGAGGTATGATTCCAAGCACTGGAAGAGCCCTCCGTTAGGCTCTCAGTGCTCGCGGTACCAGCCTTCTTGACCAGGACAGCACAAAATGGTTGCTGCCGACCAGAGACATGATTCTGCCCTACTGCTGCTGAGCCAAGCTCGAGCAGGGGAAGGCAGAACAATAGGCATCTTGTCACAGGGAGGTGTGACCACCTCCCAGACAGGATTTAGTGTATTGGGGCAGGGTGGGTGCGCTTGCCAGCGCCACTCAGTCTGCATGAGGGGCACATTTGGTGTCCCTATGCATAGTCCAGTTCAAACCAGCTCTGGGAGCCATTGGCTCCCATTCTGGCGCGCAACTGGACAAAGGACATGGGAGTAACCTCCCCCCTGTCCAGATCCTCCCCTGGGAAGGTCCCCTGAATCATCCCAACCCTTTCATTAGGGTACTGAAGGGCTTACCTGTGGGTGAGTCCCTAGATTCGTCGTGGGACAAGATTCAGATCAGACACCACTTCTTCTTCTACCGTCTGGGCACTCATGACTTCGCTGGACTTCATTTGGGCTCGACTTCATCTCCCTTCCAGTCTGCTGCATCGTCTGTGCCTGTGCACCATACAGGAGCCTTCCAAGGCCTGTGGGCATCAAAAACACCTGAAGGAATCTCCCTTGGAGTGAAGGAGTCACTCCCCTGCATTCACAGGCACCGCAACTAAGTCGACCGGTCTGCTGATCCTGAGCTCCTCCAGACTCCATAAGGTTTTGCAGCACAGGTGGTGGTTTTCCACAGCTCCCGAGGCCTGCCTTGCCCTCTCACCAAGTTTGAGGCCAGTATCCCTCGTGGGGGTTGCAATAACCGTACCCCTGTGCACAGCGTCAACTTGCAGTTGCAAAGGCTTGTTGGCTTCCTTCCAAGAAGATCTTCCGGCCCCAAGTAGCATCAACCTCGAGCACCTCCACAATCTACAGCCACACCGCATCGTGTGCATTGTGGCCTGCATCTTTTGGTGAGCTGCTTGAGGTCCTCTCGCGACTCCAGCGCCTCCGGCCTGTGGGTCCATTTGAGGGTCACCGTTGTTTCTTTTGGGCTCCCCTGATTGCTCGGGCCTGCCCTGACTCCCATGCTTGTGGTGAGTCCCCTGGACCTTGCTGGTCCCGATGTTGCTCCTTCTCCAATTCCTGCATTGGTTGCATTTGCCAAGGCTTGTTGGTGCTCCCGCCAGACACCGACCCCTCAGCACTCGACATCCTTTGTGGGACAGTTCGTGCATGGCTCCTGGTCTTCCTGCGCATCGCCTGGTCCTCACAGCTGCAGAGTCAAGGTCATCGTCACCCATCCTGCAACACCCAACATCGGAGGGCATTCATCTTTCAAGTCTCCTGGTCACTCCTGAGTGACATAGACTCTGTCCCCTCTGCTTGCAGGTACCTCTCATCTAGAATCCACCTTCGGATTCCCTCGGAGACTTTCTCCTTCTTCAGCAGTGGCACTTTCCTGAAGTCCTCCATTGGATTCGACAGCGGTTTCCGACACCACTTCACACGTATGCACCCGGCTTCCCTGGTGTAGGTAACATGGGTACTAGGGTATCCATGGGTGGGGTGGCTGTCCAACCTCTGTCTTCCACTGACTTTCTTCAGGGTCCACTGGGAAGGGTCCTTTATCTTTAAAATTTCAACCACGACTTACATGTAGAGTTGTACGGATCACGCGGTCATGTTCCCACACTGCACACGCCCTCTGTGGGGTCCCTATCTACTCACCTTGGGTGGTTCCTCGGGTCCCCAGCACTTCTATGTCCTCTTGACCTTGTCTTGACCCAAGTTGTGGTTCTTATACCACTTTCTTAGTATATGGTTTGGTCCCTCCCCTGGGGTCCACTGTGTATTCTGTGCTATTTACTGTGTTTCTTTGCAAAGTATTGTGATTATCTTCACGTAGGAGATATCTAAAGGTGTTAGAGAGTATTATATAATAAATACATATTTTTATAAATACCTTGTGTGGTTCTTTTTCACTTAATCTATACTATAAGATTGCATTCTGGTAAAACAAGCTGCTTTACACTCCTTCTGGACTAAGCCTGAAGGCTCCTCTCCACAGCTACCACTTAGAGAGCTTTCTAAGGTTGTCTAAGACCTCTTAAATCACGATAAGGGTTGTCTGGACTGGATTAAGGTGCGCACTTACATTAGTGGACATCATATAACAGGCCAGCTTCTCACACATGCTTTTAAGGCCAATCACTTACTCAAGATACTCAACTAGCAGCTCAGAGTCCATGGTATTGAAGGCATCAGAGAGGTCTAGAAGTACAGGGACAAGATGCAAGGACAGCCTTCTGCACTACAACTCTAGCCTACAGGAGTCTATCTATGATGGCCAGAAGATCTGATACTTTTCCTGTATCAGCTAGGAAAGTCTGGTTGAGTTGTAGCCCTGTAGTTGTCGGGTACAGAGAGCCAATGTCTCACCTGAGTTCTCAGCAGTAGGAGGTTATGCAAGTGCTTCCAGGAAGATTGTTAAATTAGTGCCCTACCACTCTGCAGTGACAATGGGACAGGAAGACCATTCCTTAAATATGTGCTCAGATTCCATGCAAACATTACAGGGTTGAGCAACGAAGAGGACACTCAGGGCATGGGACTCAAACTAGGCTCTAAGTAAACTCTGGTCAAAGTTTGAATACATAATATTGGGACTACCAGGGATGGCTTACAAGGCAATACAAAGCAAAGGGAATGTAAAAAAATACTGTTAAAGAACTCTTTTGTAGATGTAAAAAGTGTTAAGCTCCCAGTTAGGCCGCAATATGCATACAGTTTGCACTCTGAATTTAGGGGTGTAATGCAATATACAGGTGTTTTAGTAAGAGAGGCTCTGTTTCTAGTTTGTCGAGTGGTGTGCACACAAGAACTTAACACCTAAGCGGTTATTCTTCGGTACTAGCTACATTGGGACCTGATTATGGAAGGTCAGGTGAGGCTCCATAAATGTGTATCTCTCCATTCCTGCATCCATCAAAGGGATGGATCCTAGCGCCGAGCTTCTTTTGAACGGTGCAGAGATGAGGTATGGACAGTTTCTTGGTAGTCCCAGCCTGTTTTCCAAAAGCCGGCTGGCCAGTTATATAGTAAAAGCCAATAAACAAAGAAAAATGAGCTGGACAATTTAAATGGAGAACAATTTCTGAACTTTCCCAACTTTCTGTCATGGTGCCATTGGAAACAATAACACACTTGCTCATCAGTGCCTCTATAGTACTCGATTCAAGATACGTGATATATCACTTACAAAACTGTAGTCAATACTCCAATAAACTGGAATGCCTTTGGAAAGAAACTCTCAATGGACTGAACTTCAGCCCTATTTCTTTTTTTTTTAACATATCTTATTATTGGTTTTTATAAGCACTTAACTCAACACACCAAACAATGTACAGAGCAGTGTATTTCACAACAATCGCCTAGAACCCCCCCCCCACCCAATCTAAGGCATTTAACCCTCCATATACCAAAATTACACACTAGATTCAAGTCATGGAATCTGCAATCCAGGCCCCCCAAATCTTACAATGTTTTGTGGGACATTCCTAGCTTTATAGACAGCGCTCTGCCTCAGCGTAGTAGTCCATTCCACGTGTCCATTTACCAGCGTGGGGGATGTCTCTGCTCTCCGGTGGCGGGCAATATCAACCAGTAGTCCACTGCATCTATTTCCCTCCCCACTCGTCCATGAGCCCCATCAAGATCATTTGGGCTTGCACGCCACTGGGAGTCTGGCAAAGCGAGATAGAGCCTTGCATATATAACTTTGTATAGATGGGCATTGCCAAATTGTGTGGTAGAAGGTGCCTAGTTGTGTCAGCCTAGCTGGGCTAAAGTAAACCCTGTGTAGATATTTGAGTTGTACTAACCTAAGGCATTTGTACCCGGGTGGGCCATCCTGGCTTCCACCCAGTATTCTTCGGCTGGGGTGCCAAAATCCCATTCCGAACGTTCCCGTAATGTAATCATGGGATCTGGGGTGTTGTTGACTAGGGAGCAATATATCTTAGAGATGCCTTTGTCTCTCATTGGGGAAATCGTAATGTGGGCTTCGGGTGGATTCTATTCTGGGACCGACCCGGAGACCCCCTCAATGCTGTTTCAGGGCGTGCCTGAGTTGTAAGTATCAATAAAATTGGACCTGTGCATATCATACACGTTGACAAGCAGCTGGAATGTACATAGTCTGCCACCCTCCCAGACGCCACCCAATTTTGACATACTGATGGTGTCCAAGGTGCCAAAGCCGCGCAGCGTGGTTGTGTGGGGGAGCCAACTGCTAGCCCTGGTCAGGGACTTGTGCCAGCAAATCCACTGTAATGCCTGATACCAGCATGCAAGTGATTTTCGGGTTGCTGGAGGGAGACAGGCTTGCGGGGTGGGCCCGTAGAGTACACTGAAGATTCCATATTTCTCCAGGGCCTGGAACTCTATAGCCATTGATGGGTCCATCCGGTCTCCGAATATCCAGTCACTAATCGGTACAATGTGGCTGGCCCAATAATATAGTTTAATATCAGTCACCACAAGACTGCCCTCGTAGGGCCCAGCACACATTTGCAGTATTCTATGCAGGTCTGTGCCCCCTTCCAGAGGAACTTTGTGAGTGTTGTTTGCAGGGTGTGGAAGAAGGCTGGCGGTATTTCATTGGGGTAATTTTCCAGTGTGAATAGCAGCTTGTCAGGGTGATCAATTTGAACAAGGCACCCCTGCCAGCTATTGTCAGGGGGAGGCACTCCCATCTGTCCATATTTTGTCAGGCCTGGGCGACCATGGGCTCAATGTTGGTCTCATAAGTTCTACGTTTGGCACATACGATACATACCCCAAGGTACTTAAAGTGGTTTTCAGCCCATAGCAGTGTGGTGGCATATAGTTGTGTGTCCCCGATAAAAGAAAGTAGATGGACTCGGTCCAATTGACCTGTAGCCCGGAGCCTTCTGCATCCACCTTCAACATGTGCATTAAGTGCCATAGGGATTGCTCCTGGTTGCTAATATAGAGCAACGCATTGTCCACATAGAGGGAAATTCTGTCTTCCAGACCCCTGGGCCTCTGGAAGCCGCTGAGTTGGGCATCCCTTCAGATCCACTCAATAAGGGGCTCCATTACCAGAGTGAAGAGGAGAGGGGATGGGTGCATCCCTATGGTGTTCCGTGGCTGATGGAGAATTCCCAAGAGAGCGTCCCATTGACCCTGACTCTTGCCCAGGGTTGGGAGTATACGACTGCCACGTACCTGTGGAAGCAGGGGCCAAAAGTCATGTGTGTTAGCAGCCTGAACATGAAGCGCCATCGGACAGTCAAAGGCCTTTTCATAGTTGATAGACACCAAGGCCCTGCGTAAAGTACTGCACTGCGCAGATTAAGGTTGGCAGTGCTCTTCCATTCATTACTTTTGAATGTCCCCCAGGTTTGGGTGAATTGCAGCCATTAGGCTATACCTATATATTCCCCCCTTCCCTAGCAAACACTTCTGAGCATGGCTGCTTTTGTGTAGGCAGACGCCCGCTCTCCCACTACCTCATGGACTCCTCTCCTCTCCTCACAGCATCTTCTGGAATGGATTGCCTCGCCTTCCTGCATAATTGAGGCAAATATCTAATTTTTCTACTTCTAGTCAAGCCATTCCAGGCCAACCAGACCAACCAGATGGTCCCTCTTGGTCTCTTTTGCCTGCTGCCAGTCCTTCCACTCTAAATTACATTAGATTCTCAGGTCATTGTCTGTCTGTTTAGGCCTGCCCATGAGGAGGTCTGTAGGTGGTGCTTTCCTCCCGTGCTTGTGATAACCACTTATTGGCACCAATTGTACCCTATTCATTTGGGTACATGGGCTCCAGTTATAATTGTTAGGTTGATGAGAACCTGGAGCTGTAATACATTTTAAAATATTCTGATCATGTCAACCCTGTGTCACACTCGCTAAGGGATACTCCCCTGCCATGATTCATCTTAAGGGGGCAGTGAATTGACCCAGTAAATATTGTGTTGTTTTTTTACAGTGACAGGGAATTAAGTTGAGACTGTCACATTTCTTCCTATTGTGAGGATGTCACACAGAAATTCTAAGAACACCACTGACCTTAGTCCTGAAGGAACTAACAATTAGTATTCAACAAAGTTAGGTCAATCCTTGACCAATCTATACAGAATTATGTGAATAAATCAATTTCTTAGTCCTCGGGTCCACTAACCCAACCAGTAAAAACCATAATCTCTTTTTTTCCTGTACCAGAAAACCCTCTGCCTCCAACCCCTGAGGCCCCTCCCCTTGGAAAGAATGGCATATCAAAGCAAAGTGACCCTGCAAGGCGACTGCCTTAGATAGCCAAACAAAAGCTGTATTTGGATTCTTTGCCCTCTAACACATTCGGGGAGGGAGAGGAGGCATACTCAGAGGAGTATGAGATGCAGGACCTGGATGAAGGGAATTCTCATTCCTCCGAAGGTGACATAGAAAGTGCATGGTGCCCACTTCCCAAGCAGTGGTTCCCAAACTTTTGACTCCTGAGGACTCCCATTGAGTCACCACTGGAAGCCGGCGACCCCCAAGCAATTTGTATGATTTAAATTTCAAACATTAAAACAGTAATTCGAAAAAAAATAAACACGCGTGCACACAAAACAAATACTTAAATTACTAAGGATTTTAGGGGCATATTTACAAGCCCCTATCGCCATGGGAATGTCACTTTTTGTGGCGATCCCGTGGCGATAGGTGCTTCGCCTTATTTACAAGGCAGTGTTAAGCCACTTAACATGGCTTAACACTGCTTCGTAAATAAGGCCCCCTTTCACGCAATGCTTAGCGTGAAAGGGGTGGGCAGTGGGTGTTGCAGTGGGCGTTCCACCACAACACCCATTGATTTTGACGCTGCCCCTATTTACAAGGGCAGCGTAAATAGGATGCAGCGCCAAAATTAAGACCAGGGAAAACCAGGTCTTAACTTGGCTAAACAAGGAGAAATGCTTTATTTCTCCTCGTTTTTGCTTTTTCCATGTGTTCTGTCTTGTGCAGCACACATGGAAAAAGCAAACGCGTTGGATTGTTTATGTTCAGGAAGGTGACCCTTCCTGCACATTAACAATCTTTTTAAAAATGGCATTTTGTAACTTCCATGTGTGCTGCATTAAGCAGCACACATAGAAGTGACAAAACTACATTGCAATATTGTTTATGTGCAGGAAGGGGGACCTTTCTGTACATAAACAATCTTCCCCTGCATGCAAACACCCTTGCACTATGGGGCAAGGGTGCCTGCGTTGCCACTACACTGCTAAGTGTAGCGCCAGCACGGGAGGAAACGCAGGGCTGCACCATATTCTTGTAAGTATGGTGCAGGCCTGCGTTTCTGAAGTGGCAGAGCATGTCGTTAAGCCAGGGAGGCTAACGACACGCTCCCCCACTTCTGTTGTAAATATCCCCCTTAGTATTTTATATTGAAAGAATTTGCAAAAAACAAAAATAATTAATGGGAAGGTTGGTGCTGCATCTCTGTGACTAACTTTTAAATGGTTGGTTTTATTTCGCAGTACAAGGCTCCTGCTCTTGCCAGGGCCAGACTGGAAACCCAAAGCAGCCCTGTCAAATGTTTTCAGGCCAGTCCCCATACAGTGCACACCAAGTGCAGTGAGTGAGCCTGACTACTACAAAGGGGGCTTTGGGAGGCTCTCCCCCCAAAAAATTTAGGAAACAATGGTGCAGTCTAAAACACATTTATCATTATATATTGAATTGTATTAGCTTTTAACGAATAGTAAATGAAGACCTTACTATGCACCAGGATACGACAATCTTTGTTGGGGTTCTTCAATGGTTCCCTTATTATCACCCTCCAACTGTTTTTAAGCACAGTGTAGTTAAGCGATTTGCACGGAATCACAAGAGACAGTGCTGCTGCCCCCTTACTCCAGTCGTCGGTGCTGCCTGTACCACTACCTCCTCCCCGCATCTGCTTGCCTGTCCCGCACAATTATAGCACAAACTTGAACCAAGAGCATTATAGCGCTTCACACGGAAATCAGCTCCCCTTACAAAACTGTTTTTAAGCACAGTGTAGTTAAGCGATTTGCACGGAATCACAAGATACTGCGCCTGAGCCGAGATTGTAACCTAGTTACCCAGTTCTAACATCCGCAGCCCTAGCCGCAACGGGTGTGATATTAGGAGATTTGTCATAAGAAGAAGCACTCCCTGAGCTGTGAATACGTAGTGCTTTCACCTGATATTGTTCGATTACATTAAATTAGGCCATTTACAGTATTCTGCTGTTTGCTTTCCTTCAACCCCCTCCTGAGTGTGCAATGCACTCTTCCTAAAGTAAATGCTTCTGAGGTAATTTCCATCCTTCCAAGTCCCGTCGCTCTTTGGAAAGCTCTCTTCCCATCTTTAGTCGCAGCTGTTGCCCCTTACCTCGGTCCCAGTCAGGGGTGATGAGAGATGGTTCTTACTGGCACAGACCATTCTCAGAACTTCCGGAGAAGGTTTGTAGCAGCCGCCATTGTCAAAGTCTCTGTGTGTTTGTGCCCCTAGCTCACCCTCGACATTCTCACTCCAACTCAGTTTCCCCGGCGAGCTGAATCCAGGTGCCAAAAGGCAGCATGAATAAAAATACATAAACATAAATGTAATAAAACCTCGTCCTTCAAGTCCTTGATCAGTTTCTTTAGCAGTTGTTAATTTAATCAAACTTAATTTAAACTGCATTGTAACCACAATTAGGTAAAATGTTTTTACTAAAGTAACTCTCCAATAGCATTCATAAGTAAGCAAAAATGCAGCAAAAACATGTAGTGTTCTGAATTTTACAAGTTCAAAGACCAACTCCTTCTTCCGAAGTCAGTAAAGTGAGTACTATTAAATTGACTGACGATGATATTGGTTAGTCACGGTGTTTAGTAGAGGCAGAAGTGCTATTTATTTATATACTTATTATTAAAACTTACATTTATGTGGCTGTCACCAGGTAGCCCTGATTGCTAGGTCTCAATTAAGAGAGGGCTGTACAGCAGCTGCGCTGCTTTACAACAGGGCTAAAAGACATTGGCAAAGCCAAGAGCTCTTGCATAGGCGAGACCTATTGGCTTTGCCAATGCTTGTTTAAAATGCATGGTACACGTTCTTTGCAGTAGGCATATCAACCCTCTGTGCTACATTAGACAACTCAAAGCTGCCACTGGACAAAACACTCATCTCACTCCAGCAGGTACATTAATCACTGGTATTATCTTGACAGGTTTACTGTTGCTCGAAAACTACTAATTATAGAAAGAACTTTGCAGTGCTTTTAAAACTGCTGCCTGCGGACCCCCTGGGAATGTGTCACGGACCCCTGGGGGTCCGCGGACCACAGTTTGGGAAACACTGCCTAGGCTACTGGAGGAGGCTGAGCAAGGTTCCGCTAATCCTCCTCATCACTCTAACGGTCTCCTCCTCAACGCTTTCAATCCAGAGGACAACATTCACACTCGTTCTTCATACTGGATCCCCTTTGCAAAAAGTGCAGCCTATGTTCAAGAAAGGCTCAGAAAGCCTTTCGTAAAAGAGGCCTGTAACTGACTTAAAGCTGATTGCCCTCATTCTTCACTGGAAGGCAAAGTTGCAGAGGCCACAGATATTAGTCCCAAACTTTTAGACTTTCTGGACAAATATGTTAAAGACCTGAAAAGGGCATCAACATGTCCTGGTGGGTCTGTTGAGATAAACCTCTTGACCTTTCAGGACCCCACTCCAAGATCTTGGAGATAGCTTTCCTGGCCAAAGCGCAAGAGACGTCTATTTACCCTGATCTTCTAGTTCTTTGAGCCCAATGGGCCATTTGTTTATTAAGGAAAGCTACTTGCGCCCTCTCCGCAGACTCGGACTGACCAAAAACTAAACAATTTGGCCACTAACAAGGCAGGGCAAGTGGCCAGAGATCTATTATTTGTGAACTCTTTGTTAAAGAAGTAACAAAGTTAGCCAGAACTTTCACCTCGTTAGACAAGGCTCAAAAAGCTCACAAAAAATCTTCAACCAGAATCTTTTTAACAGAGTGAGCAGACGCAGGGGCGCACTGATGGCTGAAATCCGTCCTAGCCCTCTTTTAGGGGCTTCCAGAGGAGACGTGGCATGTGGGGCAATCACCAGCAGTGAGAAGTATTCTTCCCACCCCGATCCAGACAATACAGGGGCAGAGGATACTGAGGACATCCCAGAGGAGGAATATCTGCTCCCTCTTTCTCAGGTGAGACTGTTTTTCTAGCACTGGTCCCATAGCACTCAAAATACATGGATCCTCTAGTTGGTTCAGGGATTCCACCGAGAATTCTACCACACTCAGGGGCCGATTCCGATCTCGGCCGGTAGGGCTCCGAATCGGATTCGGCTTTACCGGATCCGATTCGGAGCCCTGTTTCCCGACCGATTCGTACGTGCGTCCGGGCGAGCGAGTACGACGCGAAATCTCCGACCGACTCGTTCGCGAGACCCAACCGCACCGACCGACTCGTTCGCGAAAGCCGACTGCTCCGACCGACTCGCACAGACTCGCCTCGCACCGCGCAATGGAGACGTTCCCCGGCCGGGTAAGTACGATGCGCGCCTCGAGCAGTCCGACCGACTCGTGCCGTCCGGCTCAAAAGAGCAGTCAGAGCCGCACTTTGGGGGTCCGTGTCGGACCCCCCTGTACGCCTAGCCGCGCGAGTCGCACACAGGGGGGACCCATGGGTCCCCCCTACCTGTGCATGTATGGCGCGACCCGCTTCGACGCGTACCCGCTGTAGGGGGCGCCCTTGTTCGCCTCGCACCCATTGAGTCAATGGGAGCCCGCGTACGCGTTGTACGACCGGCTCCCATTGACTCAATGGGAGTCCGACCGAATCGAGTCCGATAGCATACGAACGCATCGTACTCGTTCGGTCGGACTGCTAGGGTCCGATTCGGTCGGAAATCTCTCCTGGTCCGGCTCGGTCGGAGAGATTTATGGCCCGAATCGGAATCGGCCCCTCAGTGTGAAAACTCCTCCCCGAAACCACTAGACTTAACTGTAGCGAAACAAACCTTTATGGATCAAGAAATTCAATCTTTGATTCAAAACAAAGCGATTCGCAGCACGATTCAACACCCCAGAGTCTTTGTCAACAATATCTTTATTGTAGACAAAAAGGGAGGAGGTTACAGGTTAGTTATCAACCTCAAAGAATGCAACTCATGGATACTCTACAGACACTTTGTGATGGGGGTGAGGGGGACAGGAGCAAGACGGGATTCCCGACTTACTTACTGTCCCACTGATGGGCTCGACCGAAAACCAAAGAGTCACATTGGAAAAGGAGGAAGGACAAATGGGGAGACAGGAGAGAGTCACAGAAATAGAAAAAGAACTCATACCTTTTCAACATAGAGGAATGAAGGAAGAAGGAGGACAGAAGTCAGGCCAGATGCGCAACAAGAGCCAAATTTCGGGGGGTTGCTAATAAAAATTTCGGGGGTGGGGCTAATTCTTCCAGCAATAGGCAGAGTAGAGATGCAGGGGCTCTAAGAAGGGGTGAAAAAACAACAAAGCCTTGTTAACAAGTAAATGGTCTTTTAAAGACCTGTGAAGTACTCGGGTGCGGCTGCCAAAAGATGGATGCCAGACCAGCCAGCCTACAGCAGCTCAAAAACTGTATGTGTGTGTGCCCGGGAAGCTGTCTCAGCCCGGGCTGACACACACTACGGGGGGGGCTGGGGGAGTGGGGGGTTTGAAGCCCTTTGAGCCCTATGGGCGTTGCACGCCTGAGTCAGGCTAAGGGAGAGAGGTTAAAAAAGGACAAGTCAAAGAGGAGGCAAGCGGAGAGATGAGAGGAGGAGAAAGAAGGCGCTGCTGTAAACGGAGCAAGAAGTAAAGTCCTGAAACAGCTGATGGCAGGCGGAGGAGAAAGTCGGGGTGCAGAGGAAGACATCGGAAGGAGATGGGTGAGAAAGAAGGTCAGTGAGCAGCTGGCAGCAGACCGCAGAGGAAGGCGGGGAGCCAGAGGATCAATCGGAGAAGGCCATCAGGAGACCACAGCTTGAGCCTCAGTGCCTCCTAAATGTCAACAGGAGCTTAGAGGCGCACTGCCCTTACCACGCTTACAGGGGAGCCTGGCTTGAGCAGGCTACTTCCCGTATACAGGAGTGGAGGGGTCATTCCTGCCGAATGAGTGGAGAGAGGGGGGAATAATAAAGAGCTTTCAACCAGGCACTGTCAGAGAGGATAGACCTTGATTCTCAGGTATCTTGAGACTCTGGTGTATAATATTCACTTTCTCTCCACCATAACAAAGGTGTTTTGGAATCTAGTAGAGAATGCTTTAAATTGGAAAGGTTTTTTTTGGTGAGTAGACAAGTGAAAGGAATCCACTTGGGTTTGCAGAAAGTACAGAAAAAGGGGAAAATATGGGGAAAAATAAAAGAATTCTTGAGAGCAAGATAAAAATAAAGAAAAGTGGTGAAAGGAAAGAAAAAGGAAAAAAGAAAAGAAAGTGAATCGGAAATATAGAAAGAATAAATACTTACTTGTCACTTCTGTGTGTTTTTGCTCGAGGCATCCGGTTCTCCAGAAGAAAGCCCCTAAAAGTAAAAGAAAAGTGGTGTCACCAGTAAAGGACAGAAGAGGAGCACATTAGAAAGAAAAAAAACCAGAAGAAAAGCCAAAGACTCTTATTGCAAGAAGCTGGAATTTTTAAATAAAGAACTTTATGGTTAACCTCCTACAAAAGCCTGGTGGTTCGAAGTCTTTTGTTTGCCTCCCCATATCACAAATTTCAAGATGCAGAGTATTCACTTTCTGGAAGATCTCTTGAGCGACGACGATTTTAGACACAAACCTCTCAGTTCATATTTTTCAACTGCACAGACATTTCCTCCAATTTATCTGGAAGAATTCTACCTATGAATTCTTGGCACTTACCTCAGGCTTGTCCTCAGCCCCCTGGTGCTTCACCAAATTGATGAAACCAGTAGGGAACAAGGAATATGTCTAATAATATCTCATGAGAACATCTTGATCATGGCACAAGACCCAGGTCTATTATTGCAAGATCTTCACCTGACAATTGCTCTACTCCAGGATTTGGGATTTGTGATGAATCAGAACAAATCTTTTGTATCTCCGACCACTCAAATCAAGTTCCTGGGGTTCTACATGGATGCGACCACCGTTTCCACGACGACTCTTTGTTTACCATCCTAAATTGTTCTCGACCTTTAGGGCAAGTTGGGTCCATGCAAGATCAATATTTTTGGATCCAGACTGACCTTTGAAATCTTACTGTTGTATAGCTGAAGACCCGTTCCTCTAGCCCTGTCAACGGATGCCTTTCTCCAAAACTGGACTTGGTGCAAATTCCCTTGCCCATTTGCAATGATCCACAGAGTGATCTGTTCAGATCAGGAGACAATTGGCCGAGGTTATTCTAAAAACTCCTTTATTGAAAACACAACCTTGAATACCCAACCTACTAGAGTTAACATGTGAGCCTGCCCTGCTTCTCCCACTCTTTGCACTTTTAGTAGTTCCTGTTTGCATTATTGCAAACAGGCCCAAAATGTAATGCGTCACAGCATTTTCAAGAGAAGAAAAGTCTTCGGTCTACTAAATTTGAGCTTGGAGGGTTCTGGGTGTGTGGGGGATTCCACTATAGTATTCACTAGTGTCCTCCAACATCTAACACTCACATCCAGTTTGAAGCAGACAGTGTGCCCACAACAAATCCAGAGACAGACTTCTGGCAGAACAAAATCATGGTCCTTCAGCAATCAGACTGGGGATACACAAGCATTGTCCTGACATCCCGTTCTCTCCCTTTGAAATGCATCACAGTGTTACACATGGCTTAATAGACCTGTTGGGCTGGATTTGACACTGTCTTGTCAACAGAATGCCCACGGCCCCCAACCTTCATATTCTATTGAGCTCAGCTGAGTCATCTTTGCCCATACAGGTCAGCCTATTGGGTGCTCCTGGGAAGAATTTCATACCTCTTCCCGGGCTCACCACAGGCTGGTATTTTCTGGTAGATTAATGAAAATTGGCCTCAAGGAACTTCAAGCAGGGAAAGTAACTTTTTTAAAGTTACTTTTCCTTAACATTTATAAAAACTCCAACACCACTATTAATCGGGATTTTTAATAACTATTAAAAATAGTTGTTTAATTATTTTTCTAGCTGGTCCCATTCCCAAGATACATTATTAGTATTTTAATCTGTACTCTGATTTTCAACATAGAACAGCTAGGCCTGCCACAGTGAAATTAGCTTTTTGGGCCTTGTAATTGGAGAGACATGTTACTATTGATTTTACCAACCCCACTTTTAAATGCCATGCACCATGCCTTTTGGGCTACAAGGCCTACATAAGGGTTACATAGTAAGATTTAAAAAGGAGGTGTTTACCTTTCAAAAAGGGCTATTTTGACAGGTTGGGCTGCAGATTGTATCTTGCAGTGGTCAGACTACACAGGTTAGGCCTTTAAGCATGTTTGCATTGCCACTGTAGTCGATGGCATAATAGGTACTGCAGTCCACACATTACATTTGGCTTCTAGGCCTTATAGTTACTACAGCCACTGGGATACCAAAAAAGTTATACATGTACTCCAGCTCAGAGCTAGGGTAAGTCCAGCACCACCCGTGGACACTCACAGGTATTGCAGCACCCGCCCATAGAAAATAAACGGAGGTAGGGACTTAAAATAAACCTCCATAAAAAGATTATCTTAAAATAAATTTGTTTATTTACAATTTTAACAAAATATATTAATGTATTTTAATGGTAAAAAATAAAACTTAAATGGTCAATAATATGTTATTAAAACATAGTTTAATAAACTTTTTCAATTTTTCAATAAATGTAACTTTAAAAACAAATTAATTTAAATTAATTCTATACATACCTTCTAATAAGTTTTAATACTATAAACATTTTGTGTTAGGTGGGTGTTATGTTTTTAAATAACTCTTTAAAAATACGTTTAATATACTTAATTACATTTTTAATTTAAAATTGATTTAAGAGTGCTACAGCAGTTTTAAGAAATAATCTACATTAAAAATCGAGATATAAAATTAATTTACATTAACATTCACCTTGCAAATATTTTTTTAACATTAAATAACTTTTCAAAATCTTCTTATACTAAACCTCCATAAAAAGATTATCTTAAAATAAATTTGTTTATTTACAATTTTAACAAAATATATTAATGTATTTTAATGGTAAAAATAAAACTTAAATGGTCAATAATATGTTATTAAAACATAGTTTAATAAACTTTTTTCAATTTTTCAATAAATTTAACTTTAAAAACAAATTAATTTAAATTAATTCTATACATACCTTCTAATAAGTTTTAATACTATAAACATTTTGTGTTAGGTGGGTGTTATGTTTTTAAATAACTCTTTAAAAATACGTTTAATATACTTAATTACATTTTTAATTTAAAATTGATTTAAGAGTGCTACAGCAGTTTTAAGAAATAATCTACATTAAAAATCGAGATATAAAATTAATTTACATTAACATTCACCTTGCAAATATTTTTTTTAACATTAATTAACTTTTCAAAATCTTCTTATACTTTACCAAATGGAGATCTCACCCCAATTATGATTTTGGAGGTCTCAACCAAGTGTGCAGAATTTCAAATATGGTTGTAAAGCCACTAGTAGTAGTTTTAAGGTTGTATATGCCTGTTTATCGCATTTAACTCCCCAGAGTTGGACACAGCAGTAATATGCTGGCCCTGACTGCTAATCGTAGGTTTTAAGGCAGAGGTGTAGTCTTGGAGTGGTAAGTGAGGCATTGTGCCAACCTGAACCTCATCTTGAATATTCAAATACTGAGGCATATTTCTGACATGTGGGGACAGTCCTGTTTTGTACTTTTATTTTGTAGAGTGTGACTACAGGCTTCCCTCTCAACTGGAGGATCCATGATGCAAAATTTCTGCATCATTTATATATGTGGCGGGATTTTATATGTATTGTGCGCTATATGTTTGTTTGTTTATTCACAATGATCATATGTTTGGTTAGTCACAAAGGCTGATTTGGGTTACACTAGAAGTGCTCACATTCGAGCACATTTTTATATTTTCTCATGTATTTTGTCACCTTGAGGTTTTCACTATAAGGAAAAAGACACAACGTTCAATAGTAGTAACAGGGATTGATAATGTATACGGGTGGATGGCTGTACAGACTAAATCTTCCATTGTGTATTTTACAGAGTTAAAAGCAGTAACACCAAGTAGGTGCTGTATGTACATATACAATTATCTCTTGGCATGCAGAGTGTGTACATTTAATACAGCACAACAGGAATGGTATCAGGGAGTTAGTTTCCTTGGTCCTGATGAAAAGCCTATACAGTACAGTTTGAAACATGTTGACCATTTAGAAAGACAGGCACAGTATTGCCTTATTTTCTACCTCCCCCCATGTTTTTAAACATACCGACTAGAGCCCAGAATAAATAGTAATTCATCTACTAGGCAGGTATTTTTAATATCACTTTCCACACATGACCCCCCACTCTTACTTTCCATCACTTTTATCATTGGATACACCAAAAAAGTGTTCCCAAGTAACGTGTAGGTCACAGCACGCCCCGTTCCACAGCGGAATGGGATGGACCTGATGATGAAGCATGCCTCCAAGGGGCAACCTAGGGGGTGAGGGTTTTTATCAGAAAACCTATTGTTTTCTTTCCCTCTGGAGGGTTAGTCACTTTAAACAGTTGGGCTCTTTATTGGCAGTTATGCTTTGGTAGGAGGACGAGCTCCTCTGATCCAGTTTCCTCTCTCTCTCCCCTTTTTTTGAGAAGTAATTTAGAGATAAGCAGAACAACAGTTGTTTATTAATTCAATATACATTTAAAACAATTAATACCTGCTCCCAAGCCATTTTTATAGCTTTGGGGGTCTAGAACATTCTGAATTGTCACACTTGTAGAAGTGTGATGGTTAGTAATTGTGTTGGTACTGTCACAGGCAGCGCTACCAGTGGCAATGGGTGGTGCAAGCTGGGGTGGCCTCCTGACGAGGGCCCTGACACTTATATTTCTACAAATTAAGCACTTAATGGGTAGAAAAGCATGGAGGAAAATGGAACTGACACCAATCTGTCTTCCACTGCACGAAAACAGATGACCAAGGATTTGTCGTAAAAACTACACCCCAGCCATAAAAATATACATAGCAAAACAAAACTATAGGGAGCTCATCTGATGGAGAAGAGCAAATATAAAGAAGACAACAGGGAAGCAGAACACAGGGAAGCAGAACCCATGGGACCACAGCTGATAATGTAAAAACTGACCGGGATACACAAAATGCTTTATCGCAGCCATAGGCACAGTATGTTCTCGCTGCTTTGCATGCGCACCCATAAAACCTGCACTTAAGGGATAATCAGTACATCAAATAAGCGAGCCTAGATCTTAGGCTGAAGCTGTGAGATATGTTGGGAAAACACTCTTGAGAATAAACTCTGCAGATATTAAATTGGGCTAGATAGCTATGTTGCAGACGATGCTGGGGACACAAATCTGAAGGAGCCCAGGCAGAAAACTTTGAAATTTACATGGATCCCAAGAAACACAAAAAGCGATTCACTCACAATTCCTATCACTACAGCATATACTGTACAGAGGTAAATGGACAAAATGGCTGTCTAGAGGTATAGATGCTGCAATATGACACATCCCGAAAGAATAAACAGTAAACTACGGTAACTGAGTTTAACTGCACCTCTTTCATAGAAGCAGGTTGAGTATTCAGACTAGAGTACACTTATGTCTTAATGAAAATGTTATAGATTTTTAGCTTGATTGCAGCGGCGGCTCCTCCACTATGGTGCAGGAGTATCGTCCCCCCTGACAGCAGCCTAAAAAAAAAAGAAAAGAAAACAATAATAAACCTGGGTTTAATATAATTTTTTTTGTTTCCCAGATGAGTCTTTGGGGGCTGGGCCAGCAGGGAAGACAGGCACTGAGGCGATTGTTTGCACACAATGCCTTCAGTGTGCATGTGGATTTGGTCAGCAGCATGAGAGCAGCGTCGGGATTGGCGGCAGGGGAGTCTGGGAGCCTGTGCCTGCAATGGGCTGGAGCCAGAGAGGAGCGGAAGACCGTGGATGCTGCAGGTATGTTTACATTCCTTTTTTTTGTTCATTTGTCTGTCGTCCCCGTCCCTCCCCCTCCACCAGCCCCGCCACTTTGCCCAGACACCAGCCATTGCTGCTTGATTTTCAAAGCCCTGAGCATACTTAGTTGAACTTAGGTGTGCAAATGGCTTGTTTTATGAGTGTTAATTCAGGTTTTGTACTCACAAGGCTCGGTAGTGAGCAGTCCCGGATGAGGATGCCTTGAAAAGTTGAACAAAAGGCAGAATTCCTCCCTGCATATTTCAGAGATTTACTTCTGTGAGGGCAGGAGTATATCAAGGATTGGAATGGAGAAGAAAGAATCCTAAAACTAGGGATGGAGGGAAAGTTGTTTCTTGACAGGGAAAAATATATTTACATTCGCATAAATGGTAACATGTATTCCTGGATAGCTGCTGTTGTCACAGGCAATTTTGGACATTTGCACTTAGATGACTAGATTCAATTAACTAGAGAACAGTGTAGTGTTGCAGTCCCAATAATGGCAAAGGCCATGTAAGACATTCAAGACCCTGGCACTTACCTTGTGATCCTAGCATCGCATTGACCTAGAATGGATGGGACTGTAATTCACAGGTAAGATGAGGGAAGGTGCTGAGGTGGCAGATCTAATTACACACCTCCAACCTTATTCCTCTGTCAGGCAATAGCCAAGACAAGAGAAAACCAGACTGAGATGAATAATAATAAGATGATTTATAGAGCGCCTGGTTACTCCATTCGGAGTGTCCCCACGCTACTCCCAGTACGACCAAAAACATTAGAACAGGCCCTAATTAAAAAGCTAGACCAACCTATAGTTGTGTAAAAAGCCAAGTCTTAATTTTCTTCCGGAAGACTGCTTCAGACCTCTCCTGTCTCAAATATATAGGCATGCTATTCCACAGTTTAGAGGCCAGCAGGCCAAAAGACCCGCCGCCCTTACAGACTTTTTTCACTCTGGGCACAGAGTAAGCAAGATCCCAGCAGTTCTCAGGCTTCTATTAGAGTGATAGAACTTTATCAGGGGACGTAAATAGCGGGGTCCCTTCCCATTCAAGATTTTTTGGCAGATACATATTGCTTTGAAAGACACTCTCTTCCTCACTGGATGCCAGTGTAACATGACAGGAGCTATCCCAATGGATTTCCGCCTCTGGATATTAAGCAGCAGATGGGCCGCTGCGTTCTCGACTCTCTGAAATTTTGCCAATCTACCCTGAGAGAGTCCTAGATATAACACATTACAGTAGTCCAGCATGGACATGACAAGCGCCTGGACTACTAAATTCCTGGTCGTCTCCAGGAGAAAGAACAGAACTTTGCTCAGCATTTTTAGTATACTGAAACACCTTCCCACTAGACAGGGGATCTAACTATCAAAGGATAGATCAGCCTCAAACCAGACACCAAGATTGTTCACTTTCTGCATGGCGGTTGGCACTGGGCTGAGTACATCCGGCCACCAGGTGGAGGTCCAAATAGATGGTTGTTTCCCTAGTAGGAGGACTTCAGTTTTTCTAGCATTCAGCTTTGGGCAACTCTGATTTATCCACTCTGCCAGATCGACCAGACAAGAATTTAATTTGCCTGCAGATTCTCCTTCATCTTGGGAGAGGGTGAGAATCAGTTGTGTGTCATCGGCGTAAGATACCATGTTAAAGCCATGACGCTCGATGACATTCGCAAGGGGGCGCATAAAAATGTTGAACAAAGTGGGGCTCAAATCTGAGCCTTGAGGCTCCCCCTAGTGCAATAATACTGCTTCTGACCAAGAAGGTTGTTGTGCCACCCGGAATGTGCGATTTTGAAGACAGGAGGCAAGCCAGCGTAGGGCCATCTCACAGACACCACAATTCCATAAATGTTCCAGCAAAAGACCCTGGGGTACAGTGTCAAATGCTGCGCTGAGGTCTTACATGATCAGTGTGACAGTTTCGCTCCCTGCCGCTATCTGTCTCAAGGATTCAGATGCCAACAAAAGCGCCGACTTTGTGCTGAACTCCAGGCTGAAACCCGATTGGGTTTCATGCAATATGTCGTGGGCCTCCACAAACCTCATAATCTGATCATTTACATGTTTCTCGGCCACCTTGGCAAAAAAAGGAAGCAGAGAGATGGGTCTGAGATTTTTGGGTTTTGTGGGGTCTAGCATGGGTTTTTTCACTAGTGGCACAATCATAGCCTGCTTCCACCTCAGCAGGATTTGGAACTCCAAGGTCCCCTGCACACTCTAGTGGTACATAGATTGAAGTTAGTACAGTAATGAGTGTAGGAAAGAAAGAAACACTGTTCATCCACTGCTCTGTGTGGTTCCAGGATTTATTGTACTTGTTTTGCGTTAAAAGAAAAACGCCGTCCCTCTCACACGCAGGAGACTTCACCAGCTGCTTCACTGGATCGGGTGACCAGCGGCAACACAACCTAAGCTGGCTGACAGCCATAACCCTACGAATAGGGTCTCACAATAATTAGTAGCTGCATATTCTGAATACTCGTCTGCATCACAGAATATAGAATCTGCTTCATGAGGAAACTTTAATTAAATGGAATTCTGGTCTCTGGTGCCCTTGAGACCATCTACTACTATTTACCTTCGGGACAGAAGTACAACCGACAATAAGGACCGTAATCATAGGAATTTAGCCTTGAAGAAGTGGCTGTGTACTTCATGGTAGCGACGAAACACGTGTTGGCTAGGCTAAGACTCTGTATCAAGGAACGCACAACAAGGACAATAAATCCTGGAACCACACAGAGCAGTGGATAAACAGTGTTTCTTTCTTTCCTACACTCATTACTGTACTAACCTAAATCTATGTACCACTAGCGTGTGCAGGAGACCTTGGAGTTCTTTGTCTGTGGTTTACCACAATCTAGGGAGAGGGGTGGTTCTCCCTACCCTTTTGCACCGCACTTACGCCTAAGTTCACCCTATAATATTTGCGTACTGCCTTACAGCGTCATCACCCCACTAGAACAACCACCGGTCGTGCAGTGTCCTCAGCAGGAATTGCCCTGATGTAAGAGATTTATTGAGCAACTCACACATTGCTGGTAGAATAGCCTCCTTCCCGCTGTCCAAGATCATGGGCGATGCAGGATCATTGTGGGAACTTGATTTCACCATGCCCATCAGGGCACACACATCTTCAATAGTTTAGGGAGTCAAACCTGGAGAGTCCAATCTTTACATTTAGTGGTTCAAACCAGATTTCAAGGCATGGGGCATCTCAGGCCTCTTTAGAGAATGAGTCATAGATATTTGAGACTTTATCCCGGAAGAACTGAGCGATCACATTGCATCCCTCAAACGTGGGAACTTTGGTCGAGACCCGATCCCAGGAAGATAATGCTTTTACAAGAGTAAATAGTTCTCTTGAGGAGTTCTGTGCTCCCTTGATTTTATCATCATAGAACTGACTACACGTAGTTCTAATATGTTTGTGATACTCTTTCAGTGCCTTGCGATATAAAACTTTGTCCTGAGCATTAAAATTACGACGCCATTGTCGCTCAAGAAGTTTACAGGTCTTTTTCAGCTAGCTGAGCTCCCCATTAAACCACTCAGCCGAGGGTTTGAGGTGCTTTGCTGTGTGGTTCACTATTGGTGCTATGTGATTTAGGGCCTAGTAATCAAATGTTCTATTAGCCGCTTTTATCCCCTCACTTATTTTTATTTTTTAAATTTATTTTATAAATTTATAGAGCGCACAGCTAACCAACAGGTTTTCCCGGCGCTGAGCAGGACAATTATCAAGCCACAGTTTGCAGACGAAAGCAGAGAAAGGATTATACTTGGCTGTAAAGGAAGGTCTTTAATTTCTTATGAAAGGCTAGAAGCGATTGACACATCCTGAGTTCCAGTGGAAGAGAATTCCACAGTTTGGGACCTAGGTAAGAGAACGAGCAGCCTCTCATACGGGTAAGACGGACTCTGGGTACAAAAAACAGAGATCTCAACTGATGAGAGGGCACGTAAGGTTTGACCAGGCTTTGTATGTAGGGGGACGCCAAACCGTGTTTTGCCAGGAACATGTAGCATAAGGCCTTAAAATCGATGCGTTTGTTCACCCTGAGCCAATGGAGTTGATGGAGCAAAGGTGAGACTGAAGCATGTCGAGGTAGCTGGAAAAGAAGGCGAGCAGCCACATTTTGTATGAGCTGTAAGCGATGGACAGAGGCTTTATCAGTGCCCAAGTACAATACATTGCCATAGTCAAGTCTGGAAATCACCAACACCTGCATTACCGTTCTCTGGGCTGCAGGTGGAATTAACCAGAGGATTATTTTTACCCACTTGAGAACCGCAAAGCAGGTCGCAGTGACCCCAGGCACCTGGGCTCTGAGGGAGAGATTGTTCTCAATAGTAAAACCCAGGTTCTTAACTTTAGGGACCGGAGCAGGTAAAGGTCCCAAAGTGTCAGGCCAATGGGTAGTTCCCCAGACTTCGGGATTGTTTCCCAGAATAAGGACCTCTGTTTTTGAACCATTCAGTTTCAAGGCATTTCTGAACATCCACAAAGAGATATTACTCAGTCCGAGCTGAAGCAGGGAAGGGTCCTGATGCTGAGCGGCTGCAAGAGAAAAGATGATCTGGGTATCATCTGCGTAGGAAAAAATGGACAGTCCCGACTTCTCCTCAATGTCCGCTACAGGGCGAACGTCGAGATTAAAAAGCAGAGGGCTTAAAATTGAACCCTGCGGCACTCCTGAAGTTAAAGCTACTGGATTTGATTTGGTAGTATGTGAGAAGACTTGGAACAAGCGATCTTTTAGGAAGGAGATCAGCCACCTCAAGGCTACACCCACAATGCCTGAAGCTTCAAGACAATCAGCCAAGATGGAATGTGAGACCGTGTCAAATGCCGCACTCAAGTCTAGTAAAATGAGAGCTGCCGTGCCACCGCAATCAAGCTGCTGCCTGAGATATTCAGTGACTCCAAGCAGAGCCTATTCGTTGCTGTAGCCAGAACGAAAACCTGACTTTGACAGATGTAATAAATTGTGAGTTGCCACATGAGAGGAGAGTTGGGAGTTGATATGGCTTTCCAAAACCTTAGAAAAAACAGAAAGGAGGGATATAGGACGGTAATTTGACCAGCAGAGAGGATCAAGACCGGTCTTTTTCAGTAAAGGAAGCACAGGAGCGTTGTTCCAGTTCTGAGGAATGTGACCTGAGCTTAGAGAGGTATTGAGAAGATTCAGAATCATGCTAAGGGCAGACTCGTCCAGAAGTCTGAGTTTGCATGGGGAAAGAGGGTCAAGTGGGGAGCTGGACTTGATAGTTCCCAGTAAAGGTTGAAGAGTGGCCAAGTCCAGTAGGAGCCAGGCCCTGATTTGGCAAGACTCATCAAAAAAGGAAGCCTGGGAGAGTGTGTCAGCCTGGTCAGCATAAGAAGTTGCAGGGAAGGTAAAGTTACCTTGATGGGAAGAGTCTGGCTCAAGTTGGCGATGAATGGACTCTACTTTATTAAGGAAAAACGTTGCTAGCTCGCTGCACTGATGTAGCGAGAATGAAGGAGAAGGCAGAAAAGTACTAGCTGCTGAGAGTTCTTTCACAACTTTAAACAGAGTTTTCTGGCAGTGTTGGGAATTCGTGATCCTTTCCGTCAAGAAGGTGGCGCGAGCTGATCTACATCGAGCATGGTATTTTTTCAGAGCTGTCAGGTAAACTAACTTAGCCTCTGGAGCGTAGTGCTTCCTCCATTGCCTCTCAAGGACTTTGCAGCATTTTTTATCTAGTTTGTGGGAGTCGGTGAACCAAGGGGCAGGAGGGTGCACTCTGAGTTGAGGTTTGGCTAACAGAGGGAGGGTCGAATCAATAGCCTCTGAAAGCCAGTGATGCACAAAAATTTGGTCAGGATCAGGTTGGGATGTGAGGATAGGGATTTTGTTTAAGAGCCGCTCGTTAAGCGCCGGCATGTCAAGTTTGGATCAGTTCCTAGATTTAGGCGTTACAGTCGGTTGGGTAGGAGGGGCCAGAGAAGATTTGATGGTAAAAGGAACTGCAAAGTGGTCAGTCCAGCCGAGTTGAATAGGAAGTGCAACAGACCAGGTTAACAGATTGGAAAAAATGGGGTCCAAAAGGTGCCCCGCTAAGTGAGTAGGTGAGGAATTAATAAGCCGGAGGTTGAGAGTATTCAGGTCTTCTATAAGAGCTAATGCTGATTTATTATTGGATTCCTCAAGATGAAAGTTGAGGTCGACAAGCACAGAGAAGTTTGCCACCTGAAGGATATGGAGAGCCAGTGAGTCAGCAAGGGCTGAGCCCCAGTTGTTAGAAGGCTTAGGGGGAGGATAAATTAGAGCACCCGAAAAAGAGAATTTAGGGGGGAAAGGAATGGAGAAGAGCATGGCTTTGCAGTTAGGAATCTGGAGTTCCTCAATTTTGCAAAGGTGGAGTTTCTTAAAACCAATGGCAATACCGGCGCCTATTTTATGGGGTCTGTTAATACCTAGCAGCGCAAAATTATCAGGGAGAGCAGTGATCACATCGGGCAAGGACCCATCATGAAGCCATGTTTCGGTTAAAAAACTGCATCTGGATCAGCGTCCATAAGAAAGTTAAATAGATGAAGCTGATGTTTAGGTAGAGAGCGGCAGTTAAGGCTAAAACAGCGGGATTCGTTAGATATACGAAAATCAGCCTTGGCATGTGCAGGGGGGCAAGGTGCATCCACCTCGGACAGAAGATCAAAACCCCTAAAAAACTTAATGTTGGGCGGTTAACAGTCAGATCCTCTGTAAAAGCAGTTGGAGTAATCTTCATCCATTTACGTGATCTAATCTTTCTATCCACACTAACAGTGGATGTCTGGGGAGGCAAGCAGATCTGAAAAGGTATGGCACAGTTATTAGACCAGCTTAAAACAACAGGGGTTTAACTACCACTCTGGACAATTTGAGAAAATTGGGTCCAGCGTATGGCCCATTTTATGGATTGGGGCATGTACCAGTGCACACACTGAAGGGTCTCTAACTCTTCAACCAAGTTGGCCGCTGGCTATTCTAGTTCATCAGTTCACTTGCTTACTCTACCTCTGAAGAAGACAATAAGACTCGGGCAGGCCTTGTTAGGGACATTTAAGCCTGCATGTCCTCTCATCTGTAAAGGAACACAAGCTACACCAGACAGGTTTTGGACCTCATTCAGGCTTCGTCAGTGAGGTGCAGTCTGCCCAAACATGGCTACTTGAAACAGAAAACAGAAAGAAGCAGAGTGCATCTTTTTTTTAAAGAGTGGCCTTTCGAGAATTTCACTGATCCCCTCCTTATTTCTAGTTAGCTATCCAAAGATTGTTAAGGACAAGTCAAGGTTGGCGCTTGCCTCAGAAAATGGAATGCCAAGCATCAGTTAACAAATGACTGGAGATTGAAGAGAAATATTAAGTCTTGGAGCCTAGGTTGTCAAGGCTTAAGGTATGAAGGCTGAGAGGATAGCTGCCACAAGTATCTAGCACAAAGGTTGGTAAAATAATATTTTTTGGTGGATAGGGACTTACTTCGGGGTGGGTGAAATGTGGAGCTGTATGATTAAGGATGAGCCAGAAAATGGCAGCAAGGCTGAGGCGGTCAACCACGGTGGTAACATCACTGTGGGAAATGGGTTGGTTAGGTTTCCAGAATTGCTGGTGAATGTGAAAAGGGCTTTTGAACTGATGTTTGGCATCTTCAAGGCATGAGTTAAATAGAGAGAAATAGGGCACATGCCACAACTGGAGGCGAGAAGGGAGTATGCATTGTGAATCACCTTGTTAATGTTCAAAACACACCAGAGTGGGAGACTGTGGCAATTTGTTGGTGGTAATGGAACGAAAGAGAATGTGTGATTCATGAAATCCAGAGCACTTCAGATACAGTTGCTCCAGGGTCCACATTTAGATGCCAGCTCTCGTGTCATGAGTTAATGTGCATGAGGACTCTAGTGGTCCTCAGCGGACTCCTTACAAGCATTATGTAATGATTGGGAGGTATCTGGGTGTATTTTGGTGTGATCAATAAAGTTCGATGTGCACATGTAGGAGTGGCCGCTTGCAGAGAGGAGCACAAATCTAAAAATAATCGCCATGTGAAGCAACCAAGTTCATCTGGACATTGCCCTAAGATCACGCTCAAAGTGAGTGGGTGCCCTATAACATTTGTTATAGACAGTGGGGCATCTATAAACATCATGCCAGCAGAAAAATACAATGAACTGTCCACAACACCACGTCTTACACCGTCTTACACCGTCAATAACAAAGGTGTACACATGGGCAGCTTCTACACCACTGCTGAGTCAAGGATCATTTGTCGCGATCATGGGACATAAAACGACAGTGCAAGTGTCTCTTCATGTCCTGCAAGGTACTCCATCTAGTGCATGCCTACTCAGTTTCAGCACTGCTGCTGACATGAGACTGAGCTCTATTAACTACAACCTGAATGCAAACTGAAATAGCGAGTCATTTCCTCTCATTGTTTCATGGATTTGGGAAAACTTCAGACAATAAAGGTGCAGCTTCACATCGATGAAGATATTTGCGCTGTTACCCACTGCCACCGTTGCATTGCTTTCCACTTACAGGAAGCCGTTGAGAAGGAACTGGAAGCACTGTTAAAGCATGACATCATCAAACGCTCGACTGGTCCTACGCCGTTGGCCTCACCCATTGTAGTGGTGCCAAAAAAGGACAGTGAAAGTTCAGTGCACATCTATGTTGATTTGCGCCAGGTTAACAAAGCATTTGAGAGAGAGAGACATCCAGGTCCATACATCGCGGACATGATCGCGCAACTGAATGTTGCAGAAGTATTTTCCCGTCTTGATTTGAACAAAGGCTACTTGAGATGGAATCAAACTGTAGGTACATTACTACTTTTTCGACTCACGTTAGTTTGTTCAGATATAAAAGACTACGTTTTGGTGTGTCGTCAGCTGCAGAAATCTTTCTGGATGTTATTAGTCGAGTGATTCAACATGAAAGGAGCATGACAAAGCAGTCACATAAGTGTACTGTCTGCTAGCTGATGCAGGTCTCACTCGGAATGCCGAGAAGTGTGAGTTCCACAAAAACAGACTAAAATTCTTTGGTCACATCTTTTCTGAGAAATAAATGACTCCTGACCCTGAAAAAGTACAAGCGTTGTCATCCACTTGTCCCCCAGAAGGTGTGTCCATGCTGCGATCCTTTTTAGGCATGGACAGTTACTGTTCCAGATACATTTAGTTATTTTGCCAATGTGAATGCCCCGCTGGGAGACTTAACAAGGCATAATGTTCCATTTAGGTGGTCTTTTTAATGTGACCAAAGCTTTAAGAAAATTAAACATGCAATTGAAAATGCGACTGAAATGGCCTTTTTTGATCCTAAACTACACACTGAGATTGTAGTAGATGCAAGCTCGGTGGGATTGGGCACGATCCTTGCCCAACACAACGGACAGCCAGATGCACAGAGACAAATTGTGGCCTATGCTAGCATAAGTCTATCTCAGACTGAACGTGCTCACTCTCAACGCGAAAAGGAGTGCTTAGCAGTAGTATTGGCTTGTTAACGCTTCCACGTGTTTCTCTATGGAAAGCATTTCACCCTTATCATGAACCACCAGGCGTTGCTCACTATTTTTGGGAATCCGAAGGCCAAGATGCCCCCCCCTTTCATTGGAGCGTGGGGGATGCAACTGCAGTAGTGCAACTACACTATTGTGCATAAGCCGGGGAAGGAGCAAAACCCTACAGACTACTTTTCACAAGTTCCTTTACAATGTCACAGCACATCATCTAAGGCAGTTGAAGCGTATGTTAACTTCATAGTAAAGCGTAGCGCACCCACAGCTTTATCTATTGAACAAATCACTGCTGCCATCAATGTTGAACAAAACATGCTCACGCTCACAGACATTATTGCAGCACAGTCATCGAGAAAGTATACTTGATCTCTCACAGATGATGTTGAATATCAAAAGTTTAAGAATATTCTGGAAGAATTTTCCATCACATAAGATGGTATTGTACTGAGAGGGTCGAGAATAGTCATGCCTGAGGCAACAAGTAATTGAAATAGTACACAAAGGACACCATGGTATTGCTGCCAGCAAGAGAGCCCTCAGGGATCGAGTGTGGTTTCCTCACCTTGATGAATGAATGGAAAGGGAACTGAAAGCATGTCATCCGTGTAACTGCCTTTCGCCCAAGATGACCCAGCATCCGTTAAATATATCAGACCTTCCTAAACAGGCGTGGGAGAGACTTGGGGTTGACGTCTTTGGGCCCATCAGTAATGGACATTATCTTATGGTAGTTACAGATGAGTACTCATGTTTTCCCTTGTTCGAAGATTTATGGTCAACCATCCATGACAGAGTTATTGAGAGGTGGGATGACATTTCTGCAGTGTGGGGTGTTCCTTCCGTTCTTAAATCTGACAATGGCCCACCCTTCAAAAGCAGAAAGTTTAAGGACTTTCTTGGTCATTTGAACATTAGGCTGCAGAAAAGAACGCCTGTTTGGCCCCAGGCAAATAGCGTGGTCAAACAATTTTTGGGTACCTTAAAGAGAGTGATTCAGTGTGCTACACTATAAGGGATTGATCTCAAGTCAGCACTGTGTCCAGCCCTTCGTGCTTACAGATCTACTCCCCATTCTACAACCAGAGAAAGTACTGCCACCTTGTTTTTTGGGAAGCCCTTGGAACAAAGCTTCCACAATGGACCAGTAGCTGGTCAATCGACCCGGACAAGGTTTATGTAACTGACATTTCTAACAAGAGCAAGATGAATGCTTATGCCGATAAACACCGATGCACTCGGGACATGTATTTTGAAAAAGGAGACCGTGTCCTTGTCAAGCAAAAATGGACCCATAAATCTGATTCTCTGTTTGACGCTGAGCCCCTGAAAGTTGTGGACAGTAAAGGACACATAGTGACCGTTCAGCGACCTGGAAGGACCATAACCAGAGTCTTGTCGCATTTTAAGCATCTGCCTTGATGTTTGTCAGCTCCAGACCTCACAAGTGAGGCAAGTCCACGTCAAGCATCTGGTTCGTCATCTGAGATGCCAGATGAGGGCACCCCTCCTCTACCTCATACAACTCGATCTGGAAGGCTGGCGTGACCACCTTTACGACTCATTGAGGAGATCTAATGTATGTTGTCTGTACTTTTTATTTAACAAAGGGGGAGATGTGTTGTGTGCTTATGTGCACGAGGACTCTAATGGTCCTCGGTGGACTCCTTACAAGCATTACATAATCAACTGGGAGGCATCTGGGTGTGGTCCATAAAGTTCATTACGCAATACATTCAGTTCACGGTTGCATGCTGTTGAAAAAGGCATTGCAAACCTGAGCTTCGTGTGGTCCTTTGCATGCTCCCCGGCTGCGGAGGACACTACACCACCCAGGTGCATTTCTTACGACAAAGTGGGTTTTTGCAGCCTTGTGAAGGGCTTCGGTAAAAAGGGTTGCAGGGCTAGAGATGCTGCGGAAGAAAGGTAAAGGTAAAGTTAATCATTGTTACATACGGGGAAAAAGGAAATGAAATGCAAAAAAAGAAAAAGTAGGGACTGACAGGTGGTGGATTCTTTAGGTATCAGGAAAAATATAGTTTGTTAAGGTGGTCATTGACATTAGAGGAGAGATGGTTTTGTTTTAGTTGGACTGGGTAGTGGAGGGCCAAAGTAAGGCTAGAAGAGAGCCGGGAGACACAGAAACGGGGGGCATGCTACCTGCCGGGGGTCGGAGGTTGGGCCTCGCCCTGCTGGAAGGTCAAGGACACTGTGGGCTGATAGGGTGAAGAAAGAATGGGTAGGAGGGATGGGCAGAAATGGATGGATGAGCGTGAGGCAGGGTTAATGAAGCAAAGTATTAGGGTGGCAGGTCTAACCTATCACATTTTTTTTGTGCAATCTTTTTTATTAGGTTTCTTACTACACAGCATTTTGTGTTTAAAAGCATTACATTGCCACATTTTCTGTACACATCTGTGTACCACTTTCCTCCTACAAATGTTTGCATCCTACAGGCATAGACACAAGACAAAAAGGAAAGCCAGGTAAACTTCACACCAATGTTAAGTACAGTGCAGTCACAGAACCCCAATGAGCACCCTCCAGGGCCATTTGATGGCCGTACATTTTCCCGCTTGACCATAGCGTCAGATCCTTTTCGAGTGGTTCCCACCCAGCCAGGTTCTAAACAAATTATTTTTGCGGCGCCATCAGCAGGTGCATGTCAAAGGTTACTAGGCTATACATCTTGTGTGTCTCTTTCCTGTGAACTTTCATCCCCCTTGACTTCAACTCCATCCTCCCTCACATCCAGAGGCCTACCACCCATGAGGGCCGCCCATTCTGTCAGATCCTCCTCCAATCTAACATCTCTATGGGCCCTTTTCATATGTACTTCCTCCGCCCAAGCCCATTCCAACGCGCCTTTATGCCTTAGTTCTATAGATGGTATTCTCGGGCTCAACCATTCAATAGCCACTCTCCGTTTTGCCAATACTAGTGCCAGCTGCAGAAACTTCCAATGCATCTTACCCCTCCTTGGGTTCTTAACAATACCCAACAAGCACACCTGTGTGGTGGCTGTTTAGATCAGACATTCACTTCCCTCATTCGTTCTACCACATCCCGCCACTATTGCTGGACAACCTGGCATTCCCATGCCATATGAAACAAGCATTTGCAATGCAATAGGTCTTGCATTTACGAGACTTTGAGTTATTGGCACTGTAAATGTTAATAGCTTAAATTCTCGCAAATGTGAGACCTATTGAATTGCAAATAGTGTTTGTTTCCAAGCGCCCCATGCTGCGCTTGCACTTAATAGAGGCCACGCCCCTTTCTTTAGATGAGCCACGTCTAAAGAACGGGGCGTGGCCTCTATTAAGTGCAAGCGCAGCATGGGGCGCTTGGAAACAACCCACCAAAAAAAATTGTAAAGCAATAGGTGTCTCATTTGCTAGAGTTTAAGCTATTGTCATTTACAATGCCAATAGCTCAAACTCTCCTAAATGCGAGACCTATTTCATTTCAAGGAAGCGCCCGCCATTGTCCCACTGCTTGCAAAGTGAAAGCTCGCATAGCGCGCTGAATGTTGCTGCAAGAGGCGTGTAAGGACAACAAGGGATACCCTACTCACAAGGAACCAGGGTACGTAAGCTATAACCAGAAACTGTGGTTCCTGTGGAAACAATTGTAGACAATACACAATATTGCAATGCACAATGGCAATAGAATAGGGGTAGGAAGGATGTCAAAAAGAGAAGTGAGACCAAATACAGCGTAATACTAGTAAGTTCAGAATGTTTATGTAGATGAATATTTACAGTAGTATTCAATATAGGTGCGTAGTGTCCCCAAGTGAACATGGAACTCATAACACTGTGCGTGACATTTTGTGACATAGAAAAAAGGTTTCCATAATGACAAAGTCGACCATTGATTTAGTACAAGATGAGGTTCACTTGTGGGACACTACGCACCTATATTAAATACTACTAAAAATATTCATGTACATAAACATTCTGAACTTACTAGTATTACGCTGTATTTGGTCTCACTTCTCTTTTTGACATCCTTCCTACCCCTATTCTATTGTCATTGTGCATTGCAATATTGTGTATTGTCTACAATTTTTTCCACAGGAACCACTGTTTATGGTTATAGAATGTTGCTGCAAAGCACGTTGTGCCTGCAGTAAGACAAAACTCACTTAAAAAATAGTGCTTAGAGACTACATAACACAGACGGTGTAACAACAAAAGTAAAAGGGCCAGTCCTCATGGGAGGTTACAAATGAAGACAAGGCGGTACTAAGGAGGGGCTAACACGCTGATTACCTAATAAAAAGCCAGTATTTACAAAGGACAAAGCCACAAGCCAATGAAACATTTGGGCGGAGAGTGGGCAGAGAGTGGGCGGAGAGTGGGTGGAGCTTCAAGTGCATACTTTAAAACAGCATGCCATGCAGAGCAGCGCATGCGCTGCCAAGGCTCGACCTAAAAACACTGCACCATGCACACCACACTAGGCCTGGGCGGTGAACTCCGCTCCGCTCGCGGAGTTTGCGGAGTTTTCGGAACTCCGCGTTACGCAGAGATCCGAAAAACTCCGCCCCGCGTAGCGGAGTTTTTTCCCCTCGTTTGCGTTCGTCAACGTCAAGTTGGCGAGCGCGAGCGAGGAAAATCCACCTCCCGGCGAGATTTTTGCTCGTTCGCGATCGTCAACATCAAGTTGGCGAGCGCGAGCATGAAAAATAAACCTCCAGGCGAGATTTCTCAATGCGGGGGGGGGTCAGGTTTCTCATTGCGAGTGGTCGCGTATGCTCGCGACCGCTCGCATTGAGAAACTGCCCGTTTGCGTTGAGAAAGCTGCCGCTCGAGTAAAAATCTACTCGAGCGGCAGAAAGGAAAGCAGTGCCCGCTTGCGCTGTGCATGGTGCCGTTCGCGATGATTGCACAGTGCGGACAAGCATCCGGCACTGAAAATCACTGCGAATGGCATTTTTCTATCGCACTCCACCGCTTGCGGAGCTCCGCAGAATTTTTTTCCCACTTCACGGAGTTTCGCGTAGCGCAACTCCGCGAACTCCGCCCAGGGTTACACCACACCTGGGTCTCCGTGCTCCTCTCCCCACATACATCCTGCTAAGTTTCATGACCTATCACATTGAAGCGTTTTTTCCCCATAGCATAAAATTTAATCATTGGAGTGTTACAACATTCCTTTGTCTATGGCTCTGAAATAATACATTTCTTAAGGGGGATTTCAAAGCTGTAGCACAGTCGCTCAGCTCAGTCTGTGAGGGGCGAGGATGTGGCTGGGAAAATAGGTTCGAGTCTCGACGTCCGCTTAGCATCCTGAGATTCACTTAACCCCCCCGTGCCTCACAAAAAATCATGAATGGGTCCTTGTACAATATAACTGGTGTTCCTCAATGTTAAGCGTTCCAATATTGCAAAACTGAAAAAAATAAAAACAGTTGAATGACGGCTGCTTCTCTTGAACGGACCGTGGAAAACCTGTCTATAAAGATTCGGGACAATAAAGGATGCTTCTGCCATCTACTGTTCAAGTAAACAATTACAGCATTGCAAAATTATCTTCATCTAAAAGAAAGGCAAAAAGAATGAATCAAGTACCATTACGAATTATGGACACACGTGGAACTAATTGCTCAGGACATGAGTGGGAGAGCAGAGCGATAAGTGTTATTTCCAAAGTGTCAGGATAACAATGATGACTGACGTTTTACATTTTAAATGCAAGCATTTCATTTGCTAAGTAGTCAAATAAGTTACGCATGACACATTGGGTGACAAACGTTTGCAAATGAACTATTTTAATTTCACAAGTAAAATTATCACAATTCACGTTTTATCAAGAATGTATTCGTGAAAGGTTAAAAAACCTATACATTCTAATTCCAATCAATGTCCTTTGTTTCTTTGTTAGCTGCATTGTGGAAAAACACAGATTTTCAAGCTAACTACCCCAACATAAATATGTACTATAAAAAAAAGTGAGTACTATATAATGTGTGTGTATATATATATGTCTCAAAACAATACCCTTTCAGGCATAGAGTGACACATAAATTATGCAAAAAAAGAAGCAGAGAACTCTGGGTAGTTCTCAGGTTTAGGTGGAAAGCAGCTGTTGTATGGAGAACCCTCAACACCAGCGACACTCTGGATCTGCTCACCTCAAATGAACTACCCAGAGTTCTCTGCTTCTTTTTTGCATATATATATATACATGTGATCAAGGCCATTCTCCAGGCAGAATTCACATCCATTCACTAGCTGTTCAACAGCACCTTAAATTATTAATTGCCTCTTTCTACAAAATTCATGCAATAAGCAGAATCCATTAACAACTATCACCAAGAGTCTGTCCCTCTCTGACCCTGGAGCCTGCGGGCCCGTCCTTGTCATTTATTTCCGCCACATGCCCTGGTGAACTAAGGGTGCCCCCCACGGTCCTGATGAAGACCCTTCTGTAAGGAGTAGAATTCCCTACACTAATCCTGGGTCGAAAGTCGACAGCTCTATGTTTTCTTTACCAAATGTAGACAACAGTGATAGATTCACTGTGTCTTCTCTGACATTCTGGTTCTGTAAATAATTTAACCTTGGTTAAGGCTGGACAGGCCTTTAATCTTTTTGATGTATATACTGTTCACTGCCCTCCCTCTCTCACTTACCCTCACCTTTGCACATTGCTGCACCATTCCCTCCCTCCTCCCCTTTTGGGGCACCTATGCACAACTTTATTGACAAATGTGTTGTTTTTTGAACATTATATAATATATGTTCAACTTGATTAAATATTTTCAACATGAATAAGTATTGTTTATAATTGATTTAACAGGTGTTGTTGATATTTATGTAAAATTGTGTTTCCACTGGGACCACCAACCTTTATGTACCGTATTAGTGAGTGAGCGGGTGTATGAGTGGCAGTATGGGTGAGCAAGTGGATGTGTATGTAGATCTATGAATCAGACAGTGGGTGTGTGAGTACTGGTATGGGTCTGTGAATGGGTTTGTAAATGGTTGGGTGGGAGTGGAAGCGGGTGTATAAAAGATTCTACAGTGGTGTGAGTGGGTGCATCAGAGATGCTGTGGCTCATGTCATCACTGATGTCATGAGTGATGTCATTTGAGATGTAATATGTGAGATCATAAGCAGTGCATTGTGGGGGCGTGAGTTATAGTTACCTCAGCTAACTATAATGACGGAATTTCTCTGGTTCTGTAAGAGTAAAATCTGACCCTAACTATAACATCCCAGTAACCTTTGGTTTTATTAGTGAATTTCTAAGGTTTTTTAACTAGCAGTCATGCTTGCAGAGTGGTGGAGAAAGGGGACTGGGCCTTCAAACAGCTTTCAGGAATTCCGCTGCGTAGGACTTACAGGAGGTACCAGGAGGGCTTCTTGGCCCCCAGGGTCCCTCAGGAGTAAAGTGGACTTCATCCCCCAACCAGGAGTATGCCAGGAGGCGCGTTTGCAGAGTGGTGGAGAAAGGGTGTGTGGCCTCTGAAGACCTCTTAGCAATTTCACTGTGTGGGACTTACTGGAGGTAACAGGAGGGGTAGTTGGCCCCCAAGGACGTCCTTGGGGGCCAACTACCCCTCCTATTACCTACAGTAAGTCCCACACAGCAGGATTGCTGTGTTCTGATATCAGGCCATGCCCCCTTTCTCCACCACTCAACAAATGCGCCTCCTGGCGTGCTCTTGGTTGGGGGATGAAGTCCCCTTCGCTGCTGGGTGTCCTAATGGGCCAACTAGCCTACCTGTTCCCGCCAGTAAGCCCCACACAGTGGGATTGCTGAGAGTTGGACGCAGGCCACGCCCCCTTTCTCCACCACTCTGCAATGCACCTCCTGGCGCGCTCTTGGTTGGGGGATGAAGTCCCCTTGCCTCTTGAGGGCCCCTTGGGGCCAACTAGCCCTCCTGTTACCTCTAGTAAGCCCCATATAGCTGGATTGCTGAGAGGTGGTCAGAGGCCACGCCCCCATTCTCCACCACTCTGCAAATGTGCCTCCTGGTGCACTGCTGCTTGGGGGATGAAGTCCACTTTAGTCCTGAGGCCCTCTGGACGCAAAGGGACCTCATCGCCCCACCAGCAGTGCGCCCTGGTTGCAGAGTGGTGAAAAAAGGGGCATGGCCTCAGACCACCTCTCAGCAATCCCACTGTGTGGGGCTTACTGGAGGGAACAGGTGGGCTAGTTGGCCTCTAAGGACCCTCAGGAGCAAAGGGGACATCATCCCCCAACCAAGAGCGCATCAGGAGGCGCGTTTGCAGAATAATGGAGAAAGGGGGGGCCTCCGACGAGTTGCCGGCTTCCGATTTTTTTAAATTTTAGAAAGAGAGGCTGTATGACCCCCCCTTCCCTTGATCCTTTTGGGCCCCTGGGACCCCATCCCCCGTGGCCTGACCCAGTTTAAAAAAAAAATTAAATAGAAAGGGAGGGGGGACCGCATGGTCCCCCTCCTGAGGCCGCTCTCGGCCCCGGGGACCCATCCCCTGGGGCTAGGCCTTTCTCTTTCTTTTTACTTAGAAAGGGGAGGGGGGCCATGTAGCCCCCTCCCCAGGCCAATTTTGGCGCCGGGGACCCCATCCTCCGGGGCATGGTCATTTTTTATTTTTATTTTCAAGGGCCCCCTCCTCCCGGGCCATTTTTGGCCCCGGGGACCCCATCCCCCGGGGTGTGGGAGTGTAGGTGACTGTATGGGTGAGTGAGTGGGTGTCTGAATGGCTGTATGAGTGAGTGACTGGCTGTGTAAGTGGCTGTATGGGTGTGTGAGTGGTGGTTGGGTAAGTGAGTTGGTGTGAGTGGCTGTATTGTAGAGTAAGTGTCTGTGTGAATGGATGTATGATGATACAACGCGATCATTTAGATCGCGGTACATTAGATCGCTGTTTTTACAATGCAAGTCATTACAACGACTTGCGCTGGAGGGCGCTGGACTTAGGAATAGTGTGATTTACTATTCCAACTCCAGTCTACGTACAGTAGGGAAGGTGTTGGAATAGTAAATTACACTATTCCTTAGTCTAGAGCGCCTCCAGTGCAAGTCGTTGTAACGACTTTGCGTTTTAAAAACAGCGATGTAAATGTATTGCAGTGTTTTGACCGGGTTGTAAAGGTCGTTTTCCGTGTGAATGGATGTATGGGTAGTGAGTGGATGTATGAGCACTTGTATGGATGTGTGAATGGGGATGTAAATGGTTGTGTGGGTGTGTGAGTGCTTGTATGGGTGAGTGAGTGGCTGTGTTGAGAAGCTGTATGAGTGAGCGAGTGGGTGTGTGAGTGGATGTATAGGGGAATAAGTGGGTATGTGAGTAGCTGTTTGCATGAGTGTGTGGCTCTGTGAGTGGCTGTATGGGTAAGTGACTGGTTGTCTGAGTAGCTTTATGGATGAGTGAGTGGTTGTGTGAGTGCCTGTATGAGTGAGTGAGTGGGTGTATGAGTGGCTCTAAGTGTGAGTGAGTGGTTTTGATTACTTGTATGGGTCTGTGAATGGGTATGTGAGTGGTTGTGTGTGAGTGGGTGTATGAGAGGTTGTATGAGGTGTGAGTGGGTGTGTGAGTGCTTCTGTTGATGATGTCATCAGCGTTGTCATTTGAGATGGCATCAGTGATGTCATCAGTGATGTCACTGACCCCCCCAGGTGGAAAATTGTGGGACAATTTCCAGACCCACTGTGGTTTTTCATTATTTTTTGAACACTGACACTGCTTAGGAGCAGCTCACTGCAGCGACATTTTGGCACTACTAATACCAGCAGGCTCTGGGTGAGCCAACGCCCACTGGGGCAGGTGTGAATGATATAAATGAGGCCGGTGCTCCACTCAGTGTTTTAAAATTAAGCCTCTGAAGAAATGCTCGAGGAGCATGAAACGCGTCAGGCTTACAGATACATTTGGACGTTGTTTTTCCCTCCACTGCGCTGATATCGTGCACAATAAATACAAAGATTTACCTACCTGCAAGTTGGCTCTTCTAAATGGGGTACTTTTGAATTTGTATTTGTTTACGGCCGATCCCGGTCCGGGAAGAGCCCTGCCACATAGAAGTGGACCGTGCTGCAGTCAATCGGCGAGCAGCGTGAAGGGCAGGAAGGTCGTGGTGCAGGTTCGAATTTGCAGCGCAGAGGTTGTGGGACAATTTCCAGACCCACTGTGGTTTTTCATTATTTTTTTAACACTGACACTGCTTAGGAGCAGCTCGCTGCAGCGACATTTTGGCACTACTAATACCAGCAGGCTCTGGGTGAGCCAACGCCCACTGGGGCAGGTGTGAATGATATAAATGAGGCCGGTGCTCCACGCAGTGTTTTAAAATGAAGCCTCTGAAGAAATGCTCGAGGAGCATGAAACGCGTCAGGCTTACAGATACATTTGGACGTTGTTTTTCCCTCCACTGCGCTGATATCCTGCACAATAAATACGAAGATTTACCTACCTGCAAGTTGGCTCTTCTAAATGGGGTACTTTTGAATTAGGATTTGTTTACGGCCGATCCCGGTCGGGGAAGAGCCCTGCCACATAGAAGTGGACCGTGCTGCAGTCAATCAGCGAGCAGCGTGAAGGGCAGGAAGGTCGTGGTGCAGGTTCGATTTTGCAGCGCAGAGGTTGTGGGACAATTTCCAGACCCACTGTGGTTTTTCATTATTTTTTGAACACTGACACTGCTTAGGAGCAGCTCACTACAGCGACATTTTGGCACTACTAATACCAGCAGGCTCTGGGTGAGCCAACGCCCACTGGGGCAGGTGTGAATGATATAAATGAGGCCGGTGCTCCACGCAGTGTTTTAAAATGAAGCCTCTGAAGAAATGCTCGAGGAGCATGAAACGCGTCCGGCTTACAGATACATTTGGACGTTGTTTTTCCCTCCACTGCGCTGATATCCTGCACAATAAATACAAAGATTTACCTACCTGCAAGTTGGCTCTTCTAAATGGGGTACTTTTGAATTTGGATATATATATATATATATATATATTTTCACACAATCCTTCCAGCCAGAAGGACAAATGGGTCGCACACCCGTAGTTCTTTTGCAATTTTTATTTGTTTTTCTCCTTCATTTGCAGGGATAAGGGCGAGAAACGATCTACGCCTTTCGGTATCTCCAAATACCTTGCTCACGTAGTTAGGACCTTGTTTCTAATCAAAAAGCGTTTTTTCTTTTGCCAATATCTTTGGCGCCGTTTGACGAATATTCGCAAAATTTTCCAAACTAATGACCAGCTCAGGGCAGCTTCTGTCTTGAAAGTTTGGGGATGATTCGTCAAGCGGGGCTGAGAAAAAGGGGGTTCCAAAATGCATTTTCTTCATGTTAATTTCCATAGGAATTTTGGAACAGGCTACAGCTCGAACTGCTGAACAGAATTACACCAAATTTGGCAAAAGGTAGCTCTTGGTTCAGAAAGCGCCCTTTTTTTAAATGGTGTAAATCCGTTCAGTAGTTCCTGAGATATTAAAAAAATACAAATATCGATATCTGAGCACCGAGGAGGATTCGCAAATCCTCCCGAGCACAAGCTTAATTCTGATTGGCTGCCAACACTCCAAACCAGAAGAAAACAGTAGAAGAAACATTAAAAAACAAGAAAAGGGGGCAGGGTAGAAACACCCTGACCCCTAGGCCTGCTCAGGGGGTCCCACAAGGACCCCCAGGGCCAAAAAAAGCATTTTTTTAAAAACAAATCGGCCGAATTTGTGCTGGGTTCGCGAATCCTGCCGAAAACATTTTTAAAAAACGAAGCGCGGGCTCCCGCGCTCCGTTTGTTTTAAGCCCCCGGGTGGGCCAGGTCCCGTGGGCAATCTATAATTATTGTGTGGGGGCCCGTGGGGGCCCCCACAGCACCATGGACTACCACCTTCCCGGGGCTTTGCTCATAATGTGCAGGGGGCACATGGCCCCCCCGCAGCCCCGGGGACCGCCACCTCCCCGGTGCTTTTTTCAAAAGAATGCGTGGGGGGGCTCCTGCCCCCCCCACGCTGCCCCAGGGATGCCACCTCCCCGGGGCTTTGCTTTAATAGGGGTGGGGGCCTCGTGGGCCCCTTCAAGCCCCTGGGACTGCCACCTCCCCGGGGCTCCAATAAAATTAGAGGAGTGGGGGGGCTCCTACCCCTCCCCACACTGCCCCGGGGGCCACCACCTCCCCGTGGCACAAATTATGCAAATACGGGGGTCCATTGCGGACCCCCGGCCACAGGGACCACCACCTCCCTGGGGCTATGTTGAAGTTGGGAAGGGGGCCACGCTGCCCCCCTCCTGGAGCCCTCCATGGCCCTGGGGACCACCACCCCCCAGGGCCCGGCTCCTGCAATGTCCTGGGGTGCCCACCCCCGGGACATTGCTGTCTGCTATGGCAGGGCGGGAGCACGGCTCCTGCCATAGCAAACACTGCTTTGCTTCATGGAAGCGAGAGCTGGAAACCTGCTCTCGCCTCCAAGAAGCAAGCAGAATTGCTTTTGGGCAAGGGGAGCTGCAAGTTAGCAGCTCCCCTTGCCCAAAAGCAATGCTGGCTCCTGCAGGAGGCGGGGAGCCGGCTGGGCCCATGGGGGCTCCCCCCACGGTCCCCATCAAAGAGGCCAGGCCCCGGGGGATGGGGTCCCCGGGGCCAAAAGTGGCCCATGGAAGGGGGGCCACATGGCCCCCCTCCCTTTTGTATTTGAAAAATAAAATAAAAAATAAATAAATAAGGCGGGCCCCGGGGGGTGGAGTCCACGGGGCCAAAACTGGCCCGTGGCGCACTGCTGGTGGGGCGATGAGGTCCTCTTGTGTCCTGAGGACCTCAGGACTAAAGTGGACTTCATCCCCCGAGCAGCAATGCGCCAGGAGGCGCATTTGCAGAGTGGTGTAAAAAGGGGGCGTGGCCTCGGACCACTCTCAGCAATCCAGCTGCATGGGGCTTACTGGAGGTACCTGGTGGGCTAGTTGGCCCCCACGGACCCTCAGGATTCAAGGGGACTTAATTCCCCAACCCAGAACGTGCCAGGAGGCTCGTTTGCAGAGTGGTGGAGAAAGGGAGCGTGGCCTGTGTCCATCTGTCAGCTATCCAACTATCTGGGGCATACTGGAGGTATCAGGTAGGATAGTTGGCCACTAAGGACCCCCAGCAGCGAAGGGGACTTTAATCCCCATCCAAGAGCGCGCCAGGAAGTGCGGTTGCAGAGTGGTGGGGAAAGTGGGCATGGCCTGCTATGAGAACTTAGCAATCCTGCTGTGTGGGACTTACTGGAGGTAATAGGAGGGGTAGTTGGCCCCCAAGGTTGACCTTAGGGGCTAACTACCCCTCCTGTTACCTCCAGTAAATCCCACACTGTGGGATTGATAAGAGGTCTTCGGAGGCCACGCTCACCTTTCTCCTCCACTCTGCAAACGCGCCTCCTGGCACAGTACTGGTTGGGGGATGAAGTCCACTTTACTCCAGAGGGACTTTGGCGGCCAAGTAGCCCTCCTGGTACCTCCTGTAAGTCCTACGCAGTGGATTTCCTGAGCGCTGGTTGGAGGCCCAGCCCCCTTTCTCCACCACTCTGCAAACACAACTACCAGTTAAAGAAGCATTTGTAATGTAATAGGTCTCGCATTTGCAAGAGTTAGAGCTATTAGCGTTGTAAATCTAAAAGTGTTTTATTAATGTTTCTTGGAGTGGAGTGGATGTAGGTTGTGTGTAGTGGAATTATGTGGTATGTTGTGCAGTGAAATTATGTGGATAGAAAGTATGTGGTATTTTGTGTATAGGAATTATGTAGAGTGTAATTATGTGGTATGGTAGTCTGTGTTGTGTAGTGGTAACCTCAGGTTTAGTCTTCCTCGTTTCCATAGAAGCTAAACTATGAACTCAATGAGACAAAAAAAAGAAGGAATCACTGAGGAGCACTTCTGGACCTAGTCAGAGGTATGAGCAGGGCCACTGGAATTATGTGACTGTTTGGCTGAACCAACTTTCGCCCAATTATACATTTTCCGCATTAGCCACATAATTCATCATCTGCTGACTAATCTGCAGATTTGAACAAAAAAAGCCCTGTTTCTAGCTCAAACAGCTCTAACGTTACCAAAAATGCAGCGACAAGTGTTACAGCGTGGTGGAAGGTCCTTTGTAAACCAAGAATGGTCACCTGTTACTTATTGCTAAATGTGGGTGTTAAATTGGTACTAATGGTATGCAAGCCACTCTTGCTTCTTTCTGCGCCTCTCTTGCCTCTTTCTGCATTTCTGTTGCTTCTTTCTGCACTTCTTTTGTTTCTTTCTGCACTTCTTTTGTTTCTTTCTGCACCTCTCTTGCTTCTTTCTGCACCCTTCTTCCCTCTTTCTGCACCTCTCTTGCCTCTTTCTGCAACCCTCTTCCTTCTTTCTGCACTCCTCCTGCCTCTTTCTGCACCTCTGTTCCTTCTTTCTGCACGTCTTTTGTTTCTTTATGCACCTCTCTTGCTTCTTTCTGCACCCCTCTTGCCTCTTTCTCCACTCCTCTTCCCCCTTTCTGCATGTCTGTTGCTTCTTTCTGTACTTCTCTTGCCTCTTTCTCCACCCCTCTTCCCTCTTTCTGCATCTCTGTTGCTTCTTTCTGCACTTATCTAGCATCTTTCTGTACCTCTCTTGCTTCTTTCTGAACCCCTTGTGCCTCTTTCTGCACCCCTCTTCTCTTTCTGCACTCCTCTTGCCTCTTTCTGCACCTCTGTTCCTTCTTTCTGCACTTCTTTTGTTACTTTCTGCACCTCTCTTGCTTCTTTCTTCACCCCTCTTGCCTCTTTCTCCATCCCGCTTCCCTCTTTCTGCACCTCTGTTGCTTCTTTCTGCACCTCTCTTGTCTCTTTCTCCACCCCTCTTCCCTCTTTCTGCACCTCTGTTGCTTCTTTCTGCACCTCTGTTACTTCTTTCTGCACCCCTCGTGCCTCTTTCTGCACCCCTCTTCCCTCTATTTTCACCCCTCTTGCCTCTTTCTGCACCTCTGTTGCATCTTTCTGCACTACTCTTGCTTCTTTCTGCACCTCTTGCTTTTTTCTGCATCCCTCTTGCTTCTTTCTGCACCCCTCGTGCCTCTTTCTGCACCCCTCTTCCCTCTTTCTGCACTCCAATTGCCTCTTTCTGTACCTCTGTTGGTTCTTTCTGCACTTCTTTTGTTTCTTTCTGCACCTCTCTTGTTTCTTTCTGTATCCCTCTTGCCTCTTTCTCCACCCCACTTACCCCTTTCTGCATCTCTGTTTCTTCTTTATGCACTTCTCTTGCTTCTTTCTGCACCTCTCTTGCTTCTTTTTGCATCCCTTGTGCCTCTTTCTGCACCCCTATTCCCTCTTTCTGTAGTCCTCTTGCCTCTTTCTGCACCTCTGTTGCTTCTTTCTGCACTTCTCTTCCTTCGTTCTGCACCCCTCCTGCCTCTTTCTGTACCCCTCTTGCTTCTTTCTACACTGCTCTTGCTTCTTTCTGCACCTCACTTGCCTCTTTCTGCACTTCTCTTGCTTCTTTCTACACCTCTGTTGCCTCTTCTTTCTGCACACACAGGGCTACTTTTAAACTGACCTCAGGCTCAGCAGTGCCTCTTTCTGTACCCCTCTCGCCTCTTTCTGCACCTCTGTTGGTTCTTTCTGCACTGCTCTTGCTTCTTTCTGTACCTCTGTTGCAAATTTCTGCATCCCTCTTGCCTCTTTCTGTACCCCACTTCCCTCTTTCTGCACCTCTCTTGCCTCTGTCTGCACACCTGTTCCCTCTTTCTGCACCCCTTCTGCCTGTTTCTGCAACTCTCTTGCCTCTTTCTGCAGTTCTCTTGCCTCCTTCTGCACCTCACTTGCCTGTTTCTGCACTTCTCATGCTTCTTTCTGCAGCCTTCTTCCCTTTTTCTGCACATCTCTTGCCTCTTTCTGCACCTCTCTTGCCTCTTTCTGCATATTTCTTGGTTCTTTCTGTACTTCTCTTGCCTCTTTCTCCACCCCTCTTCCCCCTTTCTGCATGTCTGTTGCTTCTTTCTGTACTTCTCTTGCCTCTTTCTCCACCCCTCTTCCCTCTTTCTGCATCTCTGTTTCTTCTTTCTGCACTTCTCTTGCCTCTTTCTGCACCCCTGTTGCTTCATTCTGCACTTCCCATGCTTCTTTCTGCAGCTGTCTTGCTTCTTTCTGCACCCCTGTTGTCTCTTTCTACACTCGTCTTCCCTCTTTCTGCACCTCTCTTGCCTCCTTCTGTACCTCACTTGCCTCTTTCTGAACTTCTCTTGCTTTTTTCTGCACACTTCTTCCTTTTTTCTGCACATCTCTTGCCTCTTTCTGCACCTCTTTTGCCTTTTTCTGCACATCTTTTGGTTCTTTCTCCACTGCTCTTGCCTCTTTCTGTACCCCTCTTGCCTCTTTCTGCACCTCTGTTGGTTCTTTCTGCAATGCTCTTGCTTGTTTTGCACCTCTGTTGCAAATGTCTGCATCCCTCTTGCCTCTTTCTGCACCTCTCTTCCCTCTTTCTGCACCCCTCTTGCCTCCTCCTGCACCTCTCTTGCTTCTCTCTGCACCCTTCTTCCCTTTTCCTGCACCTGTCTTGTCTCTTTCTGCACCTTTGTTGCTTCCTTTATTGCACTTCTCTTCCTATTTCTGCACCCCTCTTGCCTCTTTCTGCACCTCTGTTGCTTCTTTCTGCATTTCTCTTGCTTCTTTCTGCACTTCTGTTGCTTCTTTGTGCACCCCTCTTGCCTCTTTCTGCATCCTTCTACCCTCTTTCTACACCTCTCTTCCCTCTTTCTGCACCTCTCTTCCCTCTTTCTGCACCCCTCTTGCCTCTTTCTGCACCTCTGTTGGTTCTTTCTGCACTGCTCTAGCTTCTTTCTGCACCTCTGTTGTTTCTTTCTGCACTTCTCTTGCTTCTTTCGACACCTCTCTTGCTTCTTTCTGTACCCCACTTGCCTCTTTCTGCACCCTTCTTCCCTCTTTCTGCACCTCTCTTGCCTCTTTCTGCACCTCTCCTGCCTCTTTCTGCACCCCTCTAGCCTATTTCCACATCTCTTTTGCTTGTTTCTGCTCTTCTTTTGCCTCTTTCTGTACCCCTCTTGCCTCCTTCTGCACCTCTGTTGTTTCTTACTGCACTGCTCTTGCTTCTTTCTGCACCTCCCTTGTAAATTTCTGCACCCCTCTTGCCTCTTTCGGCACCCCTCTTCTCTCTTTCTGCACCCCTGTTCCCTCTTTCTGCACCTCTGTTGCTTCTTTCTGTACTTCTCTTGCTTCTTTCTGCACCTCTCTTGTAAATTTCTGCACCCCTCTTCACTCTTTCTGCATCCCTGTTCCCTCTTTCTGCACCTCTGTTGCTTCTTTCTGTACTTCTGTTGCTTCTTTCTGTACTTCTCTTGCCTCCTTCTGCACCTCTGTTGCTTCTTTCTGCACTTCTCTTACTTCTTTCTGCACCCCTGTTGCTTCATTCTGCACTTCCTATGCTTCTTTCTGCACCTGTCTTGCTTCTTTCTGAACCCTGTTGTCTCTTTCTGCACTCGTTTTCACTCTTTCTGCACCTCTCTTGCCTCCTTCTGTACCTCACTTGCCTCTTTCTGCACTTCTCTTGCTTCTTTCTGCAGCCTTCTTCCCTTTTTCTGCACATCTCTTGCCTCTTTCTGCACCTCTCTTGCCTCTTTCTGCACATCTCTTGGTTCTTTCTGTACTTCTCTTGCCTCTTTCTCCACCCCTCTTCCCCCTTTCTGCATGTCTGTTGCTTCTTTCTGTACTTCTCTTGCCTCTTTCTCCACCCCTCTTCCCTCTTTCTGCATCTCTGTTTCTTCTTTCTGCACTTCTCTTGCCTCTTTCTGCATCCCTGTTGCTTCATTCTGCACTTCCCATGCTTCTTTCTGCAGCTGTCTTGCTTCTTTCTGCACCCCTGTTGTCTCTTTCTACACTCGTCTTCCCTCTTTCTGCACCTCTCTTGCCTCCTTCTGTACCTCACTTGCCTCTTTCTGCACTTCTCTTGCTTCTTTCTGCACACTTCTACCCTTTTGCTGCACATCTCTTGCCTCTTTCTGCATCTCTTTTGCCTCTTTCTGCACATCTTTTGGTTCTTTCTGCACTGCTCTTGCCTCTTTCTGTACGCCTCTTTCTGCACCTCTGTTGATTCTTTCTGCAATGCTCTTGCTTGTTTTGCACCTCTGTTGCAAATTTCTGCATCCCTCTTGCCTCTTTCTGCACCTCTCTTCCCTCTTTCTGCACCCCTCTTGCCTCTTCCTGCACCTCTCTTGCTTCTTTCTGCACCCTTCTTCCCTTTTCCTGAACTGGTCTGGTCTCTTTCTGCACCTTTTTGCCTCTTTCTGCAGTTCTCTTGCCTCCTTCTGCACCTCTCTTGCCTCCTTCTGTACCTCACTTGCCTCTTTCTGGACTTCTCTTGCTTCTTTCTGCACACTTCTTCCCTTTTTCTGCACATCTCTTGCCTCTTTCTGCACCTCTTTTGCCTCTTTCTGCACATTTTTTGGTTCTTTCTGCACTGCTCTTGCCTTTTTCTGTACCCCTCTTGCCTCCTTCTGCACCTCTGTTGTTTCTTACTGCACTGCTCTTCCTTCTTTCTGCACCTCTCTTGTAAATGTCTGCACCCCTCTTGCCTCTTTCGGCACCCCTCTTCTATCTTTCTGCACCCCTGTTCCCTCTTTCTGCACCTCTGTTGCTTCTTTCTGTACTTCTCTTGCTTCTTTCTGCACCTCTCTTGTAAATTTCTGCACCCCTCTTGCCTCTTTCGGCACCCCTGTTCTCTCTGTCTGCACCCCTGTTCCTTCTTTCTGCACCTCTGTTGCTTCTTTCTATACTTCTGTTGCTTCTTTCTGTACTTCTCTTGCTTCCTTCTGCACCTCTGTTGCTTCATTCTGCACTTCCCATTCTTCTTTCTGCACCTGTCTTGCTTCTTTCTGCACCCCTGTTGTCTCTTTCTGCACTCGTCTTCCCTCTTTCTGCACCTCTCTTGTCTCCTTCTGTACCTCACTTGCCTCTTTCTGCACTTCTCTAGCTTCTTTCTGCACACTTCTTCCCTTTTTCTGCATATCTCTTGCCTCTTTCTGTACCTCTTTTGCCTCTTTCTGCACATCTTTCGGTTCTTTCTGCACTGCTCTTGCCTCTTTATGTACCCCCTCTTGCCTCTTTCTGCACCTCTGTTGGTTCTTTCTGCAAGGATCTTGCTTGTTTTGCACCTCTGTTGCAAATTTCTGCATCCCTCTTGCCTCTTTCTGCACCTCTCTTCCCTCTTTCTGCACCTCTCTTGCCTCTTCCTGCACCTCTCTTGCTTCTTTCTGCACCCTTCCTCCCTTTTCCTGCACCTGTCTTGTCTCTTTCTGCACCTTTGTTGCCTCTTTCTGCAGTTCTCTTGCCTCCTTCTGCACCTCTGTTGCTTCTTTTTTGCACTTCTATTCCTCTTTCTGCACCCCTCTTGCCTCTTTCTGCACCCCTGTTGCTTCTTTCTGCATTTCTCTTGCTTCTTTCTACACCTTTCTTCCCTCTTTCTACACCTCTCTTCCCTCTTTCTGCATCTCTCTTGCCTCTTTCTGCACCCCTGTTCCCTCTTTCTGCACATCTCTTACCTCTTTCTGCACCTTTCTTGCCTCTTCCTGCACCCTTCTTCCCTCTTTCTACACCTCTGTTCCCTCTTTCTGCACCTCTCTTCCCTCTTTCTGCACCCCTCTTGCCTCTTTCTGCACCCTTCTTCCCTCTTTGTGTACCTCTCTTGCCTCTTTCTGCACCTCTCTTGCCTCTTTCTGCACCCCTCTAGCCTCTTTCCGCATCTCTTTTGCTTGTTTCTGCTCTTCTTTTGCCTCTTTCTGTACCCCTCTTGCCTCCTTCTGCACCTCTGTTGTTTCTTACTGCACTGCTCTTGCTTCTTTCTGCACCTCTCTTGTAAATTTCTGCACCCCTCTTGCCTCTTTCGGCACCCCTCTTCTCTCTTTCTGCACCCCTGTTCCCTCTTTCTGCACCTCTGTTGCTTCTTTCTGTACTTCTCTTGTTTCTTTCTGCACCTCTCTTGCTTCTTTCTGCACCTCTCTTGCCTCTTTCTGCACCCTTATTCCCTCTTTCTACACCTCTCTGGCCTCTTTCTGCACCTCTGTTGCCTCTTTCTGCACACACAGGGCTACTTTTAAACTGACCTCAGGCTCAGCAGTGTACACATGCAAGTGCAGAAAAGGACTGCTGGCCTCTAAACAGCCATGCCCTATTATATGCTAGGGACTTAGAGGTAGTTTTAATCCCCCTGCCCTATTATGTACTAGGGCCTTACAGGGGAGGTCATGCCAATCACAGGGGTACCCCAACCCATAGTGTACCCTAGTGTATGTAGGTGTTTTCACTGTATTCTAAGTGTCTTTCAGCATAGCACTGGCTCCGGGCCTGGTTAGGCAGAGCCCAGGGTCAGTCAGAGTCAGTTACCATCAGTACCAGTCAGCAAAAAGTTGGGGGGTGCCCAGGGCACAGGTTGATTTTGCAACAAGGCCTCTTTCTGCACCTCTGTTGGTTCTTTCTGCTCATCTCTTGCTTCTTTCTGCACCTTTCTTCCTCTTTCTGGACTTCTGTAGCCTCTTTCTGCATTTCTCTTGCTTCTTTCTGCGCCTTTCTTCCTCTTTCTGCACATGTCCTACCTTTTTAGGCATAGTTAGAAATTAGCATTTAAAAAACCTTAGAAATTCACTGAAAAAACCATAGGTTTCAGGGACGTTATAGTCAGAAATTAGCATTTAAAAAACCTTTGAAATTCACTGAAAAAACCATAGGTTTCAGGGACGTTATAGTTAGAAATAAGCATTTAAAAAACCTTAGAAATTCACTGAAAAAACCACAGGTTTCAGGGACGTTATAGTTAGTTGGACATTTTACTCGTACAAAACCAGAGAAATTCGGCCCTTATAGTTAGTTGAGCTAACTATAACTCGCGCCCCGCAATGCACTGCTAATGACATCACATATTACATCATTCATGACATGGTCAGTGACATCACTAATGACATCACTGATGAGATCTCAAATTACATCACTGATGACATCATCCATGTGATAAACTGATGCACCTCCTCACTCCCTAATATAAACTTTGATACACCCACTCTAAAATACAGACTACCATTTTTGAAACCATAGACACACCAATACCAGTTACTACATACCCACTCACTGATTCCTAGGTCTACATACACATCCACTCATTCACCCATACAGTCACTCATACATGCAGTCACTCATCAATACAGCACTATCATATGCACTCATACACCTATACAGATACTCACACACCACACTCGTCCATAGAGTTACTCACACACCTAGTCAGTCATGCAAAGAATCAAGCACACTCCCATTTACTCACCTATACAGTTATACACACACCACCTCACTTATTAATACAGATACTAACACACTTACTCTCTTATACAATTACTGATACAAGCACACACTCATCCATACAGCCACTCTCACAATCACTCACTCTCACATATAGTCATTTATATACTCCAACACTCACATATACTGCCTTTCACATATGTAGTTACTCACACATGTACGACTAAGACATCCATTCACTCACCAACACACCCATACACATACTCACCCACCCACACAGCCCTTCACAGATGCACTCTTGAACCCATACACCCAGTGAATCACCCACTCACACATCTATGCACATAGTCACATACCCCCCACCCACCCACACAGACACTCAGGCACCCATACAGATACTCAGACAACCAATCAATAACCCATATAGACACTCATGTAGCTACTCACCAACCCATGCAGCCGCTTACACACCAACTGACAGACTGATATAGACATTCACACAGTTTAGTCACTAACCCATGCATTCAGTAAGACACATTTAATCACCAACTTATACAGTCAGTCACGCACCTACTAAAGCATCCATTGAGACACTTATACACCCACACATTCTTCAATACACCTTGGCATATATATATATATATATAAAACATATTTAAACTTTACAGAAACACACAGTCACTAGATGATGTCATCAGTGATGTCATCAGTGATGTCATCAGTGATGTCACTGACCATGTCATGAATAATGTAATATGTGACGTCATTAGCAGAGCATTGCGGGGGCGCAAGTTATAGTTAGCTCAACTATCTATAACTGCCGAATTTCTCTGGTTTTGTACGAGTGAAATGTCCAACTAACTATAACGTCCCTGAAACCTGTGGTTTTTTCAGTGAATATATGTATACATATATATATATATATCCACACAATCCCTCCTAGACACTTCAAAAGAGGTGCACCAACTCTGGTTGTGTTGCGTTCAAAATCTGTTTAATTCATGAAATATGAACAGAGGCAGGAGGATCACAGTCCCAACGTTTCTGCGCCGTAGAGCCTTGATCACGGGAGAAAGTTTCTTTGCATTTTGAATTGCCCACGTGATTCTTTTAAAGTGCAGGCCATATTCTTTTGCAAAGTGCGCAGGGGGAAAAGTAACCAACTTTAAAAGGAACGTGAACAGCGCGATAAAGTCCATGACATTAAAGTACTACTGCGCTGGAAACCTTCTTCTTTCTTTCATGTTTTCCTCTTGTACAATAAATTAAGTAAGCTTCAGCGCACAGTCTGTTTTGACATTTTCACTTACTTCTTGAAAGCAACAACAGCCCGCAAAGCCGGAATTCCTTCCTTTTGCATCCCTTACTCGCCACACTCAGAGAATTCTTACTTTTCTCCGGGGGCAAGCAGGTCAGGCTCCATTAATAAACACCATCCAAAATTCGCCACGCATAGGAGCCCACGACCTTCGCAGGGCGGCCAGTGCTACTGGTGCGAGGCTTCCAGCATATAAATCCACACAATCCCTCCTAGACACTTCAAAAGAGGTGCACCGACTCTGGTTGTGTTGCGTTCAAAATCCGTTTAATTCATGAAATATGAACAGAGGCAGGAGGCTCACAGTCCCAACGTTTCTGCTCCGTAGAGCCTTGATCACGGGAGAAAGTCTCTTTGCATTTTGAATTGCCCACGTGATTCTTTTAAAGCGCAGGCCATATTCTTTTGCAAAGTGCGCAGGGGGAAAAGTAACCAACTTTAAAAGGAACGTGAACAGCGCGATTAAGTAAACTGGGGATTGATAGCGGGCGCTGCTGGCGTTGGCCCATTCGAGGGCTTGAAATGGACAGAAATTAGTGCACCATCTGTGGTTTTACTTACTAGGACTTCATAATCCATAATGCCTCGGGACATTTGACCGGCCCATTTGGGGGCGTGAAATGGCTATTAAGGATGGAGACCGGCGCACGCATCCACCAATGCGACTGCCTCTGAGGAAGAGAGATACACTCTCGAAACGCGTCAGGCGATTCGCGTTTATGGCTGTCTGATGAAAACTGCCAAAAGGAGCCTGCTTGTACCCCTGATTAAAGGCTTGCGACCTTCAGTTTGTGTCTCGAGTGCTGCTCAAGTGTGGGTAGGCAATTGGAGCGTTGATATTTGACGGCGGCCCGGCCGTCGAGCTTGCACCACCCCGCCAAGATTAGGGGGCCACGCGGCAGGACATTTGTCGAGCCGCCCAGTGGAGCACAAACTGGGGATTGATAGCGGACGCTGCTGGCGGTGGCCCATTCGAGGGCTTGAAATGGCCAGAAATTAGTGCACCATCTGTGGTTTTACTTACCAGGACTTCATAATCCATAATGCCTCGGGACATTTGACCTGCCCATTTGGGGGGGTGAAATGGCTATTAAGGATGGAGACCGGCGCACGCATCCACCAATGCGACTGCCTCTGAGGAAGAGAGATACACTCTCGAAACGCGTCAGGCGATTCGCGTTTATGGCTGTCTGATGAAAACTGCCAACAGGAGCTCGCTTGTACCCCTGATTAAAGGCTTGCCACCTTCAGTTTGTGTCTTGAGTGCTGCTCAAGTGTGGGTAGGCAATTGGAGCGTATATATATATATATATATATATATATATATATATACATATATATATATATATATATATATATCCGAACAAAAACCAGCGCGTTTCCTTCAGGCACCGGAATACAACACAGCGACCAAGGTATCTTGCTCCAAATTATTTTATTAGCATATTCTGAGGGCTATGATGCGTTTCGGCAGGATCCCCTGCCTTGATCACACAAAGAGCTAAATTCCCACAATGCATTTAAGTGTGTTCCCTCCACCCCGTGATGCAGGAAGACATAGACAAAAGACTATACATTTCAAAAAAGTTCATTGCTAGTTCATTCATGTTCATTTTTTAACTTACTCGGTATTTACATAGTAGCTTTCAAATACATGCTCTGGTGCCTTAATAGCACTGTGATTAAGTGTATATAATTACACATCTACTATGGGTCATGTATTTTTTAACTTATTATAACATTTATATTTCTCTTTATTTTTGCTTTTTTTCCCTTTCTACTTCAATGAACTTTATTGTGCCACATAAATAAGCCCAATCAGAGTGTTTCAATAGTTAGATACAATGACGTTATTCCATAAGATTCTTTATTTTATCTGGGTATTATTGGCTTGGATAATCACTAATCACCATATGTCAGCACATGCTGGATATTATCCCATTAACGGATGTGACTAGTGTCCCGTTGTTTATCCGAGTACTATGTACGCGTGATAAAGCGAGTGCGCTGTAACTTGGCTAATCACTGTTTGTGTGGGTTGTGCGCTGGTGACAGATATAAATGTCTGCGGTTGTGAGTTCTCACTGATGTTCGAAGGGTTATACAGTTTACAGGGAGAGCTTCAATATGGAGAGCAAGTGATATATCCCTACATTGCAGCTGATAAGTCACAAATTCATGTCAGGCCACTATGCAGTCTCAGTATAACTCATCTACCACTCGCAATTCCCATTTACTTATTTTGTATACGCACAATATGCATAGTAGTAACAACAGCCGCCCGTTCTCAGGCATACACCTTCGCCCAAAATTATGAGCAAATTTGCCATTGTTAGACCCTGAGGTCTAGTATTTATCATTGTATTGTGCAAATATCGCAATAAGTGCAAACGTGCAAGTTATAGTAGTAGCTACCGACACTGCCTGTTCTCATGCGTGCAAATTCGCGTACGATTATGTGCAAATTATCATTGGTCTGACTCTGTGGTCTAATGTTTGTCATTGTAATGTGCAAATGTGGCAATTATGTGCAAACAAGCAAGTTGAAATTGTAGCTGCCATGGGAAATAAAGTGCAAGTGCACAATTAAAATCAAGTATTTGTTTGAATAGTGTGCCAGAGCATACGCTTTGTCATCTACTTCAAAATTTACCTCAGTGCAACCTCAATTCTTGTCTTAACCGTTGGGAACCACAAGCTGATAAACATCCTCCCCCAGTTATATCAATAAATAACATAAAAGTCCTCAACTTTGGGAAAGTCTTAAAATCACTCCTGGGCTTTACATCAAATCACACCGTGTCTAGTCAAAACATTACACATCTAAAATTCATACAAAAGATCATAAAAAGCATAAAACAGATTCACATTTCTCAAATAGTGTAGGATTCTTCCTCTATTTGCTGGTGCCACCTATCTCCCTACTAGCTGAAACATAGAGAGGACAATCGACTCAGTACCTCCTGCTAGGCTAAGTGTATGTGCAGTCCTTCATCGGAGTTAAGGCCATTGGGGCTTTTGCAGTCGAGCATTAAAATGTAGCGAGGCTCTACTGTTCTCAGCTCAACCTCTCTATTGCCTCCTCTTCTTCTTTTAGGTACTGAGTCAATAACGAAGTACGATAAGTCATCAATCTACCTTTGTGTACTTCATTGATGTGGCGAGCCACTGGATAGGCTGGGTCCTTGTTTCTAACTGCTCTTAGGTGTTGGAGGATTCTAACATGGGCCATATGGATGGTGCTGCCCACGTATGTCATGGGGCACTTGCATTGCAGCACGTACACCACATGATCGCTCCTACAATTCAAAAACCTAGGAATCCTCCAAGGTTTGGTTGTTAACGGCAGCTGTACTTCCTTTCTGTTGACCCCATGCTTACAGGTTTTGCACTTCAAACATTTGTTAAAGCCTGGATTGGCCTTAAGCCAACTGCCTGTTTCAATCAATTCTGGGCTGTTGTTGACTAATTGTTCCCGCATGGATCTAGTCCTTCTGTACGAGATGAGTGGTTTCCTAGGAACTGCATCTTTTAGGATGGGATCCCCTCTAACCAGGTGCCAATGCCTACTCATGCTGGCTCTCACCCTAGCATGGTAGGCATTGTATCCGGTTATCATCCTAATGTCTTGCCCTTGCTGCTTGGTGTTCTCTCTAGTCTTCCTGCTTTCCCCAAATAGTATATCATGTCTTGACATACTGTTCACTTTGGTCAAAGCTTGATCAAGGACGGCCTGACTATACCCCCGTTCCTTGAATCTTAAAGTCAGATCTGATTGGGCTTGTGCTAATGTACTTGCCTCGCTACAGTTCCTTTTCATGCGGAGCTGCTCCGCGTAAGGAATGCTTTGTTTTAGCTTTTGGGGGTGGAAACTTTTGCAGTGTAGAGCAGAGTTTCCTGCAGTGGGCTTTCTAAAAGTACGCGTGTGCAGACATCCTTCATTAATAAAAACCTCAAGATCTAAAAAGTGTACAGAGGAAGAGCTAATGTTGTCAGTAAAATTCAAGTTAAGATCATTTACATTCAGAGACGCAATGAACATTTTGGCATCAGTAGAAGACCCTCTCCAAATAATGAACAGGTCATCAATAAATCTGACCCACAACTTGATGTTATTCTCCCACTCCGTCCTGAAAGTGGTTCTGAGTACCTGCTCCTCCCACCAGCCCATGTGAAGATTCGCATAGCTGGGGGCGAAGCAGGTACCCATGGCTGTCCCCCTGAGTTGTTTAAATGTGTCATTGCCATATTGGAATAGGTTGTTCTCCAGGCATAGCTCTGCTATTCTCATGAGCATCTCTGAGTGTTGGTACAGTTCCAGGGGCCTATTTGCCAAAAAGTGTCTCAGTGCCCTCAGTCCATCAGTGTGGGCGATGCTCGTATAGAGTGAGGAGACGTCAAGGGTGATTAGTAGATCCCCTTCTTTCCATATGATCTCATGCAGTTTCTTCAAAAAGTCCCCAGTGTCTTGGATGTGGGAGGGCAGCTTTTTGACAAAATCCTGTAAAAAATTATCTAAAAATCTTGATGTCGTTTAAAAAAGACTGCCAATAGCCGAGATAATCGGTCTCCCAGGTGATGTTACAGCATCCTTATGAATTTTGGGTATTAAATAAAGTATGGGGATTACAGGATTTTCCACTCTCAAATATTGGAACTCTGCCTCGGAGATCAACCCCAAACCTCTCCAACATGCCAGTTCCTTGTGGAATTTCGCTTGAATTTCCAACACACTGCTCAACAGGACTTTCTGATAACATTCTTTGTCTTTCAATTGAGATCTTGCCTCAGCGTCATACTGGCATAGGGGGCCAAAAGACCTACGTTGCCTCTTTATCTGACTGTCTGACAACTATGTCTTTCCTTGCTTTGATTTTTTTCATGATCTTTTCATATTTATATATATTTATATTTATATATATATTACCTACTGGCGGTACATATATATATTGCATAAATGTCCTTCTACTATGGCTCGTAAAAGAATTCTAGCCTCACCACACAGGCTCGTTTTTAGGCAATTATTTGGTTTATTAAGCAACTAAATCAGCGTATATATATATATATATTTTTTTTTTCTTCTTATATAGTTACCTGAGCTAACTATAACTTAAATCCCTGCAATGCACTGCTTATAATCTCACATATTACATTACTCATGACATGGTCAGTGACATCACTGATGACATCACTGATGACATCTCAAATTACATCACTTATTATGACATCACTGATGACATCCTCCAGTGAGTGTGCATGTTTTTAAGAGTTTATTAGTGCTAAACATATATACTAACCTACTACAAAAGTTAGATTAGTATACTAGTTATACCACTAATGAGTGATACTATCTCTCACATGTGCGATCTGAGTGGGTGTGTGACTGTCTGTATCAGTGTGTCGTTGGGTGTGTGAGTGACTGTATGGGTGTGTAATGCATGCATGAGTGACTGTATTTGTGAGTGAGTCGGTTTCTGACTAGGTTTGTAGGTGTGTGAGTGGTTGTATGGGTGTGTGAGTGGGTATCTGAGTTGTATGGGTGTGTGAGTGAGTGTGTGAGTGGTTTAGTTGGTGTGTGAGTGACTGTATGGGAGTGTGAGTGGGTGTGTGAGTAGCTGTATGGGTGTATAAGTAGGTATCTGAGTAGCTGTGTAGGTGAGTGAATGGGTGTGTGAGTGAATATGTTGCTGAGTGAGTGGGTGTGTGAGCAGCTGTATGGGTGAGTGAGTGAGTGGGTATCTGAATGGCTGTATGATTGAGTGACTGGGTGTGTAAATGGCTGTATAGGTGAGTAAGTGGCTGTTTGGGTGAGTGTTTGGTTAAGTGAGTTGGTATGTGAATGGTTGTATTGGAGAGTGAGTGTTTGTGTGAATGACTGTGTGGGTGAGTGAGCAGATATGGGAGTTCTTATAGGGATGTGTGAATGGGTTTGTAAGTGGTTGTGTGGGTGTGTGAATGCTTGTATGGGCGAGTGAGTGGCTGTGTTGAGAGGCTGTATGCGTGTGTGAGTGGCTGTACAGGTGAATAACTCTGAGTAGCTGTTTAGGTGAATGTATGGTGTGTGAGTGACTGTATGAGTGAGTGTCTGTTTGTATCAGTGTCTTATGGGTGAGTGAATGGTTGTGTGGCTGGCTGTACGATTGAGTGAGTGGGTGTGTGAGTGGCTCTATTGAGCAGTGAGTGGGTGTGTGACTACTGAATATGGGTCTGTGAGTGGGTATGTGAGTGACTGTGTGGGTGTGTGAGTGAGCGTGCAAGAGGTTGTATGGGAGTGTTTGGGTGTGTGAGTGGTTCTGTGGATGATGTCATCAGTGGTGTCATTTGAGATGTCATAAGTGATGTAATATGTGAGGTCATACGCTGTGCATTGCGGGGGCGTAAGTTATAGTTAGCTCAGGTAACTATAACTGCTGAAATTCTATTGTTTTGTATGAGTGAAATCTGAGCCTAACTATAACGTCCCTGTAACCTTTGTTTTTTTCAGTGAATTTCTGTTTTTTTCATTCTATTTCCTAACTATAACGTCCCTGTAACTTTTAGTTTTTTAAGTGAATTTCTAATGTTTTTTCAATTCTATTGCCTAACTATAACATCCCTGTAACCTTTGGTTTTTAAGTGAATTTTTATGGTTTTCTAACAAGTACTCAAGTTTGCACAGTGGTGGAGAAACGGGGCAGGCCTCTGACCAGCTCACAGCAATCTCGCTGGAGGTTGCTGGCGGTAACAGGAGAGGTTCTTGGTCCCAAAGGACCCTCATCATCCAGAGTAGTGGAGAAAGGGGGCGGGCCTCCAATGATCTCTCAGCAAACCTGCTGTGTGGGACCTACTGGAGGTAACAGGAGGGGTTGTTGGCCCCTAAGGACCCTCAGGAGCCAAGGGGACTTCATGCCCCAACCAGTATGCGCCAGGAGGTGCATTTGTAGAGTGGTGGTAAAAGGTGGTGGGGACTCCAGTGACTTCCCCAGGGCCGGTCTTTTTAAACAATAACTTTCTTCTATTAGGAGAGGGGGCATGCAGCCCCCCATCACTGATGACATCCTCCAGTGAGTGTGCATGTTTTTAAGAGTTTATTAGTGCTAAACATATATACTAACCTACTACAAAAGTTAGATTAGTATACTAGTTATACCACTAATGAGTGATACTATCTCTCACATGTGCGATCTGAGTGGGTGTGTGACTGTCTGTATCAGTGTGTCATTGGGTGTGTGAGTGACTGTATGAGTGTGTAATGCATGCATGAGTGACTGTATTTGTGAGTGAGTGGGTTTCTGACTAGGTTTGTAGGTGTGTGAGTGGTTGTATGGGTGAGTGAGTGGGTATCTGAGTTGTTGTATGGGTGTGTGAGTGAGTGTGTGAGTGGTTTAGTTGGTATGTGAGTGACTGTATGGGAGTGTGAGTGGGTGTGTGAGTAGCTGTAAGGGTGTATAAGTAGGTGCCTCTGTGTTGGTTTATCTAAATTTTTTCTCAGACATGTGTACTTTCCATGTGGGCTTGTGACCTTCCATCTCTGCCTTGTCTAAATATATTTCTCTATTCTACTGAAGCTTGCATCTACTTTCCTTTCCCCAGATCCTGACTTTATTTGCTCTTTTCTATTCAGCTATTATAGTTAGCTTGGGCCTGTATTTCTCTTTTATATCGTACATCTGTACACGTCTTTCTGCTGATGCTTGCATTTACATGCGTAGGCCATCTTCATTTTCTACAACATTATCAATGAAATAATTTCAGATGCTGCAGTGAAGTTAGCAATGATGCCATAGAACATGTCATAAGCAGACTTGTAATATCTTCATTTAAGAAAATTAATGCAAGATAAGGCTATACTCCTCTTAATCATAGAAGAAAAACATGCCATAATGTAAATGTATTATTTTTACTTGCGAAGATTATGGCTAGTAAACCTTTCAATTATACCTCAGCAACAATCCTTCATAGTGTTCTGTGTCGAGTGACAAATTCTGTACAATAAATTACAGAAACATGAATGAATGAATGATAGAGATTTATAAAGCTCACGGTTACCCAAAATAGTGTCCTGGTGACTAATAGGTAGGGAGAACGGCCACGCTAACCCACTAAAAGATGAGTTTGAGAGCCATATGAAAGGACAGCTCTTGATGAATCCTGTGAAGCAAGAGAGAAAGCCGATTCCATGCACCGCAAGCTAACACCGTAAAGGAGCGACCTTCACGTCTTACGTGACAAAATCTGATAATGGTGACAAGCAAGGCAGAGGAAGAGCACAAGTCCCTCATAGGTGAATAGTGCTTGAATCTAGAAATCAAGCATTGTGGACCATGTTGATGGGAAGCCCAGTAGAGGACGAGCAGAGCTTTAAAGTTACAGAATGCTCTTTTTCATTGGGAGCAAATGCAGCTCTCTCAAATGATGAGAAATATGGGCTCTCCAAGAATAATAATGATGATGAAGCAGGCAGCCACATTTTGCACCATTTGGAGTTTGTTAATCAGACTATCCGGAAGGTCGAGATAAAGCCCATTGGCATAGTCCAATCATGACATGGTCAGCGTATGCACCACAGTTTTAATGTGATGATGTGGGCAAGAGATCCAGAAATGTTCCCAACAATCTTAGGAGGGAGCAGCAGGAGGCAGCAACAGAATTCATTTGTAGAATAAATGACAATTTGTCTTCTAGTTTTACCCCTAAATTCCTCACTGAAGAAGAGGCTTCGGAGGGGGTAGAAGATCCTGAAGCCAGCAGTTAACAAACCATTCTTCTTTTATGTGGCCAAACGAGGGAATCACAGTTTTACCCACACTGCATAGCAGATGGTTCTCTCTCAGACAATGCAAGGTAGCAGTGAGGCCGGATTTCAGTGCCTCCACTGGGAAAGGGGAAGAGGCATCTACAGTTGGAAGAAGCTGCATATCATCAACATATGAAATAGTTCTAAATCCACAAGATTCAATCAACTTGGCCAGGGAAGCCAGCTAAATATTAAATAACCTAGGACTAAGTGAAGCCCCCTGGGGTACTCCGAATGACAGTTTCTTTGTTGAGGATTGTCAGGGGGCCAGCCATACTTGTTTTTTTAACTTCAAGGAAGGATTTTAGGCACCCCCAAGCCTTATCGCAGATACTGACCTCCAAGAGGAGTTGTAGTAAATTTGCAAGAGAGACCGTATCTAACGCCACATGCAAATCTAGCCACATGAGAACAGCACTATCCCCTTTATCCAGTGTGAGTTTAATTCTCTCTCTGTGATCTCAAGAAGAGCCATCTCTGTGCTGTGGCCTTGGCGAAAGCCATACTGCGCATAATACAAAAGATACTGTTCTTACAAATATGTGGTCAGCTGGGTATTGATTAGTTTTTCCAGGTAGAAGGTGGTGGCAGACAGGATATTGTGCGAAAATTAGCCAAAACCTTCTGATTGGCAAAGGTTTTTTTAAACAGAGAGACTACTTTTACCCTTTTCTAGCCACAAGGAACAGAAGCTGAGGACACTGAGCTGTGAATAAGTTGCTGAAACACTGGTGCAATCACTTTGCCTGCCATTCGGAGGATGACAGAGCACATGGATCATACAGGCAGCCTGATTTACAGAAGGAGGTGGCCTGAGAGATTAGTTCCAGAAAAAGGGACCAAATTGATTCAAATTACATGGTGTAGCGTTAGATGGCTGAGAGAGCTTGCTCTTAGCACGGGTAACTGCTTCCAAGGCTATGCTGCTAGATGCCTCAGCCAGAGGCACAGACAGAGTAGAATGTATTTAATGACTCTTATTCTCAAAAAATGCCGAAAGAGTATTACAAAATTCATTTGAGGCAGCTATGATGAAGTGCAGGTTTTAGGATTCAGGAACTATTTAGTGATATTAAAGATTTCCCCATACAGAATTATTTTCTGAATTAATTTGATCTGTAAAATACAACTTCTGGCCATTTTTTGTAGCTTTAAGATACTGTTTAAGTGCAGTTTTATACACTTCTCTATCTTTTGTATGGTAATTCATTTGCCACAGGTGCTTCAACTTCTTGCATCCCTCTTTTTGGGCCAGAGGTTTGGGGGGCAGATGGTCCTCTGCTAGTGGTGGAATGGACTTTAATGGGAGCCAAATCATTAGCAATTCCCCTAATCCAAAATTCTACAGCCATAGAGTCAGAAATAATGTCTCCTGTCAAAAGGAGGGGCCTGCAGTCAGTGCCTCTACACGCTCCGAGGGGATACATTTATTCCAAGCATGGTCTTCGAATCCACGTTTCTCACCTGCCTCAGGAACAACACAGACATAATCCCAGCTGAAAGGTATCAGATAATGATCCGACCAGCTTAATTCCAGCGAGGAACTAATTGTGAGAGAAAGGTTAGGCAAGATAATGTCCAATACGTGTCCAGCTTGATGAGTAGCCATTGAAATCAAGGAATTTGGATTGAGGACCTTACATGACTCCAGAGACAGTTGCCCCTCCCTGTCCGTCGATACATCCAGATTCAAAGTAAAGTCCCCCAAGATTGTGCAATTAGTGTGATAAGCCAACTACCTGGATCACAGATGATTCCAAAGGGGCAGCAAAACTAGTTCCTGAATCGTCCAGAGACTCGGTTTACAGGAGGAGACACTGATCCAGTGGCAAATCCCGGGGGGAAGCGGGTTGGGATGGAGAGAGCGTGTAGAGTCAAAAATGTTGTGGCTTGTCTACTCAACATCAACACTGCAGCAGGCATTCACACCAGTCTGTTGAATGGTACCGGCAGATATGGTACCTATTAACAAACAAATAATATAGCTTTAGTCTAGTATTAACTCTATCTCTTAAGGTATCACCTCACGAAAGCTTTTCAAACCTCAACCAACCGTTCTTTTTGTTGTTGTTTTGTTTTCATTTAGATTGTCCGTAGAGGCCCCTTTAACAAAATTTTCGAAACTGTAGTGAGTATGATTTCAGCATCAAACCCACAAGCAAATTTGGACTTGGTTAGCTTCACCCAAGTCCTCTCTGGCAGAGCCCTGCTAACAGTATGTACATTTTAAACAAAAACACTGTTTACCTTTGTTTGTAGCTCGATGTTGCGACTGAGCTCAGCACGTAGTAAAATCAAGTCTGTTAATGCGTCTCTCCTTTTCTTCTTGTTCTATTTTCCATCCAGGTGTGAGACTAATGCAGGATGTTCTTTGCGGTAGGGTCGAAGCTGGAGGATCAAGGGAGCTGGCAAGACAGAGTCCTGGAAGTCGGGACACAGGTAAGTGGCAGGCGAAGAGGCTAAGCGAAGGGGAGGAGTGTGGACGGTCTTTAAATAAGACTGTTTTAGAACGTTCATAAAGGTCACATTCTAATTGTCTGTAACAAGGAGCAAGTACAGATAATTAACTTGATACGGCTGCTTTAGAAGGTGCTTTAGAATGTTAACAAAGGTTGCGTTCTAATTGCTTATGGCAAGGAACCGTTGCAGATGATTAATTTGATAAGGCTGTCTTCTAGAAGGTATTTCAGAATGTTCACAAAGGTCACATTCTAATTGCTTATAGCAAAGAACAGGTGCAGATGATTAATTTGATGAGGGTTGTCTTCCGGAAGGTTCACGTTGAGATCTATGCCGGTTGCTTGATGCTTATTCTGGTGGATTTTCTGGATGCTTCCGTGGCGCCTTATACCTGACCTTGCATATGCATGGTAAAATATTTGTAAAAGCTATTAAGCCTTTTCAAACAAACCAGGGAACAGCAGCTGCAGCTAGCTGTTATTGTGATAGTCAAGAGGGGTGAGCTGTGGCAGAATCCTGACAATTAGCATATCGGAGTGCTACCTCTGAAGCAGCCTCCTCCAAGGGAGATAAAAATATCAGTGGAATTTCCAGGGGGGTCGATAAATCAATAGGCAGGGCCACTAAATTATGCGATTGTGCGGCTGCAGCAATTAGATGAGCCGCATTTGCCACATAGTCCATCATCTGCTGCATAATCTGCACATTTTAACAAAAAAATTGTTTCAAGCTCAAACGGTTCAAAAGTTACCAAAATGAAGCAACAAGTGTTGCTGCGCGCTTGAAGGCCCTTTCCAAAACTGGACTAGTCACTTTTCTGTTGCTTAATGCTATATTTGGTGGTTAAACTGATACTAATGAGGTGCAACCAATGCCCTGACAGTGTTACCAAGTTTAAAAATGACTAAATAATGAAGTAATACTATTACAAAATGTGCCATATTATGCTGCAAAATTTGCCTTTTCTTCCAACATAATTTACTCAAACCTGCCGCATAATTTGGCTCTCTCCTGCCGCATAATTCCAGTGGCCCTGCCAATAGACCATAAAAGGCGACGTAAGGAGAAAGGGAAATGCAAAATCCCAAATTCTCCGCTCCCTTCAGGCTGTCTAGTGTGAATGTTATGCATTTGAAATTATCGTGACTGATAAGTGCAATAACATCCCCCAGCCCTAGTCAACGTGTCCTGACGAAAGATGGCATAACTCAGGGAACTTCTAGAGTGATATGTGGAATGGAATTGGGCCACAGCCAAACTTCATTTAGAAACAAGGTGTCAAGGTTATCTGTTGAAAAACTCTGAAAGATGAAGGTTCCATGTGTAGGTAACGATCAAACATTTGATAGGGAAGCGTTAAAGCTCCTAGCTGAAGGCTGTGAGTGGGACTACAGTGGGTACCCTCAACAATGCTGTGACTCATTGCTCGAGGAGGAGGTGCAGGAGGAGGGAACCTTGCCACATAAGTCTCCTTGGAATGTATCCATTCTCATATATCATATGAAAGTCAAGTTCATCTTATGTCTAGTTCCTCTATCCCACATCATAGAAACAAGATGAACTTGTATTTTCATACGAAGGATTGTTGCTGAGGCTATTTTGAAATTGTCCGGTGGTGTTGTTGAGTATAATGACAATTAATCTGATTACAAAGATATTGTGTCTTTATATTATTTTGCAATGTGAAATATATTTATTTTGCATGCATTCGTTCTTGTGACTATTTTTACTGTAAAGATTTGCATAAATCCAGTGGCTCTTTGTGATTTTGTAATGTGAAATGTATTCACATTGTGTATATTTGTTTGTGTTAGTGTTTTTAATTGTAGTTATATGTATATATGTTATTTACAGCCCTGATGAAGTCCCTTGTAGGTATGGAATGCATTGGCTGGGCCGACATAATGTGTGCTATATCAAGAAGACTGAAAAAACGAATACTAATTCTGTCTTTTACAATCAAGTGTGTTTGAGTTTATTTGATGAACCGAATATTGTTATGATGCCACTACAACATTACGGATATTTGGGACTCTAACGCAATTGTGAATGATAACTGAACTTAGGGCAATATTATCGTTTGGAGTGCTCCCCCTTTTTATGTATTTATGATTACAGATTATTGATGAGGTTATATGGCAGTTGAACCACTGGGTTGGAGCACCTAAGTTGATTTAATATACTGTTGTGTACTGGGCGGTCGGGTGTATCCATTACTGCTGACATCTACCAGATGCTACAACGGAGTACTTGGTACCCAGCAAGGAGACAATTGTGGCCCTATTACTTGCACAGTCCTCACATCTTCACAATTAATAACTCCAATTTCTTACAGATTTTTTCTTTTACTCCTTCAAAATAGCGCGGGCGGAGAACTCCGCTCCGCCAGCGGAGTCTGCGGAGATTTCCCTACTCCGCGCTCTGCTGAGAACGCAGAGTAGGGAAAAAACTCAGACTCCGCAGCGGAGCGGAGTTAGCCAGCCCCCCCGCTAAATTGGGCCCCCGCCTCCACCCCGCATTAATTAAATACTAGTACAACATAATTTAAAAAGAATAAAAGTAACTTACCTTATTGCAGCGTCCTGGGCTGCCCTCCTCCTCCTCGCGTACATCTTGCACGAACTGCGCATGCGCATTTCTTTGTGAGAAATGTGCATGCGCAGTTCGTGGAAGATGTATGCGAGGAGGAGGAGGGCAGCCCGGGGACGCCACAATAAGGTAAGATACTTTTATTCTTTTTAAATTATGTTGTACTACTATTTAATTTATGCGGGGTGGAGGAGGGTGACGGAGTGAGGGAGTTCCACAGAGTTTCCCCCCAACTCCGTGGAACTCTGCGTAGCTGCACGCCGCAAGCTCCGCCCGGGGTTACTCATACCATGATTAGGTCCATGAAGATTCTTTCATAATTCCATTGAATTAAGGCAATCCGTATAATAACAGCTTTCAGAAAATTATTAATAGTTTCTTCTGGAACTTAACAGTCTCAGGAGATAAACATTAATTCTGTGCGTTTTGAGTTTTGTTTTCCCTTAATTAAGCTCAGAAGTCTCCATGAAGCTTTTACCCAGCTTTGAAAATAAATAACACCCAGTTCAATGCATGCTACACAAAAGCATCTCTTTGTGTCAGTTTTCTGTGCAAAAACTCCCAAAAAGTTTTCGTTTTGTAACAATGTGAACCTTGAAAACGAAAGTCTATATTTTGTATCGAAAATGGGGTGCTCATGAGACTCAGTAATATGGAAACAAAGTAGCAGTTTCTTTCTTTCCTCGGAATATTTTGTAATCGAGGAAAATAAAGTGAAAGTTACTACCGCAACACACTTGCTTTGATCAGCAAACCTTCCAAAGACTCCAGGGAAACCCACGAATAGTAGGCACCTCCTGTCACTGTGCCGGTTGCTCAATATATGAGCACGTGTGCCAGGGCGAGGTCTCCTTTTATACTGGGAACCACCCAAGATGGCCACAGTTTAATGCACTCTTGGCCTTGTAGTTTTAAAATGCCACAAGCCTTTGTTTTGTTAACTCTCTGGGATTCACTCAGTCAAGCATTTTGTAAGGATCCAAAGTTAAAATAACAAATACTTTTACTGGGATAAAATTAATCAGTTTGACTATACACACAGATTATTGTTTCTTTTCACAGCCCTTTCTGTGACTGTGAGAGGATTTTAATGATTCCAGTGGCGGCTCCTCCGGGCGGAGGAGTGTCGCCCCACTGCTTTTAAGCAGTGTCACTAACGGAAAAATAAAATGATAATAACTCTAAGTTATTATCATTTTCTTTTTTCCTTTTGCGGCAGCTTTGCTGGCGAGACGGGCGGCTCTGCTGACAGAGCAGGGGAGGGGAGGAGTGGTTTGCACTCCCTAAAGTGCACATGAATCTTTGGCCGGCTCTGGGGCCGGCCAAACATTCATGCGCACTTTGCATGTTCTCCATGCAGGCTGCAATACAGCCTACATGGAGAACATGCCCAGCCTCCTATTCTCTGGCTGAGCGACAATCAACGGTGCTCAGACCAATCACAACGCTGCATTGCAGCATTATGATTGGCTATCGGGAGGCTGGGAACCCGGTGCATCCTGCTTCCTGGCCTAATAGCGGGGAAGAGGACCGAGAGGAGGCAGTGGCGACGGCGGGCAGCAGCGGCAGACAGGTAAGTGTGTATTTCTTTTTAAAATTTCATTCCCTCCTCCCCCGCCCCCACGACCCCCCCACCGCCTTCAAATACCAGCCGCCACTGAATGATTCTTGATAACTGCCAAACCAGGTCCACTCTGAAGCGGAACACAAGCAACCCTAGATCAGTTTTGCCCGGATTGGGGCACTTCAGTCAGTGTAGGTTGGTTCCAGGACCCACGTCTGGGCATACCCTTGACCACTTAGGGCATTACATCACACACTCAAAAAAAGGTGATGGGAGGAATGGTAGCAAATAGAATGACCACTAGCAATCACTCAGGGTATTATTCCAACCCATCATTTTTTGCCCCAAACAACTTCAGATTCAATCATTCCATCAGCATTTGTGTAGCACAGCACTGCCACCCCTAGGGGTATCTGGGCGCAGTGGATGTGACATCTCCGTTGTAGAACCAGGTCAGAAATGAGCAGAAATAGAAAACATAAAGGTCAGAAACAAGCAGAAAGAGGCAAAATGAAGGTCAGAAACGAGCAGAAAGAGGAAACATAACGGTCAGATACGAGCAGAAAGAGGCAAAATAAAGATCAGAAACAAGCAGAAAGAGGCAAAATAACAGACAAAATAAGCTGAAAGAGGCAAAAATAGAGGGCAAAAGTAGGCAGGAAAACAAGCAGAAAGCAAGTAGAAAAGAATGCAGAAAACGAGCAGAAAGCAAGCAGAGGAGGCACAGCAGAGGGTAGCGGACTGCGGGCAAGCTGGACAGGAGAAGTGTCGCCGGGGGAGCTGGCACGAGGAGATTAGATTGAGCCATATGCAAATCAGCCTTGGTCCTGCTTCAACAGGAACAGTGAAGCCCGAGCTGCCAAGCCAGCTCATCTCTGAACCAGATTTCAAGTAACCCCAAGACTGGTTTCGTCCTAGTTGTACCTCTTCAGTGGGATGTAGCTTGGTTACAGTGCACAGTGAGCACTAGACCTACTTCTGAGCATACCCCTGAATGGATTCTCCATCATCCCTTTCACCACCATCTTCATCACATCCTAGTTCTGTGTGCCACTACCAAGAAGTTCTGGGGGAATCAGAAAAACAAGACAGGAGGAGGAGACAGACGAGATCACGGTGGTTCTACTGGAACCAAGAGGTGCAAAAGGTAAGATGACCCAGGTGTACATATTCCTACCATTTCAGCATCATTTTCAGCCCAGAGAGTCTTTCATGCCTCTTCTACTTGCCCTCAGACTAAAAAGGAGAGGTTTTAGCCTGAAGAGCCTGGCAGGAGCTGCAGAAAATGTTGTGGAAAAAGGAAAGTCACCCAAATAGGCAGCAAGGTGAGTCCATCCTGGCCCATAACTGAGGACCCATTTGACATGCAGGACAACAAGAAGGTCTATGGGTAGAGGGACGCCAGCAATATTCACCAACACAAATTCTGTCTGCAGAAGAGTTTAGTCCAAAGGAACATAATAGTCATAATCCAATAGCCCAACTGAGTCCCAGATGTATCAGAAAACACCTGGAGACCCACTTACAATAGTAGAGTCACAAATGTCTGAAACTGCAAACCACCAGCATTGAAGACCAGGGAATCACGGTCTAGGATCAATCTTCTTGGTGTCAAATCAACAGTGCTCTGCCCATCAATCCAAGGGTGAAACTGAAGCCATATGAGGTCCCTCTGGAAGTTCCTCATAGGAGGTCTCTAACCACCCCTGCCCCCCTCCCATCCCATCCCCTATGGATGCAGCTAAAGGAACTCAAAGAACAACTTGGTAAAAGAGAGATCAGGTGGGGGACAACCGCATCAGTTCCCAGAGGCGACTTGTCAAATGGTAAAGCCACGCCCATTCTTTTTCAGCACAGAACAGGGGTCCAAAGCAAAACGCGTCTATGACATCTCATGTATCTATATCAGAAACAGGAATAGCTGGTTTCTACAACATGACACAAGGAGAGAGGAGTTGGCCTAACGGCTAAGGCGGTCGACCTCGGAGCTGGGGAACCAGGTTCGAGTCTCGAGTTGTGACGCACAACATCCTGTGATTCTGGGCAAATCACTTAATCTCCCCATGCCTACCAAAAATGAATGTGTCCTCATGTAACGCAACTGGTGCTCGTGTAAAGCGCTCTGATACCCGATACCTTCGGGGTCAAGTTCGCGCAATATAAAACTCAGTAAAAAAATTTTTTTTTTAAATAAGGAACCTAGTGATAACTGATGTGCCTAATACCTCAACAGTATACTGCATGAATGGTTTTGTCGGATTCACTTTATAAGTGTGAAGAAAGCATATCTCTTTTTTGACAAGAATACAAAAAATGTGAATACTATTCACAGTATTACTGAAGAATGTACTTCGTGTTTAGAGCAAAAGTGCTTGTGCAGTGCATTAAAAAGTGCATAACATTCAAGTAAAAAAACAAAAACTCCTAATGCTTCACAAACAGAAGACATTCTAGTCACATCATAGTTCAGTAAAGTTGTTTCAGTTGTGACTATCCACTGGTCCACAATGTTATTTGCCCAACTTGATGATTTGATATAGGCACGTTTTACTGATTTGTCAAAGTTTCGACTCGCCAAGTAAGTGCGTAAGCTGTACATCAAATTGGGGTCTTCATCATGAAAATCTTTGGAACACCCAAGTGGTCATGTTAAAATAACACATATTGGTTAATGTCCCTGTAAAAACATCAGAGAGATATCGAAGTATTCTTGATCAAAAAGGCAACTTAATCATTTTTATATCCCAGTGAAAAACATCAGGGCAAAATCCATAAGAAGAGATGTGTGTGACAACCCGATAAGTTTCCATTAAAGGTTGCATCAGAAAAGGAGGACTTGGATACAGCATTAGCTCCTCTTGCCTTTCCTGGTATCAAAAGATACTTAGGTTTTTCAGCTTATCCTCTATCCCTAATTCCTGGTTGAGGCTACTTCAGAACTCCAATCTGAATGGACTGTTCGGACTTAAATGAAGGGCTCACTGGACCGGCGAGAATCAGCAAAGAAACCCTTTGTTCCCTCCCAAAGGGCTAGCTTGCACTAACTGGGATTTTCCTTGTTCTCTTCTATTATTATTCCACTCGCAAAAAGTAGTCGCAAATTGCACACTGATTTTTAGCGAATGGAATATCATGTTGGGAACCTACCTATGCACAAATAGGTAAGTTCAGAAAATACCAAAATGCCAAATTGCAAGATGTTACAGAATGACCTACCTAATTAATATTCATTAGGCAGGTCACAATTTGCAACCATCTGCGATTGGCCACCATCACAGAGATGGTGGCCTGCAAGGGTCAGCAGACCACCATGTTTGTGACTGTGTTTAAATAAAGAATTATTTTTTAAAATGCTGTTTATTTTTCCTTAAAGGAAATGGAACTTCATTTAAAAAAAAGTTTTCTTTTTCAAAAATTTCAGCGGGAGTTGGCAGTGGTCCCATGGACCACTGCTAACTTTCCCTGAAAGTATTTTCAAGATTCACAAAGGGAAAGTCGTCCTAACAATCTAAAACTGGATAGCACACATACAGAGATCATCATGATGGACAATGGCAAAAAGACTAGTCTACCACCATATGACCCAAGGAACTCGAGGCTCCCCCAACAACATCAAAAGAAGTCAGAAACCTAGGGGTAACAATAGATTCAGAACTATCCTTGATACCACATGTTAACAACACCACAAAGTGCGCCTTCTACAAAATGAAAACAAGGCGTTGCATCTTCTCATACCTTGGATAATAACAGAAACTGCAAGCCATCCTCACATTTGTAATCTCAGAGCTTGACTATGCCAACAGCCTATACCTTGGGGGCATGCACATTCATCATACACAAAATGCAACTCATACAAAATGCTGCTGCAAGACTTCACTACCTTTGCCGAAGAGAACACATGACTCCAGTCTTGCAATCACCTATTGGCTAGAAGGGTGATGCTTAAGGCACTCTGCTTTGTCCACAGCAACTTACAAGGAAAATAACCACTATACCTAAAAGTTAAATTCAACAATGCAAACAAAACAGGACACTGCACTCCAGATTTGCACCACTTACTATAAGAAATCCGTAGGAAGCGCTGCTTTTTCAGAACAAGTTGCCACGCTCTGGAATTCTCTACCAGCCAGCATTCCGAGCATGCAGGTGCATATACACTTCAGAAGATAGTTGAAAACATGACTATTTCCAAAGTGACTACATCGTCCCACATCCCCACGACAGAGCCCAGAAAGATAATTGCACCTTTAAGCTCAATCTTCTGCTTACAACCTACAGACAGGAAACAGCTCAACAGCAAACTACTTTCTATATGCAGGTAAGCTAAGAATGGTTGACCTCCGGTTCGCCGGGGTATTATATGGTTATGTCAATGTACATATAACATTTCTAGCCCACACTAATACTATAACCATAACACTCAACGCTCATCAACCAATTGTAACTTACAACTCTTGCACTTACCAAAGACATATCTGCTACAAGGGTTGTCCATCACCAGTACTATACCAGCAAATAAACGTGCCATCAATAAATGAACAGGAATGGAATACCTGCAGAGATCTGTCAAACAGCTGGTCAACAAAAGGACTGTAAGCTAGTGCACCACTGCAGGCCCCAAATAACTATACAGTATGAACACTTCTTTACATCTCACAATGAGACTCAGATATGGGATGAGAGTAACAATGCACATACCAGCAGATCTCTTCACTTCTCTCTCTCCAACCATGCCAGCTCAAGGCTCACAAGTCACAACTATAAACACAATTTCAGGTTGGACAACCCACAGCAGTAACCAGCTAAGTAGACTATAATCATAAGAAATACTGTAAAGGGACTGAGAAGTTCAAAGCTGGCAGTTTACTGAAAACCAACATCTATGCATCTCTCTCACATCATCACCCACCACACTACTACTTGCTGTGTTCCATAACACAATAACCACACCTCAATGGGCATCACGCACTACATGGACACACTTCTCGCATCAGATCACAAAACAAACACAATACCCTTCTATTGTATAGGTTTGTTTCTGATCACCACTGTGTCCCTGGATCTCTGTTTAGGGACTGTAAGTAACCCAAAAGCATTGACACTACTTCAACTATGTATTGGGTGGAGTTCTGCGGGGCTACAAAAACCTGTCTTAAACATTCAAGCATTAGTTCATTGAACTAAGTTGACTCGTATCAACCTTGGGTGGGAAAGCAAACCCTGTAGAGTTCAGCCAGAGGCTCAGTTTATGCAACATGGGCTGTGCCTTGAAAACAAAGGAAGAATGTTGGCCCAAAGTCCCCCCCATCTGAGGAATACTTTGAATCTTCCTGGATCATGCTTGAAGAAGATGACATTTTAGAGCATTCTCAACTACCACAGCGTGAAACATTGTCACTCTATAAAGCAATTCAGACTATGTGTACCAAGGAAGATAGGGATATGGATAGACCAATATTACATGACTGTGTGGCCAACCACTGTCCTCTTAAGCATTTTGACCATTAATCCTCTCCAGTCAATAAAGTGGTCTCAATGATGAATGGAAAGCTATCAGTCCAGGGGTCAATAATGTCTGATAAAACCTCTCTATTGAATGCAGTTGATAGAAGTCTTTGGCAACAAAGACTGATATTTATGCAGCTAAAATAGTGTGCCTGTTAAAGGGGAGAGGGGAGTCTTAGGTTCCATAATGGGGTAACTTAACTTCCAAAGTATGAACTTATAGCCTCTTTACCGCTGCACCTCACTCGCAGTTCTCATGATTCCTCCTTGGATTCATACAGTGCACTCTACCGACTGGCCATGTAGAACCAAGCACCTTTGCCCTCCGGCCTTAAGCTGATCAGGGTGGTCAAGGCTGATGCACTACAGTCAATGCCAGTCTCCCCTAGCAACGAGCTCATGGAGAAGTCAGCATGACCATAGTTGATCTAGGCCCACAGGTTAGTCCACTCCAGTGACGGTATGCCAGCTTCCATGTCACATTCCACACACCTTGTTGATCATCAGAGAAGCTTCCAGGGAGCTTTGTTTCAAATAATAATATCACAGTGACACAGTTCCCAGTTGCTCCTGCAAAGTGCTGTTGCTCTCTCATTAAAAGTATTGCACCTCTGCTATGAAGTGCTGTTATCCTCTCTTTCAAATTTAAGATGTGTAGCTGACTCAGTACCTGACAATAGCTGCCTATTTAATAAGCCTGGGAGGGTAGGATGCACCTGAGTCACTAGACTATTGAAGGCCTAGGATCAGGTTTGTGCTCACGGTGTTGGACAATGGATATGGAAATGGGACACAGCATCCAACAAGGAACTTGTTCCCAATTTAAGGAACATTACCAGATGAGTCCAAAAATCTCTACCATGCAGATGGTTCTGCTTCACTGGAGTCGGAAGGGTTCATGGAGAGGACAAAAATGTCCCTGCATTGTAGTGGGTTGACTGCCAATGAAACGCCCACAACTTGTGTCCTCTTGCAGGCAACAGAGAAACTGCAAGATTAATCTGGTTCATCTTCTCTAGTAGGCAAGGTGCAGTGAAAAATACTTTTATCCTTACATAAGGGGGCAGGATCTCCACCAGAGAGGTGTCTCCAAACCCATGGGAATTCCCAACTGCTGCATTTTTCTGGGATTATTTGGAGGATTCATTAATTTCAGATCACATTGTTTTTTTCTATCTTGTATCCTGCATACTGGTATGTGTCTAAACTCCAATACTTGTATTTCTCTCTTGTGTGGGGAACCAGACAACTGTAATAATACCAGTTACCACTATGCCACTTCACATGCCTCAAGAACTCTGAATGACCTCAGCCTCCTACAGCACTATTTCCTTTTTCAGGTGCCTCCAACTGTCCTGGATATTTAGGTTGTAGCACACTGTTAAGGGCCCCATAGTGGCACAGTCTAAAGGACATGGATGCACAAGTGTGATCCACGATAGGTTGATCTTTCCCCCAATGTAATTAGGCAATGGTGAATGGTAAAGAAAACAAGTATATTTTAATATATAGACATCCATGATCCACACCTACAAGCTCTCAAAAACATTATGTCAGTCAGACTTCAGAATAGAGAAGCAAAGCATAAAATGAGAGCAGAACAGACCCCAGGAAAATGTTATAATATTTCAAATATCAATCAGGGGGAATTCCCACATAGACAAAATAGTCGAGTCTGGTTTATAACTATTGGGCATTGGAGGGGGCATGAAATGAAGACCAAAGTAATGTTAACACAGGAAGCAGGGTGGTTTCTAAGTTTTACCTGGAAGTTTGAGGTTCTGAGATAAATAGGTGCCACATGTATATCATGGTAAGGCCAAAACAGATCAGATGTCTCTGGTCCAGGGGTGACAACAAGGAACACAAGGCGTAACTAAGTAATATAAAGATTTGTGTTAAACTTGACTCTTTCTGTAGGGTCATCATCAAACATTTTGCCTCTACCCTCCTGTTGTCTGAACCCGTTTGTGTTGGCACGTAGGACTCTGCTCACTTTACCACTGCTAACCAGTGCTAATGTGCTTGTGCTCTCTCCCCAAAAAATGATAACATTGGCTTACAACCAATTGACACATTTAATTTACTTGTAAGCCCCTAGTAAAGTGGTATTACATGCACCCAGGTCCAGTAAATTAAATGCTACTAATGGGCCTGCAGCACTCATAGTGCAACCCACTTAATTCACCCTTTAGACATAACTCAGGCCTGCCATTGCAGCCTCTGTGTGCAGTTGTAAACTGCCATTTCAACCCAGAAAAATAAACCTTTTGCCAGACCAAAAGAGCCTAGAGGTACTTTTAACTTTTACTTGTCCTGGTAGTGAAAAACTCCTACATTCGTTTTCACTACTGCAAGACCTGCCTTACCTATAACATAACATTGGATTACCTTATTTATGGGGTTTTTCTGTGTTTTTTATAGCACAAACTTGACCCAAAGGTATCAGCTATCGGAGCGCTTTACATGAGCACCAGTTGCGTTACATAAGGACACATTCGTCTTTGTTAGGTACGGGGAGATTAAGTGATTTGCCCAGAATCACAGGATGTTGAGCATCGTTGCTGAGACTCGAACCTGGTTCCCCAGATTTGAGGTCGACCGCCCTAGCCATTAGGCCACATCCTCTCCTCTCTTATTACATTTAATAAGTGATAACTTTCATTTGGGAGCAGATCAGAATTTCGGGTTTGGTGTCTAAAGATTTGTAATTTAAACCCTTCTTTAATGGTAAAGTCAGATTTTAAGTCACAGTTCTGAAAATGCCACTTTTAGAAAGTAGGCCTTTTCTTGCCCCATCCATTTGGTGCCTGCAGCCTGTATCCTGGTTCACATGACTAGGTGTACCTAGCAGTTGGTCTATGTGTATTACTCCCAGACAGTGATACAAAGGCTAAATAGGCGTTGGCAGGATGGGCCATCTGATGGGGGTGCGGAGCCGACACCTACCACACTTGCACATCACAAAGACTCTGCCTCAGCACACTCACAAAGGGTTTCACACTAGTCTTTTGCGCTCTCAGACAAGCTGGGGCCAGGGCAAGGAGGCAGGGAATTCCAGATACCTCTGTAGGGGGGGGGGGGTTCTGGAAGCTTCCCCACTTCAAAGTGGGTATGAGGTATGAATAGTGGTCCCTCAGATCCAACTCTTCATTACACTTTTGGACCTATGAAAGACTCAGAAGAAGGGCTGCTGTGCTGCTGTGCTGCAGGAAAGACTGCCCTGATCCTCTGGTACACTGCTGCCTGAGTGAGAAGGAATGGACCTGCATCTTGGATCCAGGACCACCAGGGTGACTCAATAGACTAGTTGGCTAGCCTCCTGATCAGAGCCTCATGGTCAGAAAAGGCTCCAACCATCTTGAACCCTGCACCTGATCTCTACCTGCTGTGAGACCTAACCCCAAGTGGTGCCCCTCCAGTACTGAACTCTTGGAAGTGGGGCTAAAGGGGCTCTGCCAGCCCAGCTGTGATCTCATCAAAACCGACGCAGCACGACGCAAACCTAAAGCAGCACTTCGCAGGCTCCTTATTGGAACTAATGCAGCGCGATGCAGGCTCGATGCAAGCCCACATCGCAGCACTCTCAGTTCATCGGAACCAATGCTGCAAGGCGCATCTTCGATGTGGACCTCGTATCACTTCTCAGGACCGCAGCTGCACAGCGGACTGCTCCACAATCAGCATTCAAGGTACATTTCACAGCAGGACTAATTTGGTACCTGTAACTGGCCCGTGCTCGATTGCAATAAGCCTGAATTTGTGACATTGTCCCAGTACGACACGTCCAAATAACCACAGTTGGTGCTTTGTGTTTTTATGCACTAGTTTTACCTAAATCTTTAAAATTGCTTATATCTGATTCTAATAATGGGATTTGGTCGTTTTGGTGTCAAATAATTTATTGAATTGTACTCTATTTTTCAAATTGGTGTAGGATTTTTCTTGTGTTGTGTTTTCACTTTATTACTGTTTGTGTGCTGCATAACTATTTTACACATTGCCTATAAGTTAAGCCTGGCTGCTTTTCTGCCCAGCTACCAGAGGGTTAAGCACAGGTTAATTTGGGGTTTGCTTGGGTTTTACCCTGACAAGAATTGTAGTCGTTGCTTGAGTAGGGTTTCTCACATTGGTGTTCAGTGGTGGTATCCAGTACTTGTATTTGTGCAGTGCCATACAGTGATTTTGTGTACAGTAAACTTCCATATAAATAATTTGATGCCAGATTAAACTTTCTTTTTCAATTCTCCTTGATTGGCCACATTTTTCCTTTTTCGAAATGTAATTCCTGTTTAACATTTTGTGCGACTGTGACTCTTGCCTGCACAGAAGGAGTTGGATCTTGATAACATTGAAAGCTATAGTATGGCTGAGCTGAAAAAGTTGTCGAGGGAGAGGGGAGTGAAACCAGTCAAGGGCTCTCCACAGCTGGAGTATGAGATAGCCTTTGAGCAGGCCCGCAGAATGCAAGCAGCAGCACAGAAGCAGGAGGATGATGATGAAGCGGATGAGATGGATGAGGAGGAGGAGGAAATAGGGGCTGAGAAGGATAACTTTGCAACAGCAAAAGAGCTGGAAAGAAAGGAGAATCTTCTGCCCCTGGCACCAGAACCAAAGGAGGGTGAGAGATACAAGGGAGTGCGGTCCCCTATTGGTTCCTGCACAGGAAGCAGTTTGTCCTCCCAACCCCTGTTCCCTGAGAAACTGGAGAACAGGAAAGCTGAAAGGGAGCTCAAGCTGTAGCTGCCCCAGCTGGAACTGGCTACAAAAGTGAAAAAGGCAGAGACAGAGAGAGCCCAGGAAAGGCCCTTGCAGGAGAAAATGCTAGCTCTGGAGGAAAATAAACTATTGTGGGTTGGACCTAAAGCTCAAACAAGCTTCAGAGTCCAGAAGAAATGGTTGCAGTAACTGCACAGTGTCCAATGGAGACAGGAGATTCTACTTACACAAAGACCTAGTGCCTAACTTTGTTGTTGGGGACAACGCAGATAAGTGGTTTGTGGCTTGGGCGGTTGCCCCAGAGATGCATAGAGTCCCTGAAGAGGATTGGGGAACTAGTCTCTGGAGGCACATTCCCAATGAAGGGAGGGATGCACTGTTAGCCCTAAGAAAAGAGGACAGGATAAAGTATCCACTCATGAGGGAAACCCTTATCAGAAAGTCTGGACTCACCCCATAAAAGTACAGGCAGACGTGCAGGGCCAATCAGAAACTGTCTTACCAATCTAGGATGGATTTCGTGGACCGCTTTTGTAAGGCACTGGATGGTTGGGAGAAGGGTAGTGAGGTAAACACTTATGAGGAGCTGTACAATTTAGTTGCAAGAGAGCACATGTTCAGTCATTGTTTTCCAGAGCTATGCCAACACCTGATTGACCACAAGCTCACTGAACCCAGGGAGCTTGAAAAGGAGGCAGACCTCTGGATTAGTACCAGGATGTTTAAGGAGGTACATGGAAATGATCCTGATGAGGGAGATTCAAATTAACCCCATCAAAGTGAGGGGGAGGTCTAGAGTGACCCAGACAGGTCCCAGAATAGTGTGGGGGGGAAGGGTTCCCATACCCCTTCTAAGAATAGGAGGAGAGGCTCTAGCGGGCAGGAGCCCAGGGCGACCCATTTCCAACTCTGGTGCATTGATAGCCCCCAGCTGGGGCACAAGCAAGGGGAACTGGTCTGTATCAAGAAACCACCAACTGGTGTGACCTCTACAGGAGTGGCCAGTGTAGCCTTAGGGGTAAATAGTCCCCAGGGGCACGTGGTAGAACATGCCCTAGTCTTCCTTAGTTGGGAGACAGACTCAGAAAGTAGGCTTGTGATCCCAGAGGGTGGGAGTCATCACTTCCATCCGATCACAGTGAGTGAGATGCCTTTCACTGCTCTAAGGGATGCTGGTGTCAGCCAGACCATGGTAGAGGAAAGGCTGGTTTCCCCAGATCAGTGCACTAGAGAGGTGTGTAGGGTGAGTCATGCCCTGGTGCAGGACTCTGCCCGCCCCATGGCTCTGGTACACATAGAATGGGGTGGGAAAGTGACCCTAAAGAGGGTCATAGTTAGTCCCCAGATGCATGTTGGCTGCATTCTGGGAAATGAGTTACCACTGGTAGTAGAAGAGCTGGGAGGGGTGGTCACCCAAGGTGCCCAGAAGGTGGGGTATGAGGTGGAGACAGTCCACAGTGGGCGGATCACCTCTGAGACCAGAGCAACCCAAGACATACCCTGGTGAGGCCACTTCTGTCCTGGAGGGGCTCCCTGCGCTGTCACAGATACACAGGGTAGGAGACCTGCACCAGGCAGACCCCTGCATGACACAGACAGAGTATGACCTTTGAGGGGGTGGTGGTTCCCTCTTGATGTCCTGGCTCACTGAGCACCTGTTCAGCCTCAGGGTACAGACCCTGAGCTGAGTGGCCAGTCCCAGGCTACCACCCATGGACATGGTGGGAAGGAGGGTGGAAAAAGGGTGCCTAACACCCAGAACTGTTGCTCCCCACTCTGAGAAACATCAGAGATCAGATAAACCCATAGGGAACTCCTTGCTAGCCCCAAGGCTGGTAATGAGACCTGCCCAAGGTCCCCGCTTGGTGCTTCCACATGGCAGAGCATGGCCATGGGCCTGACTCTTGACATTGATATATGTCAGTGGCCACTGTTGTTTGTTGTACTTATGGGCAGGATTTTCCCTGGGCTGTGGACAGAAGTCTGATCCAATGGGCATAATGGGCCACATCACCTTGTTGGCCATGGTGGTACTGTCTGCCTACTGGGATACATATGTGAGCAAGTTAAGGTTAGGAGCTGCACAGATGAGGTCCACAGATGAGGAGAAGGTTTCCCATGGGTCATTACAGTTGCTCATTAGAGTGTAGACAGAGGGATCCAAATGATTTCAGAGGGGCATAGAACTGACAAGTGCCACTTCATAAGAGGGCCTTCATCCACATTCTATTGTCCAAGCAGGGAAGCCCATCAAGGTATCGATTAGTCTACCTTGGATTTTGACTGGATGGAGGCTGTGCTGGACTTGGCCCTCTCTGCAGGTTCATCACCAAACGTTTTGCCTCCAACCTCGTGTTGTCTGAACCCATTTTTGTTAGCTCTTAGGACTCCAGCACAGGTTAGCAGTGGTAAACTGTGGAAAGTGCTTGTGCTCCCTCCCCAAAACATGGTAGCATAAGCTTACACCCAATTTGCACATGTAATTTACTTGTAAGTCCCTATTAAAGTGGTACTACATATACCCAAGGCCTGTACATTAAAGGCCAGTAGTGGGCCTGCACACTCGCTGTGCCACTCGCTTAAGTAGCCCTTTAATATATCTCAGGCCTGCCACTGCAGCCTCTGTGTGCAGTTATAAACTACCATTTTGACACGGCAAGGTAAACATTTTGCCAGGCCTAAACCTTCCTTTTTGATGCATCTAAGTCACCCCTATGATAGGCCCTAAACAGCCCATTGGGCATGGTGCAGTGTATTTAAAAAGTTGGATAACCCTGGGCGTAGTTTGCGTAGTCGCGCTACGCGAAGTTGCAAAAGCGCTACGCGTAGCTACGCGAGCGTGCGTAGTTGCTTGTCCCGCCCGTTCGCGATGCGTTTTTCTTGCTCGCGAACGCGTATTGCATGTTCGGGACGCTGTTTGCGTGCTCGGGGGATAGTATCTCGCGAACTTACCCATGCGGTCACCTATGGGCGCGGCCATCTTGTTTTTTACTTGTCCCGCCTGTTCGCGATGCCTTATTTCCTGTTCCGGGTCGCGTATAGCGTGTTCGCGATGCACATTTCATGTTCGGGAACGCGTCTTACGTGTTCGCGATGCTTTTTGCGTGCTGGGGGGAAATATCGCGCGAACTTACCCACGCGGTCGCGATGGGCGCGGCCATCTTGTTTTTCACTCTATGCTATGGTTCTGGGGCCTGCTTTTCTATCCTCCCTCTATCCTTGCAATCCTTAGGTTTTTACACTGTTTTTCTGATCTTTTTTATTTATTATCTATCCCTCTCTGTCCCTAAGTCTATATTTTGCATTTTATTTCTACTTTTACTGCGTTTTTTTCACTTTTCTACTGTTTTATATTACTTCCTTCTTTAAGCTCCTACTTCTTCCCCTAACTTTATTTTTCCCTTCTAAATTTTCTTTTCCGCCTCCCGCTCACCCCAGAACCATGCCTAAGAGTACTACCGGCTCCAAGGGCAAGGCGCCTGCGCCCAAGAGCCGCCTACCTTGCGGCAGACTACGCCCTGCAGGGGTGCAGGCCTGGGAGCTTTTCTGCGAGGCGGAGGTGGCCGCCCTTGTTTTTTTTGTGCAGCGCCACCTCCCCTTGACCTTGGCAGCAGGCGGCAGGCCTGGCTCCGGGTACCCTACCCAGGAGCGTCACCGCCGGTGGGCGAAGGTGCGCCGGGCAGTGTTTCGCTGCTCAGGGGTCCGGCGCACCCATAACCAGCTGGCCCACCGGTGGTCAGACATCTTGGACCGGGAGCAGGACCTGCTGGACCTGCTAGGTGTCGAGGTCGTGGGGCTTGGTGAGTAGCTAATATACTAGTAGTATAAGTATTGTGTATAATTTTTTTCCGAATAGCAAGAATACTGCTGCTTACATTGCAGGTAAATTACGTTTCAAAATCTTCTGTGATTGTAGGACACAGGTGCTCGGCGGCGGCGCTACTCTTACTTGTTTACAACTTTGTGCTCGCTTGGGCTGATTATGTAAGAGTTTACTTAGAGAACTTAAGTTAGGTAATGCTATTGCTAGAGAGACTCTAGTCCTTCCTTTGTCCTCCTGTCACTAAGAAGAGATAGTGGTGGATGGATTGATAGGTTTAGTTAGTATTAGTTGGTAATTTTTTAGAGGTCTGCGTGACGCATCCTCTGTCACTGAGTGCTGCTTACCCCAGTCCTTAGTAGAACCTTTTGTAGTTTGTTTAGTGAGTGGTAAGGCTTAGCAGTGTCACTAGCAGAACATCAGACGCAACCAACCAACAATTTGGTGTATGCACAAATTTATGCATGTGTCCTCCATCTATGCATTTTTGAGGGCTAAAATTGAAATGCAGACTTAGTGAACAATTGACCCGTCTGGAATATGTGGGCTAGGTCAGGTGGTACTACTTAGGCTTAGTTAGTATTCTGGAATCAGAATGGAACACTGGATTAGTGTTCATAAATAATAAGTAGACGGTCAGTGAATCCCGCAATAATACTACTAGTCGATCTGATTGGATAGGTCAATTTTATTGCAATTGTTGTTTCCTAAAATGTTTTTTGAGCGTTTTTTAAAATATTTTATTTGTTTCACAGTACACCAATCATGAATGTTTGTCTCTTTCTTTATTATATCTTACATGATCAGCACCCAGGGGCAAGAAGACGGGGTCAGAGTCGGCGGGACAAGATCAAGATGCCTCCCAGGGCCAGGACCGCTCCTCTACCGAGGGCTCTGCTGCTGGCCCCAGTAAGTCCTCCAGTGGTTAATATTAATAATTATATTTCCCTAACTTTTACTGCACCTTATTTTTTCCGAACTATTATTTCTGTTTCCTAATTCTATTTTTTTCCAAATCTTCTTCGATCTAGACTGTTTCTAAATTCTTGTTATCCCTGCCTCTAACTGCCTCTGCTATGACTCTCTGTACTACTACTATTAGTCTGTCTGTAGCTAAGCTTGCCCAGTTGGCCACTCTTTATTTAAAAGGTTTTAAATAAAACTCAGATTCACCAATAGCTCTAGCCACTGAGTCCAGTCCTTTGGGTTGTCCTCTTCTAGTCTTCTTAATCTTGAGGCTTTTCGACAATTCCCACCAACAAAATGCCCAACCAGATATTTGACTATTTTTGATAGGATATAGTACATACTACTACTGTTGTGGGGATTCTGCACAGCCACATACAGAACTATGCACAAGAAAATAGGATGTTGGTGATGGGAGGTTGGACCTTCCTCACACCTCAGTCAGAACCCACAATCCCCTGACCGACTAGCTATAGTCTCTCATTAGGTCCCCGAACCCCCCCGAAGATACCCAATGATTAGACAACCCAGAACATAATAACACCCTTTCGCTCACTCACTCGTGTAAGTCCACCACACCAAATACCACAGAGTCTATGTGTAAGTTCAAAAGGTTTATTTTCAACTAACAAGCTCTGTACGTTGTTCTACAATTCAATTCAGTATACTATACGAGCCAGCTCCAACAGCAAAATGCATAAGATTAAAACAATAAACATTGTTACAAGTCCATCGAAGACAAAAGATCTCTGTGCGAATTCTGGGGGACCCCTCACCTTAGAACGTAGAAGTACTGGTTACATCATAAGCTCTGCAAAGCTCTGGTTCGTAGAAGGGAATCTTCCGCCTGTTATGAGAAAAATGGTGCGCGTTAGATAGTATAATGCAAGCATTTCTCAGTCATGCCAAAAAATGTAGCATGTTATGGCTAAGAAATACGGACTGACCAGAACTCCATAACAAAGTGGCTTGTTTTTCGACCTCTTGTACGCAACGCTCAGACAGTAGCTGTATGAGCTCATGTGGGCTCAAAGGCGTCTTACACAACAAGCTGCGAGGTAACGTCACGTGCGCAAAAGACATGAAGCTAAAATGGTTGCATGGCTCAGGCTAACTTTGCAAAGAGTAGAGTAGACTAGAATGACCCTAGGGACCATAACACTACTAGTGTCTACTCTACTCTAGTACCCGATTTGGACTAGTGATGTATGTTGTATATGTATGTATTAACTTTTTTTTCCAATCTTGCTAGTGAAAATGAATAAATAGGGGGAGGTGTATATATGGCATCTAAAAATGTGTAATGTTTTTTCTAGGCGTACTACCGACCACCAGTGCCGGGGCCAGCGGCGATGGCGATGCGGCCATTTCGGAGGGAGCAAGAGATGCGGCACCTGCAGGAGTTACAGGGGGTGAGCCAGCAGCAGTGGCGGGCGGTGGTAAGTTATATTCCTTACTTATTGACATTACACTAGCGGGAAGGGTGTACACTCACTGTACTGTTGAGACTTAGTAAGTATGAAGTTGTAGTGAACATTAGACAACGGTTGAAGAAGACACCCTTTACTTAGCATTAGCAATAGCATTAGCAGCGTGAGTTGAGTAACCAATGGCCTCTTCTATCTGACTCCAACTCAGCTGTGAAAGTTTTATGGAGAAGACTAAAAGTCAGATCAGATGACCTTGATGGATGTGTTGAACAAAAAGGGAAAGAAGGGTGGAAGGAGGAAGGACGGGCGAGATGTAATATGACTGGCAGAGAAGGATACGTTGGAAGCATGCATAGGTCGGTGGCTGATAGGAATCAGATGCATGGGTTGTTGAAGGATGGGTGGAAGGTGAAAGAAAAGATGCCTGCCTGGGTGGGCGACACCGTATGGGTGGATAGGATAGCAAGAATCGTCAGCGGTGTTTGGGTCAAACTCAAAGCCAAGGCAAGCAAGGAAGGACGCATGGGTGGTTGTTGGTGAAACAAACTAAGGTTTGTTGAGAGATTAAGAAGAATGATAGACGTTTACTTTGAATGGATGGATGCCTGGATGTATTCATCATAGATAGCATAGGTGGAGACTGTCACTGGATGCAGACCAGAGTCTTAGTTTGAAGAGAATGTAAAAGAAACCGCGCCACAGTAGCAAAGCCGAGGGGAATATAAGTTGTATTTTCAGAATACTCCCTTGACTCACAGTAGTTTGCAAGTACATCATATATATATATTGTGTATGTATGTAGTTATCAAGCGCCTTCCTCCGACTCCGAGGACCACTCCCTACCTATGTTAATTTATTTTCGAGTGTGTCAGCCAGCCTGCCATGGTGGGTGGCCTATCTGTTGGTTACACAATCAATCCAAACAAAGTACCTCATGTCGTCCCATATATAAGCAATGATCATTGGATCAGATATATAATCTGCCTTTTTGTAGTAGTCAGGGCAGGGTGAAAGTGAAATTGAGCAATTGCCCTTGATGTAACAGAGAGAGTATGGCCAGTGCCACCCGTAATAGAAAAATACGAGCTTCCCCACCTGCAGACAGTAGTAAATAAAACTAACGTGAGTCTGCGTCATGACTCGAGTATGTTTGTCTTGGGCGCAAGCTGACTGAGCTGGCATGCCGGCTACAACAAGGTTATGTAATTTCGCTAAACTAGAGAGAAGAAGAAGACTGGTGTACTGTGTACTGGAGTCCATAGTGCTAGTATAATGCCTGAAACTCCCACAAATGTTAGAGGCCGAGGAAGTGGGAGGACAGATACATACCACAAATGTTATGTACTGTGCTTGCTAGTGCTACTGCTACTATGCCACTATGTGTTGAATTAATTTTGTGTTACTGTTTTGCTAAGAGTATTGGTAATAGTCTTTTTTTCTTTCTTGATATAGCTCCTCCAAAACCAACGAGGAAGGAGTTGGCAGCCATGGCCCGGCGCCGGAAGCTGGAGGCCATCTGCACAGAGTACCGGCGGCTGGTGGTTCTGGCGGAGGAGGAGGAGGAGGCGGCAGCAGCTGCAGCCTCCTCCAATGCCCCGGGCCCCAGCCAGGCCCCTCCAGTGGCACGGCGCCGCGGTCAGGCAGCCGCCCGCCGCCGCACACCAACAACATCCAGCACTACTGCTGCCCCCCCTGTGGATGCAACTGCAGGGCATATGCGCGCCGCATGCTCCTCCGGAATGCGCGACTGGAGGAGGAGGTAGAGGAGCTCAAGAAGAGGGTCAAGGTCCTGGAGATCGACATCCGAAGAGCCCGCCGCTAAAGACCCTGTTTAATTGCCCCTTTTTTATAGGTTCTTTTGGTGGGTGGGAATCGGGCGTTGGGGTTTTTTCACTTTATTTATGGACAACATGGACAATTGGACATTTGATTTGTTGGACTTTTTCGTTTTGGACATTGGTTGGGGTTAGGGAGAGGGGTGGGTCAGGTGTTGTTGTGGGATTTTTTACATAGTTTATTTTTGTTAGGGGATTAAATTATATATTTATACTTTACATACGATGTGGTTAATGTTTTGTGTTTGATTTAAATAATTGGCTGACTTTGTAAGACACAAACAGATAGATGCGGTACCCCTCACTGAGTGACTTGTCCTACTAGTACTGTCAGTCTCTCCTCCTAGTCCATTATTATACCTCCCCCAAACATCTTTTCTTACCTGTGATTGATGTTTAAGTTAGGCACAGCGATGGCTGCATGACGATGCAGGTTGGGTTTCCGAAGAGAATGGAGATGCCATGGTTGTGGTGGTAGTAGTAGACACTGGCAGTAGCATTTACAAAAAAAGAAAATGAGACAGTCAGTCGCCTGAGAGAGACTCTGGGAGGAGTAGTAGAGCGAAGTAAATAAAACATAATGGTGGAGGGGATAGCCTAGTACAACAAGTTACAAACTGTAGTTGTGTCGAGTCACTCAACTAGGCCTACACTCGACACAAGCGTAACCTTTAGTGCTGTGTGTAATAGGATGACAATCGATGCCGGCAATTAATGATGATGGATTAGGTTCCTTTGTTAAAAAAGTTACCTCGCAAATATACTGATCATGGGTGGGCAAGCAGAAGAAGATCCTCCCCTGCCTTGAAATTGAATTAGTGTTGCTTTCGCCACATCCGCCCCAGCAAGCGTGTGATCAATTATTGGTGTACATTTAATTTAGTCACACCTCAATAAATCACACAGCCCGGGGGAAGAGGGTTAGGGTTTGATGAATGGTTGGGAAGGGGGTTTGGGGAAAGGTTTGACAAAGAAAAACAGTACGCATGGACAAACAACAAAACACAATCTTTGTAGACTACCATATCCATAAATCTGTTAAGGGTGAAAAAGGAAATGCATGCATGATGATGATAACTTGATGGTTAATGATAAGTAGTACT